>JAUTXW010000226.1:272500-925000 GCA_030620095.1 Kuschelorhynchus macadamiae
ACGAAATTTTCATATCTACATAGGACATCAGTTTTGCTTCGGAATTTATGAATACGTAGCTTAGGGAAAAAGTGTAATTTTGCTTTCTAGACGACGATAAAATAGCAATTAAAAGTCATATTAATCCTTAAAGTAATTAACCGTTCTTACAAATTAATAAAATATTAGAAAGAATCCAGAGAAGAATACGCCAATTAATACTGAAAAACAACAACATTTTGACTTACCCGAGAAAAGTAATGTAAGAATTAAAAAGTCCAATTTTTTGCACATTTCCCACTTACGCGCCATAATGCCCAAGAACTCTCATAAAATAATCAAAAAAAAAAAACAAAAATTGCCTAGAAACAATGATCTGACTCAACGCAATACCGCTTTGTTCTATTTACCAGTTGTTGTAAAATCGTGTATTCTGCGACTGACAAAAATGCGACGGTCTTGTCGGTTTTTAAGCAATGGCATTTCATTTAAATAAATAAATTTTCATTAAAATAAAAAATAAAAAATTTATTTGTTGATAATTATATATATTTAGTCAAATATTACAGATGTTATTACTACAGTATTTGAACCACCTTACAATTTAATTCTAATACTATTAGCAAATATACATTTTGCCAATAATATTAGAGTTTGGTGGAGCTAAAGGCGTTATTTTATTTTACTTAGTTGAGAATGCCACTAATATTAATGCAATTTTAGGCTCCTAGTAAAGTTTAGTAAGTACCGTAACTAAGCAAAATTGCTTTTAAGAACACTACCTGCATTTTCTTGCTATAATATAACTTTTTAAATTTATTTACCAAAAAAATTTTTAAATTTTTTTTTTATGTCTGGACTCCTTTATTTTTAAAACTAAAATATTTTTTTGATAAATATAGAACTGGTAGTTTTAAAATTTTATAAAATGAAGCTACCTTTATTGATTTAAATTTTTAATATTAGACCCATATATTGGGTAGTATATTAAAATAAAATATGCAATAACTATGTTACTTACTTACCTTTTTCAAATTTTTTAAAAATAATTACTAAAGCAATTCAGTTTTTGCCAAAAATATAATAAAACGATATTGTTGCTATTATGGTTTTAAAATTAACAGGTCTAAATATAAAAAAAAATATTTTGATAAATAATACTAAAAAGTGATTGTATAACAAAAAATAGACAGTTTCTGTTTTTAACGCAATTTTTTCGTTATAGTTACACTGCTGATCAAGTCTGAATCTGGAACCTAAAATTGCAATAAAACAAATGCCTATACCTCCGCCATTTTTTATCCGATTTTAAAAATCTAAAAACTAGCATTTAGACCATTTCAAGCTTTATCGGAATGTGAATAAAAATTTTAGGTGTTTTCATTTAAAAATTTATAAACGCCGCAACTTGAATAAAATTGTCAAACACAAGTTAAAAGTTGACAAATAGTATCCCATACATACTCACAAAATTTCATACTGATAAGACAATAACAATCAGTTCTTGGACACCCGGTATATTAAAATGACATCCCCAGAAGCCGATTTCTAATTACAATATTGCCAATTTTCCTTTGCTATAGAAAAACCTTCGGCTAAATCGCAAAACTATTTATGTATAGGTGTCGAGTAAGGGGCGATATAAATAAATTTATCCGAAATTCAGGCTTATGACTCGTATGTTTAGTAGCGAATCCAACTGGCATATCCGCTTTCAGGGAGGCCGTTTCTCCAGGGCGTTTTTTTAGTCGGTTATTTTAGTAGGGTCGCCATTCTTACCCCAATGTTTTTAGTATTGTTCCGCATTACCAGCAACAAAGTCTGATTACCTTACTTTATACCAAACGACATAGATTCGCGTGCCAATAAAACAAATGCCTTGCCATCATAATCGAAAATCGGGCGGCACGATTTGGTCTGGTGCTTGGCGTTTCCGGCCCGCGGAATGTCACGTGTCTCTAGGTAAACTTCCGCTAGCCGGAACAAGTATGGCGTTGGCTTCGGTGACGTATTTCGGCGAAGTGCCGTCGTTCATAATGAAAGGTTAATTGACGATCAGGTAAGGCGTGTTGACGGGCGGAAGGTTTATATTCGGATCTGATATCGTATACTGTTACGACTTTTATGGAATTTAAACTGTAACACACAATTTAAAGCCATATAAAACGTACATTTTACAAAATATTCGTAAGCTTTCCTAACTAACTTTAATAATTTGTTTTCTTACCTATTTTTGGATAGATATGTTTGATTACATGCCATGGCTTAATAATCAACAAATCTATATAATCCAAACGGGGTTATAACTGTGTTTCCTCTATAAAATGACCCGCTAATCCTATCAAATAAATATTTATAGGATTTGTATGTTTGCGAGTTAAGTTACCAGTTCAATCATTATATAGCTCCTGCTTATAACACAATTGATGGAAAATGTTGGTTTAAGATTGCCTCCCTCTATACATCTGACCACAGTTAGTATAGAACGACTATACTATATGGTACCTCCCTTAATACTACTTCTTAACAAGTGACAACTTCTCTGCTCTGACCAAAGCAAGTCCTTCTTATTGACAGGGTCCCTCATAGCTGGCACCCCCTTTGTTTCAACAAAAACGACTGGCATTATTTTTTCTTTACTTATTGCTATATTACTAATCAGCCATTCATAAATTAAGCAATTTTTTAGTTTTTTATATATTTGATTTAAATATACACCCTCGCATTGTAGCCCGACATTGGTTTCAAGGTTTTGACATTTGAACATTTGAACATTTGGCCATTTATAAATGACGTAAGAGAAATGTTCACTAGCTAGAAATGTTAGAAATGTAGATCTGAATGTAACATAATCAGATTATCTGAAATTAGATGGACAGGCCTTCATCACGCAAGACTAAAATTTTGAAGAAGTGTCTTTTAAAACCTTTACATATAAAAAAAATGAACACAATCCAGGTAAAATAAATAAAACCGAATTCTTAGTACTGGTACTTTCAGACTATATCAGCAGAAAAGTGCATACCTTAAAAGACAATATTTCATTTTTGTAATAAAACACGACAAACAATACAGAATGGAAGCTTTAATAGCTTTGGTCAACTAAGACATCGTGGTTTTTAGACCATATCAAAATGGAACTACTTTTCGAAGATTTCGCCGAGTCATCTTCGGTCTTGAAAATATGCTGAGATATAAAAAAAAAGTTGAAACGGGCCAATTTTTAAATGCTTATATAAGATTATTTGGATGTATACCTACAGGGTGGACTAAATAAAAGTTATGACCAAACATTATACTTTTAAATATAATAAATACCTAATTATTTTTGCCTTTTAGTATCCTGCATAAAATGTTAAACATATTTGATCTAATATATCCCATATCAAAAGTTATTAGTTACTTCTACGAACTACGAAAAAATTAAAATCGATTTTTCGGGCATTTTGAATCGATGCAAAGAGAAAAATAGATGGTTGGAGATGAAAAAAAAAGTATTGCACGTATGCTCCAAAATATATTTTTTTAAATATATAAAACTGTGACAGTAAGTTGTGTATTTAATTTTTTTTAAACCAAGATAAACAAAAGTACAAATATAATGAGACCTAGAGGGAAATAATAAATATATTTCTGAAATTATACCTAAATACAATCTATTATAATACACCGCAGGAATATACAGTCATTATTTGCCAATAATATTCTCCTGCTTCATGAATTTACAAGTTTAATATTACAATTAAAAACAACTCCCCAAACTAAATAACGATCTGAATAACTTCAGGTTTAAAACAAAGAAGCGTTAAAACTTTTCAGCAAATTATAAATATTTATTTAACTAAGTGGCTTGTAATGTATAAAAATTAATTGTTCCTTATTCTTTATAAGGTCGGTGTCGCCTTTTGTAACCTCGATCGTTTAATGCGTATACTCTGACTGACACCAATATCTTATAAAACTAAAATATTTCTAACCATAAGGGTTTCTATTAATTTCAACTGAAGCTTTCAATTTAACAATCCACAAAATTAGAGGAAATTGTTTGGATCCTACATAGCCATATTGTCCATTAGCACTTCATATTTTTAAGGTCTTTCATCTACCTACTCTTTATAAGATCTGCCGCATTATTATAATAACTTATACTGATAGCCCTGTCAGCAGTGGTCCATTAAGTTAATTTAAGAAATGTTACCTATTCTCACATAACAGAGGAATACTTAAATATGCAATAAAAGTTTGCAAAACCAAAAACTAAAACTTCCTTATATTAGTATTAATATTGTGCATAAAACTTCACGTCTTTTTACCGTCACTAGTGATTAGTGACAGCATGCCTAGTCCCCTAAAGCATTTGATAATCCCTCTAATATTTAAACACGTCACGTCAGTTATCATTAATGACACTCGGGCTATTAATAGTTAATATCGACCCCATCCTATGGACAACTCATAAAGATGTGCCCGCTTCATGGACACCTGGTGTTTGGTAACTTTTAAGGGAGAACTGCACGCAAAAAGTGTAAAACTAGCGACAAGGTCTAGTCCAGTTCAAAGTAAGATGAAAAGGTACCTACGTATTAGAAAACACTTCCTGCACGTCCAACCTCAAAAAAATGTGTTATGTGTAGGCAATTTAAATTACATTTCGTTTAAAAATGGGTTCAAAAGGGTTCACGCGCTGCAGAAATATATGATTACGATTTACCATTTCAAATTTTGCAGTTACGAAAACAAAGGATCAGTGCACGGCGGTAAAGAGCCATTTTGTGGAAAAAAAAATTATATGCGACGGCATTTGCGTCAAAAAGTGGTCGAAAAATGGTCGAAAATGGACAAATCTACTTCTATTTTATAATTCTAGATTAGATTTTTTCATAAAAAATCGCATTTAGCACCCAACTATACAAATTTTCTTATTGAAATCACATTGAAGCTAACACATATCTCTTATAGTTTTAACATAATATTGCAGCGGCGGAAGCCTTGCAAATGATCCATAATACTGCGTGCAGTTCCCCCTTAACAAAATATCATGGTTTCAGCAAAATTGATCAGTGGTGGAACTAAAGTCTCTCACACACTTTTTTCTATCTAAAAAAATTTAAACTTGACATTTTGTCGAAGACCTTTCAGGGACCTTCCTAAAAATGTTTTAAACCGTTACAAGAGTAAAACGCAACTCGCAAGAAAACAAACGCAAAAAAAGTATAAAATTGTTACAAATCACATAAATATTTTCATGCGATGACCCAATCGAATAAACGTTTGTTTAAAAACCTGGATTAGTAAGTATATCAATGTACAGAATTTTTGTCTATATTTTGAAGGGCGTCGATAAATTTTTTTATAAAGCCTGCTACTCACTATTCGTCCTTCGTCCGCATACATTCCATTGGTCAATTCATATGAATTAACGAATTTGGGGACAAATGAATTGATGAATATTTCATCCACACTATTCATCAATTTTTATTTAGTTCGTTCGCATGGATCCATGCGTTTTCTTTGTTTGAAAATTCACAAAAAACAAAAGATTAGATTCGAACGAAGGATTCGCCAAGGTCAAAGCCTACTATTATTCCACCAAAAGATGGTCTCGTCGCGTAACGAATAGAACAAATGAACTGAACCCTCCACACTATACGGATGAATGAACGAATGGACGAATCAACGAATAGTGAGTAGCCGGCTTAATAATGTAATGACAAAAGGATTAAAGGAAAAACAGTTGAATTCAAAACTGTCTATATTAAATCAACTAATCTAATATTATTATATTTAAAACCTTTGTTATAAGCTAAAACTACATCGAAAATAAAATGCAGTAGGAGTAACAATATATTATTATAATGGTAGGTTTAAAATAAAAAATATTTATTAAACATTTTATTACATCGTATAGGTCATAGCCCCCACCCCAAATAAACATAATCTTGGATTCGCCTATGTATTGTGACCATATCATTAATGGTGAAATTAAAACAACTACTTTGATATACGAATACACTGTATAAAGGTTTTTACGAAATGATAGATGCGCTGAATATTTCATCAGCGGTACATTTTTTATATTTATGCAGCCCTAGTTAATTGCCAGATTTGCCTATGGTTATACGTGTGAAAGACTTTCTCCCTCTTTTGCTTCTATTAGGTATTGCTAAGAATTATAAATACTTATTTTTAATTGTATGTATTTCACTATGTAGAGCATAAATGCCTATCTAAATCGAGATAACGAACTCTATAATTTCATACGCATCACGATGGAGTTGAAAAAGAGAGTTTTTCACTGCACAAAATGGCTCTTCTGATGCGACATATAAAATTTATACTCCCGAAAATAGTACGAATCTCTTATCCCTCCTCTTATTAAAATCCGGTTAGCCGTTGGAATGTTTGTAATTGTTTATATTTGTGACACTCAAGATACTACTTCCGCCATTTTGATGACTTACTAATGAAAAACGCTCCAGGCGTTTAACCTGTAGGTGGTGGTGGTGTGCATGCGTGGGCGGATAAAACTACACTATCTATATCTAGTAACCCTTTTGTATCCACTGCTGGACATAGGCCTCCTCTAATTTTCCCCATTGATGTCTGTACTGTGTTTATCCGTTTACCGCCGTTCTTCTCACATCATTGTTCCATCTGGTTGGTGGTCTGCCTCTATTTTTTCTGTTCTTTCTGGGTTTTATTTGTCTCTTGATCCACCTGTTGTCAGTCATTCTTGCCATGTGGCCAGCCCATCTCCATTTGGCCTGTGTAATTCGTTAAATAATGTGTTCTGTGTAATGGTTTCATTATGTATTCTACACTAGGTGTTCTTAAAATAGCAAATTTGTTGTTCATTTTTTACATTGCTATTATCATTTGTTTAATTTTTAGCAAATCCTCTCGCAGAAAGAACGATAGATAGATTTTTTAAAACCTCTTTAAAAAACGAGTTGCAGACTCCCTTCAAGAGTCAAAAAAAAAAACTCTGTACCGATTACTAAAATAACATAATTCTATGCTGATGTTATTTTGACGTACTGCCAAAATTAGTCGACTATTTCAAATGACCAACTTGCATAAAGTACTCGTAATATCAAAGCAATCTTATTTTAATATTATTATGACAAATCTTTATTTGTAAACCAATTATGCTTGAGGGATGAGTTAGCAAGTAACAATATTATACTAATTTTGCTAAAAAATTCGTAGTTATTTTGATCTCATAGAATTTTCCGGAATTTGTCACTAAGTGGTTAACATTTAATCCAGGTTGCAAAATCGATTCTTTACTTCAGTATACATATACAAAATGTACCATCTATTATTTGCGAATTCCAATTTCCTTTTAATACCTTCCTTTTTAACAAGCGTAATTTCTTTTAAATAATGATCAGCTTCCCAATATTTATTTTTATATTTATTTATAGATTTTCTTTTTGTGGTAAAATAGATAAACTAATCTGTATATTTAAAACACTAAGCACATTTTTCAGCAAGTACGTGAGAGAGTTTTTTACATGATTTTTTTTAAATCGCCTGGTTACCGAGACCTTTCAACACTATTTTTTGTATTGTTTTATTGAGCATTTTTTCTATAAAACCAAAACGTTCTTCTTCAATATCATTTCCGGATGGTGTGGTGAATGCGTCCCATATTCTTATAATTACACTGGAAACTCATGGCGCCATCTAACGGAAAAGGCAGAACAAGGTCTGCCGGTCCATCTAGTATAGTTCAATCATTCTAAGAGGATATTGGAGTAACTCTAAAACTCGTCGAATTTTCATCGTTTTATTAACTGACGAAGAAAAAAATATCCCCAGTAAAATTATATTGTTTTTTTCCTTAAGATTATGGGAAAGCCGGTATTTTTTCATATTTATTTTTTTTCTATTTCAAAAAAGTGTAGCCTTTCGATTTAAAAAACTATAGAATCCGATATTCTATTTTTCAAAAAACACAACGGTTTTTTTACTAAAAGACGACACATTTTTCAGGGTATATTTTCCAATTCGCTGAACATCCGGCTCGACCGCCAGACTAATGAGGGTTCTGTCGCTGACCCACATCGATCTGTCAGACTGCAGATAGCATGATGAAACTTAAATTCACTCGGATATCCTATTACTGTATCATTTCAGTTTAAATGAAATTTTCTACATTTAAAATCCGTTCATCCGTTGAAATACCTCTTTTTGATTGTTCAATCGGTTTATTTTATAAGCTGACAATTCAAAAATATCATTTTAAAAAAATAAATGGTTTCCTAAAGAAATAATGGGAAAGCATACAATAACTTTCAATTCATATTAAAAAATGGAAAAAAATGATTATTAATATTAATAACTTCACATATTCCCATGTCCACGTTGATATTTATAACATTCCTAGGAACATATTATTGATGTAGATAATTACTGAGTAGATGAGAAAAACAAAATCAAATTCGTGATGATACTAATAAAATAAAATGTATCCGTCCAATTAATTGCGCTTATTTAAAATCTGTAGTGTGTATATGTATATTATACGTAATGAATCAATAATATTTCATTTAATATAACTGACAATGAAATTAAAAAAGTAAACTAATCAGAAGGTTAGCGATTAGGGTATCTATGTCGGGATTTCGAGATCCCGAAATACCGGGATTCCGATAAATTTTGAATTTCGCAAATCCCGGGATTTCAAATTAGTCCCGAAAAAAATCCAGAAAATTATTTTTCGTGAAATAATTCCAAACAGATTGCTTTTTTCCCTACCCTCATGGAATACGCCCCTGTAATGATTCTCCGCTGCACTTTCCATCAACCATTGACAATGTACGGAAAGAGATATTTAAAAAACAAGAGGAAGATTACGTGGTTTACATCTTCAACACAGTTATGAGTACTTACTGACAGTATTTGTACTATACTTGTTAATTGTCAATAATGTGCAGATTAAATTAATAAATAAATACAATCTATTAGTTTTAAATCAGAGAGGGCCTTCTCCTCTGCAGGCTTGTCTGCTACCAAATTTAGGTCACGATTATGTGACAATAGGCGCCTTGGTTCTACTGAGAGCACATTTTCAATAAATTATTCTTATTTCGCTTAGTTTAATAATGTAACATGTTTTTATTTCTGTTTTGTATGTTAAGTAAATATAACGTAACAATGTAATATATGTGTGCTGTGTTTGTAAAGGTATTTATTTCTTGTTCTTCTGTCACGAATATACTAATATAAATAATTTTGTTGTTAGTTCATACTTTATTATATTAGACAATAAGTCAATATGCCTTTATGTAAAGAACCTATTCGAAAGTCAATACTATAGGCAGAGTATACAGAGATTCTGCAACAAATGATAATTTCGGGATTTGGGATCAATCTCGGAATCTCGAATTTTAATACCGATAACTGCCCAGTCGTTCAAAGGTAATAACTTAATTCAAAGTTAAGTTTAAATCAAACCTGAAGTTTAAGCTTTGTAATTCACCATTTTAGGGCTTTAACTACTATAATTGTTATGAAATTTAACCTCAAAACCGTTGCAGATAAAGGCATAAGAACATTATACCTATTCAACAACTATACCGAGCACTCAATTCGAAAGTTCTTAATTATTGTAATAAATCTGCGTACCCAATATAACTTTGGTGCCAGCTTGCATAAAACAAAATTATAGTATCATTTGCAATTTTCAAATATTGTTTCGATAGTTGGTGTTGTTCTTAATTAGTATAATGTTATCGTTAAGTTCTTTTTATTAAATCGACAATATGTCAAAATGGTTTGGCAAACGGAAACCCGCCAAGTTTGTGTAAAAAATGTTTAGAATAATTCCATAAAGCCTTCAAATTAAATATTAAATACCTAGTGCCTAATTTAAGATAGCAACTTCCGATCGACCTAAATGTAAAAGAAATGTCAAAATATTATTTTTCATAGTTTAGCTCCATGCAAAATCTGAGAGAAGCCGTACGTGTAATTTTCCATTTACATCTTAGGGTCCTCTATAAAGCAATTGAAATATTCAAATCCGTGCTCACATGTTTAAGATTGCCCTGTCATATAAATGTAATTTTATGTACCGTAGTTTCACAAGATAAACAATGGTTTTGAAGTTACATGCGCACCACCGCAGAAATAACACTGACACGCTCCAGGAAAATCTTTCTGTTTTATCTGCAGCATCCGGCTGTCAGTGCAAATCACCATCCGTGCTAACTTGCCCATTGGATAAAGCGGATAAAGCTGTCATCAAAACTGAAACCTTTACTTTGTGAATAAATAAACATTAAGCTAGAAATTTGAGATGAAAGAGGTAAGCATATAGTTTGTTGTTGAAAATATTTTAAAGTTTAAAAATCGGGTCTTATGGGGGAAGCGGTTATTGAGGCAAAGATAGTAGAATAAATATCACGCATTTTAATCAGATTTATACAAAGTTTTCGCCATCTAATCACAGATTTTAAAAACAATAAAACGACGTGTTTATCAGTAAACAATAAAACTCCATCTCATAGCAGTTTGGAAACTTCAGTAAAAAATTACATATAAATTATTAAAACTTAAGTTTCATGAGGCTATATAATAACGTGGAATTAGGTAAATAACGCGAGGGGCAGGGAGGAGTTTCGTTAATACGTGCCCACAAGACAGCAAAAAAAAGGTATTTATTCACCAGTGATTTTATTCGATGGCGTTTTTTATACAATTAATTGATCCAAGAGATGCATAACTATATTTTAAAAAATCTACCAAGAGAAGTTTTATGAGATACTTATTATTTATAGATTATTATGGCACTGAACTTTCTGTCTCTTGGATGCCGTTATTCTTCTTTTAAATTATTATTTTTTTAAAAAAGTATTTCCAACTTCTACACACCTGATATTGGTATTTTTGACAATTTCACTTATTCTGTGATTAAGTTTATGCAAAACAAGGTTCCCTTAGTTTTTTTGTAATAATTAAGGTTGCCTTTAATTTTAGATTATCCTTTTTTAGAACAAAATAAATTATTTATAAAAAAATTCTTTTCTGTGTAACACTGCACAATCATGTTCTCCCATTTCCGTCAGCTTGTCGTTCTGTCTGTGCATGGGTTAACTCAAAAACGACTTATGCGATGGAATTCAAAATTTGATCAAACATCAATCAAATTAAAAACACATTTAAAAAATTCGGTAAATTTGCCTTTATCCACAATATCCTTCGTACAGAATTCCACTGCACACAGATAACTAGAGGTGAGTCGTTCCATGAGGAACGTTATTTTGTATGTAACGTTATTTTATTGGAACGGTCCGGAACATTTCTCACTTCAAAACAGGCACGTTATTTTGGAACGACAATCGAAATGAACGTCCGCAACGCCTAGCTATCATTTGTTTCCGCGTTCTATTATCCCGTGCTACATGCCTGTGGAACGAAAGTTATTGCAGCTAACTCTTCGGTTTTGTTAGGAGTTGGGAGCATGACATTAACCTATTGTTGCATGTTCTATATAGTACGGTTACTTTCATTTTAATTTTGCCTCCACGATAAGACAATTAGTTTATAAATAAGATTTAATAGACCATTTAATTTAGGTATTTTTGTATACAGTTAAACATATACTTATGAACCTTCGAGTTTTTTTCAGACGTAACAAGGCAATAAAAAACTAATAATGCGAAAGAAAAATTAAAAATAGTTACATAATGCTTTTCAATAAATACGTTATGTTCTAAAATATTACTTTCTTGGAAAATTCCCACCATCTCCAAAATTTGATTTTTCGTTTTTAAAACCAAAAAGGTAATGTTGCTAAAGATAACATGTTATTTTTTTGCAAAGAATAGAAATCTGATCATTTTTACAGAAACCTAACAACTTCCTGTTAATTTTCTGATTATAACCAGTCCAATATCTTGTAACATGGGTTCCTAGTATGCGAAAGTACAAAAGTGTCATATTGTATTGCTGTCTGAAATCAATTTACCTGTCTTTGTATGTAGTTATTACCAAATAATATAAACTATGTTATCTACACGTAGTAGCATTCTGTACGAGGCAAGTTATGGGTAAAGGCAAATTTACCGATTTTTTAACTAATATTTACATATGTTCATTAATTCTCACAACTCATGATCAGTAAAAAACAACTCTGGTCACAACAGAAGATTTGAGACAAATTCAGGAAGGTACTGAAAGGAACCCAGATTGTCATACTACTCGGTCGGTATACATTAAGAAGCAAGTAGACCCACTGGGGTGATGCGGGGTCACTCCCCCTAATTTAATCAGTTGGGTGTTGAGATTATGCAGAATATATAATATAAGAATTTAATATTCCTAACCTGTGATAACAAAATTTTTGGGTAATGATTTTGTTAACACAGATTGATCTTACTATTTTGCTCCGATAGGAAATCTTAGTAACATTTGTATTTTTTTAATATGCATTTTATTTCAATAACGGGTATTACTACTTTCTGGCCAGACGCGTGTGAGGACCCCAGTAAGGGCAGGGACACAGTTTATTTTTAAAAACCTCTGTTAGCTCGGAGATTTCGGATGATGTTCTCTTTTTGATTTACCGGGTTTCATGGCCAGACTTTTGACATTTTATTGCAACTGCGAAAATTCAAATAAGTCCACTTTCTACCAGCGAACACACAAGGAATACTTCAGGCTCGCGTTCATAGAGTAAATAAAAGAGCAACATCATAGGCGCGACGAAAATATTTTAATAACTAATATTTATTTAATTTATTAAATTCTAGTTTTATTATTTTTAAAGAAAGGCATAATTGTTCAGGTTGTCGGCCCAGCATGCGCCTGTTTCTGGTAGTATTCTATTTTTGAGTTTCATATGTCTCTCATTTTGTTAAGATGAACTGATTCAAAACGATAATGAATTCACATAAAGTATTTAAGGTCAAACCGAAAACATGAGAAATTCCTCTACACAGTAACCTAAATAATAGATATGTATGATACTAAAATAATAACTTTAAATTAAACCATCGTTCCCGTTAAACAACAGCCGTCAGTTGTCAGTTTATAAAGCCAACCGAATAAGACAGGCGAATCGAGATGTCAGCTATTCTGTATCCTGTAGTTGCCGAGCCGTTTGGCTTCCGTTTTCCTGCAACTCTCGCTGTTAGCGTTCTGCACCCGGCACCGGCAGCAGCGGCAACAGCATGGAATAGGAAAATCGATCTCGCAGATTCGGCGGCGGTCTCCATGGTAACAGCGTTACTATATAACGTACGCGATTTAACCGCATACGAAAAGGCTATAATTTAATTGTTTTGTTTACGATAGTGACCAGGTTTCATCTGCACAATGTCTGATAAGAATAACTCGAAGCTTCAAAAGCATCTAGGTATCTTATAATAAGAAAAATATCATCCAACGCCGAAGCATATGCTACCAGAAGCTCGTTAACGTCGATGACGGTTAACTATTTAGTACTCTCCCGAGCACCCATGCATTCGGTTTTTTATATTAACTTTTTAAATGCTAAGTCAGAAATCATCCTTAATACTTTATTAATACCAAGAGCTAGTTAAAGTTAAAATAAAAATGGAAAAATTATATAATGAAAATTTATTAAACAAACAAATTAAATATTAAAAAATACATACGTTGCAGGCTCACGCGTCTTGATAATGACAGATTGATAAACAACAATTTGTTTTGAGACATAACCAACTCGTTAATATTCGGAATAAAAGTGTTAAATTTTCAAAAAAGTAGAGATTATTTTTTTACAAATTCGATAAGGTAAGATTTGGAACAAGATAGAAAAAATATTTGAGATTATTTTTGTTTAGGTATACCAGGGTGATGTAGGGCTAAATTGAAAAAATAATCTACGCGTTTTTTAAAATTTTTCATTTTTAAGGTTTTTGCGCGGTATTTTTACTTTTTTCTTATTTTAATGATTTAAAAAAGAAGGTATTTTACACCTTTTTGTTGAATTAACCGAATTTTCTTTGATACAAATTCTCAGAGAGGGGTAGGGAAGTAAACCGTTTTCCTCCATGTTACCTTATTTCCTTGTAATCTTGTGTAGGGTCCTAATAACTTTTTTTTAATGAAAACCTCGTATCTTCTATAATTATCAACGGGACATAAAAATCAAAAAACCGTTTCAGTATTTTCAATCAAAGGTTGGGATAAAAAATATGAAGAGTTTATTTTGAGGAAATTTTTTTTTCGTTATTATAGATAGCAGTGTAGTTATATCTCATACCCAGTTGTTTCAGCGTTTTACAGCACAATTACAAAAATCTCGATAGTCACTCTACGCCTGAAGGTATCAGCTGAGAAAAATATCAGCCCTGTGCCACTTTTTCTAAACACAATTTTCAATACTTGCATTATGCTTACAACTGTTATACTGGTATTCATAGTCGATCGCCAGGCGCCCGCCAGTTGGAGATACGCCGAAATTCTTTATTTTGGTTGCTATGTTTATATTTACAAATACAAACAACTTGCCTGATTTCACCGAGCGATTTCACGTCTTAATTATTAGTTTTAATAAATAGTGAAAGACGTTTTGTATGATATAAAAATTGTTTTTTCGATTATTCAGGCAGTCTTGCATTGGTATTCAATCGTCGAGCGCCAGAGTAGACGCCGCAACAAACGTTCGCCGGAGACTTCAGCGAACTAAGGCTTGGCGAAGCCCCAAAGTGTGCATTTTATAGTTGAGCTTTGACGAGTCACTGGGTGGCGGTGGAATGTAGAAACGCGCCGTCATATATAATTTTTTTATAAATCATTTACTAAAAAAAATATATATTCCGCCCTGTACAATTGGAGCCATAACTTCATTTTTAAAGGTGCTTATATATTCAAACGATATTAATTTTTGTTAGATCAAAATGCGATATTGCCTTTTATAAGTAAATTTATGACTAAATTAGAGTTTTTCTATGTAATAAAAATGCCGTAAAAATAATGCCACTCTCTTTTTTTCACCCTGTATATAGCAAAAAAATATTTTATATACAAACAAAATTGGGATCACCTACCATTTTCCCGTCTCAACCCTTTTTTGCAATAGCAATTAGAAATGTGTTGTCTCTTACATTTTTTGAGGAAACGGGGGTCATAACCCTAGAAAAATATCACGCTGTAGATTTTTCCAAATGTCAGTGATACTGAGGTTTAACAAAAAGTAATATCTATTCCAATCTTTAGTTAATATTTTTTTAATGTGGAATATAAGTTTAAAAACTTTAAATAAAATAAAAATTTGTCACCCTGCATCTTTATATAAACCTCTATTCTTAAAAGTAGCGAAATCATATTCTAAATTATCTGCCGGTAATAAAAATAGTGATGCTACCGAGACATTCTCGTCTCTCGACTCGCCGAAAAAGGATGTTTCGCTCGCCACGAAAGGCGCGACAACAGAGTGGTCTTCTCTTGTTGAGAATTTCTTATTTTTCTAGAGCTCCCTCGAGCATTAAAAATATGTAACTCAACGTTAAAAAAGGTTTAAGAGTTACAGAAGTAAAACGTTTTGGAAAATATTTTTTTTTATCTATTTCGACATCTAAATTGAAGGTTACTGTAAAATTCCACCGGGTTTTGAATATCCCAAATATGTCTTTTTGCGATTCGTACGGTTTCTAACATGTTTTGTCAACTTTATCCCTTTCTGAATAAAATTAAAAGTATTATCACTACTTGCTTTTTAAACATACCGATTCGCCCAGGGCTCATATATGCTCTGATCGCCCCGCCGATAACCAGAGAGTTGTTTGTTTATTTGTTTACATTTTTGATTATGAAAGTAATGTTTTTCTTTAATTAGGATTAGTCCCGAGGGGTCCCTAAAAACAAGGATAAATTTGTATTCTTTCAAGGTGAAACAGGGACAATTTGTTTTATGTGGTATATTTTTTGAAATTAATAGTGTACTCATCATTAGCGGGCATTTTTTTAAATAAATATTATTTCGAAAAACGGCGAAATACCTCAAATTTCTTTTTTGTATGCAGACAAATTTTTCCCACAATATAGGGTGGAGGTAGCAATATCGCCCAAAAACGTAAATATCTTATTTTAAAACGGTAGTAGTTAAAAAAAAACACGGATTTTAAAACGGTAGTAGTTAAAAAAAAACACGGTGGAATGCATTTATTTAACAGTTTTAATTTTTTTTATAAATTATCTGTTTATAAGTAAAACATTTTTTAGGATAGTCCTAGGGGGATAAAACTGCCAGCGGTGGTACTGCACTACATAACTACGAACAGTTTTATCATTTCTCCGCCATGGAGCGAGAGGATGTGGTGACGTCTCGTCTGGCGCTCGACTATGAATACCGGTTTGATATCTAATGGGTTGCGCGCAGCCATAATTGAAATAAAAAATAGGAAAAAAAAACAATTTCATGCCGAAACCAAAACCATTGGAACCATGTTTATATTAACCTGCAAACATTAAATTATTTTCTCACTTATTAATATTAAAACAGTCTGGTTTGGTTTATAATTTAGGTATCGAAGAAAGTTTTGAAAACGTTACTTTGTACGATACATAACATACTCTTACCCTTTATTACTCTAATCTACTACTTCCTACAAATTATCAAAACATCTGTTTCTGACCACTTTCGAGAGTTCTGCAATAAACTAGCCGCTGAAAGTTCTTGACCGTTTCAGATATATCCGTAATAAATTAGCAGTTGAAAGTGGATTAGCGAAAATTGTATGGATTTTTCTTGGTTAAAACTTAATTTAATTTGATAACAACCCTCGGATATATTACGCTCAAATAAAATGACACCATACTTATATACTTATACTTTTTTATAATAAAAGGTTTTATTACGTGAAAA
Organism: Kuschelorhynchus macadamiae; assembly: GCA_030620095.1. Taxonomy (NCBI): domain Eukaryota; kingdom Metazoa; phylum Arthropoda; class Insecta; order Coleoptera; family Curculionidae; genus Kuschelorhynchus; species Kuschelorhynchus macadamiae. The sequence goes on from JAUTXW010000226.1 coordinate 289,323, forward strand.
CTTACAAAATACAAAAGAGGTTTAGTAGTTACATAATTTATTTGTATAGAATTTATTAAAATTGGCTGTTTCTTATAAACAGTACTATTTTGTTCATGCAAAAGGAATTTATACCAATGGGGTACAGTAAATGACTTGTATAAATACGTATAAATATAATAGACCTGAGATTTTACCTACCACTTCTTAATCGACGGGCAAAAGAACGTGTCCAGACATGTGAGAGAAAACTGAAGCTTAAATTCACAAACCATTTGAATTGTTATTGAGGTATAAAATTACCAAAGTTGCAGGGTTTTGTATGTAGTTTTCTCGCATTATTTCTAACGTATTTAAGATGTGTCTGTATATTATATCGATCCCATTTTCGATACTTTTGCAGAATGCAATGGCGTAGATAGTTTTTTTCTAGGAGCCTCAAATATTGGGTTACAGACCAAACTTGCATTTTTTTAAAGGAACACCCTGTATATTTTAAAGCAGCCGTTTCATGGTTTGCAAAAATATATAACACTTAATACTTATTTTAAATAATAAGCCCGCAATTCGGAATTATTAACAAATAACAGTTTTATAAAGTTGGCTGTGGTTATAATGCTGATGGCGGATTGAACAAAGCATTTAAGTAAGCATTAGCTAATCAAACGACTGAGAGTGTGATGGACCACATTAGAGTATCAATGTCAAAAATGATTTTAAACATCAGTTAAATTTATTATGTGAATAAAAGTTTTGTGCAACCGGCTACGAATATTTAAATAAAATCACTTTAAACCGTAGAAACTGTTCAAAATGCTTGCCGTTTTCTCGAATTACATATTTACACAATTTTGTAATACTTCTTAGTGCATTCAAAATAAATATTAAAAGAAGTTGCAAAAGCCAAGTTTGTAGCTTCACGAATTTCTTCTGTAGAACGATGGCGAGTTTTGTAAATCTTAAAAACACCAAAAGAAATCTAAAACAGAAAGATCGGTGATGGCAATCTTGTCAGTCCATGAGTGCCAATCAATGTTTCGGGAAAATTATTATCCAAAAAAGGATGAATAATATAGAAGTTGTGACAAGGTGCTGAATCTTGTTGAAAATAGATGTTTAATCGATTTAAGGTATGTTGTCAAGTAATTCAGATACATCTTCAAAAATTCCTAAATAGCGATTCGCTCTCATAACTTCTTCATAGATGCGATATACTATTTGTCTTCCTAAAATAAGACACGCCACGATAAAACCAAAACGTCCTTGTTGTTACCTTTCAAAAATGGTTTTCTTGGGAGTAATTTCGAGTGTTACAGACGGCGGTTCAAGATGCCAGAACTGGAAAAGTGGGCCTCATCGGATCAAATTATTGATCTTGCCAAGTTAATATTAGTCCTAATTTGTTCAATATACTTGCCAGAATGCATATGGGGTACGTGTTTTATTTTATAAGGTCGATATTTGTATTTCGTCAATATTCTCTGTACCCGAGTCTTGCAAATACCAACTTGTTTTTCTACGACGCGACATGAATTTCATGGCTCTACTTCCACAGAAACTACAACATTAACAATCTATTTCTTGATTTTTTTTGTTATATAAATTTGGTCGCGGACGCATAAAAGCACCGTAATCTTGTAAATTGTTTTTGATTCTTGACTGCAAAGAAGGAAGTACAAATTTTGTTTACGGCATCTTTCGTTTCACGAAAAAGTAACACAATGCCACAAAAGCGTATCCCTCTATATTTAATAATAACCGAGATACCCTGCAAAAACATCGAAAATGGGACACCCCGTACAAGGTGACCCAGATAACTCTTTACATGGAAATAGCTCGGTTATTTTTAAAATTAGAAAAAAAATTTCTAAAGAAGATTTGTTTGATTCGATCTGCTTTTGCATGGCAAGGCAAGTACAAACTTTGAGTTTTTAAAATATAATACATGTAAGTATCTTGTTACGTATTATAAATAAACTAAATTTGATACCTTTACAGGCAAGTTAGGAATTTGGGAAAATCTCTTAACACATTAATATGAAGTAAATATATTGCCTCTTATGACAGGGATTGCTCCAATTTTCTTGGTTTTGTTTAAAGAAGTACAATTATAACCAAAAAGAAAATAATGTCCAATAATCAGAAACCCATCACAGGGTTCTCAAATTGGAGATATTTCAGCCGATCAAATTTTTCGAAGCGTTTTTATGTTCAGCGCATCTTCATCGAAATGCTCATCAAATATATCCAATTTTTGGACCGATATATATTTTACGACGTTACATTCAATATAACGACTACAGTCAGTCGTTAGCGGCTTACTAGCCAAATGTACGTTTTTCCACCTGTAAATGAACGGATTATTTGAAAGGTGCGGAAGCCAGCAAGTATTCATACTGCTTTACAGATACTTAATTAAAAATATTTTTACCTTTATTCTAAAATACGATATGCCAGTGTCAATCCTCGGATCAAAACGACCTAATGCACATTTTTATCAAAAAATAGTTTTTTACCTACGTATTCTAGTTTTAATGAAATTACGAAAACAAGACCAAAATTTTTAAAAATAATGTATTTCTAGATAACAGATTTTTACGCTAAACGAAGAAAATTAATAGTGTAGCCTCAATTATAGCCTCAGTCCGTAAAATAAGTATATTATGCCAAATAACTTACCGTAAATTACCGCAATTTATCAATTATTTTTTAGGGTAATTTATTAAGTATGTTATCAATGAATTACGTTCGTAAAAAGAACACTGTTCTGTGTGCATTATTGTTTTCTTTCAAAGTGACGTTACATGCATAAAACCAGTGAGATGCGACATACCCGTTACCATATACCATTAAAATGGTTTTGTTATTGTAGGATTGTTTTTTTAATAGCTACAAGTTACTTCTTTAGTGTATTGTTTTATTTTTGGAGGTTATTGAGACTTTTAGGACTAGATTTAATATTATAATACCTACCTATTATGGATACTGCTGTTTTAATCTTCGTTGCAATTGGTTTATTTTTCAAATAAAATTATTTAAGAATGCAAGATTCAATAAGATGTAATAAAATATTATTGTTTACTTATCATACACGATTTATTAACTAAGCTAATGCGAAATTAAAAGAATTTCCTAAATATATTAAATTAAAATATATAAAAGGTTTTCGTGGCAATGGTGCAAAAAATAGACAGCACTCATCCTAATGAAAATAGATTATTTTCACTCTTTCGCAATAAAGCCCCAGTTTAATGACAGCTATAATACCGCGAAATACCTTTTAGACTTCTATTTTCACAACGCCAAAATTGCTGCAATGAAATAAAGCCGCAACAACGACCGAGTTAAATAGGGTATACTAATTTTCCCGGAGCCAGGTAAAATCTAATCTAAACTAACGAATAGAAATTTAAATTTTCGCTAACATTTACAATGATATATAATACAAAATAGCTGCGATCCATGCAGGCAGCACAACAATAGTAAAACAAAATCAAATCCAGGAGACCGGAAAGATTGGAGAACCGCTCGAGCCGAGTTATAGCCAGACTTAGGGTACGTATGCATTGAAATGTTTGTTGACCACTCGTATTTATCTATTCAAACAAGCACAATCATCATTTTGGATATAAATATATATATATATATATATATATATATATATATATATATATATATATATATATATATATATATATTATTTTTTAACAAATCTTTTGTTCATTTCAAAGCCTAGCTTAAATACTTTCGAGAATTCAATTTAATCTAATCTGGTTACAAATTATTTCTTTTTCCAAAGTTTCGAAAAGCTCCATTTTTAGGTTACGTCTTAAATAGACTGGTACTTTTTTATTTGAAACCTGTAATGCCAGGATTTTTTCTACCAGAATGTCAAAAAAGTTTTTCCAAAAATCATTTATAACCGAAATAATTAAACCTGAAATTTTCACTGTTACTTTTTTATTTGAAACCTGTCTTGCTAGGATTTTTTCTACCAGAATGTCAAAAAAGTTTTTCCAAAAATTATTTATAACAGAAATAATTAACATGAAATTTTCACTGGTATTTTTTTATTTGAAACCTGTAATGCTAGGATTTTTTTCTACCAGAATGTCAAAAAAGTTTTTACAAAAATCATTTATAATCGAAATAATTAACACTGAAATTTTCTAAAACTAACAGGCGCCCTCGTAGTAAGTATCTAGTATTTAGATACTTTTTTTTTGTTAAACTGAAAACCAGGCGGAAAAGGTAAAATTTACTCATCAAGGTTTTGTTAACATTTTAATAATTCATTGATAATATGGCAGAAACATTTTAAGAACATGGAGGCTATTTGACGAACGGTTTCCCGAGAAATCCCCATTACATAGAAAAACAGTGAGGTACATTTTAAAAACTTCTCTGCAGCATGGTTCATTCTGCAGGCCACTACAAAAAAGAAAGCTAATAACCAATAAAGATAATTCAGCCGCAGTCTTGGGTTTCTTCCATAATGATCCAGGGAATTCTACAAGATCAGCAGCTGACGCCAGTGCAATATCAAATCTTCAATTAATAGAATTCTGAACAACTATGGAACAAACACATTTAGGTTTCACCTTTATCACCGTTTGTACAGGGTGTCTGGTTATATTTTAAACGGTAAATAGAGACTTTATTGTATGAGTTATTAAAACACTTTAAATACAAACATTTTTTTGTTTTATCAAGATCGTTAAAATTTGCAAAAAAAAACAAACGAAAGGCGATCGGAAAATTAACCAATGAGCATCATCTTCGTTATTTTAAATGAAACACTCAGTATAATATCGTTTGAATACATGGATCTCTTCTTGCTAATTATAAATATACCAGGTTTGATATCTTTACCTTTAAAAGCAACAGATAAAATTAACACAAACCCTGCAATAAGTAATGTGTAGAGGAAGACGGAAATCACATATTTCCAATTAAAATAACAAAGTTGATGCCCATTGGTTAACTTTCCGATGGTCTGCTTGTTTTTTTTTTGTAAATTCTAACGATTCCAATAAAACCCGAAAACACTTGTATTCAAAGTTTTTTAATAACTTAAAAGTCTCTAGGTACCGTTTAAAATATAACAGTACACCCTGTACAATGGAGATGCAGAAAAATGTATTAATTTCTGTAAATTCATTTTAACGAAGCCGCAAGAAAACAATTTTTTAAAATAATATTATTAGGAGCGGCGAATCGGGGTTCCAATGGTACGTTTAATCGGCATAACCAGCATTATTACGCACAACAAAATGAACACAGGTTGCGCATCAGAGTTGGTTAAAGAAAGTGGAGATCTGACGTTTGCTGTGGAATTTTAAATTCAACGATAATTGGACCTTCCATTTTTGAAGAAAATTTTACTGGCGAGCGGTACATAGAACAAATTATCAATGAAGCTTTACCCTTAATGAAATTTGATTCTTGCAGGATCGTGCTCCTACTCATATTTATGCTAGGGTATATAAGGAATTATTAAACATAGTTGAAGTCCGTTGGATGGGGACAAATGGGTGTGAGAGAGACAACCTTTTTGTAAAAAAAACCAGACTGGAATAAATGTGCCAACCTATAGAAAGTATTTAAGATAAGCTTTCAAATGAACAAAAGTATGATACCTTAAAAAATAACGGAGATAAGGGGGTAGAACATCTACGTGGGACACTCTCAGAGTGAGCCAGTTTTCATAAGTACACCCCTGTATCTCCGGAATTAGTTATCAGATTAATTTAAAATTCTGGTGCTATGTATAGATTTAAAGTCTGATTGTTTTGACACACTCAACTTTGACATCGCTCATTGGCGTGCAAACCGAAGTGAGAAAAAGGAGGCTGATTTTTTGAAAAAATATAAGCTATTTTTTATAGAATTTTTATTATGTATTACGTAATCAAAAACAAAAAAATACAAAAAATGCATAAAATGAGGACCCGGCATTCCAACTTTGACGCCCTGCGTAATTCGAAAACTAACCGCAGGCATGAGTTGTGCTTACGAAAGCTTTTAATTAGGATGTCGAAAACTGCAACATAGCAAATTTTCGGGATAACTGACCGAAAGCAATTTCCCATAAAGATTGTGGTATGTCCAAATTTACTAATATCGACGGAACCTAATAGCGATGTCAGATTTCACGTTCAGTCAGGAACGTCAGGCAATAAGGATAGAATATTTGGCAGGATCAACGATGGTTAGGATACTGGTGGGCTGAAAATGTACAAGTTCTAACGAATTACTTATCAGTTGAACGATAACTCAATTGATTAGAGCAATGGGCTAAGGATCCAGAGCTGCGGGTTCGATCCCTGCCCGTACCATGATATCAAATATTTTTAGTAAGTTAGGAAGGCAAGAGTTCATGAGCACCATTTAAATAATCTCCTCGTCCTCCTCCAATAGTCTCATAAATATCCGTTTCCATTAGCATTACTGAATTAAGATATGAGACTTCATTAGAATTTGAAGAAAAACTTTGCATTTGGCAGATCAATTTCTTTCTGTAGCTGTTGATATGCCGTGTTTCGTCATCACAAAATTGTTATTGACCAATATTTTGTTCTCATGGCAAATAATTGTTCTAATAGATGAAAGAAACGGTTTGTATAATCTAATTTGTAGTTGGTCTCATCGCTTGGTTTGGCAAAATGATCCCACATTGAGCTGATACCGCAGAATAAAAATATGAAATGAAATCCGGTACTACCGGATTGGAAACCCTAATCACGATGAATTATGAAAATACATATTTTTATATTCGGCAAATTTTTTGTTTTATTTAGGCCAACCTAGCTAAGAACACAAAAAGCGGGATACAGACGAATTTTTTGCCCCCGTATTCACTAAAAAGGTTTAAGAGTTAGACTAGATCTAATTGCCATGACAATTGAAACTGTCGCCAGTTATCTTTTGCGTATATCAACGCCATTTTGTAATGTGACATTTACGAAAAATTATTTTTAGTGAATACGGGTGTTGATGTCTAACTCATGAAAATTGATCCAAGCCTCTAGATGATAAACAATGAATACATACATACACATATACATACATGACCTAGTAGCAACCCAAAATGCTTTCGTGTCTAACTTCTTTCGTATAAACACACTTTGATATGTAGACAAGATTACAAAACACCATTCATAATTTTCTAATAGAGCGAAAATGTGTTATCGCAGGTATTGTTTTGAGGTTATTTAATTTCGCTCGGCTATCGTGCGGAAAATGGCTATCTATAATGTATACCCCGGCGGCGGTTCATCACCGTATCACGTGGCGGGAAAATCATAGAACTGCGGAAGGAATCGGGAAAAACCGCCGAACAAAAAGCGTTGCTCCCCGGTTATTTATGGCCTGGATATATTGAATGAAAAAAGCATCGCACACTGGAAGCAATTTCTTGATCGCGAGACATTTGTTTTGGTTCGTTCTACGTTTGGCAATTTAAATTATTTAAAGGAGAGAAGTGAAAGCTATTTTTCAAATTGCTGCGTCTGCGTGCCACTATGGGTGTCTCTATATTCAGGGATAGCAAAAATGTTTCCGAGACCAAAATAGCAAAATCTTACTTATTTTAATTAACAATCTGTCTTGCAAAAGTCTCAGTCGGCTCCAGTTTTATAGATCCATGCTTCTTATAATAATTTACCCACCTGCCCTTAATGTATGGAAAACTTCGACCATTAAATGAGATATACATGGATTTATTATACCAGGTGTACTTTATAAAAGGTTTAAATACATATAACATATAAAAATAAATTTAGGATTGTTAGTTAGTTGTATTTCCACCACCAGTGGTGAAGTGACTTTTGTGAAACAAAAACGTGCTCTCATCTCTTTAATAAAAAAGGCGTACCACTTATACGTTGGCTGCAAAGTTGGAGACCAGGATAAAAATTGGGCTGCCCATAACTGCTGCAACAAATGTACATCTAACATTCACGGCTGGCTAAGTGGAAAAAACCGTAAGACGTCCCTTGCTGTTCCTATGATCTGGCGAGAATCGAAAGACCACGTTACTGATGTTACTTTTACTTGATACCTCCCATCAGCAGCCTTTTCGGAGAAAAAAAGGTCTACCATACAGTATCCAAAATTACAATCCGCCGTACTCCCGGTGCCTCATAGTGACGAACTGCCTGTACCTAATCCACGTCACCCTTGATTCTGATCATGATCAGACTGAGTCGCCCGTCCATCAACCTGTTTGTAAACTTACCAGTAAAAAGCCTCACAAAATAAGTCAAAGTGAATTAAGTGATCTTATAAAGAATTTAAAATCGCCCAAGAAAAAAGCAGAACTATTGACATCTCGATGGAATTTATTTCAAGATGAAGTAAAAGTTTGTGTGTACCGGAGCCGTCAGAAAATCATAACACCATTTTTTAACATGGAAAACAGGCCTTCAGTCCCAATTGAATCCACATGAAGGAAACATATAGCAACTTGAAATTGTTACTAGAGACCATACAATATGAAAGATATAAATGGCAAATTTGTGGGGATTTAAAAGTTTTGGCGATTTTCCTTGGAATGCAATTAGGTTATACCAAATGCTGATGCTTCCTCCTCGAATGCGACAGTCGAGCACGATTGGACCACTACAGAAAGAAAATTTGGCCACCCAGAGAGTCTTTTGAGCCAGGAAAGAAAAATGTAACCAGCGCGCCATTAGTGCCCCTGAAAAGATTTTACTACCGCCACTTCATATATGCGCAATTGAATTCTATAATTGCCGGCAAGGAAAAAGATGCTTGGAATGCCTTTAAAATGGTTAAACACATTTTTTGGGAAACATAAAAGCAGAAAACTATAAAGACCTTATTGCCAAACTTCTTTTGTGTTACCAAAACCTAGGGTTTAATATGTCGTTGAAAGCTAATTTCCTGGATTCCTCCAGAATATTTCACACACGGAAAGAAGGTATTAGGGAAAATGGAACTGACGACTACTGTTGGACTATTACGAGAGATGTCCCAGAGGCTGCTTTAAACTTTAGATTCACTGATAAAAATGTACTATTTAACTGCTTTTGTTAAACCAACAAGATACTGTATTTTGCATGTTCATTGCTTATAAATTAAAATTTTGTAACAAAAAATTCAGATTTTTTTTTTGCGAGCCAACTCAATTCTTTAATAGGTATTTTTTAGTTACTTGGGTGTAGTTGAATCTAAAAAATAAATTTTGTTTAAGAAACAAAAAAAGTGAAGTTTGTTCCCCAGTGAAATGAGCGATAGACTCTGGTCAGTAAAACATAACTACGGGTGTAAAGGAGGATATTAGGATATAGTAAAAACCACGTCACTAAAAAAATTTACTATAGGACTCCTAGTAAAAGCAAGTTAAAAACAGGCTTGAATAACAATTTCTCTGATAAACCTTAAAACCTATAATACAAAGGATGGTATAAGAACACTCGCGGGATACAGACGAATCTTTTGATGCCTCACCAATGAAAATTTATTGTTATTTTTTTATTAAACGAAAACATAAGTTTGTTTCTGCGTCATTAGTTCGACGTCATTTTATCTGTCGTGCGACTTGACAAAATTAATAAGCTATTTACCTGCCGTAACTAAGTAGTTAGTGCTGCATTGCCTATGAAATAATAGCACTTACCTCTTCTGCTACTTCTTTGACTTCTCCGTTTTTGTCGCCACTCTCTTTGGGTGGCTTTGTTTTGTCCTTCTTTGAAAATGAAATTGTCCTAAAAGTAAAACGTTTGCTTCATGAAAATATTCTTTGTCCATGAAAAACTAATGTATAACAGGGTTTTCCCGATTATTTTTGAAGATAAAGGTATCAAAGATATAATATTTATAATGAGCAAGAAAATACATAAAATATATAGGGTATCACATTGAGAAAAACTATTTACAGAAATAACTTTCACGTTTGAAAGCGTAGGCCACTTTTGGCAACACACTTGAAATCTTGACTAAGAACTCTATATAAAATTTGTTTTTGAAAGACCGTTTTTGTTTATTTATTTATTTATGCATTTATTACCCATTAATTTATATATGAATATGGGTTCGTCAGCCATAATAACATAGTTACAGTTACACAATACATAATATAAAATAATACAAAATAGTTGATATTACACGAAAATAATAAATAAATGATAACAAGCATGTAAATGATCTAAACCTTTCAACTGTCCTCAGACTTTCAGGAAGATGTTTGTATATCTTCAGAGATATGATAAGTGGTCCTTTAGAAGTCTGAGTCAGTCTGTAGGGAGGAACATATAAAACTTCAGAAGAACGGGTCCTATAAGCATTTATATCGCCACAAAATGTATAATATTTATACACACATGCAAGAATATACAAAGGCACAGTAAGAAAACTCCCTGCAGGAGGCAGTGGGTAAATATTTATATTGGTTAAGATGCCATGATATAATAGAATGAATGCACGCGAAACACCTCACCTATATGGATCTATCTGCTCGCACTCCAATCTGCCTGAATAGCACAAGAGCCGCCCTTGACCCAGGACAAGACCACCATCCAGACATAGTCTCTACACATGCTCCCACCCTTGCAGCCAGCAATTCGAAGTCAGGAACGAATACGATAGTGGAGGAATCGTCGTTAATGAAACCTAATATAATACCTTGGGGACCCCTCGAAACTATCTCAAAAACCCCCGAACACAGTAAGACTCTCCCGTGTCTCTTATGCGAGTTAACTGAGATCTCCCAGACAAGAATGATTCAACCAAGCCGGACCACAGATACGATAGAAGAACAGTTTGTCAAGTAATACTGTGTGGTTAATGGTGTCGAAGGCACGTGACAGATCGAAAAAAATACCTACAGACTTTATTCTTCTATCCACGTTTTGATTTATATATGAATACAGGATATAAGGATAATATTAGTCTATGTAAAATAAATACTCGAATAAATATTAGCCTTGAGTCTATTTTTTAGTGGCATACTTAAATCAAAACCAAAATATATACAAATATAATTATGTATTTACATGCTGAGCAATTAAACCGATCATACGGCTTATATTAGTCCGTGTAAAATAAATATTAGCCTCGGCCCTCAAGGCTGTTTTTAATGGCACCCTGCAATTAAAACCAAAAGTTTCGTATGGGCCTGATGGAATCCCGCAATATGTTTTGAAATCTTGTATCTTCATGCTGAGCAAGCCCTTTACATTTAATTTTTAACACTTCACCAGAACAGGGAGTCTGGACTTCTGGAAAAATTCATTTATAACACCTATTTTTAAATTAGTGACCATTAAATGTTCAATCTTTGCTCTTCCGACTCGCTTATTACACCATCTAGATTACAAACCCCAGAAAGGAGCAGCATGGTTTTATCAATTTGTTAACTTACCAGTATTAACTGGCTTTGGTGTCTTTGGGAAAAGATTTTTAGTCGACAGTGTTAACACTGAATTTTCAAAGGCATTCATTCTCTATTATTGGCAAAATTAAGAACCTTGGGAACGGGTGACCAAGTTCTCAAGTGATTGGGTAGTTTTTTGACTAGCCGTATTCAATGTATTAAAATTAACAACTATGTTTCAAATGAAATACCGGTCCCCTCGGGTGTTCTCCAGGACTCTCACTGTGGGCTCCTGTTTTTCTTACTATTTGTAAATGACATAAAATACTTTATTATTAATGCCCGCTTCTTAATGTTTGCTGATATTGTTATATATATATATAATATATATATAATATATATATATAATATATATATATATATATATATATATATATATATATATATATATATATATATATATATATATATTATCTATATATATATATATATATATATATATATATATATATATATATATACATATATATATAAAATAGTCTCGAACCAAATAATGAAAAGCGTCGTTAGGGTGCGAAATTATGTGGTTTGTGATTACACAACCGACAGTAGAGTTCTAAAAATAGTTTCATTTCATTATAACGTTTGGGGGAGACTTCTCCTACTATATACATAATTTTGTATTACTCCTTTGTTCACTCCGCCATGGAATATGCAAGCCATAATGAGCATAATTTAAAGATTCCCCAGTGTTGGGACTTACAGGGTGCAGGCTGATCTCTGTTTTTTTTTTATTTAGACTCATAGGGAGGATAGAATGTTGATTGCAGTTACATTCATGAACGACTGACTTTTAACACAGTCCACAGAACTAGACCAAATAATTTATTTAATAATAATAATAAAAAAATTAATCACAAAAGAAAATAGTCGCCCATTGATAAAGATGCAAACCAACTAAGACCATTAAATAGTTTCTTTGCCTTATAATATTAGGATTTTAAATTATTTACAAATAATTAAACAACTTAAACATTTTATTTTCAGAGGCTATATAAAATTTTATACCGATTCATAATAAAAGTATGATTTCAAAATGCAAAATGCGTAATACTACCGATGGTGTGATAATTGACTTGAAGTTAGAAAAAGTTAAGTACCAGGTGAATACAAAAGTACTGCGTACGAAATGTCCCCATTACGGTAGGGAATAGGCTAATTGTATTGCCATAGCCACATAAGAGCTAACATTTAAACCTATATATATGTGAAAGTTCACATCCGGTAAAAAAGTTACACCAACTCTCTTAATTTAAATAGCCACCTTATTTTTTGTTTCATGATATTCGGCATTAACTTATCACAAATTAGTATTTGATTCAAAAATATCTCATAACTTTTTTTTGGATTTGCTCAGTAACAAAATGAACAAAAAAAGTCTGTCACCAAATAAGAATAATTCTTGCTACTATCACAAAACTTTGGGTTTCAAACTTAAACAAAAATCGATAAAGTACCTAACATTTCAAGTTATCTATTATTTTATCCATTTTAAATTTGAAAGCTTGTTTATTTTTTTGTTCCTTTGGGATATTTTTCAATTTCTTTGCTTATTTCACAGTCTGCTAAGTCAAAATAAAAACACATATAATTACTATAAGCTATATTTTAAACAAATGAGTTACGATATTGCATTAAAAATTAATTTAATAATCAATATGAGGGATAAAAAACGAGGTATATATTGTATATGTATAAGAAAGTTTGTGTAATATGCACAGAGCTGAAGATAACTTTGGCATATCAATCAATAATCTCAAATTATATCAGTATAACAATACTCCAATTTCAACAATCTGCCCCTTAAGGAAGAAACAAACTGTTTTCACGTCATGTGAGCTTATATGCTGTCGTACACAAGAAATGTAAACTGTGATGTCAAGCTTAGAAGCAACCTACTGTCATGCTTTATCATGAACAATGTCATGCCACATCATTTTTCGAGCAGTTGAAGTCAATCGGGTTAATTAGTATTTTAACTATGCCGCGAATTCACAGACACACAGATAGACTGACAGACGGAATTGAGAAAACATGTTTTTCTAGGGCATCTACGACGTTAAAACGTGACGATATGTAAAACCTGCGAGGGTGATTTTTTTCACCATTACAAACATTTTATTTGATTTTCTTCCGTCGTCTTGAATTCGTACCACAATTTTGACAGTTGATTGTGCAAAATTTCAGGTAAATTGAATAAGTAGTTCTTTAGTCATAATTTTTTAAACAATTCACTAGGCTGTCATTTGAACCATCATTTTTGACCGAAATTTGTCAATGGGTTAAGTTGTTTTTTAGTGTGCCGCGAACAGACCGAATTGAAAAAAAATTGTTTTTTGACATCTAGGGACCCTAAAAATATAAATATCCGTAAAAACATGGGAGGATGAATTTTTCGCAAATACAATACTTCCTTCTTACGAGGAAAGTAAAAGTAATATTACAGCCAGGCCATATTTTATAGAAAACATATATTACAACAAATAAACAAAATTTTTCCGGAAAATTTAGTGTCAATCCTGTATACATTACATAAGTCAATATATATACTAGGTGCACAAATTTCTATATGCCAAATTTTTACAGGAATTAAAATACTGTACAAATTTGGGCCGGTTCACACTTCAGTATGTTAGAAGAAGAAGTTGACTTTTATATTCGATAATGTTATTCTATAATAATACTAAAATGTATAAATAACTACATATGCTTGAGTTATAAAAATATATTGACATAACGTCTAAAATAAAAACATATTTATTTTCTGTTTGTATCTCTTCCAGTTTTACTCCCAAGCAGTTTTTCGAATATTTTGACCTCGATATTCCGGGGAACGATGATTATATAAAATTTCATTTAGCCTGACTTGCTCAATCCGAATCTAGTCCATTTTCAAAATAAATACAGTATAACCGTATAACCACAACAACACTGAAATCTGGCTTCAATGAGGCGAAAATCTGGGAAAGTACTGAAATAAAAACGCGCCATCACACAAGAGGTTGAGCATGTGAGGTGATACACATGAAGTGACTTCATTGTGGTTGTGGCGATATATTAAAATATGAAGTAAAATGATAGTATGCATTTTTTGCCCATGACGTGAGGTTTCTCACGTGCTAATAATCTGTTTCCACCTATACAGTACAACGGATATATTGCGTAGGCAATATTGTAGCAACCACTTGAGCGGTATTTACAACTAGATAAATTTTACATTATAATATGAAAACGTTCAAAAAACACACAACCACTGACAATCAGCAAGATCTGAAAAAGGGTAATTTCGTATGTAGTACGAAATAACTTCCTATGGCTCGAATTAGTTTAACATTTTGAGAAGATCCCCTCAGTGGCTTAGCCAAACGGGGTCGAGGGAGGCAATTGCCCTCCCCCAAGCCTTTTGACGCCTCCTGTGACAAAAAAATCATTATTTAAAAAGCCAAGTGGAGCAAAACGTCCTCGTCAGTCATTATGACCAGGATCAAGATTTGGTGCTCTAGCGGACAGAATCATTATTCACCTTACCAGTGGCGTAGCTAAGGGGGGCTAGGGACACTATGCCAAGTGTTTCTATAAACGATGTTTTGATTTCAGTAAACTGTTTGGGCGTGCGTCAAAAATATTTTTTTTAGTTGTTTGTATTTTCGGTGTCCGTCAAAATGCGGACATTTTGCGTTGAACTTGATTTTAACGCCTCTGTTATGATTGAACATATTTTGGGTCACTGTGAATTTAGTACACTTCATTCGTGTGAAAAGAGGTGTTTTCAAAACTTGTTATACAATATAATATTTTATGTACGATTTGTGCTAAATTAATAGCCTTACTCTTACAATATATATAATTCTGATATTTACATACCTAAAGGACCACTTCTTCTTTTTCTCTTTTTTCTTTTTCTGCTCCGTCGTTTCTTCTATTTTTTGATCTACAGTTTCTTTTTCCGGCGTTTTTTCTGTTTCGCCATTTACTTGTTCGGGGGAATTTTCTGCATCGCCTTCTGACCTTTTACTTTCATTTACGACATTGGACGGTTCTTCGGGAAGGCCATTTTCTTTGATGTCCGCAAACTCGACTTTTTCTTTGTCTTCTGTTTCATCTTTGGATGTTTCCTCTTTATCCTAAAATATAAGCATTATACTATTGCAAATATTTATATTTTACTGATGTTATTATTTACAATAAAACAATTCATTTTTTGGCAAATAGTACAAATATAGAATTGAGCACTGTTACTTTAAAAGTAATGCATTAATTTTACACATCATAATTTTTTTTCTTTATTTTTTTAAAACATAACAACAAATCTGTGATCGACTTTTACAAAATTAATAAACGGTATCTGTAAGCTAGCAGAGGCAGAATTGAATTACTTTCGGATGTTTGGTCCTCGTTGGCGCAGAACATCTTCAGTGATATTTACTACGAATTGAAAATACAAACTTAATATTCTCATTCATTCGTGTTCTGATCTCGTAGACTAAAGATCCCTAACAATCGAAACGTTAGCAATGCCAAAAAAACCGTAAAAACTAGAGAAAGAAAATTCTAATAATATAATTCTAATAATACGTAATGCATGTAAGTACGATTAAATGTTTACGATTTTCTTAAAATGTCTCTCTTGAAAACTAAAAAATAGTACTGGTTCAACTGATTAACAGGATCAGATGATCCCGTTAGCATTTTATTATAAAAGTTTGATTGATAGTTCACTGACAATTTTTTAACCTTGAAAACATCAAGGTCCTTACAATTAATGTCAGATTTGATTTGGCTGAGACTATTGCATTTTTCGAATTATTGTTGCCCAGATTAAACAGATAGGTAATTCAATGTTTTACACATCTAATTATGCTCTATTAAATTATTTATTATATTATTAAGAGTTTCTGAATCCATCTATTTTAAATTTTGTTGAAGTTCCGGTCCTCAATACATCCCCAACCTCTGTTATGATGTAAAGTGACGTATTTAAATATTATAATCAATTAAAAGTAACTTTTTGGAATTACAGGATAAAGCTGTTAGTGGAATTTATAAAATTCTCTATATCTTTAATAAATTATCACTAACGAATATCTATGGTTAACCGTAATATCAATCAAATTCAAAATTATAAATCGGAAAGTATACTCCTAGTGTGGTTATTTTATATTACTGTAATTATATCTCGCTAGTGTGTGTGTTCGAGACAATATCTGCGCTCCATCAGTACCATGGTATTTAAGAATCAGCCACGTCACTTTTTATGAACTTCTAGTTTTTAGACACGCCTAAGCAAGGAAGTTGTTTTAAACTCAGACAAGTGGTGATTATATCATCACAGATAGACAGATTTAAATCAGAAGCTAATTTAAATAGATGCGATCTATAAAGCAACTTATAGAAAAGATCCAATAGCTTGTTAAAATTTCCTTTGTGAAAAGACGTAAAATTGTCGTAAATCTGGATGACAATTACCAATCCAATATGAGGAAGTCTGACTAAGAATAAATTTCTGTAAGTTCCTCACATTCTATTGGAAGGACCGAAAACACAAAATATTACTGACAAAAACACTGGTGAATAAGACAAAGAACTATGTATAAAAAACTGTCAGAAATCAAAAGGAGAAAATTGAAAGTCAAAGATCCGTTTAGTACATTTTGTATAATTGTACATGGCCATGTTTTCTAGGATTGTTTAGGAAATATGTGCAAGGGACCCAACGGAGCCTAGATGTTGTGGCTCTAACGAGCCACTCTCTCCCTATTACGTACTACAAAAGCATGCTCTTTTGAACTACTGATATTTTCTGTGTTTCCCTTATATTGCACCCTTGCCGAGCCTTATTTGGTGAAATATTGTAACACCGTCAACGATATTCAAGCACCAAAACAATTACTATTTGTAGGTAGCTTTTAGACAAGACAGAAGCATCTCAGAGTCGTTACTATATTTCTACACTTACTACTTAATTTTAGCACCGCGTCTGATGGCGGTTCACGGTGATGGCCCTCGGCAGCGTCTTGAAATTTTCGATCAAGAAATATTCACAAAAACATGAGTATATATTTTGTTATTGAAGCATGATGCGGGACTAGTTTATCAACTAGAAAAGTTAAAACTAAATATTAAGTAGTTTGTATTAAAAGCGTTGGGGTTTTGTATGAGACACATTAAAAAGAAAAGAGCAAACAACAGTCACAACTGAACATGAACCGCTTTGACTGAAGAAGGAAAAAAGGTCCAAACTTTCCGAATATATGAGTGTTCTAACAGGACTTAAATGAATTCATCGAAATCTTCGATTACATTATTAGAACTGACTACCAAGTCTATGAGTGGCAGTGAGACCCTCTAGTTTAAAGTTTAAATAATAATTAGTAAAAAGTACGTGGGTAAATAGGAGTAAAGAAAGTTATTTACGAGTAGTGCACGAATAACATCGACAGTCATACGCATAGCAAATGGCAAGACTACCTCATTCAAAGTCGACAAGCATGTTTGGTACCTGTGTAGAATGCGTTAGCGTCCTAATATAAATAGCATGACTCAAGTGTAAGCTTTTTACAGTACTGCATGTATAAAATTAACTGCTAACTTTCTCAGTGACAGGGAAGTTTTCTGACTCATTACAATCATCCCTTATTTTGGCCTAGAAAGTATGTGGTATGCGTTAACGTACCGAAAAACATAAGGTCTCGATGGATACTAAGTATACAAATTAATTTGACTGCCAATTTTATGTGTGGCAGAAGTTAGTTCGATAATTTTCGGTAAAAACTGTGTCAAATGCGTGAAAGAAAGCTCTTGACGAGTAGTACACGGATCACATTGACTTCTAACTCTACGCGTGGCAGAAACCTGTCAAACTTGTCTATTTTCATTAAACATGCTTCATTTGCGTCGTTGTAGTTAGATGTTACATCGTAAGAAACATTCCTAACAGTATTTATAAAGAATCTATTCAATAATAAGATACATATTTTGCTAGCATATATTACATGTATACGTAGCGGTACAAGAAGTTAAACTCATAGGCGATTTTTTCCAATTTTTAATTATTTAGTTGTAAATTATTTATAAGTGTACTTATCGCTCTGTAAACCTATTGTACACATATTTCAATTATTCCCAAAAAAGCAAAATACTAACAAAAAGTATGTGTGCAATACATTTACAAACGATAAGGGTCCTTATAAATACTTTAAATAATGATCGCCTAAGATTTTGCTTAATCCCTTGTCAATATGTTTCTATACATTTTATCAAAAAATTGTTGGCATGCTGAGCATTTATAGTTGGAGAACAATCTTTTGACTTCTCTTTCGAGGTAAGAGTTAAATGTTATGTTAGCTCTAAACACCAGAAAATATAAATTATGTTTATATTATGATAAAAACACAGGTTTGCTTTACCTGCCTTAAATACTTTAGACTTCGCGCCACCAAGTATAGCTGAATCGGCCAGAAATATACCTGGCCCCCAAGAAAGTTGTACGAGAAAATTATGCGACCTTGGGTTTTGAAAGGAATGCTGCAGTAAAGCAGAGAAGAGATTTAATTTTAGATCAAAAAGCATAGCACATGTTGTAGGTGATGATGGATTTAATTGCCGTTCTCTATAATGAAATTTAAATTAGATGTTGAAATTATTACTATGAATATAAGAATAATGAACATAAGAATTATTGATAGTGAAAAAGTTTTCAAGTCCCATAAGTTGAATAAACACACTACATTTTGTTAACTAATCCATTAATTAGTTTTAACGAATCTTATCGTATAGACTTTGAGAAAGTAACAAGTTAAATATGCCGGGGCTACTGAGTCAATCATTAAAAGTAATACATCAAATTCCAAAAATTAGGCTTCCCTAGAAATGATATTTAAATCCCAATTTACTAGTAGATCAAAACTCCTCTCGTACTCTCAAACTCCTAGCAAATAAAGTAATCAGTCAATTTTACTGTTTAGAACTAGAATTTAAATGACTTCACACAAAATCAGATCAAACGAAAAATATCCGTAGTTTATTCTTAAAGCTACGAGAAAGATCACTATTCAAAACTCAAGAAACGGTATATTCCCACAAAACACTTACAGAAAATTACTCATTCTTTTAATAACCCTTTATGCACTTACTAGCGACAAAACTTCAATTATGAAAACTTTTCCTCAACTTTATTTCAAAATAGTTCTAATTAACTTTTCGCAATTAAGCCCCCGACATTGTTTGAGCCTAGCGATTCGCTTTATCTCTAGGTTTATTAATAAGACCAAGAAATGAGCAAAAATTGCTTGGCGAAAATGATCTTTTACGGAAGACGAGAAAAACAAGCAGAACCGAGAGGTAATTGTGCTCTAACTGGCACTACCGTAAAGAAATCTTTAAAAGTGCCATCCACTTTATGCCTTTATGATTATGCTCGTTAGATTTTATGCAATATGCAATGTTGCCAATTACTGTAAGCTCAACCGTACAGTATAAATATGATTAAACTGAAGGTTCAGGCATTTATAATAACCTGCTAAATTAAAATATAAAATTTACAAAAAATCAACAAGGCACAATTAAATTGACAATAATAAATGAGGCGTTAAGTTCTTAAAGAGCCTCTGAAAATATATCTATACATTTTAGCGAAAATAACCCACTGTAGAAAATAAACGCCTAACAATTTTAACTTTTTTGTACAGAGTGTGATTTCATTAAAGCGATTTGATCTGTGCTTTTAAAACAACATTTTTTATTTGGTTGCATGGGAATTTTTGTAAAATCCTGCACTAGTAAAAATAACATAGTAACTCCACAACATTTTTTATAACAAATTATTCCAACAAAATAAAAGGTGTCCCAGAATGTTGCGCAAATTTCTTTCTTGAATAACTCGAGAACCAGTAAAAGTGCGCAAGAACCGACTACATTGGTTCGGTCATGCATCGGCGGGAAATTTGGTCAAGATGGAACGTTTTACCAATGAAGAACGAGCATTATGTATGAAACCATTTTATCGCAGCAATAATTCCTAGGTCAGTGTTTAGAGAGAATATCGGGCTCATAATAATATGCACGCAAGAGAGGATGCTCCAAAAGCAAATATAATTAAAAGGTGGCTTATAAAGTTCGAGCAGACTGGTTCAACATTAAATAAACGCCCCAGAGGAAGTCCAAGATCAGTTAAATTGCCTGAAAACATTGAACTTCCAAGAGATGCTGTTCGTACTCGCCCGAATCAGTCGAATTAAAAACACGCAACCGCCATAACCTTAAGTAAAAGCTCTTAATAATAATTTTTACAAAGGATTGACACCTGCATCCTTACAAGATGCAGTTGGTATAAGTCTTGAAGGAGAAGGATTACTCTATAAGCCCGAATTTTAGCCGAGAAATGTTTCAAATATTTGAAAACTTTGACAACATTATTTTCAGCGAATTGACCACAGCGTGCATACTTTAAGAGAGAATTCGGCTCGTTATTCCTTAATGAGTTGGAATGTTCTTGCTCTCCAACTGCAACAGTTTGCTGGAATAAACAACAACACGTGGTTTCAGCAAGGTGGTGCTACTTTCCATACCACAAATCGTTTTTTGCAAGCTGTGAATGAACTTTTCAAAAGGGACGACGTCAAATGACCCATGCATTTTAGGTTTTGCTTGGAAAAACGCAAGCGCTGAGAGAGACGACATTTAGACAACATAATTTTTCGTACATAAATTTATCAAACATGTATTTATAATAATAAATAAATACTTAAAATGAGTCTTACCTAAATTATTATTTTTTCAAATATGCGCAAGATTCTGGGACACCTTGTATTTTCTGTTAAATTAATACCTATTTCATAAAAAGAATAATGCCATCATATTTGGCAATCGATACTTTTTTGTTACTTCTGTTATTTGATTTTTAAGGTTTAAAATCTTTGCTAATATTTTTCAGTGCAAGACAAAAATAAACGGTACTCGTATATAGCCTGGTTCGGATCCGGCATTCTTAGTTGTTAAGTCGTGCTATCGATTTTAGAGGTAAAAATCCACACAGGGCAAGTGTAAAATGTATCTACATCACCCGCCATCCCATTCACGCTGGTTAGAGGTCGGATATCTCGTGGGATGGATAGGCGTTGTTGGTGCAGCTTCACACATTCTATCCAGAAGATCTCCTGATAAAGATCAAAGGCTACACACGTAACACGACAGTTAATAGTTCGTTGATGGGGTGTGGCGGCCCGGGGATCGAAAGAGTGATCAATGACCATGATTAGGAAAGAGCCCACGTTAAGCTGTAGGTCCCGTCTGGTTAAGTCTCGTCGCGGAAAAGTGCCGTCAATAACTAATAAATTTGTTTCGATTCGGACTGAAAAAAATATAATTTTAAATATACGTCAGTCATCATCAAAATGTTGCCAAATAATTCAGATACAACTCAATAAATTTTTAATTTTCAAATAGACATTAACATCAACAAAGGAAACGACGATTGACCGCTTCCTTCTCCAAAAAACAAAAAAACATTCTCTTAAAAAGAGATTTGATGTTAATGTAAATTTATTTAATGGGTCAATAGAGACAAAATAATAATATATTTTATAATAAACACACATAATTACATTTTCGACGTGTTTGGTTAATGTTCTATATCCTATACATTTTGCACACAATAGTTAATTTTATTTTAAATGACACTGGCAACAAATAATGCATTAATTCCTCTGAGATTGGATAGGTAATCCATTTTGTCACTGAAAAGTAAATACTATGTTTTAAAATTTCCAATTACAATCGGTGACACTGAAGTGATTCATAATTCTGATATATAGTAAATTTTATTATAACAAAATTGACGCATTGTTATCAATACCTAAATGCGACTTGAGTATGGAACTGAGAATTAGAGAACATGGAGGTAGCTATGACCATCTGACCAAAAGGAGGATGAGTTAAAGAAGACCCATTCATCCGTTCAGTACAAGATGTCTTACCATAAATTGACCACCCCATTATCTCAGTAAATATTGAGAATATAAAAAACAGTTAAATAAGAAAGTTTTATAAATTTCCCTGAAATTATAATTATTATTTAATTTAGTTTTTGTATATAAAGGGCTTCAGTTTTCAGTGGGCAAGTAAGAACTTTGTTAATTTAAATTAAACACTCTGCTTTTTTGTTAATTTTCGAATTCTGCATAAAATTCTAGGTGGATCTGGTATTACACATGTTATATATCTAAACTCAATTGTTTTCGAAATATTAAGAGGTGAAATTAAGTAAACTTTCACCATTTTAATTTAATAGGTAAGAATAATTACGACAGATTTTCAGTTCCGAAGGAACTAGCTGCGGGTAAGTATTTTTTTTGATGTCAGGTTATAGTAAAGTTAAAAAATGGTTTATACAGAAGAACATGTAAAAAATAATAAAAATAAAAGAAAAGCTCTTCAAGATAATAGCGTGTGAACCGAAAAAAAAATAAAAATAAAAGAAAAGCTGTTCAAGAATATAGCGTGTGATCCGAAGAGCGCCAAGTTCAAATACCATTAGAAATATATACAACTTATGCAAAGTACTAAAACTCTCAAAAGAAGATAAAAATACTTCCTGGCCAATTTGGATTTTAAACTGGAAATTATTTTGTATTTTGTAGGTGGGTTACCAATAAACCTAACTAATTAATTTAATAAACAATTAAAATTAATTTACTTTAACTCTATAATATGTAATATAATTGAAGATATTTCAGAAAATCCATTTAACAGTAGTCAAGACTATTAGAGGATCCTGATTTGCTTTATAAAATACTTTGGAACGATGAATATTACGCTACATTCTCTACTGCAGGATGCCCAAATAGAAAAAACTTTTCATTATTTCATTTCATTTTATAATCGGAAAGGTATGTTTACGTCTGGTGTGGGATTTTACGTAACAAAATTGTGCGCCCATTTTGTTAAATAAAACACCGTAACGTAATTTAAATTTTTTAGAGACAAACTTTTAAGATTTTTTGGATAATTTTTACTTGGCTAATAGGAGGGCAATTATGTGGCAACAAGACAGAGCTCCAGATCACAACGTTGTAGAGTTACCTAATACTAGAAAAACAGGTATAGAAAACGGACAGTGCGAAATGAGACGATACCTTGGACCCCAAACAGCCCTGATTTGACACCATTAGATACCTTTCTTTGGGGTTGTTTTGGGACAAATTATATTCGAGAAGAAATAGAGATGATTAACAGAGATTATCCAGACTGGACGGTTAAGGCCTCGGTTAAATTAAAGAGAGGATACCAATTACGTGTTCAAAACAAATGAGTACATTTTCAGCTCTAGTTATTTTAGTATTACGTCTTATTGTAATTATATTATATACATTTATGCCCAGCATTTTTGTTTAAATTTGTCAATGCTTGTATATTATAATTATTATTAGGTTAATCACAAAACAAAAAAAAAACAGGAAACCATTTTCCAACCCTCTAAATTTTACAGCTCCACAAATGACAATATCTGCAAAATGTCACATTTCAAAACAATTGAATTTAGATATGACATGTTATCCCAAATCGAAACAGAATTTTATGCAGAATTCGAAAATGAACAAACAAGTGTTCTATTTAAATTAACAATGTTGTTACTTGTCCACGGAAAACGATAAGCCGAAATGAAAAACTAAATTAAATAAAATTTCAGGAAAATTCATAAAACTTTCGTATTTAACTCTTTTTTAGATTCTAAACATTTACGGAGATAATGGGATGGTCAATTTATGGTGAGACACACTGAAATGTTATGCTTCGAAGCGGTCAAATTAATATAATCTGACATGATATTTATAGGAAACCCAAAATAAACATATAAAGAACTATAAATTTATTTATACCTCACGCGCATTAATGAGATGTCAAATAGACAATTGTTCGTAAATCAGCTAGTCGGACTTGGTCGATTTTTTCATACTTCATACTGCAAGCAGAGCACCCTCTCAAAGTACTTGATAACAAAAAAAATATATTGGCGGTAGTCTGTGGGAGCAGCTGTTTAGCATTTGATGGAGAGATATTTTGTGATTATCTTATGTTAATTTCGGTCCCAACATATTGAAAAACTGGCAAATAGAAAAAGTTAAATTATTCTTTGCAGAATAAATATCTTCGATTCTACGCAAGGCAATTTTTAAATGTAAATTGTCAGTAAAATGTCAGATTTATCGATATTTGTTAGGGGTACAAAAAACTTATTTCATCAATTATATATATAGTGAAAAAGTAGACCAATTTCCATCAATTTTGGTTTAAAAACACATTGGTGATTGTCTCGAGACTATTTAATATATAGCTACAAGTGTTTCGATATTTCTTAAAAGTTTAACAATGAAGAGCCATATATGGACAATCATGTTTGCCACAACACATATTTATAAAAGAAAATAGTTTTTATCTCCAGAAGGAAAATGAATGAAGTTTCAGTTTTACCAACTAAATAAAAATACATTTAAACAGCTCGGTATATGTTTTAGACTTCTCTACGTTTCCACAATTAACATAACTTTATAAGTGAATTGTTAAATAAAATAACGTAAATAAAATGGAAGACTAATCCAACACCTACTTATAACCAATGAAGCAATTTGAGACACAAAATATAGAAAATTGATATGAAAAAATAATGTCCAGAGAAAACGATTACAATAATTATTAGTTTGTAGATATATTGAGCGACTTTGGCAATGATTACCCAACGGATACAGAGAATAAATAGAGTAAATTTCTACCTAAAGACATGACAATAAAAGCCATTTTAAGGGTAATTCATGTAAAAACATCGTTAGTTTAACTTTTATCTTTCATCAAACCTCAGAATACCAAAAACACTTTTTAAAGAACATATGATTGTTTCAAAAACACAAAACTTATAATACCCAATTAATCTTCAAACTGTGTCCATTTTTTCTTTAGTTTGAATAAGACCTTAAGTCTTAAATGTAAAACAAAAATTTTATAAGGTTGGTGACATTAGACTGTATTTGGAGAGCTGATGCAGCGGACTGTATCAAATACATTTTGATAACGTCGGACCGATGACAATATAATAAAAAAAAATAAAAACAAATAGTGAAGAAAATGATGTTACTATGCCATATCTTCCAGATGATTTAAGGTCTACTCGTAAACTCATATTATACTTGTCAACTACTATTAATAGTCATATTTACTCGACGTACTCTTGTATTCCATTTCATTTATTAGACCACCTGCAATCTATAAGCAGTACGTCTAAGTGTAGTTCTTACTGCCTTAATACGGAAGAAAATTATGACTTTCTTAAGTTTCTACTAACGGATCAGGCAATTTTAACGGGCTATATATTTACATGTTAACGTGGAAACATGTTAAGCTTTTACCATAAATGTATTATTTATTATCGAAAATAAAATGGCAATCCACATTTGTACATGATGTTTGTTCTAAATAACTGTTTAACATTTTTTTAATTTTAAGTCACAGTGAATAAAAAATATATAGCAATATTTTGTACCTAAATGAAAGACTCTGGACACCTTGAAAGTTAAAAGTTATATTTTGTAGTACTGTAACATTTACGCGAAAGCTCTACATTTAACTTTTTTTTTCGAGTTCATCCTGCAAGTCACTTCTGCCACCAAAAAAGTTCACCCTTGTACTGATTGATTTTTTCATTGTTAATAAACTTTAAAAACACTTATATTCAAAGAGAACCGCTCTATAAAAATAAAATTATAAAGAATACCGCGTGTTTTACGCTTTATTTTATAGAAAAGGAAGACATTCAATTTTTAAAAATTAACACAAATATGAAGTTTTCTAAACCAAAAACAGCTATTTTACTTGTTTTCTAATTTAGAAAAGAAAGGAAGCTTACTCTTATCATACTAATTTGATCGTTTTAGGCAGTAACCGCATCAACTCTTCAAATACAGGAACCCTACTGACACATATTTAATGACACAAAACAGATACTAATAATAATGTGTAAACGTGACAACATCGCGGCCAGGCAACATCATTAATGTCATTATCGCGAACCCTGCCCGACCGGACTGTCAAAATAAAAAGATTTTAAGGCGGGTCCGATTCCCGGTTCTTGCAATCTGCATATTCTTCGGTTTATCGAGAATGACATCGAGTTTGATATTTTAGATTCCAACAACCAGGCGATTAGCTTGGAAATTGTTCATTTGTCGAGGTAATCGTTTCTCAATTGCAATATATAAACGTTATTTCTAAACTAAAGACAGTGTATTTACACATAAATTTATCTATAAATATAGCAAATAAACTATGGAATTGCTAAACGTATAATACGTAGAAGGAACAGTCATGTTTATTATCACAAATTACTTAAGAAAATCATTGAGTAAACGATGTGGAAACCAATTTAAATAATAAAAAGTGGACGATAATTTAAATGAATTTCAACGTTTCCAAAAAAGTTGAATTTTTGGCGAAAATCAGAAAAAAGTATTATGGGAATTTGTCACAAGTCTTTATATGAAAAGAGAACTATTGATATAAAAACGCAGTAACGGACTTAAGGGGAATCGACTCTAAAGCCCGTCTGCGAAACACAAAGAAACCCCCTTGTTTAAGTAAGTTTTAAGTAAAAACTGAAAAAATGGCTTAATTGAAACAATATTATTGACTGACAGCCACGGAAATGTAACTCCACTCCAAACTCAACCCTAATGACTTAAGGCTAATTAATATAATTACTATAAGGGAATAATCAAACGGATTTCTAACGGATCCCTACATCTCAACCTATATGAACTAATTCGAGCACAATCTAACTGTTCAGAAAAATATACCAAATTCTGGGTGTATACGGCTCTATCATCTAATATAAGAAGCACCGCTTTTAAAGCCATGCGACTTTCTGGAAATACCATTGATCCACAGATTATTTTGTCAATGCAATATAAAATCTATAAAATTATACTCAGTTCTCGTGTCTCATTTTTGTCGACTAGTTAGTGTGTGCCTCGTCAGCAGTGTGTGGTCGAGAGCCTTTGTATTTTGCAGTCGACAGAGTCCAATTTTTGCCTCCTACTATACCACTAAGTGGGAGTGGTACGGGTTTGAATGCACTCCAGCTTTACTACTGTAAATATACCTGCTTGTTTTGCCAACATACTAAAAACGCACAGATTATTGACTGTCTCATTAGCAAATTCACCAGCACCAACTTAGGGAGAAAATTTTTCATATTTTGCCAAATAAACGTTTAACTACCGCTAGCAGTGATCGGCCGTTCCTTAAAACAAGATCCTAAATCGCCGTTGGAATCCGCCAATTAGATCACTTTAGAGGAGCGTATTTCAAATGTAATTTTCGATTATTTGAGCTGTTATTTTATCACTTTAATGACAGTTCATGGCTATAATGATGGTTTTATCGACAAATCTGGGCTAACCTAACCCTAACGAGACAGATCCACTTAAAGTATAGATTTTGTAAAAAAAAAATCCTTGTTTTAATATAGACTCGGAATTTTCTTTGTGAGCTACCGTGCGCTTTCCTTACAGCAAACCTAACCCCGAACTAAACCAAATCCGTATTTTCATTAATTATAAGTTTTGTAAAAAAAAACTAAAAAAATCATCAACTGAACCGGGACTCGAACACACACCCATTGCATCGACAGTCAAGAATCCTACCACTAAGCCAGGAAGCTCACACTGAACATTCAACAAAACTTGTTTATACTAGGCCGAAATAAACGACGAATCAAATGAAGCACACTGAAAAGTCTGTGTTGCTATTAGCGGGTTCCAAATTTCTAGTTTTTCCGGGAATTTACTCTGTCCGTACTGGTACTACATGGTATTGAAAACGTGACGCAGTTTCGGACCAGAGAGAGAATTTACAGAAAGTGGTTTTGTGCAGCAGCGGAAACAGGTCTGATGCCTTTCGAATGTTCTAAATTTTCTTTTAGATTGGGATATCCAGAATACTCCTCAAATTAGGTTGGCAGATTGCCTAGTATCAGAGCCAAAAAAAACTTGACAAAAAAACACTGCTAGGGTTTTTTTACGATTCCGCATAATCCTTTTCACATGTTCCAGGTTAGTCTGAATCAGTTGTTAAAAAAGCAGCCCTACAGAAACCTCAACAATTGTCGAACTTTTTTAATTTTAATTGCTTACGACGCATGGACCTATCAGTTGTAACTAGGGATGGGCGCTAGTAGATTTTCCATATCGATAGGTAAAAAATATTCGATACATTTTAGTTATCGATAGTTATTGCTACCTATTGATAGCTGCGAAAAGGGCGGAATTGGAAGACATTCCTAGATAGGGTCACGTCCAGCAAATAAATAAGAGAGCAAACAAAAAAAATCCTCAATTTCATTTTTATGTACAGGGTGATCATTTATAATGTCCCCCCCCTCTAACTTTTTTATTTGACGTTTGGTAGAAAAACGTCAAATACAAAAGTTTCACAAAAAACAATAAGCTATTTGCAGCATACATTTTTATATATACAGGGTGTTGCCGAAATCACCCACAGATAAAAGTTATATTTTTTTTAAATGGAACACCCTGTATATTATACGCTAAATTAAATCCTATTTATTGCCACCTTATTCGGAAAGAGAAAAACAATTAATTTTGGAAATTTTTATTACAACAAACATCCAGACTAGCGAGAAAAAAGAAAACATTGGAAATTGATGAAGGCAGTGATTTAAACATTTTACTAAAAGTGGAAGAAAAGCCCAATATTTCCATAAGAAAAATATCGGGAAGCCTGAAAGCTTCAAAAACAAAAAAAACTTCTAAAATTTAATTAATAATTTAGATAATAATATAATACATTTATTCTTACAAATGGAATTGTTCAACTGGTCCCCCGTTTTCTTCAATACATTTGATGTATGTTCTTCGTAATCGATCCAAAGCGGCAGTGATAGACTGGGAATATTCTTGATTTAGAATTTGAATTTCCGTTCTAATCAAGACTTTT
Organism: Kuschelorhynchus macadamiae; assembly: GCA_030620095.1. Classification (NCBI taxonomy): domain Eukaryota; kingdom Metazoa; phylum Arthropoda; class Insecta; order Coleoptera; family Curculionidae; genus Kuschelorhynchus; species Kuschelorhynchus macadamiae. Next base: position 318,700 of record JAUTXW010000226.1, read on the forward strand.
AGGTGTTCTCTATTTTCGATGTTATTTGCGTTCACACGATCTTTTAGAGTTCCCCATAAAAATGCATCCATCGGCGTCAAGTCAGGACTGTTAGGTGGCCAGTTTATCGTACCATTTTTTGCAATCCATTCCGTGAACCGTTGGTTTAAATAGTCTTTAACCAATACGACACAATGAGGAGGAGCACCATCTTGTTGGAAGACGAGGTTTCTCAGTTGCTCCAATGGGAGCTCATCCATGTAGTTTTCTAATTCGTTCCGGAGAAAATTCATATAACCATTACCGTTTAAAGTATCTTCGAAAAAATGAGGGCCTATTATTTTATTGTTTAAAATAGCACACCACACATTAACAGTTTGACGTCCTTGAAATTGAAATTCCCTGTAGCAATGGGGATTTACTGTGGCCCACTGTCTGCTATTTTTTCGATTTATCATTCCACTAGTATAAAACGATGACTCGTCGGTCCAAAAAACATTTTTTAAATAATCTTCATTTTCATTAACTTTTTCCAACATTGCATGGCAAAATTCAACCCTTTTTTCTCGATGCCTGGGCGTTAATTTTGTGGTAGGCCTAATTTTGAATGCCTTGTATCCTGCATTTTTGAGAGTGGTTTGAATCCTCCCATAAGATGTATTTTTTGTTAATAAGCTCTTCTCTCAGGCTTCCCGATATTTTTCTTATGGAAATATTGGGATTTTCTTCCACTTTAAGTAAAATGTTTAAATCACTACCTTCATCAATTTCCATTGTTCTCTTCTTTCTCGTTAGGCTGGATGTTTGTTGAAATTTTTCATAAATTCGATGAAAGGTTTTTTTGTCCGGAATGTGCATCCGGGGGTTAATTACACGTAATTCTCTTTGAGCCAATTTAGCACTCTTATTTGCTTTGATAAAAGTTTCCAAAATTAATCGTTTTTCTCTTTCCGAATAGGGCATTTTACAATAAAAAGAACGTATAATGTTGCTAAATGTGTAACTGTCACTGTCAGTTAAAAACAAACATTTTGTTTGTTGGTATCGATCTACTTCACAGCCACCTAAGCTAAATTATAAGCTTTAGAATAAATCGCAGATATTTCGAAAACTATTGTATTTGGGTATAGGACATGTTATACAAAAAATATGCAGAATTTTCAAAGTTAATTTAGCGTATAATATACAGGGTGTCCCATTTAAAAAAATATAACTTTAATCTGTGGGTGATTTCGGCAACACCCTGTATATATAAAAATGTATGCTGCAAATAGCTTATTGTTTTTTGTGAAACTTTTATATTTGACGTTTTTCTACCAAACGTCAAATAAAAAAGTTAGAGGGGGGGACATTATAAATGATCACCGCGTACATATTGTTATTCGATATGTTGATAAAATATCCATTCCTAGTTGTAACTATTTGAAATTAATTCAACGTCACTTACACACACTGTATAATAAACCGCAATACATTTCTATACCATTTACCCACGTATTTCACACATAATGACTCATGCCAAAGGAATAACTAACGAGAATTTCAAATTTACCGGAAGCCTCGTTTACAAATCAATAACTACATATACTATTTTACGCTTATTTAAAAATCGCCGGCCTACGACTTTGTTAATGCCAATTAATTACAGAGTTCTATTTGTTTTCATTGTATAAAATTAGATGTTTTGGGTCAGTAACCTATCGTAATTGTTTGTTTTTCAACAAAGCGGTCTGCTCCTTTATGGAATAATCTAGGAAATATGTACTTTAGAATAATAAAGTTGTTATTATTCGACATTAAGATTAATTAAGAATATATTCCAGTGGTCATATTCTTTAACTTTACGGAAGCTAATTATAAATGTGATTAACAACCTTACTAATACATGTTTCAACGTGTTCAGTAAATGCTTCTGTGAGTTTAACAAGGGTTTCTTATTTGTACGGTTTTTATAATTTTAGTTTAAACACAGCCTTCAGTTTAAACGCCAGATTCCTAGAATGGTCCGATGTCATTAGTCATTACCATAATTTAAACTTCAGATAAGGTTTAAGCTAAACTACGCCCTTATTCAGGCTTTGTTATTATTATTTGTTAAAGGAACGCAATAGTAAAATATTTATAACTTATGACCAGATTGACTTTTTTCAATTACCGTAACTGTCAATTAATAATTCTATAAAAAATAAAATTGCTAAACATTTTCGAAATAGTGCATTCTAAATAGTGCTTTTTTCACTGTTTTATTAAATTACTGATTTACTTTTCTATGACGGAAAATAAGCACAATATTTATAGGTCTAAAACGTTGTTGAAAAAATTAGATTCTACCACTAAGTTATGTTACGTTAGATAGTATAGTTAATGTCTCTAGTTGGTTATGCAAAATTTATGTTTTTTAGTCATTTATCGTATGCTTTAAGTTAAGTCATTAGGCCTTTTTTTTAATTCCATATTTCCAAATTTCTACAAGTTGAAATCTGAATTCGTCGGATATGAGCCTCATCCCCACTTTTTTATTGCTTTTAATTTTTTCCAAGGTGAATTGCATATTTTCAAGTCGCTCTAAATTTAATAGAATTTCCGGTGACGGTAATGCCGCATTGTCTGTCAAAAAGATAAAGTTTGTCGCGATTAAGACACCTCGTTCTGCCAAACATTTTGAGGATTTAATAGGGAAAGAGTAACAAAAAATGAGGCAGTGAGAAAGTTGTTTTAACAGGGGCTCCACAAATGTAAATAAAAAATAAGTTTTTTTGTTCCAACTCCTGATTAGAGACAAAGCCGAAAAAAAATATGTAGATAATTTAATTAACCACTTAAAGCTTTACTTTACGCCAAGTTCTACAGATGCGTTCTATCTCACGGTCGGTTGACATCTAGCCAACTGGGAAATTAAGATAATTAAAAGTGTCATAAAGGCTATTACTTGCATTTAACAGGGTAATAAAGAATAAAATTTTTCACCATCGGAGTTTCTCCACAATAACGCTAATTAAAGTGTACTTCAAACAAAATGTATCCGTGGACAATATAGCCCACAACAAATAATATACACATAGGAAATTAATTTTCAATGTCTCTGGAGTTATTATTAGTCATTCGTACTTAGTGATATCAATCATAATTCATGTCAACGTGAATAAATTGATGATCTTCTGTGAATAATTTATATTCCTTTACTTAGACAGTAGATTTATTTTTTTAAAGAGAAAATTTTTACTAATTTTACTGAAACATGTAATAAAAGTAAGTAAAAGTTTAAGGGCACATTACAAAATTAAAAAAGTGCCAAATTACCTGGAGACAATAAGACCAACGCAGGGACTTTTTTCCCGAAAAATGAAGAAGTCATAAAACGTTTGTACAGCGTCAGCGCTAGCGTAAACAAACCCGTCTTTGTATATCCGATCCTAGAATATTCAGAAAGATTAGTGAGGATGAGATGGAATCGAAAGAAATGTTGCAAGTTTTAAAAAAATTAATTCTTAGGAGATGTTGTTTCTCGAAAGGACTTGCAGATAGATGATAGCAAAATCGAAACAATAACAGATTGGTCAAGAGCAAAGCCCAATTTTGGCTCAACAATATGGGATATTAAAAAGATGTGAGTTGAACTTTCGCAAGTTCAACAATCGCAATAAGATGTTATAGAGTAGGTTTCACAGCCGGTATTATCCAAACTGAAAGAAAATAGTTACCTGTCACTGTTAGAGCCGTTGTGGGGCCTGGGGGAGGTTACTGGGTATGAGACGAAAACAGCTATATTGGCTGTACTTAACGGTCATAAGATCAATCATAGCCTATGGTTCTGAAGTTTGGTGGAACAAGGGACAACAAAGTGTTGACCAAGCCAAACTGAGTGGACTGCAGAGACCTGCTTACTGGTCAATTACAGGATCGATCCGCTCTACTCCCACAGCAGCCATGGAACTCCTAAAACTCCATTCACTTCAAATATTCGTGGAAGTGGGAGTAATGAGGAATACATACAGACTCCATCATGTCACCAGTGTCATGGCGGACAGCATGAGTCATATGGAACCATCCAGCAGGTTGAAAATTGTGCAAAACAATTATATATATTGGGAATACCATCGGACGTGCTAGCAAAAACTATTAGTGCACATCAACGCTATTCCGAAATATTCCCTGGGAGAGAGGAGTGGCAACAACAAATCCGATCTACTACGTCCACCCCATGCAATTCGTCCCATGAAGAAGAGGGTAACAGAAAGTCTGTTAAATATGAACAAAATTAAGCTCAAAATGGCAATATAGTATATACACCTGTCACTGTGGTTTAAGATAACACATGCATAGGATGGGGCTGGAAGAGGAATTCGAGTGGCGCTTATGTATGAAAGATAACGAGACAACCAGATATGGGCTGTGCGAACGTCCGGGGGCATGCCAGGATCAGATTTTCTATATTGGGTAAGTATATTTTGTTACCAAAGGACTTGAGGACTTAGTTGCTTGCACTATATGTGTTAGCCACAACAGTCGCAGTGGAGTTTCCATATGATTCACTCACTTTTAACCTAACCTAACCTAGAGCCGTTGACCCCCAAAAAGTACACCAACGGGAGGGATATGTACAGGGTGTTTTTTTATATTTTGACGTGCATTTTCACCCTTTATTTTTTTTAATACAGAAAAAGTGTAAATATAAAAGGTGTAGATCTTGATGTATGATATCTTCTGGTTATGGGTATGGAAAAGCTGCAAAAACTACACAAATTATGTTTTTTTTTTTAATGGGACACCCTGTACCTATATTATTAGGTAGTTAAAAAGATATTTTCTTGACGATTTCAAAAATATATGATATTATGGCAATCGCTTTAGCCGTTCCAGAAATATGACACCATTTTATGGAATTACATAGGTTAGCTTTTACTGAATATCGTATCTTTGCCATGAAACCAACGAGATCATATTTACTATGGCACTTGAAGTGTTTTTGACATTTGTTTTTGTGAAATGAATGTTACGGAGTAAGAACTTTAATATATCTATATTAAAAAAAAAGGTAAAAAATTTGAAATCTTGTGACTTGTTGAATACATTTATTTACGTTACCTAAAAATTTGCTACTTATTGAGTTATTGAATTAAAAATAAAAATCTGCTTTTTGGTACTTATGTAAATGTGTATTTCTTCTATTTGAATCGATTTCCCAAAAAGAGTTCGAAGATTTTGCATGTAAATGTATGGATTTTTTAGGTAAAATTTTGACGGAGAAATTTTTCGGAACATGCTATGATAATATGTAGTTTTATAGGTATTTTGAGCTGATAAAATTATTAAACACATTGTTGACGAGGGATTAATATTTCTCAAGATATGACTAAATTTTTACAATAAATACATACATATTTGAAAATTAGCGAATTTTCACAGAGCCATAAAAGTTCAACCATACATCCTAGAAAAAAATAATTTTTTTTTTGGCTTTTTCAAAATCAAAAATCGATCTTATTTTGTATCGGTTCGATGTTATGTGGTTTATCGTAATAGTCATTGTTCTTTAAGTATCCCCACAAAAATGTATCCAGAGGTGTTAAATCGGGACTGTTGGCAGGCCGCCTAACAATTCCATATCTTCCGATTTAAAAGTTATCTTACAAAAAAATTAGTTATTTCTTGAATGCTATAAGGGGTGCTCACCGTCTTGCTGCCAAACAACATCATTAGATTTACGTGGCAACTCTTCTAACATATCTTCAATTTTGTTTTGTAAAAAAATGCAGGTTATACACTTCTGACGTGGTGAACGTGGCTTCATCCGTAAAGATAATACGATTTAAAAAGTTTCTGTCTTCGTTTAAAAACCGCAATATTTCTTGAGAAAAATATACTCTCTGCAACTTTTGATCCTCTGTCAAATCCTGGACAGGTAAATATCTATAAGAATGATATGCCAACCTATATTGAGATATATGAGAAAATCCCGGGAGCCCGCTTATCTCAGGGACTTTCGATAAAATGATCTCCAAACACCTCCGAACACAGCCCAAAAGTAAAAAAAGTGAGCAAGAAAGTCTATCTAGAAATATATCATGAATATACTATAATGAAATACTGAAAAGCCCTATACAATAAAGAACAATACAGAACCTGTAAATTATACAGTTGCATTATTTTTAAGGGGGAAAAAATTAAATGCAACCAAATAGGTTAAAAAACACAATTAGTACAACAACGTAGAATGTTTCGCACGTACGTTACTATAAAAACAATTTGTCACACCCTATAGTTCTTAAGCTATGTAATTAAATTTTTCCTGTTGCAATGGCTTCTCGAACCCGCATAATACGTTACAAAATAATTACCTCTAAGCCTAGAAAAAAACCCCAGAGATATGGAAAAAAGTTAATAGGCAACATGAAACCGTGACTTTGCAGTCTTACTACTTTCGATTGTGTGTATTGTATTGTTCTGTTTATTAAATTTACAGAGTGTGTATGTAGTACTCTGGACGGATAGCCTTTTATGCAAAAAAATACATGTATGATCGCGAATACAAATGTTTTTTACCCTAAATTATAAAATGAGAAATGAAACGTAATTATTTAGTTAGCTTATTTTGATTATTTGTGCCTTAATGTACTTTTCAGTGAAATACATTTTTATTACATGGCCCTTGATGTATCATCAAATACATGGTCGTGGAAATAATAAGTAGAGTGGAAGCCGTCACGGCTTTCGTCAGTTAAAAACAAATAAAAATTCCTTTCCGATGTTTCGCCTTGGGTTGCACGAGGCCATTTCAGAGATAGATCTTCATACACGAACAAGATATTTATAATGTGGCAAATAATGAAGTTTTTACTGTCAACTACCAAAAAGTATAAAGGGCGGTGGCAAAATTTAGAAGAATAATATTAATGCGACCGAGTTTAAGGAAAACCCTTCCTTTGTTAACATGTAATACTGGAGAGGCTAACGGTTATTTCGAAAGATTATAAGTTTTTTCGTTTTAAGTTATCAAGCGTACAAAGCTGGTAGGTATGTAGAAAACCTGAAGGTGAACTTAAGAAGAGCATACAAAACACCAGACAAATAAATACATGTGTAAAATGATTAAAATTACTAGAATAAGCATGACAGCTATCAGTCCGAGGCCATTAGATTCTCGACAATATGCTAAACAATGTTTTCATCTGACTGTAGATTATGGGTGGCCGTTAAGAGAATTTACCTATCGCTTATCGATAGGTGAAAATTAGTCGACAAAATTAAGTTATCGATAGGTATTGTTACCTATCGACATTTACGACAAAGGCGGTTTGGAAGCTAGATTTATTGGAAAGCAAAAAAAGCTCATCATCCTTGTATAACTATCGATGTTATCGGCTACCTATCAATATCATCGGATACCTATCGTCATTATTCATAGAGATAATAGGATAATGAACTGGGCTTTGCGACGCTTCATTGACTCCAACGCAGTTCGGAAGAGATGAAGCTATTTAGAGGGGAAATCCAATTAGTTACGAGAGAGGTAAGGCTAATAAAGGCAAAAATTTATCTCTCTCGCAACTAGTGGGATTTGCGTTCTTATTAGCTCCACCTCTCTCACGCGTTGGCGTCAACGTAAAACATTATGCATTTGTGACGGGACTAGTCCACATAACCTATTATGTCAACGGCATAACTCGATATTTTTGATTTATCTATTGTTATTCAATATGTCGCTGACCTATCCATAATTATCAAAAAACCATCCTTAGTAGAAATGGGTTCTATTAGGGATGGTCCATAACAGAATTTACCTATCGCCTATCGACACGTGAAAATGAGTCGATGAAATAAAGTTATCGATACGTATTACTACCAATATTTACGACAAAGGCGCTTTAGAAGCTAAATTTATTTTTTTTAAAAATCCCTACTTTCATAAACATCTGACGTATAATTTCTTCACACACAAATCAGAGAGCAACAAAAAAGATCTCACCTTTGTATAAATATCAGTGTTCTCGGCTATCTATCAATTTGTTTACCTATTATTTGATATCTCGCTGAGCTATCGAAAACTATTGATATATAGATAAAACGCCCATCCCTAATCCCTCCTATAAATCTATTAATTGATTATTATTTCAATAAGTTTAGTACTCAATGTAATTAGTTTCACATACGAGCGAGAGCCCGTCCGAGTAAAATCACTCATGTGATATTCAAAATGTTATTATGAGGGTGACTTACGACTTATCTCCATCAATTGGATGAAGTATCTCCAGAGATTTTTACTTTTTTACACTTACAGAGCCAGAACAATGGAATGAGCTCGGAGATATTGAAACTGCCTTTGTACTCGATGAGTTCTCACCGAACTATGAACCATCACGTATGATCTGCAGTATCTCTATTGAAATGTATTAGATGTTTATAAAGTTCCATAAACTCTCTAGTTTTTTGTTTACAGAGTCCTAAGATCGACACCAGAAGTTTATTTTTATTTTTTTTTGTAAATTCATGATAAGTTTCGTCGAATGCAACAAATAGGGTTGTAAACCTTAGCTCACTCAATAAAAAGATTTAATTATGTGTACTGTTTGCGTTTTAATTTCAAATAGTACACTTCATATTCGAAATGCGTGACGTCAAAAACCGTAATTGTTATGTGCGATTTTGTCATTTGGAAGTTACAGTTGGGCCGCTGGATGTTTGTTTACCCATGCGTCATCAATTGATGAAAATATCAAAGACGTGACATGGTATATTTCTGATCGATTAGTATTCCGTAAAACAATAGTAAGGGAAAAGGAAGAAACATGAAATATTATCTTCCGAATATGAATACATTCTAGAAATAAAGATTAAATTACTAAACGAACTTGCTAGATAAAGACATCAACATAGGCAGGGTTTTCACGTCAACGTCAAAGATTTGTTTGAATTTCTTTATTATTGTCATTTTACTTTATTCGTGTTTGTATTTTATAAAGTTGTGTGCCGTTTAATCTCCAAAACAGTCCTTTTAGGAAGTTTTCTGTTGTATTACTTCCCTCGTAAAAGGGAAGTATTGTAATCATGAAAAAATCACCCTTCGAGACTATACTATATATTTACGTTTCCGGGTCCCTATATGACGAAAAACATGTTTTCTCGATTCCGTCGGTCTGTCTGTTCGCGACATAGCTCAAAAACTACTTACCCGATTGACTTCAAATTTTGGTCAAAATTAAGGGTCATATGGGGATGACCTGATGAACATTTTGGTAAAAATCCAATTATAGCAAAACAAAATGGCAGCCTAGTGAAATGTGAAATCAATTGTAGGTAGAATTTTAGTACAAATCCAAGATGACGGAACAAAATGGCGGTTTATTAAAATACTTAAAACTTCAGCCTGGAAAAAACTACTTAATAAACTTATTTTAAATTGTGTGCCATAACTAATTGTAGTATAGAGATGAACTGTGGTACTAATTCAAGATGGCGGAGTAAAATGGCGGCCAAATAAAATTTTTGTAATCTGAGAAATCACTCTCTCAGGTTTTATATATCTTCGCGTTTTAGCGTCCCTAGATGTCAAAAAATATGTTTTATCAATTCTGTCTGTATCTCAGTTCGCGGCATAGCTTAAAAACTATTCATCCAATTAAGTCCAAATTTTAGTTAAAAATTAAGACTCACATTAAAATACCTAAAAAAGTAATTATCCAATTTATCTTAAATTTTGCACAAAAATCAAGTATTATGTAGGAATTAACTGGTAAAATTTTGGTTCGAATCCAAGATGGCGGCTTAATAAAGTATCTAAAAAATCAGCCTAAAACACTACTTAATGGACTGATTTCAAATTGTGTGACATAACTAATTTTGGTATAGGGATGAACTAGTAAAACTGTGGCACTAAATCAAGGTGGCGGAACAAAATGGCGGCCAAATAAAATATTTGTAAACGTGAAAAAAATCAGCATAAGCATACCTAGATGGCAAAAAATATGTCATCAATTCCGTCGGTCCGTCTGTTGGTTTGTCTGACTGTCTGTCACTTCGTGGAATAGCTTAAAAACTACTCGTCAGATTGACTTGAAATTTTAGTGAAAAATTAAGGGTCATATGGGGATGGCCTGGTAATATTTTGGTAAAAATCCAATATGCTCGAACAAGATGGCGGCCTATTGAAACTTAAGTAAAAAATTATTACAAATTTTACAGAAGAATCAATTGTTACATAAGAATACACTGGTAACATTTTGGTACGAATATAAGATAGCGAAACAAAATAACGGCCTAATAAAATATTTAAAAATCGGCCTGAAAAACTACTTATTAGATTAATCAATTTTTGTGCACGCATTAAGTCTGATATAGAGATAAACGGGTAAAGTTGTGGTACGACTTCAAGATGGCAGAACAAAATGGCGGCTAAATAATTTTTACTTCTCTCGTAAAAGGGAAGTATTGTTATCGTAAAAAAATACCCCCCGAGATTTTTTCAGATCTTTACGTTTCAGGGTCCCTACATGGCGAAAAACATGTTTTCTCAATTCCGTCGGTCTGTCTGTTCGCGGCATAGCTAAAAAATTACTTACTCGATTGACTTCAAATTTTGGCCAAAATATAAATGTTATATGGGGACATGGTAATATTTTGGTAAAAATTCCAATATTGCAAAACCAAATGGCAGCCTAGTGAAATGTTAAAGAAATTTATTACTAAAAAGTACTTATCCAATTTATCTCAAGTTTTGCACAAATAGTATTATGTAGTAATCACCTAGTACCAAGATGGCGGAACAGAACATGAAAAAAAATCACCCTCTCAGGTTTTAGGATTATTAGATGACAAAAAATATTTTTATCAACTCCATCAGCCCGTCTGTCTACCTGTCAGTTCGCGGCATAGCTTGAAAACTACTCATCACAGTGATATCAATTTTTAGTCAAAAATTAAGGGTCATATGGGGATGATACGATAATATTTTGGTAAAAATCCAATATACCGGCACAAGATGGCGGCCTAGTGAAACGTTAAAAAATGTATTACTAAAATAACTAATTATCCAATTTCCTCAAATTTTGCATGAAAATCAAGAGTAACATAGGAATGAACTGGTAACACTTTGGTATGAATATAACAGCAAAAAATGACGGCCTAACAAAATATGTAAAAAATCTGCCTAAAAAAACTACTCATTAAGTTCATTTCAAGTTGTGAGCAAGCGTTAAGTGTGATATAGAGATAAACTAGTTAAGTTTGGCACAAAATGGAAGCCAAATATTTTTGGAAAATCTAAGTAAAAAAAAAATCTTATTCAATTGACTTAATTTTGCAGAAAAATTAAATGTGATATACAAATAAACTGGTAAAATATTGGTAGGAATCCAATAAGATGGAGCAAAATGGCGCCCAATAAAATTATTTGAAAAATAGTATATATTTGTTACTAAATGAATATGTAATGAACTAAATTGGGGTACACTTCACTGCTCCTAATAAAAGGAAATGTTCATAACGAGGAAAGTCAGGGTAAAGAAAATTTACCGATTTTTTTTTCTTGTTGGTAAGTACTGCCACTAACAGTAATTTAACTTGTAATTATTATTTACATTTATATCCTCGAAAATTTTTTCATATAAATTCATATGAATAGAAATTATGACGCATCGTTAAACATCCAACGGAGCAACTGTAGTAGTAAAATACAAAACAACGTAGTTTCCAACATACAAAATTGAAAAATTACTGCTAGATAAAAAATAGCACACAATGCAAATTACGCCAAACCAGCGGCGTACCGTGAAAATTGCTATTGGGGGGGTTTCAGAATTGTAAAAAATGTGTAAATTTTCCCACTAAAAAATGTTTCAACAAGCTTATGTGCACCTTTCTGAAGATACACTACCGAGAAAAAAATCTGACAACTAAAAAAAAGATCTTAGAGGGGTGCAGCTTTTCGTTATCGAAGTACCATAGTATTACGGTTTCTGACGTCAATTAACAATATAAAAAAAATTGTTTACAGCCGACTTCAAAAGTTTGTTTTAAAGTTTAATAGGCGTTCCCACTTAAAGCTTCACATAGTTTCTCTGTTTCCGAATGTAAAAAATCTTGATTAAGAATGTAAAGCGATCTAAGTTCAATGGTTTTAATGAAGAGTGAAAAAAGTCGATGTATGTCCTCAAACATGTCCAAGAGTGGCCGCCTTTATTATGTTGAAATACCTGTTCCAACATTTTGAATCGTTCGCATTAGGATAAATCAAAATGGAATGAATTTCTTACTGACTAAAGCTCCCGTTTTGTACCGTTTTTAGTGAAATCGGGATCGAGCGAAAACGTCTTTTTGTTTGGCCTTAACGTACTTCTGCAATAATTTCATGGGTAAGCAAGATAATAAGCCTAAATATATCTACTCCTTCAAGCAAAGTCCGGAGGAAAATGATACCAGTAGAAAATAAATATTCGGTGCTGTCTAACCATTTACAACTATCGTTCATTTCGATACTAAGGCTTATTGATTTTCTACTAAAAATTAAATTAATTTGGAAGTAATAATATCTTGATAACAAAATGAAGTTCAACAGAATCAGAAAAATGTTTTTAAATTTTTTGATATTAGATGCAGAAAAAACATTTTGAAGACATTCGTAGTTTCATTTATTAGACCTTGATTTAAAAATAATTATATTCAAATACGTATGTATGTAATATGCGATAAAAATAAAAAATCAGAAAGAGAGGTCGTAATACGATAAAACGTACACATCCTGTATTGGTGTTGAATCAAGCCCGAAGACAAATCGTTCGAATTCGGTTGCCTAGGCGAAAGTCATCAGAATAGCTTGGTTCAAGGGCGGTTAACTAGTTTCCTATGAATTTTGATACAAGATTACACAATTTGGAAACAGAAAAACAAAAGAGTAAATAGATTACTCACGGTAAGAACATAGACGTTGCGTTTATTGCCGGGTCTATCATTAGAAACTTTAAAATTGTTGGAATTAGTAGATGCCTTAGGCAATAGTCTACCAATGTTGCTAAGAGCAATAGTTACAGCTGTAATTCGACGGATAATTTTTAAAACCGTGTCATTATCATTAACGACCGATTCTACGTCGACTAAAATTTAAGCTATAAACCGCTTTCAGGTTGTTGGCCCTAACACATAGATACTATTCGATTTCAAACCATTCTAAATCATTTAAAAAGCGCTTTGTAAGAGATTCTGTTTGATGAAGTAGATTACATGTAAATTGTAATTTACACTAAGTGTATAATTTTCATATTCACTGATATGCCCGAGATTTTATCAACTTTTAGTTCAAGGAAGTTGTACAACATTAAGATAATTTCGGCAAACATAGGCCATCTTAATAATTTTTCCGCCACCTTACGTTAAGCAAAAATGAGATACAACAATATTTATGCCGCCTTAGGAGGAAATATCTAAATATTCCTCATTTATAAGATATTTTAAACTTCCCCATGTAGGCCTAAAATATATTAAAATTATACCGCTTTTCAATTAAACATAAATGCAATAAATAGGTAAATGAACTTCTGACAAAATATTCAGTTAATCAAATCATAAAATATTTTGTTGCTAATGTTACACCCACGAAAGTTGAATTGTTTTCCTTATATTGAGGTCAAAGAAAATAGCCGATCATAAAGATAAATATTAGGTCACAAAACATCAATTACGACTTTGTTAGGGTTTTCAATCACGTCTACTACGAATCCATGTAGTACGAGTTTCGTGTAGTATTTGTTACAAGACAGAAAACAGATCGTTAAATATACATTAAAGCTGAAGATTTCTAACGCCCGGAAAGGCATTTGACCACTTATTAGTGGTTAACTGTTTCTAGATTGATAATGTCAAGAGTAGAGTGTAATGTGAACCCCGAGCATGGGCGGCGGTTTATTGTATGTAATATATCAACTTGAAACTAGACTCGAATTCTTGAATTGCAAAGATATTGGTCATTATTGGTACATCTTATTCAATGAATTAATACATATCTCTCTTTATTAAAAACTACCAAACATTTTTTAATTTTGTAAATACGACCTCCCCACTGCGGGACTTTGGTCTAATTTAATCTTGTTTCCCATCCTTATTTTTTTAGGATATCCCAATGGTGAGCATCAAATTTATTACAGCCATTTTCTTTAAATGTTATACATGTTTTTATGAGTACCTGAAGTGTTTTTTTTATGGACCTATACTTGTATGTGATATAAGGAATAAATATGTGTATTTGTATGATTTGACTAACCTTGCCCGTTCTAGACGCTGAGTACTTTTTCTCTGTCTAAATGTTATAGAATACAGCTATTAGTGGAATATCAACCTCACTCACTATCATCTTATGGAAATAAATAAGCTATATTATTAATTCCGTCGAACACGACATAAATACCACTGTGGCCAGTACTAGTACTAGTACAACGGTTGTATAAATACCTTGCAAACAAAACAAAAGAAAGCGTCTCCATATCAACTCTATTTGAGTTATAACTTGCCCTCGTACATCTTCTACCTTAGATATTATTATCTAGGGGGTAGAAGAGGGCGAGATTATAACACAATAATTTGTGGACAACCTGCAAAATTTAAACAAAATATTTGCTGAGCAAAAAAGGGATAATAAAAATACAAATAAAATTTGGTCATATACAAGATCCTAGTGTTTGACGGCTTAGAAAAACACTTTTGTGGATCTTCCGTTGGATTTTTGTTCCTGAAGACCCACAAAAAACCCAAAAAAAAATCGAGAAATCAAAAAAAATACATTTAAACAAATGGACAAAACAAGTCAATATTCTAGGTAATTATTAACCTCATAAGATCATTCAGAACACAAAAGAAACTACTAACAATATTATTTGTAAACAGAGTAAGAAAATTTCATCGCCCCTCTTATCATAACTCATCTTTCGAGATGCTTTGCCCTAGACATCCGTTTAATACAGCTAGCTTGAGGCCCTGAAGTTTTACGCAGATTAGATTAAAATTCTAATAAGTATTTTTGACAAAAATATTAAAACACGTGAAGTGATTTATTAAATCGCACATTTTTGACACTAGTATTAAGTGTACTACAGACCAAATGTTTTTTATGAATGAAGTCTAATAACATCAAAATACAAGAGTTCTAACCACACTACACCACAACTTGTTACGTTCTGGACGCGCGTTTCGCTAACCAAGTTAGCATCATCAGCAGATGATATAAACTGTTACATTTTATATCATACAGAACGTAACAAATTGTGCTGTGGTGTGGTTAGAACTCTTGTATTTTGATCTATCTTCCACCACAGGTTCCAGTGTTAGGTCGTCTAATATCATGTTGAATTGGAAAGTGACACCATACGAAAGACCATAAAGGACTAAGATAGGAATGTGCAATTTGTTTTGCCTTAAGTCTGACTATTGAGATTTTAGAGCGTCTCAAACCCTCATTTTCCATTATTTTCAATATCTTAAAAACAATAGAACTAGAAGTATAGGGTATTATACCAATATCATAGCCTTTAAACAGTTCACCATGTTTGCTTAATACTAGTTTCAAATAAGATATTACTCTTAATTTTGATCGAATTTATACAAAACTTTTGCATTTTGTATCGAAAAGTCAGTTGATCTTCTTCGTCATAATTAACTTCTAATAAGGTTGATTTTAGTTGATGGTAATTTTGAAAATCGCTATCAACCCTAACTAACTAACTAAACCGTATTATGAGCAGTATATCAATAATGATCTGTTGTCTAGTTGTCAGTTCATAAAAAATTATTTACTCATACTATCAAATTATGGTTTTTTTATACTAATAATGAATATGCAGACATGCACTTAGTCCTTGGAGAATGCCACGGAAATTCAGAAATGGCTGTCAGGAGGTATTCTGAAAATTTTCGACGACAGATCCCAAACAGGAGAACTTTTATTTCGGCTGATCGTCGTCTAAGGGAGTCATGGGCGACATGTTTCTACCAGAACCCCTAGAAAGAAACTTGTTTGAAATCAATCCTGAGACAAGTATCAGAAGAATTTTCCAGAGTTCAACGTGGAGTACATTTAATGATCGGTTTGCATCCTTTCCATAAACAAAAGGTACAATAATTACTGCCAACGGATTTTCAGCCCATGGTTGATTTACGTAAGTCGTACCTTCAGAAGTATCAAGAAAATAATAATTTTCTTAAATTAATTTTATTTACTGATGAAGCTTGTTTACCCAAAACGGGATTTTTAATCATAATGTGCATGTATGGGCAGAGGATAATCTTCATTTCATACACGTTACGAGCTTCCAGCATCAGTTAAAAATAAACTTTTTGGCGGGTATTGTTGGAAGTAATTTTTTTTAACTGTTTGATAATGTCGAACAAGGAATGGTTATTTGATTCCGGTTGTGTACCTAGGTTTGCATATTTAAATGCATCGGTATATCTGACGAGTAACAATACAGATATATTTTGGTGGTGGGCTGCAGGATTAATATAAAAAACCTATATCAATAGTCTTAACACATTTACCTACACCAATTTGTTAATTTAAATGTATGCCCCAAAGTATCTACGCAAATTACGTCTGCAATTTTCATTGCGTCCACTAATTTCACTGAAAATTAAAATAAAGTCTAACACATTTTCGTATTCATATTTAAATACTATTTTACCAATGTTGCTTAAAAAATATGTTATCAATACTAGAAAGTAGAGAAATATTTATAACGAAAAACTAAGGTGTTTGTCCAATGTCAATGAAGCATTCATTTGGAAAGATATTAAGACTTGTTGGTAAAAATTAACGACCAATAACAAAGTACATAGTAGGGCTGAGATATCACGAAATAATTTAAAGCATAATGAGCCGATAATTAATTTTAGCTTTTGTGAGTTATATGGTTGCAAAAATTACTATGATAAATAGGGCATGAGGCTATAATCAAATCCCTAGTTTCACAGTTAAGAGAAATAATAAATGGACCATGCTATTTTTTTGTTAAAAATTAATTTAACTATGTTAGGAAAACTTTTTTTTAAGGATACTATTTTAAACTTAACGTCTAATACGTAGTAAGCCTACCGCATAGAAACAAAATGTATTATGTTTGAAGTAGTGCACTTTTATTGCACTAGAACCATCGAATAACAAGAAATACCCAAAATGCCTAATTTCATTTTATAGTCTGCCCTTCAGTCTAGGCTAGCAGTTTATTCAGTGATGCAATAGTAACATCGATAAGCTTTTATAAACAATTAGATTTTCCTTTTACTATTGAAGGTCGTTGAATGTAAAAACAAAGCAGGAATACCAACCTATACTGCAATAAAAACCAAGTAACCTTAATATATATTGAAATTACACAAGCTGCAATGCAAAGAACTAGAGTTACAAGATCTGAAAAACATAATATGAGGAGTGAGTGATTATTTTAAATGAAATTTAACCACAAAAAGCAAACCGAATAATTAATATGAGAGGTGAATGAACGTGAACAAGAGTTCCGTGTAAAAATGTAGTCAATACTTAGATCAATATTATCAATGTTAATTACACCGATCGATTTTTAGTAAGCTGTCCTATTTATAAAATGCTATTTTCCAAATAAAAATTAGTGGTTTTAAACCATGAAAAAAATTTTAATGGCCTAACTAAATAATAATAATTGAAAGACTGAATTTCTGTTGTTTGTTATGTTAACTGTTTTAATTAATTGTGTACCTAATTATTTATCAACAGTATCAAAACCTAATTATCCACACTATACTACGAAGACTTGCACATAGAGAATAATTATTTTCTTTGTAGTTATAGCCACAATAAAATACTTGATTTGGCGTATTAAAGAACATTCTTAAATTTGAAGAAAATCAGTATAAAACGAAAAATGAAAAACACTTTGTATATTCGACTATCCTTTGACAAATTTTAGCTAATATTCGTTCTTACATTCTTTGTGGGCAAATTTAACAATAATGCTAAAAAATTCAGTGCATATATAAATAAAATTAGCGAAAACATTCTGAAGTAGAAGATTAAATAATCATACATTTGGTAAGTGATTTCAAATTTATGAGTAAAGTTAATTTTAGCAAGCTTTTAGTAATTTTATTAATCGCTATGGAGAAGCAAGGAAAATATATGTATTTTTGTTAAATTAAAAACAGTAAAAACACATATAACTATATCTAAAAAAATCGGCAAATTTCCTTTACCCGGAAATTCCCCTCATTATGAACATTTCCTTTTATTAGGAATAGTGAAGACTGACCCTAGTCTTTTGAATAGAAAAAAGGAAAGAGTCCCATACGGATCCCCTCCTTTTGTCTAGAAAAGTGAAAGATAATACAATTTATATGTGTAACTACTAAATCATATTTTTTAAATATTGTTTTTCAAACATTTTAACAGGCCGCCAAGTTAAATTTGTACAAAATTTGTGAATTGAACATGTTGTTTTGTCCACATTTTGTGCCGCCATTTGAATTCGTACCAAACTTTTAGAAGTTTACCTCCGTATCACAGTTGTGAAGTTGAAATCATGAAATCAATCCAATAAGTAATTTTTAAGATTAAATTTTTACACATTTTATTAGGACGCCATTTTCTTTAGCCATTTTGAATTCGTATCAATTTTCTACCATCTAATTCTCAAGCCACACTTGATTTTTGTTTTAAATTGAATAAGTAGATCTTTAGTAATAATGTGACCCTTAATTTTTGCCCAAAATTTGAACTCAACCGGATATCATTTAGGTAAAACGTACAACGGATTAGCAATAGGCATTTGAAGTCGAGCGCTGATTAGCTATTGCTAATAAGCTGTACCTAATGCCCGCACCATTACGGCAAAATGTACAACGGATTAGCATGGGCGCTTTCTACGAACGTTTTTAATAGAAGCTAATTGAGTAATTTGTCCATATTCGAAAAACAAAATTATTTTGTCTAAATCAAAATCCGTAACGGATCCATAATAGTAAGTTCAACCTTCACTACATCTACTTAGAGATGTAGTGTGATTGTCCATTGTGAGAGATCGATAGAATCAGAATTGAGATTTGTTTGAAGTTTAGGATGTAACTTTGAGCTCATCAAAATTGCATCATGAAAATTCTGCTTAAATGCTAATTACTGCTATTGTTTTTCCTACAGAAGTTTCGATTTTTGAAATAAAAAACTAGACTTGGGCAAGAAGTTTTAATGTCAAGTACGTAGGTAGTACAATACTTAGGATTTAATGCGATTTTGCGTTGGTAAATTTTTTCTAACATTTTCAGCTAAATTTCTTTTTCGTTTTGGTCTCACTTTTTCACACTTCGCTGCCCTACCAACAGATGCGACAGATGTATCGCAGCACCACCCCGATGCCTTAATCCGAACGTGCTTCCACAAGTACTCAGAAAAGTATCAAATTACCTTTGGCTTTTACACGGTCCAATTTTCTCGAGCAAATGCTTATAAGTGATTTTTGAGTAGCGAATTTACTGTGTTTTTCTTTCAAATTCGTTATTAAAATTTCAAAGTCATCGTCGCTCGCGCTTGTTCCAGTTGCATTTTGCAAAATGATCGTTGTTGGACTTGAATCTTCACTTATTCCCGTTGCAGTGTTATTTAAGGAAGCATCATGTCCGGCGCTTAAATCTTCAAAATTGGAAAAACATGGTCGAAGGGAAGCTCCATCGCCGCTCGTTGTTCTAACAAGAGGAGCCTAAAACTCCCTTGCCTAAGCTTCTTGTCCTAAGGCCAATATAGCCATTGCAAATCTTTCTAGTATCTAGTTGCAGCTCACACTCACCTGCAAACAATCTTTTTTGTGGCGTTTTTTGACGTGCACAGCACCCATGGTATCTCCTTTGTGGCAGAGAACTCTGCAATCCACTGTTTGCTCTGCTCACTTGAGGTTAGGTCTGCCCATAATACATGCGTTTCGTCAGATTTACTAACAAGTTTATGTTTAAAGCTAATTGGCAACTTCAAATTACTCATGACTGTGGTGCAAACATTAACTAAACACTACAAACTCAGTGAAACACGAACGTGCAACTGGTTGAACATATTGCCATAACCTATACAACAATTGCAAATGCTAATGTGCACTCCGTAACTTCTATTAACAAAATACACGCACTTAGCAATGACGACACAAAAGGTACACCGTATTAGCAATATCCAATGAGCGGTCGACTTTAAACGCCCACTACTAATCCGTTGTACGTTTTGCCCTAATAGTGCGGATATTACGTACAGCGTATTAGCAATAGCCAATCAACGCTCGACTGCCTGTCTAGATGCCTATTGCAAATCCGTTGTACGTTTTGCTTAAATGCAACCCGCTTAGTAAAGTAGTTGTATAGCTATAACGCTGGTAACAGACAGACTGACATACAGACAGACCGACGGAGTGGCATCTAGGAATCGAAACGAGAAAACATCTCGGATGGTGATTTTTTTCATTTTTATAATAATTCCCTCTTACGACGGATGAGAAAAGGATGCAGCGCATTAATTGACCGGGATATTACCGAATATATACATTTTTTATAAGAAAACAATTGATATTTACCAATAATTAACTACAAGCAACATTTCAGAATATTGAAACTTTATTTTTAGGTGCTTGATGTTTTCTGACCACAAATTACCTGATTTTTCGAACCATTGAACTATTTGAGCCATGAGTTTTTTTTTCTATAATAAATTTATTTAATATTTGTATTACAATAAAATATTCAAATAATGAAATATGCTGATTTTAAATGACAATACTAGTTTCTATCAAAATCAATGCAAAATCACTGCAAATCATTTTTAAATGTTCGGTACTTATTTATTAATATAACAAACAGGACGTATTACTTACAGGGAAATAAATTAGCAAAAAAGTTCAACAGTGAACAAAGACCAAGAGTATTGTAAATTAAATATTTGGACAGATAAATAGGTGACTAAAAAACTTTTATTTTTGAATAATGAATAAATAATGTCTTTAAACTAATATCACGAATTGTTGGAAATTACTTTGACTTACCGCAAATTCAATCTCGTTGTGGAGTGTGCCGTTAGTAGTGATTTTGAGATCAGGTTCCGCTATTTTTTCGAGTTTACCCTCCTCACCCTCGATCACTGCCGCTCCATCCTCGCCTTTTTTCGGAGTAGTTGTGATGTCAACCGATCTTTTTGAATGCCGCGCGCCCATTTTAATGTGTTATGTGTTCGTTAGTTTACTCTAGATCTGGAAATAAGAACAAAACGATGTAAGCACACTTTAATCAAAACAGACAGTATTTCTTAGAAAAGAGAAATATTCGAATATTTTATTTTTTGTTAATTAGTTTATAAATCTCTGTTAATGGTTTTCAAAAATCTTCGTTCCACACCTTATTGGAATAATTGAATTTTTCTATATTTTTTTTTATTAAGGTTTAGAGAAGGGCAAGACAACAATTCCTTCTCTAAAGATTATCCTGTAACATTTGGAGTACAATTTTAGTAAATTCAATTACTAAAATTTTACATCTAAACGTTAATAAACCAATATTTTATTGATGAAATGCAAAATACGATACATATCCAATATATAATTGTTTTTGGGTTATTACTAATCGTAAGTCGTACATATTATTTACGCAAACTTTCTCTCAACAAAACGTGGTCTGGCCTTAATAAAGAACGCGTGAGCCATTGTCGATTATGTTTAAAGTTAACTAATTTATCCTCATGATATGGTCAGAAGAACGCTCCGAAAAAATGATATTTTTCATTTGCTTACGTAAATCATATTTAATAAAATATAAAAAATATATAATAAGGTATATATTAAAAGACTTAGTGAAGTTAAAATTCAAAATAATACCTAGCAATTTTCTGAATAAGATATAAAAATTACCCTCCTTGGAGCGTTCCTATTTAGTAAATTCGCAGATCCGTCTTTTACGGCTTTTCTCGGATTTTATGAGCTCCAAAAGAGAAATGTGAAAATCTAAAAATAAACCCTTAACCGTGTTTATACGTTTGAATAAGTGGCAGTTGTCATACCAAAACAGCAATCATGAAAACAAAGGACATAAATGCCAGAGGCGTCCCAAAAAATGTATTGGTACAAGCTTTTATTTAACTTGCTTTCTTCGCATATCTCAAAATCTGTAATCCATTTTCAAGCACTTTCTGGCATCCGAGTGGGTTAAAATTTGGCATACCTATCTTACTTTGGTGACAATGCATTATTATAGTACCATGGACTAGAAAAATCATGAATATCACATATAGGGTGACTACAAAATTTGAAATGATGGGAAACTCTTTTATTATTTTTCTTATGTAAAGTTATTCTTCATAAAAAATTTTGCTTGGTCCAAAACTAAGATTGACGTCAAAAGATTGTAAATATCTTAAATATAGGGTGCGTAAATAAATGGGATATTTATGATTGATTTTAGCAGAAAAACTTATCCTTCATAAAAAGTTTTGCTTGCTCCCAAACTAAGACTGGCGTAAAAAAATTATACAAGGTGTGTAAAAAATGCCAAAAAGAACAAAATAAAATGAACGTAAAAATAATTTTAAAAACGAGCTTTTATTTATAAACTATTGAACTAAAAAGTAAAAAATAATATTTAGTGTATGAAGTAATATCGAAGTTAAATATATAAACACAGAACTTTTAAAATTTTGAATATTTTCTTAAAAGCTGGAGGCGTGAGGCAGTAACACACATACACTAAATATTATTTTTTACTTTTTCTTTCAATAGTTTATCAGTAAAATCTTGCTTTTAAAAAGATTTTTTACGTTTATTTTATTTAAGATGGAGTCAAAGTTACAGTTTACGTTACTCTTTCATAAAAAAATCAAATCGTTTGGTTTTTAAATATTTATAAAAACCGTATATAAAATGTTCCAATGTCTACAAATTTATAAATATATATCATACCTAAAAACAAAAGGCATTCTTTGTGAACTCATCGCTGCATATCTGATATTCTAGATTTAGAAAATATAAGTTACATATGACTAAACTTAGGAAGGCTAGTTGTTGTCTTTGAAAATAAAGTTATCAAACCAGATATGTTTATACTCTGCAAGAAGAGACCCCTTTAAGGAACATATAATATAGAGGGCGTCCCATTTAAAAAATGCAGCTTATGTCGTTATCTTGTAAAATTGATACTATTTTTGTTTTTTTTAATTATTACTTTAAAATTAAAATGTTATCAAAATAAGTTGAGCGCACTTACATTAAAATGTTTTGACAAAAATAATTTCACATTTAGAATTGATACATCAGTAATTTTGGTCTGCCTAGCGCCTATGGGATGTAAGATGGGTTGAAGGAGGCTTTAAGTTCTAGCAACCTAATTACTGACTTAATATCAATTTGATTTAGTTGTAATACCCTGAACATTTTCAAAGACATTTTTGGTGGAATAGGTATTTTTTTATATATATATATATATATATATATATATATATATATATATATATATATATATATATATATATATATATATATATATATATATATATATATATATATATATATATATATATATATATATATATATATATATATATATATATATATATATATACCCGGAAATTAGGAATATTGGAGAAAAACGAATGCAATGTAGATGTACAAAAATATTATTTAAATTTAATTTGAAAAAATCTATAATAAAAAGTCTGGTCGTACACTTATTTCGTTTTAAAGAATATTATTAATCCAATTTTCTGGAACGGGAAGTCAAGTCTGCTCTACAAAAACGGTGTTGATAAATTTTGCATAAGGGGCCCCAAGTGCTATGGCTAATGAGCCATTCGCTTCCCATAATAGAAAACAAAATACCATCTATTGAGGCCCGAAGCTTTGGTAATTGACGATGGGAATTTAACTGTAAATACACTAAACTTCAACCAGGTCGCGAACCACCTATATGTATATTTGTGATTTTAGGGTTGTAAAATAGTTATTAATTATTATCAGAGGCGTTAAGGAAGCACTGTTAGTCCAAAACTTCTATATTATTTTTGAACACAACTTTATATTAGGTTTATTATTGTATTTTAAATATTAAATTGTTTTCAAAAATTGTAGTATAATATTTTTGTCCCTATAAATTTGATTTTTGAAGTTATTAATACAAATACTTATTAATAAAATGTACACAGTGATTTTATGCTCCAATGTAATATCGCACATCATTATGCAGGTAAGTTTTTTGTACTTGTTTAGAAAGCATTTCAAACAAATTATAAAGTTTACTGAATAGTTATTCAGAATGATTACTATTTTTCAAAAGGCAATAAAGAGAATAGCCCCAAGTACTTATAAAGAACAATATCATACACTTAATTCCTTATTTAAGTATATCGTAGAGTATTTGACAAGTAGCTAATCTTGCAGACTTTAAAGAGGCCGGTATACTCGTCTTTACAAGTTGTTTAAATTTATTATTTACGATATTTAATACTTTGTCTCCTAGGTATATATTACTGTGCGGTGACATTGATTACATCCGACGTGAAACTAGTTTTCAATCTAGATAACAACCTTTTTATATAATATACTTAAATTATAAGTATTCTAAGGGAAAGCAATCTGTAATCTACCAGGCGAGAATATTTTTAGCAAACACTTGGAGAACAATAAAATATACAAATTACAGTGCTATACTCCTTACAAAACATCAACTCTAACTCTGGATAGACTTTGTTTATTAACTGTATCAATTGGACCGTGTTGTATAATAGCGGATTAAGGGACAAATGTTATTAGTTTATTGAGTTATAAAAACTACCTATTTTACTTGTATTACGAGAAAGACAGAACTTACAAAGAATTTTCTTAAGAAATAACACATTTTACATTTTTTAGCAACAATTTTAAAAATAAAGTGTTTGTTATATCAGAATAAGTGCCAAATACATATTGCTGCTTCATTCACTCTAAAGACATATTTTATATCTTTTGTATTAGCGAATCAAATATTTCGTAGTTTTTTCAATGTTTATTACAAAACAAATACGTTAGTCTTAAAAGATATTTAAAGGGATATCAACTGGATGAAAACTAAGGAAATATTTCTTGCCAAAAAAAGCCATTTAGGATTTGTTTAAATGTGAAACATTAAGGCAATTTCCAGGAAGTGGACATAAGTAAACGTCGTCTTGGACACGAAACTACCTTGAACCTTTATGGTCGAATGAAAATCCTATTTCGACTCCTTATTGATATTAGGTATTTATTGGATTTTATTCTTTTGGATCTAAACACTTTTATGTCGGTATTATCGATGATGCAACTTTCAGATGACATCGATGACTTTGACGATTCATCAGATTTTGACCCAGCAGATGATTAGAAGTAATATCAGTAAGAACTACCAAAAAAAGTCCATTTAATGGTCAAATAAAATACATGGTAATCTACTAAAAATATATATTATTTTTTGCAAGCTCTTTCGTAACATCTTATTTATATAACCTAGAATATTCATAGAAAAAAAATTCCATTTCAATTACCAAATATCAACTTGGTAATTGTATGACGGGTACTTGCTTCGGTTTTCGAAACTCCATTTCAATACCAACTGATCCATATAACCCATTAAAGGATTTAAATAGTATTCATTGGATCATTAAAAAATAATAAATACGTTTACATGATGCAGTTTGTGAATACACTCTCCCACATTTGTTTTTTGTTGTGCTAACTGTTATAATATATGAGTTATAATGCACCAACAAAAGAATATTTACTGGAATACATTACTACATTTTAATTAGAAATTACATGACTCAAAAACCAATTGAGATGCAGAAGGTGAATTTTCAAACTCAGATTCCAAGTAAATACCTACTAAACACATTTGTTGACTCTTACTAAGCAGAGTAAAAATTAGAACAAATATAGCGATACATTTAATAATAACCAAATAAATAAATAATGGCATTTAACGAAATGGCTCGATATGAATCAATAACACTTAGATAAAAAAAAACACCGATAAAAAGTGATTCAATGAAATCATAATATTTACCGCCTAATAATAGTAATAATATAATCGCAAGTCAAACACTTAAAATGGGTTCCGATAACAAAAACCAACTTGAGATATTTTTATTATTTGTACGTAAAATTAGTCATATCTACTCATAGATATATGCATTTTCCATTTTGCAATATTTACTGAGAACAATTAATGAACTGTATGGGAACTGGAGTACTCGATAAACTGTTCAAAACATGTGCTCTTAAAAATAAAGTAAATTTTAATCAAAATTGAAAACATGAGAATACGACACATTTTAAAGAATTAAGTAATAGGTACGAAATAAAACAATTTCTCTTTAAAAGAGTTAGGTACCTGCATGATTTGAATGTATGTTTGCTATTGATCTTAAAATCAGTAGTCTAATTTACCGGTGGTTTTAAAGCACAGAAAAAACTATGGAACCCATTTTACCCATGAAAATTGATCCTCAATATACACAGCAAAATGTTAAAAATTAAAAACAAAATTATTATTAAATACAGGAGTCGGGGTGTGATCAGTTTAATGCATTAAATAAATATGTACTTTTATTATACACTGATACTTTTTCATTAGGCCTAAGCGTACGAGAAGATAATTAAATAGCTATTATATTTAAAAGCTTCCCTTAATGAAAAAAAGAACTCTACAATATAGATTTTGCAATAAAGTCAAACAAACAATAAGTAAAAAGCAAAGTGAGAACAAGCATGAGCATCCATACCTCGAAAAATACATTAATTCATGCTTGGAACATATATATCTAAATAAAAACACTCCGAAACAGTTGTGTTCTTAGGAATTTACCTTTTGATGAATACACTACAGATACTTTTGCAAAACTGACAAATGACGTTTAAAACGCCAAATTTGAAAGACGTTTAGAAATTTATAACATCACCTGCTTACGAAACGGTGTTGGGAGGTGTCACTAATTATCACATTTATTGCCTATATCATTAAAATGAATACCTATGAGTACCCTCTTGACCATTTTCTTAAAAAATGGTTTAAGTGTGAGAGAGGTAAACTGGTACGACAAAAAGCTGTTTGGGTCAAAAAAACATTGACATAATAGGTTATTATTAACCTATTATGTCTATGTCAGAAAAAAATAGTTATTTATTATACAAGGGAAAAAAGTATTAGATTTTAGCTTGAAGTTGTGAGAAGGGAGACAAAAACCGAGAGCTAAAATCTAATATTTTTGCCGTGTACAATACACTATTTTTTCTGTGACGGGAAAAACGACGATTTAATATTGAAAATAGTTGAATGGAGTCAGAAAATTATCGATGTGAAATTTGAAGTTTTAAACTGGTAGGCGGTTGTACGACAATTAGACCTGCCTTGCTAAGGAAACCTGCTTTTGTTCAAGACTATTGCAACTTGCAAGAAAGAATTGCAGCACGTAAAACAGCCTTTAGTAGTTATTGTGAATAACATAAAGTTCAAAAATGTCTGATTCCGAGTTTTGTCTGACTCAACCTGAGTTAGTAGAAGCAGCGAAACTAGCGTCCCAAAAATTATTAGCAGCGAAATCGCGGAAAATGTATCAATCCGCGTATTCAAGATTTATGGAAT
Source organism: Kuschelorhynchus macadamiae (assembly GCA_030620095.1). Lineage (NCBI taxonomy): Eukaryota > Metazoa > Arthropoda > Insecta > Coleoptera > Curculionidae > Kuschelorhynchus > Kuschelorhynchus macadamiae. The sequence continues at coordinate 346,285 of JAUTXW010000226.1, forward strand.
GGAAGATGAAAGACATGCAGTTCAAGAAAGCTGCGATTTTTACGAGTACACAAATTTAATGGCCAAGGTTGTTGTTGTATTTGGGATTGCAGGAGCTTGTCGAATTTGTGAAATCAGCCAGGTAACATTAGATGATATTGAAGATTCGGGAACGTTATTAACTGTGAAACTTAAGCAAACAAAGAATGATGTAAACAGGAGATTTGTAGTTACTGAAGAATATATTAAATTTTACCGAATGTGCATAGTCCTTCGTCCAGCAGCAGCAAAGGATCGCCGCCTATTTTATGCATATCGCAATGGAAAATGTATCAACCAGGTTGTGGGTAAAAATCAGTTTTATAAGGTACCTGAAACAGTAGCTAATTTTCTTCAACTTGAAAATGCTAAGTTTTATACAGGTTATTCATTTTAAAGATCGTCTGCTACACTTCTAGTTGAATCTGATGATAGGATATGTTGATGAATCAGTAGCAAACAGGACAGAAATAGCTAATAAAGTGTTTATTTAGAACTTGTGACAGTGCTGAAATAACACCCGATTTGCGACCAGGTACATCAACGGCAGTTGTGTCCATGGCAGAAAAAAATTTAATTTCAACACAAGAAAATTCGACTGTTGTACAGAATATTTCAAGGAACATGTCATTCATGCAGTGCACATTTAATAATTGTACTTTTGTTATAAAAGAAATGTAATTTTTGTATAATAAAATATTCTAAAATTAAATATCTACTTTTACTTGTGTATATACAAGGTGATCCATTAAGAATGGCCTCCGACCATAAGTGGGTAACCGCTCATCACACAATTATGGGGAAAATATTATAGGTAAATCGAATAAGAAAAATAACTGGAAATTGTTTTCAGGTTCAAAAAATGGCCGCTAGGGGGCGTAACACAACTCAAAAATGGAAATGCCGATTTTCTCTTGAATTTTTCTAATTAAGGTTTGTCGAAAATATAAGCATTGTATTCTTCAGGTAATTATGCAACTTTTTGTTATTTGTCTTTTTTTTTCTACTCTCAATAATAAAGTGGTGAGGGAAGGTTACACTTTTTTTTTCTATCAAACGTGTTTATCTCTGTTTTGGATGAACCGATTACATTGAATTTGGTGCCAGTCGCTTTTTTTGCTCTTCACGTAGAGCTATTAACTGTACGGTAATGATTCTATTAGTGATTACTAGATGGCGGAAGATATATTTTAGGGCCTATCTTCATAAATGTAAAAATTAATAGATCTTATAGAGATTAGGTATTTTTAATTTTCTCGCGTCACACAGCCTACCTCTAAAATAAACAAATTTCAGCAAAAGAAATTGCTGATTAACCGCTTTTTATTGTGAAAAAAAAAACAGTTATAACAAATAGTTATAACTTTGTAAGGCACTATATGGTTATAAGGTCTAGTGGTACTTTAATTATGTTTCGGGTAATCTGGAATTTGCTATCAGTTCGTCTCTTGTTGATATCAATTATCAAGGTGTCAAAATCGGAACTTCCAGTCAAACCTAGGTTACATATCTTTCAAAACTAAGATAAGAAAGTGCAAATTATTTTACTTAAGTTAAGTCCTTTAGATTACACAGATTCCAAAAATTGCCACGCATTTTTGTTTACATCCTGCATAGGAATAAATTTAACATTTAAAAAATTCAGGCTCTTATCTATAACTTCAACATGAAATATTTTTTTCAAAACCCAAACTTTAATAAGATAAGGGGGGTTCATTTACAATCAATTACCCTGTATGTATTTATACCACTATCATCTATATGTTTGTGATAATGTAAAACATACACTGTAATTATGTTATACTTCAAGAATGTTTAAAATAAAAGTAAGCACTAACACAAGGCGATAAAACTTGTCGTTATCTTGTCTTGTGAATAATTTACATTTTGTCTTGTGGTTGTGTCATATTTGAACTGAGATTGTGACCGTATTAAGTACAGGAATAATTGACTAAAAATAAATACATCTACAGCCTTGCAATATTGCCTAATGTAAAAGTAAATATAGGATATAGTATACCAAAGTGATTTAATATTATCAATACAATTTAGAAACAATGGATTCTAGTGAAACTGGTTACTTACTTCAGTTTATTCATTTAACTTACATATGTAAAATTCACCTAATGCAGTATTTAAAGCCTCATATTTATATTGGAAGAATTGGATTTAAAAAAGACTATATTATAAAGGCAAGTAAGTTAAGCTTAAGTTAGATGAGGTCAAATGAGGCACAGAATCTGTATGAATTGAAATGATGTTTTAAATGATAGCCTATGCGTAACAAATCACAATTTTGAGTTTAAGAGTGTTTCCCGTGTTTGTATCTAAGTACTTTAATGCCTTCGAAATATGTTATCACTACTCATAAAATAATGTTCATGCCCTTTAAAACATTCTTTTACTTGAGTTAATTTATTCCTCTATATTTTGTTTTGTTATACATAGATATATTTTAGCCTAATTTGAAAGAATGACCGTCACAAATAAAAACGGACAGCACTCGAATATAAGGAATATATTATCGCACATCAATAGTAATTACATCAATGTCTGAAGTTCAAGGTTGTTTATTCTAATCTTGATACGTAAATGTAAATCATATTGATCTTTCAAACTTAGGAAACACTCAGAATAACATTTTGGCTGTTGCACTCATATTAAACTCTTGTATAGTAAATTGTCTATTGTGTGATTTTTATTCCAATATTGCCACCTTGCGCTATGTTGATTGATGAATATATACCATGTATCTACTGAAAAAAAAGAATATATATATATATATATATATATATATATATATATATATATATATATATATATATATATATATATATATATATATCAAAAACAGAAGAACACACTTATTCTATCATCCTAATAGGTTTTAAATATGCAGTTAGCATAAATTTTGGCAGTGGCACTCTATAAATGAAATATCGATAAAAAAAGTATTTTTTATCTATTTCAAAGCTTTCATTTAAATTCTGGTAGGAATCGATTAGATCCGATCCGCGTGGAAAAAGGGAATACTAGCGACACCTTTGAAGATGTGCCTAGTGTGCGTAGTAGCGATATTTCTCTCTACTTTATGATGAAAACTGTTGCAATGCATGAAAAGTATCCTGTAAAACATCTTATACAAGTGATACATATCACATTATCGTTACAAACTACCAAATGACACAGAATTTAGAAAAAGGCAGCGAAATTGGCCCAGTAGGCAACAACAATATTTAATGAACATAAACTTCGAACTTGCCGCACTATTCTTGAAGCGGCGATCGCATTTTCCTAGACAACATGTATTATGGACCTTATTGAACGTTCTTTTGGGAAAGAGCAGTTCAATATCTTATGTTTCTTCTTCTTTTTTTGTCAAAAACATTAAAAATATTTAACGTTTTTAGAACGACACTTCATTAATTTTTCTTCGTGATTAAGTAAACGAAAATTGCCGAAACCCCATAAAGGCCCTAGAGAAACAATTATAGAGTACCAAATTTAAAGCGATCTCCTCCCTTTATTACTTAAAAAGAAAAATAATAATACAATTTTTAAAGTGCTCCAACTCAACCCCAATTTTAGCCAACTGGCTGAAGATATTGGGGGGGCGTACCTCCTTTTTCGCCACTTAATGGCGCCCCTGGGGTGGCTCATCAGAAGGTTCTCCGTGAAAAAGTCCAATAGTTTTTTTTCCAAAATGTCATTGTTTTTTTTAAGTCGATTCTCACAAAAATAAACAATGTTAAAACGTTTGCCTAAATATATTACTCAGAAAAACAATCGGCTTATTTACCTTCATATACATACTATTATTTATTTTCAAACAGAGAATAAAAATCTATTTATAGACAGACTACTTAACAATAACAATATATTCATTGTAGAAGAAAAGAATTTTAATTTTAGTTAACAAAACCATACTGATAAGGATGTATTTTATGCTGGTAACGTCTGTGTGCTTATTTAGCCTTTGACCTCATTAAACCCTCCTTTATTATCACGACATTCTTGTCTGTAATTTCAATAAAAGTAAAATACGGGTCTTGCATACATATTACTCCCTTGCATTCCAGAATGACTGTAATGAAAATATATAACGTTTGTTTCATGCTTAGATGCTTTATTACAATTTCACCATCATTACCCTACCGCAAGTGGAGATGAACGGCCACTCCAAGCGCCAAGGACACAGGAGTGCCAAAATATATAATACTAAAAAAATAAGACAAAACCAATACCAAATTTAAAACAACTATTAGCACTATAAAAAAAATAATACTACCAATATCACAAACAGCATGTCAGCCATTTTTATTATTAAAATTTCAAACCATTTATAAAAGTTCATTACAAAACAGTAACAAATAAATATCAAATTAAGCCATAACTTAAATTTAAAAAAAAAATCATTAATCCAGTCAAAATTAATCATATATATTTTAATTAAAATATTTTACATTTTGTAAATCCACAGTTAATTGCTGAAAATTAAAAATAATGCGGTTTATACCTAAATTGAACTGATGTTAGATCTTTTCTCTTTGAATTACCGAAATTCATTTTGCAGTTTTTTCTTTATTTTTAAGATGTGGGGTGGGGGTGCTCATATCGAATCTTTCTTAAAAACAGCCTAGAACAGTGTCGCTATTCATTATGTATAGTAAACAATTCATTCCTGTCACACTTAATTCTTGTACAATATTTGGGGCAAATAGTTTTATTTCCCTCGTAAGAGGGAAGTATTGTAATCGTAAAGGAAAATTCACCCTCCAAGATTTTTTCAGATCTTCACGTTTCGGGATCTCTAGATGCCGAAAAACATGTTTTCTCAATAGTGTCGATCTGTCGGCCTGTAGGTCGGTCTTACTGTTCGCGGCATATCTAAAAATACTACTTATTCGATTGACTTCAAATTTTGGTCAACACTTAAGACTCGTTCGGGGTTATCCAATATGGCGGACAAAATGGTGGCCTAATGAAATGTTAAAAAAAATTACTAAAAAAACTATCTAATTTAAATCAAAATACAAGAAATCTAACCACGCTACACCACAACTTTTTACGTTCTACGGAACGTAACGAGTTGTGGTGTAGTGTGGTTAGAACTCTTGTATTTTGATCTATCTTCCACCACAGGTTCCAGTGTTAGGATCTAATTTACCTCAAATTTTGTACCAAAGTCAAGTACTACATAGAAATTAAGTGCTCCAATTCTTGTATGAATCCAATATGGCGAAACAAAAACAAAAATCAACCCGAAAAAACTTATTCGATTAATTCCAAACTTTGTGTAAGATGATATAGAGTTAAACTGGTAAAATTATGGTATGAATTCAAGATGGTGGAACAAAATGGCGGCCAAATAAGATGTTTGTAATCGTGAAAAATCACCCTACCAGGATTTTATAGATTTTAACGTTTTAGGGTGCTAGATGTGCCTAGATGTCAAAAGAGATTTTCTCAATTACCTCGATATTTAGGTAAGTCTGTTGCTCTGTTTGTTCGGGTCATAGCTAAAAAGTGACTAGTCGATTAAATTTTAATCGAAAATAAGAGTTCATGTTGGAATGGCCTGATACGCACAAGAATCCAGTGTTACAGAGGAATGAACTAGTAAAAATTCTTATTATATTGATTTCAAACTTTGCAAGAATTAAGTGTGATATAGTGATAAACTGGTAAAATTGCGGTACGAATTCAAGATGGCGGAACGAAATGGCGGTGAAATAAAATATTTCAAATGACTTTAAATTTTGCACAAAAAATTAGATGTGATATAAAGATATATAAAAAAAAATATATAAAAATATATATAAAAAAACTACCGATTCAATTTATTTTAAATTATACCCATAATTTCTACCTATGTTACACTTGGCATAAGTCGAAATTGGTAAAATATTGGTACGAATCCAATATGGCGGAACAAAATGTCGCCCAATAAACATGTTTGAAAAAAAGACAGTATATATGTGTTACTAAATGACTATATGCGGAACTAAATTGGGTCACACTTCACTCTTCATAATAAAAGGAAAGTAGGGAATTTCCGGGTTTTGCAGATTTTTTAGTAATATATTTAACATTTTACTAAGCCGCCATTTTGTTCTGCAATACTGGATTTTTACCAAAATGTTACTATGTCATCCTGACCAAAATTTGAAAGGTAAGTAGTTTTTCTGCCGCGAATAGACAAACAGACCGACGGAATTGAGAAAACTTGTTTTTGGCTTCCAGGGACCCTGAACCGTGAAGGTTTCTAAACATAATATCGGAGGGTGGTTTTTTCATGATTTACTTACCTAAGTAAAACGCGATTTGAAATTTAAAAAAGATACATGCAGATATAACAATGCGGTAACAAAACTAAGACTTTATGACAAACCGAGTGACAAACTATCCAGCTACTGCAAAATCTTTGATTACAGATATATATCTACAAATTTATCTTTTAGAAGGTAAAGTTTCCAATGCAAAAATTTGTCTATATACTGCTCTTATCCATCCAATACGTGTCTAGATGATTTAAAAAAAAAATTATGTATGCCAAAAAGTTCAGTAATACATTTTACATTTTTGACTGAACTAATTAACAAACTTTACAAGTAATCAACACTATGAATTATTCGTTTGGTAATGGTTTATAAAGAAAATAAAATATTAAAAAAAAAAAAGTTTAGAATTTGGCAATATTGTACAACAATTACAAGGGGTGCAGGAAAGACACGAATACATAATGTAAGTATAAAGTGGTTACAATAAAATTTTCACTCGTTTTTCTTTAGGATAAAATTTAATCATTATTATAATTATTTTGATTTTCTAATAAGTGTTGAGTAATTTATGTACTCAAATTAGCCATAATGAAACAAATTAAGAAACAAACAGATGAAGAAATTTGAGAGAATAAACGTGTACATACAGTAACAATACTAAACAATGCAGTGAAAATTATATATTATAAAAGCACGAGTGTTTTTTTCGATAAGGATATGTTTTAAATGAACGAGTTATATTTAATTGAGAAAAGGGGCATTTCTTGTGCTAAGGTTTACTCTTAAGGAACCCTATAGTGATATTTAAAATCTGATAAAGATGCTGATTCTACTGCATGATTATCGCGTAATTTTGTTATGATTAGCTAAATACAACCATGACTTAGAGGTACATAGTTTATAATTAAAAATGTCAACGCTGACACATGAATGAGATTCTCCTAGAAATATCATCGAGTTTCCTATAATTTAATCAACAACGTTACTGTCAAATACCAAATATGGAACCATTCGCCTATTATTGACCATGGTGGGAAGAAGACCATATTATTAACCAATTTTGAAGAAGGGGTTTATTAATTTATAATACTTTAAAATTCAGTTTAATAATAATAATAATTTATAAATTCGTTTTTAAGTAAGTATATAAGTTGTTGAATCTTTTACTCGGGCCTAAAGCTTTTATGTCCACCTTTATGACTATAAGAGCTTTAAGAAATAAAAACATCTATTAAACGTATGTCTCACCCTGTCATATTTAACTACACAACGCGAATACATGATCCAAATACTCTTAATTTTAAATGATATAACACAAAAAAACACCATATTTTAACCGAAATTGAAGAAATCATGAAAAATAATGGCAAAATATATGTATATTACAAAACTTGTGATTTGTTTGTGTCTATATTTTGATGAAGGACTGTATTTCAAATGACAAATGAAAGCAAAGTTGCCATATTTTAATAGTGATTATATAGTAAGTTTTGATTGAATGAGTTGAACTTTCTTTTATAGATAGTGTTTTAATAATTTGATGTATTGTCATAAAAGAAAATAATAATTTATAATTATGGAAGTATATAATATCGATAAAATTTACAGGATAACTGCAAAAATTTATATCAAAGAATCTTACATTGCGTTAATTTGCTACTTACAAGGAGTGAATTTAAAGAAATGTATTTTTGCGTTTTTGGTTAGTCCAAATCAGGCCGTTGTTTTTTTGAGTTGATTATAAAGTGTATCTATAATAAAACAATAAACATAAACCCCCAAGCTGGACAACAGTGAACCTCTAAACAGAATATAAAGGAGCTTTTGCAGTGTAATATAGTCATATATTTATGAATTTCAAAATGTATTTTCTCAAAAACCAATAGATCCCTCACATTTTTTAAATTTGGAAATTTTTAGTAAAAATTTGCTACTTTTTAATGGTTTTTGAAAATTTTCAAAATTTGTGGTTACATATAGCATGTAGCGTTATAAACTTTTTTTGTATAATGCAGTAAAACAGATAACAGCTGGTCTAACACCAATATGAAAAAAAAACATCACGTTATTATGATCCAGTTTCGTATAGTAAGTATACGAAAATGCCTAAAATGCTATTAATCTGTATATACCGAAGCACTTAAAAAAAACGTGTTCTGAATTATATTTTTGAGTTTACAACAATTTGAAATATGTATTAGAAAGGTTACCATTTTTTAATCACAGCCAAAAAAAGTATAGTTCTTGAAAGGTGCTTAATTTGTCTTTGTTGTATATCTAGACAGTATTATTAAACAAGCCATTCTTCATAAAACGTCACTTGGATTGCTAGATTGATCATAATAATTCTTTATAATCAGAAATTAATTATTTTTAACAAAGATGATCTTTGTTAACATTCTTCTTGAATTTCTCTATATTAAAAGCAGATAAATGTCAAGTCAAACCATTCTTTCGCTATTGCCAAATCGTCGGACTTACTGACATTTCTGAAAGGAAAATTATTGGACTGCATTTTTGATTAGCCCAGGTCACGCCATTTTTTTGATTTTTAGGTAAAAAAGAGAACGAAACTAAATTTTCGGATTTAATTAAACACAAATGTTAACAGCCAAGTCGGAAGACAAATTTTATGCAAAATAAAATAGAGTCAATATGGCAGCACTGTCAGATATTTTTCTTAAATTTGTCATAATAAGGAATTTTCGTATTGAAAGTTAGTGAAAATGTCAAACTTATTTTTGTTCATTTAAACATTTTTTCCTCTTAAAATAGTCGAAAGAAGTTAAACTTTCATTTTATATTCAAGAATTATCAAATTCCGTGGGACTAATAATTCACGAAAACCCTAAATTTATTTAAACTTCCATAGAACTTTATTAATAAAGTTTCTCTCAAAATACTTTGATTTAACAAATTTTACAAGAAAAATCTAGCCGTCTAAAATAGAGGGATATTGGACCCCCTCAATTATGATTTGTCTCAGTATAGTGATAAAAAATGTATTTTGTGGAATCTCCGAAGAAATGAATTTTGATGCAACTGCAATACTTTCATACAACACCCTATAGGTATAATAATAACTTTTATAGATCTACGATGACAAATTATAAGAATGAATATTTTCCAAATATTCTGAAAACTCCATTTCAGTAGCTTATTTTGACTTTAATTTTTTTTTTTAAATCTCTGTAAAACTGAGAAAAATTTAAAAATATACGTTTTCACTAAATACAAACTATTTAATTATACTTACATATTGGCTAAATAAACATATAATCCTATAATCTTGGCGAACTCAACAATAATTAAAATAACATAAACTTAACTACAAATTCAACAATTTAAAATAATCCGACCGTAAGTTTGCGATCTAAAAAAAAAACAATGAAAAAACGTTAACAATTCGACAATACTCTAATCTGAATCCGTTGTTTACCGGTCCGGCCAAAAACGAAACTGAGGCAAGGTGGTTTTTAAAGTGGTTTTACACGCTATTCAAAAAGTACAACTGTTTCGTCCGCTCGGCAGAAAAAGAGGAATTCCTCGCACACATCGAACGTGGTCTATAAGCGTTGTTGTCGGATTTGGTCACCCTGTTATCAGATGTGGAAGTATTGAAATGACGTTTAGTAAATATTTATCATATCAATGCTAACGATTCAGGGCCGGCGTAAGTTGGAAGGAATGAAGCGATTGAAAGTGGCATGCAGTGATATTGGCCTCTAGTCGCCTCTAAGAATTGTTTTCTGGCTGTTGAAATCTGAAAATTTAACAATTTGGAACTATCCTATATTAGCTTTTAAAACTCTATTTACGGACGCAAATTATTAAATAGGAATAACTTATTGTTTTGGAGCTGTTGGAAATTAAGTCCAAAAATATCATAAAGAACTTTGTACCTACTTTTTGTACTTAATATTACTGCTTATTCTATTTGTGCATGTATGGTAACCGTTTCAATTATAATGGCTACTATAATAAATGTGGTCATTTTGACATATTTTTCGACGTTAATATTCCGAGTTAGTAGTATTTTTTTTTCGACTATATCAATAAATGTTTGCCATTCTTGAAGTGAATATGATCCAGGTAACGGAAAAAGAACGCATAACTTATGTTGATATCGTACGGGGATAGGCGTAAATCCGTTTAAGAAGTAACTGACCTTTTTAATGAAACATTCCCTGAACATAATCATATTTCTAAATCAACGGCTAATAGAATCTACCACAATTTTGAGCACACAAGTTCTATAAAAAAACTTCGGTCGTCCACAAACAGCCATAAATAATAAAATGTGTTTGGATATTTTGCTTACTCTACAAGATGAACCACGAACTTCTGTTTCAAAACGTGCCCTCGAACAGACTAATAGCGAAATGTCAGTAAGAAGGATCCTTAGAGCAAATCAAATGCGTTTTCAGATTGCTCCAGGAACTCCCAAAAGGTGATTCAGATAGGCGGTTGGAATTCTGTCAAGGAATGACGAATATCATCGATATTCAACCTGACTTTGTGAGTCGTGTTCTACTTTCCGATGAAGCCACCTTCACTCTTAAAGCTTTGTAAACAGACATAACTGCGGGTATTGGTCCGATCACAATCCTCACTCGATGATGGAACACTACACGCAACATCCTCAAAAATTAAATGTATAGGCAGGACTAACTGGGGACAATGTAATTGGACCCTTTTTTCTCCACGAAAATTTCACTGCAAACTCCTACTTAGATTTACTTAACACCAGAATTATAAACGCTTTAGTTAATTTATTTACCGATCCAGACAATAACCAGCTATTACAGAACAGCATTTGGTATCAACAAGATGCACATTTTGGCATTGGTTTCAGAAATTATTTAGATAGAATTTTTCCTGGATGATAGATAGGTAGCCGAGGAGGCGCATTGAATGGCCCCCTAGATCACATGATCTGACCCCCCTAGATTTTCATCTTTGTCGCTGAAGGAAAGCAGTTTGAACATTTAATCAAATAGTTTTTTACTACCTTTATTTAATTAGAATCCTCCCTCAATCCACGATACGTCTGAGTTATTTATTATTTTTTACTTGGTAATAAACAGTTTATAAACGATTTTTTTTAATGTTAATTCCAAAACAATTGATTTTAAATACAACATGGTACAAAATATATTCTAAATTAGCTAAAATAAGGAATAAGATATTGTTTTGTTTATTCTAAGGATCAAACGAAAAGTGACAATGTCAGTTTTAAAACTATTGTCATTAGATGGAGTTTTCGAAATAAAGATAGGATAGTTTAAACCGTTTTACTGTAATATATATATATATATATATATATATATATATATATATATATATATATTATTTAAATTACTAGTTTTATTAGGGACATAAAACCTATTCGATAAACCTCTTTATTGACTAAAATTTTCAAATGTTTTGTTTCCCTAACACACAAAACTTTTTCTTGTCCAAAGACTTAATATGTCCCATCCCTCTGTAAGGCCTTTAAGACTGAGAGGAGTAAGATAAAGACACCCCAACTAAAAGCTCTAGCCCTCCTTTTAATTTTCCAACAGATTTTTACAATTTTTTTTATTTGATGACCTTATTAAATCTTTGCAATTTTAAGCCTAAGCCTACTTATCATACGTTTTCTACTGGTTACATCCTACCAGATGGGAATTTTCTCAATAGGCGCGGGATCATTTTGAAGACTTTCTTTCGCAAAACAAATTGAGATATCGAAATGGGGTTTTCAACATGTTTTAAATAATATGATTTTCAATAACATATTTTGGTATCTTTACTATCAATATTCTATTGGACCAAAAACATTATATACATAGTGTTAACTTTGACCATCGCAAAAATTCGAAATTTTATTTCTACCGACAATTAAAAAAAACAAATTTGAGCGTTTTTTAGCAGCTCCGATATTTTGCCTACATGGCGATTTTATTAAAAAAAAAAACTTTTTTTTATCTAATATTGTTGTTTTAAACAGTCACACAAGCGACAGTATTTCTTGCCCCTGCTATATTTGTATACATGCCTTTAACTAACAAAGTACCTAAAAGGGTATTATAGATTATACAGGTTGTCCAAAAAATTTTTGTTTGTTTATAATACAATGAAAATATGTTTTTCTTTAACGTTTAATAAATTCTCGATTAACTAAGAACGGTGACAAATTAAAACACTTTGACCTCACTGTAGTATATGTTATATCAATGCCTTCAGATGGTTTTTTTACCGCCTTACTATTGCTATAGTCTCAGTACTTCTGGGAAACATTTTCCCACTCTTTTTCTATCGCTTGAGTTCTAAATTTTGGGGTGAGTTAGGCCTTAAAACTAAAAATTTTAAATTAGACCAAACGTTCTCATTTATATTTAAATTGGGCGCCTTCACTGGCCAATCCATTCTTTTATTATTATTATATTCTAAGGCGTCTCTTATAATTTGAGCTCAATAATACAGCCTAACGAAAATTTTTCTATTTTTTCAGCATAGGGAAGTACTATTGAAATAGGAATATCATTTCTATAACATCCAGCTCTGATAGTCTCTTGAGTAATAAACAATTCTGTTTTACCATTCCATATTACGCCAGCCCAAACAGTAAAGCCTCCTCCTCCTCCAAATGCTTTCTGAACAGCCATATTTTCTTTTTCTAAGGTAATTAAGAATTCGAAGGCTTTCAGTTATTAGTCAAGTCACCACTGGAAAGAAATTCATAAGTCCTAAAAACCTATTCCTATTAACGCACCCTGTATTCAACTAAAAATTTTTTTTATATTTTATTTTTACCACTTGACACTTCTGATACCGGTAACAAATTGGCTCAAAAACGGTGATAGAGTTTTCTTTCTATTGGATGCAAGGTGTTTTTTAACTGATGCAGAACATAATTTTTTAGCTTATTTTAGAGCTAAAAGTTTTTTTTAGTTATTTTTCATCGGTCTCGTACATTCTTGGAGATATGTCATTAAAATATAGTACACTGTCTATAGTCTAGTGATGCTGCAAATAGCACTATTCGGCCAAAAACCGAGTATTCGGCAAAGTAATATCTGGCCGGATCGAGTATTCGGCCGAATAATATCCGGCAATAACAAAAAACAACAAAACTATTATTTAAACGGGGAAGCTACCCTGATCCTAGCTGGCGCCGGCGCCGTCTCCCCTGACCGGCACAGTTGTTTTTAAATTAAGCCGTTCGAGGTTAAAGGATTATCGATTTTTGCTGAAGTATGGATCAAGGCAGATGTACGTTTTTTTAGTATTGAGAGATATGAGCTACGAGAATTGGTAGAAATTTTTGAATTTAAAATGTTGAACAAAATCTGGAAATATTATGTTACAGATCAAAACGACGAAACCAAAACAATATGCAAATAGTGCAATAAAAAATGATTCGCGGCGTGGGAAAGAAGGCAACTACTACAAGTTTATGGAATCATATTATATATAAACGTTCTCATTTAATGCAAACCGAAACTGAAGCAAATAGTAAGCAGAGCGGACATAAATTGCTGAAGCAACCAATTTGCTAAAAAATGAGATATGAACAATCGAAAATCCTTAGAAATTCATAAGGCAATAGGAGAAATGATTGCCTTAGATAATCAGTCATTTACAGTGGTTGAAGATAAAGATAGAATGCATTACATATTATACGTAATTTAATTTGCTATATTCAGTATGTGTTATTTTTAGGCTTTAGACGTCTTATAAGCAAATTACAAACCTCTATATGAAATGCCAGGTCGCACATATTTTACTGAAACAATAATCCCACAACTTTTCGAAAAATGTAAGCCGGTAATAAAGGGATTCTAAGATAAGCTATCACAGTTATATTGAATGCTCAGTGGCCTAATACAGATTTTGAGAAAAAGCATTCAGTGATAGGCATTCGGCCGGCTGCGGCTGTTTGAAAGAAGTCATACAGGGGAAAATATAAGCAATATGCGAATTGAGTTACTTCAAGAAACTGAAATACCTCTTAGTAATATACACTTACTGCTTCGAGATTCGGGAGCTAACGTTAAAAACGGTGCGCGAATTACGAACTTGTATCTTGTTTCATTCATTCCCTACAGTTGGTTGTATTAGATCCTATAAAATCTTAGAAGACTGTGGTTGAGACAATTATTGCTGACAGAAATATTGCAACACATTATTCATCACCTTCGAGGAAAAAACTAATAAAAACAACAGAAAGAGCAAAAAGCTTAAGCCATTCATGGTAATTACTAAACATTTCCGATCATCAATGTGTGGAATTTTATACGTTATTCCAACAATATTTTCATTAAATACCTTACCTTTAGGAATAAAAGAACTAAGCTTGTATATAATGCGAGAAACATTAAAAGATAATTGAAAGAACAGCTTTTCAGATATAGCAATAAATGATAACTTTACTTTGGCCACCAATTTAGAACCATATAACTTATTATGTCAATAGGTAAATCTCACGAAAAATGGCTCTCAACTAACTGAAATAAAATTACCTGTGCCATCCCCTTCGTGTAGACAAGAGCTTGACAATAAGTAAACATTGTAATGATTTCTAGATATAAAAAGATTTAAAGTTTTTTCTGTTGTAAGTATAACATGATTTTAAATGTCTATACCATCTACGAAGAGAAACGTGTACCTAAAATTACACTCTCTCTGAAGCAACAACTTATTAACTATGAAACCCAAATAAGCATTAATAGTCTTTGTAGGGTCTAAAACGGGCTTCGGAAATTCGGATATGGCAAATGGCTTTCGACTTTTTGCAAAGAATATTAAAGACACTGTAACAGTATGCATCTCAGAAATACAGTACAAAAGTTCTTAAGTGAAAGTCTTTAATTTTACACAATATTTAAAAAAAATATATGCTTTTTTAAACGAACGTTCAGCTACGTGGGCCATGCGGTCTCGATTTTCCTTTATACCTTTATTTATTACATGTCTGTGAAAATCCAAATACTGCACATGAAATTTGGCAATTATATAAAGATTATGTAAAAAATATATTTAGTTACAAGTACCCCAAGGATTTCAACTTTATAGTATAAAAATTCAATTACATACATATAAAAAAGAAATTAGAAAAATTGACCAAAACTATAACTATCCATATAATTTTTATAATTTTATTTGAATAGGATTAGATTAATACAAACATAAACATTTTTATGGGTTGAATACTCATTATTCTCCCTTTCGTCGACCTACCTCAGAAATGGTTTTTTTGGAGACGTTTACCAGGTTTATTTTTCTTATTAGATTTTCGAATTAAATAATATCGTGACGTTCTGTTTCTGACTTTAGGCAAAATAGAATTCCTATGTATAAATGTGTTTGTAAATGATTTCATTCAAGAACGGGAATGGAATATCTTTTTGCAATTTTCCTAATGATCGCTCAAGGCATAAGACATGTATATTTTTTGAACTGGATAGACCCATAATACTACTCAGAAGTAACGCAGTCATGAAAATCAAAAAGTACTTTGCTGTGTATTGCGAAATTTCACTTTACTAACGTAAAACATAACATAACTTTCAAATATTGATAATCGTATTTTGTTTATTTTTTTGCTTCTCTCTCTATTTATTAGTCTAAAGTACTTTTTGTAAGTATATTAAGTTTTTGTAAGTTTACCTCAGAAAACTGCGTAAAATACAGAACCGGGTAAAATAATATTTATAGTAACAGGTTTAGAGGAAACATAAGTCTACATATAGAAAAAAACTATCGTTTATGTGAAAAGCAAATTGAAATTAAATGTGTGTCTATCTGGACCGACACATCTTTTTCGTAATGCTTTTCCAGTTTTTTCTCGTTTGCAATTCTGATCACATACGTAAACAAAGAGATACGCAACTGAAGAACCACCAAGAAAAGTTATTCTGTTATCACGTAGACTTATTGTAAATATGATTATAATATATGTATATTGTTATATACATTACTAATGGACTGTTTAGAAAAAACTCGAATACTAAAATCTTTTTAGGAGCAGCATCGGCTAACATAAAACTGTTTTACTATCAACCTATAAACTTACATTTTTAAACTGTTTATGTACATGGGGCTTAATTAGTTCCTCACAAAAACTATTTTATTACCTCTAAAAAAATGTAATTTAGAATAAAAGAAAAATAAAATAAAAAAACTGTTTCAAAATATTGGGGTTCAGAGATGCTGCCCGATTGCAATAAGATTCCAAGCGAATAAACCTTGGTTTATTCATATTATGACTTTTAAACATTTTAAGTTTTATTATGTTACTTTTTGCATCAAATTACGGGTCTTTTTTATATTTAGTACTGCCCTACTAAAAACAAACAAATCTCCATTATTTTACATATTTGAATGGTGGCAGCAGATCACATTGGATGCATGCGACAATCAAATAAAACGTCAATTAGATGCGTAGAGCAACCTCCCCTCGAATGTGTCTTAAAATTTAAATGATATTCGAGGCATTAAAAGAGATACTTAATTTAACACAAAGTTGTCAAGGTATAGGAGGAACCAGTACTATTTTTTTAAATTGATAATTTCCAGTTCTTTAATCCTTTATCCAAAAGAATTATCGTGTCGATAATGTATATATGTGTGTTTATAAAACACAAAATATAAAAATAATATATAGGATTGTTTATGGCGTCAATTTGCAGTTAAAAACAATAAACAAACTACTTAAAAGTTTTTTAATCGCTCAACCGCAAATATTTTGATATTTTATTTATTATTGTAGAGTCAACATAGCATATACTGTACCTAGCATAGATTAAAATATACAGGCAGGACTGCTACGATGAAACAATAAATGATTTAAATCTTTATTAAAATCACGATTTAAATAAGACTTAAATTTTACTCTTAAATTAAGTTTAAACTTCTTCAAGGCTTTACCAAAAATAAACAGAAAGTAGGTACTTTATATCAAAGATCTAATACGTTATTAATTGTAGCTAAAGCAACATAAATAAAGGTGAAATAATTGAGGATATTGACTTTTTTTCGTTCCCCTTCCACGAAAAAATAGCTAACTGTTGATCGCTGATGTGTATCTTTTATCTTCTTTCAATAATAGTTTTGCCGTTAGAATACAATTTAATATGACTATATCCATTCGTTATTAAATATTTGATATTTGAAATTTTTTAACAAAAACAAAGTTTAAACACTATCATGTCAAAATAAGGTCTTGTAACTGCAGTAATTTGTGTATAGTGGAAACTAAAATTCGCAATAGAAATGACTTTCGGAAAAAAGCAGTACTTAATTTCAACATCTAAATTCTGCATATGTCAAAGTTCCCGCAAACATAGAACAGATTGCCAAAATTAATGGATAATTAGGTTCAGCGAAACGGGAATTTCAGGCTCTCAGCCCGCAGAAGAAAACATATCTTTAGGAAAATTTTTTTTATATTTGAAAATGGTCAGACGAAGATAAGAATTTTAATTTTTTTACTAATTTTGCAGGACTTTAATTAGTTTTTATAGGATACGATCATATCAAAAATTTCAAAAAATAGACAACTAGACTCTCTTGATTAAATTAAAAGCTAACCAAAAAATCAACTTAAAATCAAATTAATTCCACTTGTGAAGTAATTAACAATTAGTGAAAAAAATATTTACTAGATGAGTCATAATAGATTTTTTCAATGCGATTAAATAACATTAATGTGACTAAACTTGAATGTTTTTTTTTAAACTGAAGAACAGTCAATTTTATTTTATTCACTTTTACACTACTTAATATAGTTCTAAGAGTTAAATTATTCGTCATCACATGTACTGTTCGGACAAGAGATATTCAAAGAAACATCTATAAACTGATTCCACAAACAATAAACTCAGAAAGAAATCTTTAAATGGGAATATGTAATAATTTTACCTCGTGTTTAAAACAATACAAAGACAAACCATTTAGTAATAAATTGAAAATTTACAAACGCTGGCAATACTGCAAGGACCAGGGGCGGACGTGGTATTGAAAAGTATATTGAGGATAGGACACAAGGTGACGAATATACGCGTCGAAAATGTATAAGCCGCAAGGGGGAACGAACTGTGTCAGTATTGTATTATTTCAGTAAGTATACTACACTTGTCTGCGTCAAGGTTATGGGTAGCAGTCACACAATAAAATAGGGAACGAGGCTTCTAGGCCTACACCCGTATAAGAGATGGTGCTTGATAAGACAAGGGTTAGACAATTCTCTGAAGAATTAAGTTATCGGGTCATAAGTTTTTTTATTGTCTATAAGACGATCCAAATAAAATAAAAATGTTTTAGCAAGCATCAGTGGCCCTTCACAACTGCAGCATGCTTTAGGTTTATACTTTATATATTATAATGTTATTTTTAGTATATCTATGTACACCCCTTCTGTGATATACATGATAAAAAAATCAAATAACAAAGTTCAAAATTGCCCTTACAATTTAGTTTAAAGAAGAATTAAATGCCGTTTCTCAATTTCAAAAATAACATACATGACACAGATATTTATACTTTGCAAGGCTTCTGAGCTAGGCATTTAAACCTTAAGAGGACATCGGTGAAACTCTAAAATGTGTGGACTTCTCAATGTCTTATTAACCGAAGAAGAAAAAATGTCCCGAGCAAAAGATTGTTTGTTTCCTCGGTAACATTATCGGAAAGTAAGTTCTTTTTTTCAAATTTTATTTTTTTTCTATTTCAAAATAGTACAACAGTACAATCGAGAATTTAAATTTAAAAAAATAACTTCCATATCCTCCTAAAATAGTTATCATTTAATATCCATTCTACCTAGGTTAGTGGTACTTGATATCGCCTATAATGCAGCACCAAAATACAGATATTTGAAGGACATTTTTTATTAGAGTGGTTCTTCAAAAAGAAATCAGTGGGTGTATATGAACTTACTAATAATAAAGACAAATAACAATCAGCAAACATAATTTTATTTATAAAAATCGATTTAAACATAAAATAATCACTATAAATAGTTTACAAATGGCACATGGCGTTTTCTATAAAGTAACTTCATCTGGTTTAGTATCCACTTTCTTTCTAATTATGAACTTAATATTTTGAGTCCCAAATTGTATCTCTCGTCGACTCGTCACCCGATAACCATTTCCCGTCCTTAAAATTGCACATTTCTTACAAACTGTGGATTTTGTGGAGCCCATTGTCTAAAATATTGACCTATCGAGATTAGTAAATTACTTGTTGAAAGAAATATTAATCAGTCCATAATATATTTCTTTAAGTCTTTATCTGCGTGAAAAAACTATTCAGCAAACAATTACAAAATCTAAGCATCTGAATCTTGTGTTGATTAAGTTTTTGTAAGGATAACTTTTTTTTCAAAACCCTATGAATACTTCCTTGAAAGTTCCCTCTCTTATTCTTTTAATCTTGCGATCCTATTAATGATTTATTGGGGTTTTCTATGTTATGATCAAGTCATAATGATATCTAAATAGTTCCCCTTCTTAATGATTTTTGTTTCTTCTTTTGCAAATTTGGTTTTCTTCTAATTTTTAATTAATAAATGATTTTATTGATTTGAATGAAATCAATTTCCTACTAAAATCCAGTCCTGTATAACAGCGATGATCAAAATATAGGATATCTGGTTCCTTTTTTCATTACCTTTGCTTGTTTTGCAAAATTGAATATCTGCTAATTTTTAAATAAATGTTTTTTTTTACTTGTCTGGGGGTTTATCATATCAATACTGGGGTGACTACCTTGGCTTGTGAAAATACTGTGGTTACTTTCAAAAAATACTAAAACTACTTCTTATATTTCTTCGTTAAACTCAAATCACGTCAAAAAATTAGATAACGAAAAGTCAGGAGGCTTCATTTGTTTTTTATCTGCATATGTCTGGCTACAGCTGTGCTATAATTATATTTCAGAAAATGCTGATACATTTGAAAACCCTTTGAAAGAAATTATAATATGCAGCGTCATAAAGAAAATGTCGAACCGTATATATCTTCTTTCTGATTTTTATTTTTTTTTTAGTGAAAAACAAACATTAGATGCTCAGTCTTTCTTGGAGCATATTTAATTTTACTAGCATACCAAACAGAAGTTTGTTTAAAACCATTGGAATGTTTATACATTGAAGAGATAGTACATACTTACAAACCTAACCTATAATTTGAAATTTTTACCCACATTCTATAAACAGAAGAAGCGCGATCAACTGCCCGCTAGTAAATAATAATACTGCGTAGGGCAAACTTGTCCACAAAAACGCAAAACTGCAAATATAATAATAATGCGTACTCTCAGGCGAATCTTCATTTATTTTATAGGTCCCACTTAGCAAAATATATTTTCCTACCATTTCTACCCAAATATCGAATACACTCTTGTAGTTCATTTTTTTAATTCAAACAATTTAATGTAATTAGTGGCATGTTGAACTCTAGAAGTTTTGTGCTGAATTATCGCATTCCATGAAACGAAGTAAGACATGACGCACCCATGTCTATTCGTATCCTGCCTGGGATTCCACTTAATCATTTAGTGATATTACTATCCGTTTTTAGATGTTCAAGTTAGTAATGCATGTCGTTGCAGTCAATGCTATTTGAATGGGTATGCAGGAAGGTATGCATTTATTGAAGGTTAGGTTCTATCTGCAGGCTATTCAGAATACTATTTTTTATACCGAGGGGTCATGTAAATCTTGCATACACTTTAAATGTGTACTGGATAAGTACAGATTTGTCCTTAAAGCTACAAGCGAAATCAATCGGTTTAGATTTTTTTAAGCAAAATTCAGTAAAGCGTTGTAGACGTAATAATCTACTAAGAATAAAGCAAACCATATGAACAAATAGGAAATAAACACATATTTAGGTCGTGAATCATACGTTAAAATGGTCTAAAAAGCAAATAAAGGAATGCCATTTATTTAATATCCAATATTTCGGATGTGAGATTTTTGTTCTACATCTAAGTGGAGTCTCAATGAACAGAAATAGGGATGTAAAAACTCCCCAAACAGTTTTGAGCGAGAGGCAAAACTAGAACAAATTGGCATAGTTATGTGCTCGCAACTATAATAATAATACCATGGTTGGAAAATGAGACACAATAACCAGAAACGTGTTCGAAATTTTGGGAAGGAACAATTTAAAGATATTAATTAAGTACGTGAGAGATTGGGTAAGAAAATTTTACTCCGAAATACTATGATTAAAAAATAATAATAGCAAGACATGTAAACGGCTTAGCTTTTTACGAATATTTGTAGTAGAGTAGTTGCACTTTGTCAGGTAAAGTCTGACGCATAAGTCGTGGGCTAGAGAAACAAAGCGGGCAAAAAATATTCATTGCAAATATTAAAGGTTCTGACGTGTCGAATAAACCGGCAAATATATCAAGTGTAACAACGCACAAAGCGGTGTGTTTTTGTTTTTATGCGTTTTACCGCCCTGTCAATTCAGACGTCGCAGCCCAAAAGCCATGCGTGCGTCGGACTATATTACTCATATAATTTGTTAGTTTTAAAAAAAAATCGGTAAATTTCCTTTACCCAGAACTTCCATTGTTATGATTTTTTTTCCATTTGTTAGGAATAGTGAAGTGTGACCCAATTTATTCAGTACATAGTCACAGTACATATGTGTTACATATACTGTCTTTTCAAATATGTTTATTGGGCGCCATTTTGTTCCATCATATTGGATACCAATATTTAACCAGTTTCTTTCTATCTATGCCACACTTGACTTGTGAGCATAATTTAAAATAAATTCAATAAGTAGTTTCTACATTGATACATACCGTCATTTTGTTACCTCATGTTGAATTCGTACCAGTTTATCCCATTTTCACATTTAATATTTCTAAAAAAATTAAAGTCAATTGAACAAGATTTATTTACGTTGATTTTTTTGAAAATTTTATTTGGCCGCCATTTTGTTTCGCCATCTTAAATTCATACCACAACTTTACAAGTTTATCTCTATACCACACTTAGTTCTTGCACAGAAATTAATTTAATTAGTATTTTCAGGCTGATTTGTTAAATATTTTATTAAACCGCTATTTTGTTTTGCTATATTGGATTCATATCAAAATGTTACCAGTTGATTCCTATATAACACTTGATATTTGTGCAAATTTTGAGGTAAATTGGATAACTGGTTTTTTAGTAATATTTTTTTAACATTGTTCCGCCATATTGGATTTTTACCAAAATATTACGACGGAATTCATAAAACAATATTTGGCACCTAGGCACGCTAAAATGTTAAGATATGCAAATATTCTATTTGGCCTCCATCTTGAATTAGTAACACAGTTTTACTAGTTGATCCCTATACCACAATTAATTTTTTCGTGCTGAATTTTTAAATATTTTATTATGACGCCATCTTGGATTCGTTCCAAAATTTTACCCGTTGATTCCAACATAATATTTAATATTTCTGCAAAATTTGAGATAAATTAGATGAGTAGTTTTTTAATATTTCGTTTTTTTAACATTTCACTAGGCCACCACATCCCCACATGATCCTTAATTTTTTCATCAAAATTTGAAGTGAATCGAGTAGAAGTAGTAGAAGACATGTTTTTTACATCTAGGGACGCTAAAACGTGAAGATATATAAAACTTGAGAGGGTGGTTTTTTCACGACTACAAACATTTTATTTGACCGCCATTTTGTTCAACTACCTGGAATTAGTACCACAATTCAGGCTGAATTTTTAAATATTTTATTAAACCTCCATTTTGTTCCTCCATCTTGAATTCGTACCAAAATGTTACTATGTTAGTTGATCCAACATAATACTTGATGTTGGTGCAGACAGACAGACCGACGGAATCGAGAAACTTTCGGCATCTAGGGACCGTGAAATATGAAGATCTGAAAAAATCTCACAGGGTGATTTTTTCACGACTACACGCCCTTCCCTTTTACGAGGGAAGTAATAAAATATATTCCTTGAATTTCACAATCAAAACGCCAAACTATCTATTTTTACTTATGAAAAATTTTATTTTACACATATTTGCTTATAGTGCCATTTTTCAAACTTAACTGCATTTTGTTACATATACAAAAATACCCATACTAAAGTTGATAGAAGTCTCATTTTTTACAAACAGTTTTCATTCTTATTTGCTAGGTATTATTATTATTATTAATAGTGTAAATAAAAGGAAGGAAACCTTTAAAAAGCAGTCCATTAAATAATTTTACATTATTTTGAGATAAGGACGATATTTACTTTAATTAAAACAAAGGCATATGATTATAAAATAGATGTAGGTGTGAGATAAATAGCATTTTAAAATTCAAACTTTCTGGCCAGTCTAAAAAATACCTACATTTTAGTTTTAAAAATTACTGATTGATTGAAAACCTACTTTTGTTACTATTACTATACAGATTTCATATCAAATAGAAATGTTTTTTATTAATAAGTTCCAACATCGGAAGCATTATATTTAAAATTACTTACAGTAATTAGCTTTGACAATTAAAGTCTATTCAAATTCAAGATACACTGCATGTTAACAGAAGTTATTGCAATACGCCTTTAAAAGTTTGCTGAAAACTTATATGATAATCGGCCACAATTATTTAGAGGCACAATAACTTTTGTTTACATGCAGTCTATCTTGAATTTGAATAGACTTTAATGTTAAAACATTTAACAAGATTAATTAATAAATAAATTATTATATATTATTAAATAAAATTTTCGGAATATAATATACGATAGCTTTCGCCCTTCTATATTGTTTAAATCTAATAATTTTACAACCAGAATTTTGGCTTAATACCAATTCTTCTTTTTTTTTAATGACTTGCTTGATTATGTCACCTGAGAGATCTATAGCTTTAGTTAAAATCAGATTTAAAGTGTGAGCAAAGCAAGATAAGAGTTTTTCTTTGCCAAAAATGTCAGTTGCAGCTTTAACGATATTACTACCGTTGTCAGTTACCACTACATTTACTTTGTTTAGTTCGATATTCCAATCTCTACAAATTTTCAAAATATTTTCTTGAATATAAGAGGTAGTGTGACTTTCAAACAGTTGAAAAACACCAATAACTATCGACTTAAGTTCATATTCAGACAAATTTAAAAAATGTGCTGTTAGACATAAATAACTTATAGTGGTTTGGGTTTCAGTCCCAATGTCGGTAGTCAATACAAAACCAGGTATATTTTTAAACAATTTTTAGTAATATTGCTTAAGTCTTCATATTTTTTGTCCATTAATCTAGTTATAGCTTGTCTAAAAGGTATTTTTTATAGCGGCTGTGTTGTTTTTAAAAAATATCTAAAGCTCTCTTTTGCAACAGTAGAAAAAGGTAATGCATCTTTTGCAATCATGTACTCCCTGTTCAAAAGACTAAATTCTACAAAAAGCTTCATTAATTGGTAAGTTTTAATTTTTTCTTTGGCGCACGTATATCTAGGTCTAAAGAAGATGATGACGAACCTTGAACTGCAGTTACCTCCTCTTCCACTGATTGTTTTCTTGGAATAGTCTCTAATGTACTGCTGCTATTTTTACCACTAGATTCCGGGTTAGGAAAAAGAGTTTTAATTGTTTGCACTTTAGATGTCGATGGCATTGCATCTATGTCTATGGCTGTTTCTTTTAAACTGCCTGAACCACAGTCAAAGCCTCGGTCAGATCTAAACAAAAATAAATAACAAATAATCAGTTTGATTTGTAAATTTCTAATAAATGTACATTAACTTACAGAACTGATGTTGTCTCCGAAGCTGTATCTATTTTTATTCCATGTTTTCGCTTTAGATGATTCATAAGATTTGTTGTATTGCCTGAATACTTTACTGTGGTATCACAATGTCTGTAACGAGCAGATTTATTATTGTCACCATCACACAAAAAATGTTTCCAAACACTACTTGTTTTTGGAGGCATATTATACTGATCAGATACAATTAACAATATCTCGAGCTCACAAGGTATATTGTATATTTGTCAAAAACTCTCTAAAACCGCCCAAGAAATAAATAAATGCGAATATTGAGAACATGTGAACCGCAAAAAAGAATAATTAAATGTTTCCAATTTTCATTAGAACGAGTGATTCCCCGGATCGGCGCGCGGCGCGGACACTGCCATCTCGTACGGGTAAGGTAAAACACGACATAACGTAAATATTTGTGGTGCGTTTACACCGAAGGCAATAAATCGGCACTATTTTTTTATGTTGCAGTATAAAAAATTTAATAAACTATTACTGTGTAAAAAGTTTTATGGTATTATGGTCAAGTAGACGTATTGTGGCCATCTCATGTCATCCACTGTGATCCTGGCCATCTTCTGCCCTGGCACTGAGTCTTTCTTTATAAAAGCTTACAAATTATCTCAATCAAGAGTTCTTAACTTCTCTCTAAAGAGGGTCACTGAACTGATCCCATGGTTTTCCTTGTGATTTGCCCCACCTTACCCTGATCACTATTCCTACAATTACGACAAAGTAGACTATTTAACACGATAGGCTGTTTTTCTTTAATCAGTGTCCTTTTTAAATTTTATGGTAG
The DNA here is from genome assembly GCA_030620095.1 of Kuschelorhynchus macadamiae. Lineage (NCBI taxonomy): Eukaryota > Metazoa > Arthropoda > Insecta > Coleoptera > Curculionidae > Kuschelorhynchus > Kuschelorhynchus macadamiae. Next base: position 372,156 of record JAUTXW010000226.1, read on the forward strand.
GTTTGATGATGTTGCAGTATACCCGCTTATTCTTAAAACAATCTCCTATAACCTGAGGACACAGTATCGAACCAAAGGCATTCGATATAAATTATTAAATAAACCGTCCATAGAAGCTGCAAACATCTTTCCTTCTCATTACATTGTGGACGTGTATTACCAAAATTATAAATATATTTGAAGCCCTCTTAAAAAAATAGGAAGGCAGAAATACTGTGCGTAACTTTCTTAAAATGAAAAAACGCAAACTGGCATTAACAGATGGACATCGTTATTTGACACGTATGGATGGATTGGTTATTCAAGCAACAAATACATTTATTCAATAGGCGGTAATAAGAAGTGACCAACAAGTTTTTTAAGAAAAATATAATACCGACTATCCGTAAGTACTGTATATCTAAAATGACATAATAAATGCGATGCTGTAAGTTTATGTATAATTGGACTGAGCTGATTAGACATGGAGATTTGTTCTGCTAGTCATGATTTGCCGCTCTCACGCAAAAATATTCAATATTTTTTTTACTGATATGGCCGAATCCTTGGTAGTTCTTTAAAATGGCCAAATATTAAGTAGTGAACGGCATATTAATCCTTTGAGGTCAAAAATGTTTAAGAAATAATAGTGCTACAAGAGGCCTGAAATGTTTTATTATCTGTTTACAAAAATATTGAATGGAACTAAGAAATAATATTCAAAAAATATCTTCTGATTAACAAAAATATTTGTTTTTGTTTAAATAATGACGTCATAAGGTGGTGCAATATAGTACCATTGCCCCGGATAATATTATTTAGAGGTATGGAAGTCCTAAAAAACACGTCTTTTTAGTACCCCGAGGGGAACTTTACAGACCGAACATATCCAGTTACTACGCACTTGCTTTTTTGATGTTCTGAACTTTGAACAGAGTCGCCAAGTGCCTCTTTCCAGTTGATAAGAACTCTGGCTTGGACTGTTTTTTAGCAATAATTTTTTAACTAAAAGTTTCTTTATTTTTTATAACTTGGTCTGCAACTAGTCCTTGTGATACGCTTCTCAATTATTTCATGGACATTTTAGGCAAATTAAGTTCTTTCATAAATCGGAAGCATTATCTACTGCTGCATCCAGAAAGTGAAAAAATATTCTATGGCACCATTTTTTTGATTTCCTGTTTACTTTATGTAAATTAAGATTTTGGTGGAATTTATCGACATTTATAATCTGCAAGTGCTTGCGGAAACATACTTTAGTTATAGTGCTTTTTTTTTCTATTCACCTCAGTGCATGAAAATTTGACAGTAAATAGACGCTAGGCTTATTCCTCGATTTGAGAGCTACAACTCCTGAATAATTAGTAAAAACTTCAAATTCTTTTTTAAATTTGTATCCGGCGTAACTACTGGCAAAGTTATGCTGAATTTATACAAGTAAATAACAAAATAAAAATAACATAAGAGTTAAATTACAAGAATCCCATTAGACCATTTATACAGGCAAATAAGATAAAATAACATAACAGATGTCCTTGAAATTAGCCGAATTTTGTATAAATTTTATCTTTTATTTTTATTTTATTTGAAAATCGAACTGCGCGAGCAGTTATACGCATGCGACCGTACTTCAGCGGTTTGTTTGATTGGCAAAACTGACAGCAAGCACGCGTTTAAAAAGATGTCTTATTGGCCAGAGTTATTTTATTTTTATTTGTTGTATAAAAAGTCAAATTCATCAGTTCTTATTTTATGTGATTTCTTATTTTATTTTATGTTATTTGTCTGTATAAATCCAACTTTATTCTCGATGGATTGACGGTACCGCAGGTATGAATTTGTATCTTTAAGTCTTCTAGAAGTTCTATTAAAAAATTGTCGAAGTATACAATGTATATTCAAATCCATTAAGCATTTGTTTGGGTAAGCCCCTGACTGTTTTTCGGCGTTCTCAGATTTGCCAGTATATTTATAAAATTTTTGACAGTAGCCATTTTAAAATCCTAACACCCATACCTTGTAACCCCTTTTGATGGCTTTTTTTGGGCATGTACTGCTTTAGCATGCTTCTTCCTTTAAATTTTATTTTGATTGACTCGACTACTGCTAGTTGGTAACATACACTTTTCAAAATTTTTACTTTGTAATGCTTATCATACTTCTTTCTTTTTAGGCATTACCCCCCGTTATTATGAATATGAAAATTAGACAGGTGCTAGCTAAATCTTTTTACAGGCATCAAAGAACTTATGTAAAATCATTTATACCTTGATCAGTGATCCAGTAGTCTCTTAACATGGCAAACGTTTAATTCTTATCAATAATTGAAAGCCCAGAGATATTTATTTCTGCTAGATATGTGGCTCTGCTAAAAAAATTGCGGTGCGTACAGGTCCATCTAAAGACTATATGGTTTAGTAGATGATCAGTAAAAAACAACAAATTGCGTAGGATGAACTATGCCTGTCACAACTCATGTAATTCCGGTCTCTACCGTAAATTCTAAAGAGGATACTGGACAACAAGCACGGACTAGTTATTGCAGTCTAAGGGTTGTAGTGGTTGTAGTTTACTTGCTAAAAATATTTCGATTCATCTTACAAGTCATCAGGTTTTTAACTTTTAGTCAAAACGGTAGTGAATCTATATCTCGATTATCTAAAAAGAATGCATGTTGTATAAATGGGCAAAGGTACACTTATTGTACAACAAACAACTAAAAACAAAAATTAAAACAGCTTTTTTGTTGAACCAAAATAATATTATGAAAATAAAACATCAATTACGCAATTATTACAAAAAATATATAAGGATTTTATTATATTTTACTTACGTTTATTAATATTCGGCAGACTCTAACTTTTAACTAACAAAACCACGTTTTGTCTGACGTAGAATGGAAATTGTTGCGTGCTACAGTTCAAGAGTTTAATACAATCATCAGGCGTCATAGGGCGGCCAAAACTATGTTGGTCGAGAAATTAGACCACTACACAACTAGCTAAAAAGCAAAGAGAGCAAAGTTGGGATCCTTTTGGAGGTCTGTTAGTTTCTAAAATTAAATATTTAACCACATTTCTGCCAACAAAACTGAGGTAGAATGGAAACTGTTGATCGAGAAATTAGACCACTGCACAACTAGCTAAAAAGCAAAGACAGCAAAGGTGGGATCGTTTTGGAGGTCTTTTTTCCAAACTTGCACGCTTCTTTAATTTGTTGTTCACGTCTCGTTTTTTTTTTTCATTTGAAATTGCCATTTTAAACGTTAATTTGCGATTAATTGGCGCTGATTCACAGGGAAATTTTTTTCTGCGAACTATTTTACGAACTAAGGGTTACTAGCATATACAAAACGACTCCTGCTAAACAGAAAAGTAAACAGGTATTAAAAAAATCAGTGCTTATCTTTTTAAAAGACAATTGGTATAGACGGAATTTGTAAAGTAAATGAATATTATTTTTAATTAATCCAACTATATGTGTGTCAGTCACTTAACCAGCCATAATTCTAAAAATTTTCCTTTAAAATTTCATAAAAAAGGATCTATTAAAATTCACACTTTACATGCCTCATTTTATTGTACAAGACATATTCCGCTAATCGGTATTGCGGTTTGCGAATCACGCGCCAAATCCAGGAAATAAATCATTAAGTATGCGGTGCAAAGCATTATAGTGACTAATGTTAAATAGCAATGAGATAGTATATTTTAGCGAATTCAGAGCTCTGAAATTCGTTAGGAATACATACCGCTTCTGTTAAATAGAAAATGCCGTAATTCTACCAACTGTAACACACAAATAAAGTAAAGAAAGATAGTTAAAAAGGTAAACAACAGCTCTTACAATCGCAAACGATTAAAACATCAAAATAAAATCAATCAATATGGTCATAAAAAGATGCTCTTCTGTCTAGAAATAGTGGTTTACAAAACTTTACTCCAGATTAGCTAATAGAAGGAAAATTTGTCTACTACCTAAAGCCAGAATCCACACTATACAATTATGCTAAAAATTCCAATCCAAATACAAATAAACGGATCTACAAATGTTGTGGCAATGTAGAGAACAGAAATATGTATTGTACCAGTTATCAAAAGTGCTGTGGAAACGGTGAAAAACTGTTTTAAGAATTTTTTAAATGAATACCATACAACAGCCTGCAAACATTTAAATTCACCCGCACCTATATGAAGCTGTTATATCGTGAATATCGACGGCATAAAAATGCTAAAAGCAGTGGAATGAGTAGGAATCGCCCGCCCCCCCCCCCTCCCGGCAGATTCCCTTCATCATTGGGGAACAGCAAAAATGTTAACAATCTGCCTTGCAAAAGTCTCAGTTAGCTCCGGTTTTATAGATCTATGCTTATTATGATAATTTACCTACCTGCCCTTAATGTATGGGAAACTTCGACTATTAAATGAGAAATACCAGGATTTATTATACCAAGTGTACTTTATAAGAGATTTAAATACATATAACATAAATCCTAAATTGTTAGTTGTATTTCAGCCACCAGTTAATCAAGAGCTGTTCGTATTTGAGAAATTAGAGAGTTTTGAGCAACATATCGCGAGTTTGTGTAAATAAGCCGGATCATTTTTGTTATATGTGTGGTGAAACAAAAACGTACTCTTAGCCCTTTAGTAAAAAAGTCTTACCACTTGTATTTTGGCTGCAAAGTTGGAGACCAAGATAAAAATTGGGCTCCCCATAACTGCTGCAACAAATGTGCGTCCAACATACGAGGCTTACTAAGTAGAAAAAAAAGTTTAAGGCTTAAGATGCCCTTCGCTGTTCCTATGATCTGGCTAGAACCGAAAGACCAAGTTACTGACTGTTACTTTTGCTGGACACCTCCCATCAAAAAAGGCTTCTCGGAGTAAAAAAAGGTCCTCGATACAGTATCCAAATTTACAATTTGCCATACATCCGGTGGGCCATCGTGACGAATTGCTTGTACCTAATCCACCTCAGGACTATACCCTTGATTCTGATAATGATCAAACGGAATAAAATGCTAGTGTACCAAAAAATGTCGCCGGCCCATCAACCTCGCAAGACTGCGATTTAGTCTGCCAACTTCTCAGTAAAAAGCCTCACAAAATAAGTCAAAGTGAATTAAGTGATCTTATAAGAGATTTAGAATTGCCCAAGAAAAAAGCAGAACTATTGGCCTCTCGATTGCAATAATGGAATTTATTTCAAGATGAAGTGCAAGCTTCTGTGTACCGAAGCCGTCAGGAAAACCTAACACCGTTTTTTAACATGGAAAAACAATTTGGTAGCCTGTAGAGACGTTGATTCAAGACTGGAGACTTTTCATTAATTCCTCAAAAGTAAATCTTAAAGCTATGTTCCTCCATAATAGAAACAAGTTGCTTTTAGTCCACATCGAAGAAACGTATAGCGATCTGAAATTGTTACTGGAGACCATACAATATGAAAGATATAAATGGCAAATTTGTGCACAGTTGTGACTATTTGCCTTGGAATGCAGTTACGTTATACCAAATACTGCTGCTTACTCTGCGAATGGGACAGTCTAGCACGATCGGATCATTATACAGAAAGAAAATTTAGCCACCGAGAGTCTTCTGAGCCATTAGTTCCCCCTGAAAAGCCACTTCATATAAAATTAGGACTTATGAAAAACTTTGTGAAGGCCATGGACAAAGAAGACCGTGCTTTCAATTATTTAAAAGAATATTTCCCTAGAATCAGTGACGCTAAAATTAAAGAGGGAATATTTGTGGGTCCCCAGATTATGGTCCCGGATGCATTTTTGTATCGAGCGTCCAGTAAACCGCATCTTGAAAGCCCGAGCTCGAAACGTATCGAGCGCACGGTAACCCGACAACACTCGGGCTACCGTACGCTCGATTCATTTCAGCTGTTTATAAAACTCTAGTAAATAATGATATAAGTATTGTTTGAAAAGGGATTATAGGGTAAATAAAACACAGTAGTAAATTAAACGTTGTAAAAAATCCTATTTTACTGCTAAAAAAATAAAATACGTACTTATATTAAAAACAAAATTTTAAAACTCCATATCTAATATTTATTTGGCAAATTTATTTTCACCGAGCCCAACATTTTTATTTACACAACTATTAAGTGAATGGGGGGCTTTAGATTTTTTTACTCTAAGGCTTCCGACTTTTCTTCCCGCCTGCATTGCTCTTCTACCCGTCATTTTGATTTTTCTCCGAGAAATAGATGTTGGCTGAACTGCAATTTTTTTTCCTCTTCTCGTATTTTTTTTTTAATCCGACAGTTAAAGATCGCGGCAAGTGATCAAATTTAAAAGCTGTGTGTAAACCACTCATAAGGGTTGAACTACTATTTATATTTTTATGGTAATTCTTCATAAATTGTTGAACGGCTGGACAGAAACCTAATTAAATTTGGAAATAAATTCGGACCATTCTTTTTTAACGTCATTATTGTTGATTTCAGAAGATTCCATACATGGTTCGCTATTTGTGGAGTCAATACTTTTACAGTCGTCGGTACTTGTTTCTTCTGCAATAGGCGTTGGTAAATAATTTTTAACATTTTCGGGAAAATCGACTAGTTTGAGAGGTAACATGATATTTTCCGACAGTTCTTTTCCAGTAGCGATCAAGTACAACATTTTCCTACTTTCAAGTGACAAAGTATTGCAAGCGTTTGTTATATTAAAGTGTCTTATTATTGCAGATTGATGCTTGCATATTTTTCCAGTGATACCTATAGGGCAAAAACATATATTGCTTTTCATATCTACGAAATATTCTATTCCTTCATGAGAACTGCTTAGGACATGGTACTGCATTTCACTCAACTCTTTTATTTGATTTGGCGAAACATCTTTATCATTTGGAGATAACCGATTTAACGTTGACTTGCTAATCTTATTCATTATTAAATCAAGCAGTCTTTGTTTATAGTAACTATCGAAACTACTAATGATGAAATCAGTTAACTGTGTAAGGTTATATGCTTTAGTTCTTTCCAGGGAGATATCTTTGAAGAGACGAAACATTACTTCGACATAGTTATTTGTATCAGCCCCACGTATCATTAAAGATTGGCGATAATACAAACACCATACTTCAATTGGTTCAATTTTACTTTCAATGTATTTTTTGTATTGTGGATATTGATAATATTGATAAAATAACGCTAAGTTTTTCTCCATTCTTTCTTTCGTCTTTGACATGAGAATGTTCCTAAATAATTTATACAACGATTGTCTATCTTCTTTTTTAATTTCATTTTTAGCGAGTTGTAACCATTTCCATACAGCTTTTAAAACATGGAAACTGCAAAGTAGTAAACTAGATTTAGGCCAATATTTTTGTAAAACATTTCGTTCTGATAAATCATCATCTGTCATGATGACTGCAGGCGAAATTTTAAAAGGCATTATTTCTACCAAGTCTTTTAAGGCACAATCAAAAATAGAAGCTTTTTGGCTATTTGTAATTATGCATCCTAATGGTATACCCCCTGCTGGTGATTGGGTGGCAAAGAAATATAACTTGTGATTTTGCACATCGCAATTACTCGTAGCATCCACAAATAATATTTCTGATGCCTGAATTAAGTGCCTTGCAGCACGCTGCATTATTGGGGTGCATAATGAAACGGCATAGTCTTCTTCGTTATGTGTAATTTTAAAAAATGTGTAAATGGAATGTTTTAGATTTTTTTCCAATTGGAAAAACATATTTTCACCTGATCTATCGCCATAATGGCCTTTAAAATTGGCTTTCCACAAGTTGGAAAAATCTTGTTTAGAAGGAAAATAGTGTCTGTCACATACAATTTCATCGTATTTGTCACCTAGCTCTTCCATTTTACTAAAGCAGAAACTGTTATAAGCTGAAGCAACTGAGTGTCCCTTTTCAAACAATTGAAAAATTTCTTCCTTTGTTTCTTTTCCTATTGGTCTGTTTGTCAAAGCTGCCACACTATTTATTGTATGGTTGTGGTCATTTTTAATGTTAATAATACATGGCCATTCTTGAAGCAAATTATCAACATACTTAGGCTTGCTTCGGGGATGAAATACTTGTTTCTTAATAACGACTAGTAATTCTGCAGGACAATTAATATTCCTGGAAGAATGTTCCCTTTTTCGACCTTCTTTCAACTTATTTGTTTTTGTTTTAAACTGGCAATGATAGATTCTTTTAAACACATGCTGTCTGGCTTTTTCGGTTGGAGTAACTATGGTTTTAGTGATATACCACGTATTTTTTGATATTAGTTCCAGATCGTGAACCCATTGCTAGAAAAAAATGTACTTCAGAAGTATGCCCCTGAATAGGGATTTTGATTTTTTTGGCAATTTTTTGGAGCCTTGTATTTTCTTAATGGATGCATGTAACGTAAAGAATTTTTTACCATACATGGTGGCTTTTATTGACATTACAGTGATTTATTTGTTTTTTGATAAATGTTTCAACTTCCAAATATACAGGGCGCTTGGTAATAAGATGGGTACCTTAATTGGTTACCATCTTTTAAAACCATCCTGATCAGTTGGAAAGTTAGGATTGGAAGGTGAAATTTGTTTTCCTTTATCTTAAACCCATTACTCAAAAATTTATAATCCATCAAAATTGCAATCTTTTTTAAAACCGTATATTTAAAAATTGGAACATTCAGCGAAAAAATCGCTATAATGACAATGAAAACCTCCACCCATTGTAAAAAATCTCATTTAAATTGTTTTTCCTCTATATCTTTAACCGTTTTGTCATCATAATTAAAATTAATATAAAGTGAGTAACTGCTTATGTTCAATTGTTTGAAGCTTGAAAACAGTTAAGGATATAAAATATTCTCAGAATTCTTATTAAAATCAAAAAAATTAATAGCATACAGGGTATCTCATTTAAATTATCAAAGTTGCTACTACTTTTTGACGAGGCGGCAACGTCGTAGCTTTTAAAATATTTTAGTCCGATAGAGCATTATCGTATATTATGTAACCGATAAAAGTTTCAGAACAGTCGAATAAAACGTTCTCCGTATACGTCTAAGATACTACAGACTATCAAATACCCTGTATAATGGGTATTTTGCGCCGTAGTCAAAAAATTCCAAAAACGCCCCGAGGTAAGTTAACATGGAAGCAGAATATGATACAAACATAATTTAAAGTTCCTTAGTCAAAAGTTTATGCTCAATCAAAATTCATGCATATTGCATCTCTTTTCTAAACGCCCTGTATATTTGGAAATTAAAACATTTATCAAAAAACAAATAAATCACTGTACTGTCAATGAAAGCCACCATCTATGGTAAAAATTTCATTACGTTACATGAAGCCATTAAGAAAATACAAGACTCTAAAAATTGCAAAAAATATCAATATCCCTATTCATTTTTGAGTTTATATAAATTTTATATTTCAATATTTGGCTATGAAACAATGTCGAACGAATCCGAGAATTTTGCATCCACTACTTTTCATTTAGACGGAATACATACAAAATAAAATCGATAAAAAATATATTGATGTGATTTATTTAAAACATTATAAAGTTGGCTACCTACTACTTTTCTGCAGGAGCGGCAACATTGTGAACAATTCTGATTTAGCCAAATCTGGCAATGCCTATTTATGATTTTCTGGCGATAGTAAAGGTTATGTAGAGAAAAAAAGCTCTTATTTACTTACCTCAACTTCTTCCTTAGTATTAAAATTAGTGCGGATTTCGCTAGAGTTGACAATGTGATATTTATAATTGTTTGGCCACTCCATACTTAACTAATTAAATAAAAAACGGTTAACGAAATTTACATCATACGACAATTTAAAAATTGACAAGACTAGTATCGAGCGCACAATCGATCGGGATATCGGATGCTCGTTTTAAGACAGACCTCGGTGAATGCGATGGTAGCCGATTGCGGTGTACTGGGCGCTCGATACAAAAATGCGTCCCGGATATGCGCAATTCGATTCCATACTTAAAGTGATACAATACTTGCAAACTAAGTGTTTTTTTTAAGAAGCTCAATAATTTTTGTAATTACAGTATATTATTATTGAACTCAATCCTAATTAACATTTATCTGAGGACTATATGGATCGTAGGAAAAATGTTGCACCTAACACATGCGGAAAGTGTCTTTTCCGCCCTTGACGCCTATCGCGTGCGGGAAAGTACCACTTTCCGCACTTGCTAGGTAAATAACTATTCAAGGATTCTCATCTAGATTACTTTCCGGAAAATTGTGGTGCTGTAAGTGACGAGCACGGTGAATATAAATTGAAATTTTGTAACAAATAATTCAGATTTTTTTTGCAAACCAATTAAATTCTTTAATAGGTTTTTTTTAATTATTTGGGTGTAGTTGAATCAAAAAAAAAATAGGTTTTGTTCAAGAAACAAAAAAAATAAGCTGAAATTTGTTCCCCAGTGTAATTCGTTGGATGGAAGCAACTTATAAGGTTCAAAATTCACTATGGTACAAAAAAGATATATTTAAAAAATTATAATTCTTTGGTAAAAGCAATTAGCACTTAAAAAAAAATAAAAGAATGAGTCTATTCTTTCGTGTGTTGTATATAGAAAGAAATTTTTGATGGGTTTCAGTTTTGTTAAAGATCTTTCAGACGTCGCTACGGTTATGTAAATATCGCCGTCTGAACCCGGCTTTTATCATCAAGGAATACCGGCAATTGAACGATTATATTATGGTGTTAATATTAAAACTGTTATATAAGTGTTTCCTTTGTGTGTTATGTTTGCTGAGGTATCTTTGTGTGTGACACATGATACTATAATGGTTAAAGGAAAAAGAGATTTATTTTTGTAGTTAGTTAGTCATAGTAAATTCGACGAGAATGATGTTTCGATACGGTACGGAATAAATATTTTTCAACTGCCAGAATTTACTTTTAATTTTTAGTAATAATAAGAAGTCGGGTTTTAACATCAGAAGTGGGATATATTCGCGTGCCTTTTATAAAGTAATCGGTCTACTCGTGCATTAAACTTTTATTGGTTGGCTTGTGCTTGTGCGGAAAATTTAAATATGAGTGAGTCAGAAAGTGAACTTTATACATAATTGGTCGGAATATCACAAAACAACTTTCATGCAGCAAAAATTACGTGGTTCGGCACGTAATTGGTTTAATCGACTAGAAGATTATCGGAAAACCTGGGATGAATGGAAAACTGCATTGGCACGTGCGTTTCCAAGATGCACCGACTATGCGACGGTACTAGATGAATTAGTTGCACGCCGAAAAAGATTGGGAGAAACAATGACAATGTATTATCACGATAAATTGTCATTAATTCAACAATGTCGACTGGACGATGAAGCGGCAATTTCTTGCATAATCAAAGGGTTGCCACTTGAACTGCAAGCAAATGCTAGAGCCTTTCAATGCACGACACCTGACGAATTATATGCAGGGTCCGTAGCCCCACTTGAGAATTATGAAAGTCCCCGAGACAGTCGACATGAGCCTTTAAATAAAAGACAGCGATTTGAAGTACGCCCAGAAAAAAAGGAATGTTTTAAGTGTGGAAAGGCTGGTCACATCGCAAGAGACTGTCGTCTTAAAGGGTCAACACGTTGTTATTTTTGTAACCGTCTAGGGCATAAAAAGGAAGAATGTAGACTTCGAAAATCAAGATCATCCAATATGCCGGAAGCACTTGAAACTAAAACAGTTAAACTGGTAAATTCAAAGGACATTAATAATATTTACACAAAAGAGTGCTTAATAGATGGAAATTCAGTATCTGCATATTTAGATAGTGGCTCGCAGGTGAATATTATCCACAACAAACTTGTTGGAAAATTGCATATCCCGACACACCCTATATCAACCACATTAAAAGCTTTTGGAGGGTCAACTATACATGTGGAAAAAGAGGCCAAGTTTGTTTTGGAAATCGACGACTTACGGATGGAAACCACAGCGCTAGTGACAATCGCCGATATGGACAACTTGGAATTAATCTTGGGACAACCTATTATTAATGCTGAAGGAATGGCTCTAGTTGTTTCGGCGGGTTGTGCCAAATTAATTAAAAATAATTGTGAACATTTCTGTGGACACAGTGGAAGTGCGACCGCAAATTAGGATTTCGGAGGATGTAACGCTAGATCCTAACTGCACAACGATAGTAAACGTTAAAATAAGTGCTACTGAAAATAGTGAAGACATTTATATGGACAACAAGCGCTTTCAAATAGGAAGAAACATTGTTTGCATACCTGGTGTAGTATTACGTGGACCTCAGGGAACATTGCCAGTTACAAACGTCGGTGATCAAGAAGTAAAATGGAAGCTGGGGAAACTAATTGGCAGAGGCTACAAATGTTTGGATGCTAGGGCGCCAGAAAGTTACAAGGTGAGCTTGATTAATAGTAATGCATTATCTAAGAGTTTTACTGTAGGAGAAATTGATATTAATACGAATTTGGATGTAGATACGAAAAATAGTGTAGTAAATATATTAAATAAGTGGCGAGGATGTTTCGCCGAGGGTTCCGCCGAATTAGGAACAGTAAAGGGATGTCAGTTAGAAATTAAACTTACAGATGAATCGAAAGCGGTTTGTTATAGGCCTTATAGACTGCCTTTAAAAGAAAGGGAAATAGTAAGGGATAAAGTAAAAGAACTGTTAAATTCTGGTATAATTAGAGAGTCACAGTCTGACTTTGCGAGCCCCATAGTATTAGTTAAAAAAAAAGATAACTCCTATCGACTTTGTTGCGACTATAGGGCTTTAAACAAAGCCAGCATTAAACAGGTATATCCGATGAGTAATATAGAAGAACAACTAAACTTATTAAGTGGAAAATTGTATTTTACTTCTTTAGACTGTAATCAGGGGTTCCATCAAATAGCGGTGGAATCTAAATCGATCCCGAAGACGGCTTTGGTTACACCGGATGGGCACTATGAATTTCTTAAAATGCCTTTTGGCCTAGTTAATGCCCCTGCGGTGTTTCAAAGGGCGATAAATAATGCTTTAGGTAATCTTCGGTTTAGTCAGGTATTAGTCTACATGGATGATTTATTGTTACTATCAACATCCACTGATGAAGGTTTAAAATTACTGGATACAGTCTTGCCAATTTTAGATCAATCTGGTTTTAAGCTGAAGTTAAAAAAATTTTCATTTTTAAAAAATACTATCAACTTCTTAGGTCATGAAATAGGCCCTAATGGTATATCTCCGGGGTTAGTAAAAGTTGAATCTATAAAAAAATTTAAGAGGCCAGAAAACGTACACGAAGTGCGTCAGTTTTTGGGACTTGCGGGGTATTTTAGGAAATTCGTCAAAAATTTTGCAACTATTTCCTTGCCACTTACTAAATTAACGCGTAAAAATGTAGCTTTTGAATGGGGTGAAAATCAGGAAATATCTTTCTGTAAACTAAAAGAAATGTTGATATGTAAGCCTATTTTAGTGCCATATAACCCGCAACTAGAAATTCAAATACATACTGATGCTTCTTCTAAGGGACTAGGAGGCATATTTTTTCAAGTTCAGCCCGATAAAAATTTGAAGCCTGTAGCTTATTTCAGTCGTATTACATGGTCTGCTGAACAAGTCTACCATAGCTATGAACTAGAAACTCTCGCGGTAATAGAAAGCCTTAAACGTTTTCGTATATATCTAATTGGGCAAAAATTTAAAATTATAACGGACTGCGCAGCAGTACGCTACACATTTTCAAAAAAAGATTTAGTTGCAAGAATTGCCAGGTGGTGGTTAACAGTACAAGACTATGACTTTGAAATCGAACACAGGCCAGGCTCAGCCATGAAGCATGTCGACGCCCTTAGTAGAAACCCATGTAATATTTTACAAGTAGAGACACAGGACTGGTTTTTAACCATACAACTACAGGACGATACGTTAACAAACATTATTAACAGACTTAAGAACAATCTAGACAAACATTTGGCAAGAGAATTCATTTATAACAACGATCGCCTATACCGAAAAACACTTTTTGGGGAAAGGCTTGTTATACCAAAATTTGCGCGCTTTCAGCTTTTAAGAAAGTATCACGACGAAGTGGGTCATCCTGGTTTTGAGCGTTGTCTAAAGCTAATCAAAGATCAATTTTGGTTTGCTAAGATGACAAGATTTATAAAAAAATATGTGAATTCTTGTTTGAGTTGTGGGTACAGTAAGGGCAACTATGGCAAATCTGAAGGTTTTCTACACCCTATTCCCAAACCTAATCTGCCAATGGAAACTGTTCATATTGACCATGTTGGGCCATTTCCTAAAACAAAGACTGGTTTTTCATACATACTGACAATAGTAGATTCATTTACAAAGTATATTGTTGCAAGACCATCCAAAACTATGGGATCAGCGGAATGTATTAAAAATTTGCGAGAGATTTTTAGTGAATATTTAGGATATCCGCGACGAATTATAACAGATAACGGTTTAGCTTTCACTAGCAGGCATTTTAAAGAGTTTGCAAATGACAAGCAAATTAAGCATGTCTTAACAGCTACCGCTACCCCTAGAGCCAATGGGCAAGTGGAAAGGTACCACCGTACTTTGTTAGACGCATTGAGGTCTGTAAGTAGTGCGGATGATAGAAGTTGGGACGATAAAATTCCTGAAGTTATTTGGGGAATGAATAATACGGTAAACAGTAGCACAAAACATACCCCCTTTGAGCTCTTATTTGGGTACAAAGGAAACGTTTTGGGTAACTTAGAAACTCGTCCAACTTCAGTAGGTTTTAGCGAGAAAAGAGATAATGCTCACAAAAATCTTTCAATCGTTGCTAAAAAAATGAAGTGTCGTTATGATAAGAAAAGGAAGTCACCGAGAAAATATAGAAAGGGCGATTTGGTTTTATGGAACGGGGGTATATCTTGTAGCGAAAAGGGTGTAAATAAAAAGTTAAATAAGAAGAACTGCGGTCCATATAAAGTGGTAAAGGTTTTTGATGGGGATCGATATAGGATAAAAAGTGTTAAGGGTATGCGAGGGTATAAACCTTTCAATACCCTTCTTGCGGTTGACTCCCTAAGACCCTATCGAGCGTGTCTCGGTGATAGTGATTTATCCGATAGTGATGAGAACATTAGAGATAGGGAAGATTTAATTGACTTATTGGAAAGTTGAATAAGGTGGCCAGTGAAAGTGGTCGGGCAGGACGACGTTTAAAGTAGCCTGTGTGGGAAAAGAAAAAGGTCTTTGGAGTGGTCGGGCAGGACGACCATAAAAGTAGCCTGTGTGAAAAAAAGGAAGGTCTTTGGAGTGGTCGGGCAGGACGACCTTAAAAGTAGCCTGTGTGAAAAACAAAAGTCACTGGGATATGTCGGGCAGGGCGACTCTAAAAAACTTCCTGTGTTTTCAAAATATCTTAGACTACGTTCTAATGTAGGTTAGTCGGGCAGGACGACTATAAAGGCACCTGTGATAAGGGCAGTTTCAGGACGGCTGCAAACAAAAATGGCCCTGAGTATTGTTAGGAAAGTTGTGAAAGGAAAAGAAAATTATTTTGAAAAAAAACATTAAATAGCTCACCATGTACGATTTAAAAAAAAAAAAAAACGAATAATCAACCATAATACTGCCATTAGTTTTCTGTTCTACAGGTGTGATGTCGACCCTAAGAACCTCAACGTCTTCCCGAGGACGGGAAGAATACAGGATGGCCGAAATGTAAATATCGCCGTCTGAACCCGGCTTTTATCATCAAGGAATACCGGCAATTGAACGATTATATTATGGTGTTAATATTAAAACTGTTATATAAGTGTTTCCTTTGTGTGTTATGTTTGCTGAGGTATCTTTGTGTGTGACACATGATACTATAATGGTTAAAGGAAAAAGAGATTTATTTTTGTAGTTAGTTAGTCATAGTAAATTCGACGAGAATGATGTTTCGATACGGTACGGAATAAATATTTTTCAACTGCGAGAATTTACTTTTAATTTTTAGTAATAATAAGAAGTCGGGTTTTAACAGTTATATGTAGAGCGAGAGAGATATAGCATTACCTTATTTAAGAAATTTATCGCACATCACTCCTGCTGACTTCACAAAATATTTTAAGTCTGTTGTTTTTTAACGCGGGAAATACTAGTGCAAAGGCGGTGAAAAATCATTTTTCTAGAATGATCGTCTTTTTGGATGATATCTTCCACTGTACAATCCAAGAATCAAAAATCATTTGTGCCAAAATAAACTTTTCGAATGAGAACTATAATTTTTAAAACTGCTCAAAACTTAAACCCTGAAACGAGTCAGAATTTTTCTTTCGTTTTTTTTTTGAGCGGACGGTATGTGGGAGTGTATTCGCGCGCCTGACTATAAGAAAGCATGCTACTACACAGCAATATAAGCAAAATATAACGATTTTTTTTTTGTCTTTCAAGATTTTTTTTGTTTTAAACATGTTTTAAATACGGGTTCGTGTTTTCAGATGTTTCTATAAATAATAAAAAATTGAACATTTTAAAAAGGAAATTTAAATATTAATATTACTTTTTTATATGCTATTTCGTTAACTGATTTGTTCCAGTTAAAATATAAATGCAATTTTAAATGTATTCATGTAATATCTAAAACAGAAACACAAGACGGTCAAATGCCTACTACCAGTAATGTAAAACTATTTGCTAAGAAGTTCCCGAAGGCATTAACTTATCTTAGAATTGTTTATCTATGCTTTAAGCAATCGCTTTAAATCTTAAAACATGTAAATGCTTCCCGTATCGATAGTCAGAAGTAAATCCTTTTCATAAGCACTTCCTGTCAGATACAGGTATATCGCTGCTTCAGTAGCGTACGGTAAAATACAAGTTAAACCAGTCACGATACACACTTAAATTTATATAATACTTTATATATTTAAAAAAAAAACTTTGTTTATTTATTTTTTATGATGATCATTTGTTTTGGTAAATAGACTTTTTCGTAAAATTGCTGTTTTATTTTTATTCTTTTAAACAGACAGGTTGTCCGGAAAAAGGAAATTATTTCGACACAGACACAGGACAGACTTTGACAACCATCTTCCCCGTGGATGAAAAAGTCAAGAATTACATTCTGATTGATTCAGTACGCACTGATGTTAGTTGTAATTTCTGAGACTCTGAGATACAGAGCTTTATGACAGAAAACAATATATTATTTTCCTAAAGAAACCAAATAAATTATGGGTACGCCCGTTAAGCGTGGGGTATACGATAACCATTAACATGCGCTTCAAATATAGAAACGCCTGTATAATCTTAAACTTTTGAAAGAGACGAGACATTAATGTAATACTAAAAGGAGGTTTAAAAAGATAGAAACACCAATGTCAAGGAAGATAAGAAGGCCATTGAAAAAGAAAACGCAAAAGGTTGCATCTTGAATAATATGTTCTTATCTATTATAACATTGTGTTTTAAAATCTAAGTTATTAGTCGCGAGAGCTCTAACTTTTAGAAAGTTTAAACTTTTAAACCTGCCTGGTTTTTTAAGCTTTAATTTACTCAAAGTCAACATAACCTAAAATATTTACATACCATTACAAGCTAAGAATTATTATTTAGAAACTTTCGGTTTTTATTCTACGCCAATATGTAGAATAACTGAGGAAAGACGCAAATACTAACTACTAGCCTGAATTATTAATAAACCAGAGCTATCAGACAATACATTTGTTAACCAGTTTACGTCTTGTTTTTAGTATAAAGCATCAAATTCGGATATCATAAATTTTACCGTCCGTTTGTAAAATTTATGTGGATATGCACTGAAGAAACATATATTTAAAGTGATAACTTTTATAATAAAGCAGGCCCGTTTATTGCTTTATCAGTAAGTAATTAAACTGGAAAGTGATTAGATTTCGAAAAAAAAAATAGAAACATTTTTACAACAGTCACGACTAACTGAATTATACGTCTATTTATATTATTTTGCACAATATTTAAATAGCAAAACTGTAACTTTATTGCATACCTGCGATAAACAACTTTATTGCATACCTGCGATAAACAACTTTATTGCATACCTGCGATAAACCACTAACTACCGCTAAATTTTATTAGAAGTGGATATTTTTAATTTATTTAGGTGTTAACATATAATTATAAATCTCAGAAAGATAATGTTACTTCAAACCAAAATGTAATTAGTAGAACATGGTAATTGCCCCTATATGAAATTTTGCTCAAAAAACTTTTCTCCGTATAGAGGATGATTCCAAATTAAATTGTTTTTAGGTAATGTTCCTCTCATTAAAATACTCCAGAAACTCCCTATAAATACGAGTTCGCAAATGCCTCGTTCCCAAGTCTTGTTCTTAAAAAGTAAAAAAAAAATAAATAAATTTGGAGGATACATTGGGTGATTAACCTTTTTTTTTTTCATGAAAACTAACCATGACGAGATGGTCCCCTAAACTAAATCATATTTTTCTTTATTTTTTTGTTGCATAAGAAGTTATTGCATAAACTTAAAATAATTATTTGTAGTATTATAGAAATTTTGAAGTTTTATGAATCATATTATCGAACAGGCCATGCCTTAGAATCACAAATAAACCAAATTATTGCTATGGAAACCACTTTGGTTACGTCAGTTAAACATAGTAAAATTGAGGAATATTTACAAATTAATCATCGCGAGAGTAAACGAAATGCCAAGTTGGAATGGTGTTTATTTGCTTTTAGGAACAATTTTGCTTCCGATAATTGTAAATTGTGAGAATTTCTGTGGAAATCAGCAGCACTTTCAAGTGCCTAAAGGGAAAATAGAGACAAGCTATGAAGCAATTAATCTAGTAAACTGTACTTGGTCTATTGTAACGCCCAAAAATAGCGTAATATTGATCAAAGTGGAGTATTTACAACTAGGTTCCTATGATGAGAAATATGAAGACCAGGTAAAAAAAATAAGATATTACTTATTATCAAGATATTACTTATATTAAAACCAAAATAACTGATTTAAGATTGGCAACATCTTGGTTGTCTAAACTTTGTTCTAATGTAACGTAAAGTAAGTCTTTCAATCTGTTGCTTGTTTTTTAAGTTTTGTGTGTAATTTTAAAGAACGTTATTATTAAACGAAAATTTGGTTAAAAAAATTAAAATCCTACATACCTTTCAATCTCTGATCTCCATTTTAGGAAAATTGCTTTCGAATTACAAGCTTAGATAAAACACTGGATTATATGAAGCTATGCAGTGATGCCACTTATTTCGATACTTTATCTATAGCCACCAATGAATTACTTATAAATCTGGAAATTACTTCCGAGTCATACGTAAGTTTGTCATATTCGAGTTACCTCGTAAATTGCTCTTATGATAAACTTAAATGTTATAACTCGAGATTTTACCCAAGAAAAGTCAACAAAATATGTGCAAATGGCATGATGGTGTGCGGAACCGTATGTAGATATGGAAGCGTTAACTGCGATAATTTTTGTTATGATGTAGATAGACAACGATGCGATGGTAAGTTCAAATATTCCAACTACTTTTTACTGGTTGTATAAGTTGTATTAGCCATTTCATCAAAATGTGCCATTTTTTTAAATAACAAAACCAGTTTTATTGCGAAATTATTTTAAACATATTTTATTGTGTCGCCAATAATAAAGAGGAAAAGAAAAATACAAAAACAAGATTTTTCTGATATAAAAAGTAGTGCCAACTAAAACATGTTTTTATTTGTATTTTACCAACCAACAAGAAAGAAAAAATTAGTTGCCACAGGACTTGAAGACAAATTAGCGGATAAGGGGAAAATACTGCTTGTTAACTAGTTTTCCTAGACTCTCTGGTCTTCAAATTGCTATTTAATAATTACTAAGTAAAGCTATGTATGTAGTTAATCTCTTTTAGATTGTATGCTTTTTAATATAATAATTTTTAATGCCCTGAAAAATGTCTATCTATCCTAGAGGTCAGGTACAATATTTTCGATCTTAAATATCAACGAAAAATAATAGTAAATAGTTAGAAACTGAAAATTGCATTTTCAGTTTCTGCGCATATTTTGAATAACTGCGCTAGCGCCTTATACCCTAGGGTTTCTTTTTCTCGCTCTAAAATTATCTTGGAATTCAGCTCTACAAAATGATGAAAATCCTGTACAAATAAGTTCAGTAGCTCTAGAGACAATAACAAACACACACATATACATACATGCAGGTCGAAAATGAAACCTCTTATTCTGTTAAAACCACTGGTATGATGTGATATTTACCTGAAATAGCATTTACTGAAAGTAATAATTGCATCTTATCTACAGACAGTCATAAAAAGTAAAAAAGCATGTCTAACCAAGAAATTTCTTTAACGATGCAATTACAATAATAATTATCATTAAATGTTGTATAAGAGTAAATGTATTTAAATTTACTCATTAAAAAATCATGAATATAATTATTATCACTTATAGGAATAATAGACTGTCCAAGAGCTGAAGATGAATTAGGTTGTGATCCGAATGAGTGTCCAAATGAAATTCGTTGCTTAGATGAAGCAAAATGTGTAAACTCGAACCAGATTTGCGACGAAACAGTCGACTGTAAAAATGGATATGACGAATCTAACTGCCCTAACTTTTCCTGCAAAGAAGATGAACCCAACTGTAACATCGAAAGAAGAGTAGAAAACCACTCAGAATCTAAAGAGGTCACCTACATTATAATCATAATTTTTGCTGTCATGATATTACTTTTCATCTATTTGATGTGCAGGTGTCTTGCAAAAAGAGACAATATTAGAAACATGTTGAACAACCCCCTTGATGTACCTTTGGCGCCCTTTAGAGGTAAATCTTAGATTCTTATTTTAAAACGTCTATCTAACGGCGCCGGCTTAAGGTATTAATTGCCTCTACTGACAAATTTTAGAAGACGGTAAACTGGGAGTATAGTGTAATAAAAATACAGACATTTAACTTAGAAGAACCCCTTTATTGTACTGTTATTAATCTTAAAGATATTTCAACAGATCCTTCCTTGGCCAACGAATTCTGCATCCGCCACTGAAGAGTAATACTTGGTGATTTGCACTGAGATATTGAACGTTCATTATGACATGATGTTCCTTTCTTATTTACCTTTCAATATTTCTGTAAAACAGTTCATACATGTTTCAGTGTCTAGAATCTTTAGATTTATTGTCCAGTTGTTTTGTTATGAACTTGATCTTCTATATGAGTTTTCTGAGATGTGCAGTCCTAGGCATTATCCTTTGACACAAACAAAAAAGTGTCTCTAATATATGTTTTTGCCCATTTAAATGTAACACCTACAGAAGGTTTCTTATATAATCATTAACGAAATGTCAGTTAAGACTAAACATTTACTTGCACTAGCTAGGTGCAAGTAATCATATACTTACTTCATAAACTCAGCTAGACAGACTACTTGCTGATTTACAATGAAATATTGAACGCTATATATACGCTGTTCTTTCCCTATTAATCTTGTTGTTTGAGTTGCCAGAATTTCTAAATTTCTTCTTCAGTTGTTCTGGTAGAGATTTGACTATTTTATGAACATGATTTTCTATGAGTTTTCCGAATCCTTTAAAGCCTATGCTATTTATTATCCTTTCAATTGAAAGTATTTCTAATATCTGTTTTTCTCATTTTTATATATCACCATATAACACACCATCAGGTAAGACTAAGCATTTACTTACACTAGCATCATATCTTTCATATCACATATTCAGCTAGACAGACGACAGCCTACTGGTAACATCAAGTCATTCACACATAAGTAAACCCATCCAGAATTTGCATTTAAACTGTCAATAAATCTAAGCACCAGAATTCAGTTTTATATTGAGAAGCTGATCTAATTCTCCAGACCATTTCCTAAGTAAGTTAAGATTATTTCTCGGATTATTTTAACAATAAAATTTACTCAATAATTGTTTAAAACGTTTTCTTAAGACTTTTCACAGTGGCTTGGTTTGGAATGAATAGTTATTTACCTAACCAATGAGGAAAGTGGCACTTTTCCGCACGCGACAGCAGGTCAAGCCGTAAAGGACGGAAAAGACACTTTCCGCAAGTATTAGGTAAAAAATATTTCCTTCGATCGCTATAGTCCTCAGATAAACGTCAATTAGGTTTGAGTTCAATAATAATATACTGTAATTACACAAACAAAAAAGTTACTTTTCCGCACGATTTTTTGTCGTGCGGAAAAGTGGTAACTAAGCTTCTTTTCCGCACGTAGGAAAACTATTTTACCTATATTAATAGCTTCTTAGATCAATTCACTAATCGCTTAATTTTGTAGTGAAAGAAGCAGATAGAATTTTTTAAATGTTTGCAGACTGGATTGAACATTATCTTAGACCCATTAGTACTATTTATTTTATTTATATTTTAAATGTCTTGATAAAAGTATTTTGAGAAATGTTTATAGTATTTTTATACTGCAGAAACCCCTTTAAACTAGACTTTCTGTATGTCTGATTTAAGAAGCCATAAATACATTTATTTATAATACAAATTCCTATTTATAGGTCCGGGAGAAGGTTCCAGTGCTACAGAGGATGTTCTATATACTGACGATGATTTCAAACCTGGAGGTGAGATTTACGAGAGTTTTACTGCAAATATTGAAAAAATCAGAAACAGACGCAAAAACAAAGTGGAAATAGATGACAAGAACGTAACTTTTGTGAAGCCATCGGGTGGGGACGATCTCCTAAACAAATACTTTAATGGGGTAAAGCCAGTTTTAAGCGAGGATATGGCAGCATTGGCAACCCTTAAAATCAGTCGTGACATGTGCTATGGTTTAAGAAAAACCAAAAGTGAAGAAAGACCTATGACGTACGTAACTATCAGTATATCCGAACCATTTATATTTATCGTTACCAACTTCAAACTACATTGAGATACTAATTAATATATAAATCAGAATTATATTTATTTACCAGTCATTATATTCTAGATTTTTTCCAGAAAGAAGCCTAAAATGCCTTCAATATACGCTTGCCAAAAATATTTATCAAAACTTCTGCAAAAGCTTCTTTCCACAATAACTTCTGGTGTTGAAATCATCTTCACGTCGAAAGTAAAAGCTGAGCTTTTTGCAAAACAATACGACACAAATTATATTGTAATCCCTCCTCTTCACTTCACCGTTCCATCAGTACCAGCTTTGCCATACAAAATTACCTTGGTTAAAAAGATACGACATACTCTCAAAACACTTGATGGTATACCGGCCATAATCCTGAAAAGGTGCGCTTCTGAATTGGCGCCTATCCTCACAAGGTTATTCCAAATGTCCTTTGACAAGGGCATTTTTCCTAAAGGCTGGAAATCTGCTCGTGTGTACAGCCTGTTCCGAAAAATGGATCCAAAACTCTTCCCTCTAACTGCAGACCCATTTCACAATTAGAGTAAGGCAATGGAAAAGTATATCATTAATGATCTTTTAAATTACCTTGAAAAATATAAACTTATACAGGCAATACAGCTTCCGCCAAAAAGATCCACAGCGGATCTTCTTACCGCCGTAACCCACAACTAGAATAAGTCTCGAATTCCACGGAGAAGCCAAATTATTGCCCTCGACATATCCAAAGCATTTGATCAAATCTGGCATGACGCACTTCTTAAGAAACTTCTTGCCTATGGTCTTCCTCCAAAACTTTGTACATGGATTGCAAGTTTTCTTTCCATCAGAAGTATTTCTGTAGTGGCTGACTAATATTTATCAAACTTTCAGTAAAACGCAGGTCTCCCACAGGGCTCTCAGTGTTGGCACCTACCCTATTCATCCTGCACACCAATGGCCTACTTTCTTCTACCAGCAATTCATTCCCAGCTATGCTGACTACAGCACACTCCACTCCAATATACAAATTTCCAAACCTGTCTCCAAGACTGAAGTTGATAATGGGCGTAGAGAAAAGACTTAAAATCGTAGAATGGAGAGCAATGAACCTTGTCCAGTTTAACGCCACTAAGATACAATCTTGCTTACTATCTCACAAATCATCTCCCAGTACCCACACCATTCCTTCAATCCTTAATATTCTTGACTCGGTCCAGAGAAGAGTTGTTCGTCTGATTGATGATCCATACCTCACAAGGAAGCTTGCATCACTAGAGCATCTTCGAATTGTGGGCGATCTGTCTCTGTTTTATAGATACTACCACGGATTCGGTTCTGATGAAATATCATCCATTACGCCCTCGTTAGTCATTCCTGCCAGGGAGATACGAGCATCGACGACATGCATATTTTAAAGTGTCCAGATTATGGAAGTGTTACCAGCAAGTGTCATTCCTTCTTCTCCTAATATGCAAGTCTTTAAATCCCGCGTCAATAAACGTTCCCTGTCTTTATTTAAAACAACCACGGTACCTAGTACTTAAGCCTTCGTGGTCGGCTCATAGATAAAAAAAAAAGTAGATCAAAATGTATTACTAAAATAAATAAACAGTTCAAGTAATTTGTTTATATATCGTTGGCTAGCTAAATATTTAATATTTTGGTCGACCTTCCCAGGCATAAAAAAACCCAAGATTGGGCAATTAGGGTGTCCCAATATTATCAAGTTTACGATATTGGATATTGTTTTTAACTTTTACTAGTAACCGCAGCTTTACCACGATTTAGTTTATATACATGTTTCTACATTCTACATTAAAACATTAAAGGAACAATTATTACAAATATTTTAGTGCATTTGAAATAAGGTATACTTAACATTGCTATTTAAAGCTATGCCTTGAAATATAAATTTAACTTTTATGTCCCTCACGATTACCGTTTCTGAAACTTTGTTATGCGTATTAATAGTGGCTTGGCTTCACTTCCCCCTTACGGTTCCGTAAAAGGTATTTCTATTCGCGAAATCGAGGTTTCCTCTCGTCCTGAGATTAGACGCAATATCCAACATTAATTACATCTCTCTTCAAGATTGAGGCCTACTGGTGTAATTGTTCGTTAATCTAGTTTTTTTTTTCAAAGATATAAATTGAATATCTAAAAGGTAATAAATTTAAAAAGAAAAAAAATTAATTTATGAATAACAAGGTACATAACAATAAAGGCTCGTGATGTTTTATAACCTGAGGTCGAAAAGGGCGAAAATATACAGCAAACTATACAAAAATGTTTTTTGAATATATGCATAAGTAAATTTTAAAAATATCTAACATCTAGTTTGTACACTAAATCGATTACTCTAAAGATATTATACACCTAAATACTGGTAGTATTTGTTGAGGACTTTTTTTCATCATCTATGTATTTAAAACACTAAACCAATTTACATGATTTACCATTTACATGACCGAGACCTTTCAACATAATTTGTTTTATTGCGAATAAAAGTATGTTGTCTATCGGAAAGTCAGTTTTTTTTATAATTTTTTTATGTTTCATAAAATGTTCATAGTTATTATAAAATTAAGGTACATTTTATTTAACTTTTTTTCAAAAAACACCAACGATTTCTTTTTAATAAACGACGGCGCTTTTTTCAAAGTCAGCCACTATATTTTGTAATTGGCTGAAGATCGGCCTCTCTCTCTAGAAGCATGAGGCTTATATCGTTGATCCACATCGACTTGTCACAGTATGTGACATGTCGAATGTGAACAGAATCGAAAACTTAAATCACACATGATTTCTTCTTAAGTTACAGACATGGTCAAAAGCTTAATTGTTCTTTACTTCATCTTCATCATCATAAAGTCTTTATTAGCAATAATATCATATAACGCTAAAATAAATTAAAAATTTAGCGAGGAACTGACTATTCTTCCACTTAACCACATCAAATATTATTATTTTGATAGAGGCTTCTATTTTTCGAATTGTTTATCATTAAATAAAAGCATCTGCATAAAATGAATGTTTTGCACATGACACTTATATACAGTACTTTAATTCTAGAACCCCCTTTATCCAGTAGTGGCCAGTGCATAGCCTAAATGCAGCATCAATTGACAGATTGAGTTTTGATTTGACGCGTTGTCTACATAGCTTACACGCCATCCACATAGTTTACATCTTATTTACATAAATTACTATTATACATAGTCGAAGGGGGTGGTTTAAACAAAAACGTCAATCATTGCTGACGCCTAGATCCCTGATACAAAGTATTACGGTTTCCGACGTCAAGCACGCAATGTTGCCGGATTTTTATGGCGTGAATTGAAATAACAAAAAATAGGAATTTATTTCTTTATGTTAACCATAAAGAAATAAATTCCTTGTTTGTGCATAGCATTTACTTTCATTTTATAACATTTGTTAAGAAAAATACGTAAAAATGTCATAAAAATAATAAATGAGTAATATGTTAAATAATAAAATAGACAAATCCCAAACATTTTAATCGCTGATATAGATAATTATATAAATGGTAATACTTTTTCAGGAGACTATTGTTCATCGACAACATAGATGATAATATATCAGATGACAGCGATGAAAACAACACTACTACGACGCCAGAAAATAAAAAGACCACTTACCGTCCCACTCATTCCAAAAGCGATACTTACTACGTGAGGCGAAAAGGAATTAGCATTAATTTTGTATAGATTTAACATGCAGAAATCAGTAACGAGGTCAGAGTTCAAGAATACAGTAAATTTTTGAAAACTTGCAGTTGTAGTTGTCAAATTAAACTTGCACTGAGACGAAACCTATATTTTTTTTACCCCTCAGTACTTATTTTTGCTTGTCTGTAGTACTTTTTTCGTTCAGTATTTTAAGACGTGTATCTGTTAATCCCTAATACGTTTTCCTTGGTCCTCCACTTTATTATTTTACTAATTTAAAAACTCTTGAATTTGCATTAAAAATTCGTTCCATCGCTTCCAAAGTGAAGTTTTATTTTAATAAATATTCTATATGCTATGCTTATATTATGTTTTTATTTAGAATAATAAATAAAGTGCTCGTCAAAAAAACGAACGCTGGCTTTACAGCGTTTTATGGAAAATCATGTGCTTTCAGTTTACGTATACAAGGTGATTCGTTGAAACTGAAAATTTAAATTAAGGGATATGTTTTACACAAAAACAATTTTTTTGTGGAATTTAAAATAAATTTTCAAACCAAAAAAATTATCCTTATAAACATAAGATGGAAACTTTTTGCTATGGATCTTTAAGAACAGGGTTTTTTCTCTAAACGATTTTTATTTTTGGTGATATCTGTGTCAGTTGTCAAAATATGATAAAATAAGAGAATATCTACGTTTAATGTTGCAAAGAGATTACGAACCGAATCGCTTCCAAATTAGATGGAACACTGTTTGATAATACATACGAGTTTTCATATTTTACAACCAACCGTTCAAATTATAGTTTCGAATATACAGGGAGGTTAAAAAAGCAGAACTGTAAAAAAATATTTACTAGAATGGAGTACCCTCTATATCATTGCAGTTCTGCAATCTATGTAATGTAAAATCTATATGGCTTAATTTAGAAACAAATGGTTTGCGCTTCCCTATCTTAGTTCTTTAAAACCTTTCTTATTACTCTACCTGCTGTAGAGAAACGAACGTTAGTAAAATAGCACAACAGATCGATTGAAGCAATCATAATTATTGTTGTCATTATTGTATTCCAGCTAATTCGGTAACGATGGTTTGTAATGGGTATCTGTGCAACATCAAACGTAGACATTTCCTTATTTTAGCATATTTTGACAACTGAGAGATATTACCAAAAATCAAAAACCGTTTCGAGAAAATACCCTGTTTTAAAGATACATGGTAACAAGGTCCTATCTTATGTTTAAATTTTCAATTTTAACCGAATTACCTTTTATATATAAACTGAAAGTACTGCTGCACAAGCTGTGTTAAAACGCTTATCAACTTATCAATATCTTTCGTAGCACTAAACTGCAAAATAATGACAATTTTCAAAAAATTGCTATATAATCGTAGTTGGACAGAAAAGGTCCCGAGGGATTGCCTAACTTTTAATAACCTGTGAAACAAGCTGGTTTCAGAAAATGATTCATGACAATATATCATCTGCAGGCTTAAAAACTCCCACTGAAAAAACTGCCTTTGTATTTTTTGCCTTCCGAGTTGCCTTCAGACAGGCTTCCGATACGAGGGAGACATAGAAGGCGCTGAAGGGCTCAAAACGACGCTACGGTCGACTCCAGATATACCAAAATTAATAAAAACATATCGGCATGCTCCTATGCATGTTGAAATCGATAATAACATCACAAGAAGTAAAATACAGACAACAGAATTCCCCTACTTATCTATATATGCATATAATTATTTGGTAATAACTTTAATATAGATTCTATAAATTGTAATGTATCTTAATTTAAACATTTTATTAGCCCGCTATTTTGTTTTGTGCAATATTTAATAACTTTTCTTGGGAAAAACTTAAACTTAAGACATTTTCGGTCATAGTCATTTACAAATTCATCACAAACACTTTATAATGACAAGCAAATAGCAGGTGAACCAGGCTTAAACACATTTCTCCACATGGCCAATGGCTTAGAACTTACTATTTGAATCAATATTCATTTTAATATTCACAAAAACTAATAAAACAATACACGAAAACAACAAACCTCATAAGAAACCCAAGTAGGCAAAAAGTAAACAAAACGATTTTAGAAGCAATATGGCCGAACCAATCAAAAATTGGTTACCCTATTGTTGCCACTGAGCTGATAAAGTCACTGTACCACTGGAATTATAAGAATATGGGGCGTATTCACTACAACGTCCAGATATTTTAATGAAGAAAAATATATTGGTTTTACAGAAAAAATACGGAATAAAACAATACAAAAAATCATGTTGAAAGGTCTTAGTAATAATCATTTAAAAAAAATCTGGCTTAGTGTTTTAAATATATAGATTAAGTATGGGTACGAGGTGCATACAAAAAAATTAAAAAATAATTTGGGACATATATTTATATAAACTCTTAAAATAATTTATTTTTTTTGCTATATTTATATAATATATTCAACTATACAGGGTAGCCCAACGAGAATCAAACAGCCACCTGAAAATTACAAAAAAATATATACCTGAACCATTTAGTTTGATTAGAAGAAAATTAAAAAGCCAGATTGCTTTTATTTATCTTGTATATAAAAGAATATTTTTTCAACTATACAGGGTAGTCCTAGGATGATGAAATAATCTTTGAAAATAAAAAAAACACTTCAGAAGCATTTAGTTAGCTTACAAAACAGTACAATAGGCCAAAACTATAATTATGTATATAAACTTCTTTTATTCACTATACAGGGTAGCCCTAGGAAGATGAGACAGAACCCTGAAAACGAAAATATAAACGTATTTCAAGATCCTTTAGATGTTTTAACATACGATGAAATCCGTCAAATTT
Source organism: Kuschelorhynchus macadamiae (assembly GCA_030620095.1). Classification (NCBI taxonomy): domain Eukaryota; kingdom Metazoa; phylum Arthropoda; class Insecta; order Coleoptera; family Curculionidae; genus Kuschelorhynchus; species Kuschelorhynchus macadamiae. The sequence goes on from JAUTXW010000226.1 coordinate 401,514, forward strand.
CTTCTATTCTCTATTTATAAACTTTTTTTTTTCATTATACAGAGTAGCCCTAGAGATATGTAGCAGCCCTCAGAAAACGAAAATATATTTTGTTTAGCGGTTAGTTAAAAAAAACAAACGTTGGAACAGGTCAATTTTATTTTATCTCTTGGTATTTTAAATTATTTTTCCCCTAGACAGAGTTTACAAAAAACGGTAATAAAACAGGGTAAATTAATTTTTTTTTTTTGCATAAATAAGATTTTTTTTCCTTTACGTAGAGTTAATCTAAGGGTGTAACATGCATTTTTACAATATAAACCTCAAACTGCAGAAAACCATTGACACATACATAATATATGAGAAAGTCTATGTTTGCCACAACATTTTTTGTTTCCTATAAGAATAAGGTTTCCGAACGCTACCCGAGTCACGAAATGGGGTAAGAAAACTCCATCCCCTGTTAAACTGTTCAATATATATCAGTAGAATACACATCAAACTTCCATTCCTTTCTGTCACGTACCTATTTCTCTACATAACCAAATACGGCCAATACTATAAGTTCTAAGTAAACCACGAAATATTTAAAACTACTTAAAAATACGTGTTTTACAAATTACAAGTAACGGGTAAGTATATATACTGGATATTTACAAAGAATTAATAAACCCAACAGTTCTAAAATTATCCTAATTATTATATAAATAAATATAATTTGATCCATTATGATATTGCTTAACATTATCAAAATAAATATTATTTCGTTCCTGACGCCAATTATTTAAGTAAAGATTTACGCAAAAATTACTCACAATCTGTTATCTTTGGGCTTAGGGCTGGACTGGGGATATTTTTAAGCTTGAGCTTTATTTTGAACCGACCCATTTACCTCCTCCAAAGTGCTTTTCAATTTTTAAAATTGCAAGTATCGGGTCAGTATATATACTGGATATTTACAGAGAATTAATAAAACCAACAGTTCTAAAATTATCCTAATAATTATATGAATAAATTTAATTTAAATTACCACTTCCATTATGTTATTGCTTAAAAATACCAACATAAATATTATTTCGTTCGTGACGCCAATTATTTAAGTAAAGATTTTCGAAAAGATTACTACAAATCTGGGATCTTTGGGGTCAGGGCCGGACTGGGTATTTTTTAGGCTTGAGCTTTATTTTATTCCGGCCCATTTACCCTAACCTTCACCCCTTAATATAATTAAAATAAAACAAAACAATTATACTGTAGGACATTAAATCAACACTTTGATTTTTCCCATAAGATGCAATATAAACATAATGTGCTACCTTTAGAGTAAGAATTAAAGTATAGATCACAACCCATTCATAAATCACGTTAGGGGTATGCGCCAACATGGGTCCCCTATTTTTCACATTCTATCAGCCAATGTTTACGATAAAACAAGTGGGGATGGCCCATGCCCAAGCCGTGGCCATTTGTTGACGAATGCCAGTGACGGCGTGAGTTTTCACTTCCCGCATAAGGAAATATCATTACTCGTGAAAAAATTATTGTTTCGGGTTTTTACAAATCCTCATGTTTTTCCATTACTGTCGGTCGGTCGGTCTGTTCCGGTACAGCTAAAAAATCCACTTACTCGATTAATTTTAGTTTTATTGAATTTTCTACAAAAATTACGTCTAATATAAAAAAAAACTGGTAAAATATTGGTATGAATTCAATATGGCGAAACAAAATGACCTATTCCTTAATGAGGCAAATAGGTAATCGTTCTCTACTTCACTATCTAAAATCAAACCATTAAGTTAGGTAAGTTTAAAAGGAAATTAGTTATTTCTATATTATTAAACTTTAGTTTTTAGTTATGTTTGCCTTATGTCACTATCATTTTGTAATTGTGACATTTAGAAAAATTATTTGTTCAGTTGTTGAAAATGTCATCTTAAACCTGTAACTGTCAAGTTAGACCTTGTCTAAAGTTAAAACTCTTTAGTGAATACGGGTGTTAGAGTTTTAAACTAAAATCAATGTTTTTAACGCGCTTTTATTGGCTTCCTATTCGTCTGATTGTATGTTTGTATGTCTGGTTCAAATCTTGTAATGGATTTTTCAGCACTTCCATTACCGATTATTTTCAAATGTGACATGCATACACTTTCGGATATAAAAAATCTGAATTTTTTTAGTCAACGTTTAGAAATCCAAAATGCCGGCGTCAATACGGCCGAAGAATTTTGTTACTTGTGTAGCTAAAACTGAAAAACAGTGCCTAGGAAAATTTAAAAGTGTCAGCATTTAAAAACAGCTGTGTCAAAATGACAATGTCAACAGGTCGGACGGATGATTTTAACATTTGTGGGATTATTTAAGAATGCACAACAGAAATCAAAATGGTCGCGCCAATATAGCGAACGAATTTTGTCATTCGTACAGATTCGGCTGAAATATCAGTATTTAGAAGTAATGAAGAATAAAAGTTATGAAATGTTAGTCAATATTTGAGAATTAAAAATGGCGCCACCACCATAGCAGACTAATTTTAAAATGTTTGCAGTTTTGATTAAAATTCGGCATTTAGGGGTATCTAAGACTGCACATCATGAATTTTTGTCAACATTTTAAAAATTCAAGATTGTAATGCCAACATGGCGGCGGAATTTTAACATTTGTGTAGATTTGGCTGAAAGAAAGTAGGAATCTGGGGGTATTTGAAAATACATATCATACATATTTAGTAAATATTTAAAAAAATGAGAGTAGGAATGCCTAGAATGCGAGCGAATTTTAATATTTATACAGATTTGATTAAAAATCGGTATTAAGTGAGCAATTCATAAATTTTTAGTAATAAATATTTAAAATGGGGATGTCATCAATCAATCAATCCGATAACTACTTGTTTCAGACATTTTTAAACATTTAATTAGGACACCGTTTTGTTCTTCCATTTTGAATTTGTCTCAACATTTTTACCAGTTCATCCCTACATAATATTTGATTTTTGAGAAAAATTTAAACATAATCGATGTAGTAGTTTTCTGCATTGATACACAATATTTTATTAGGTCGCCATTGTGGATTTGTAGTAAAACTTATCAGTTGATGGTCATGTCAAACCTAATTTTTCTGCAAAATTTGGATAAAATGGATAAGCAGTTTCTTAGTAATATTTTTTTTAACATTTCAATAAACCGCCATTTTGTTCAGCCATATTGGATTTTTACCAAAATGTTACCACGTCATCATCATATGACCTTTAATTTTTAACCAAACTTTAAGTAAATAGGACAAGCAGTTCTTGAGCTTTGTCGCGGACAGACATACAAACTAACCGACGGAACTGAGAAAACATGTTTATTAGATACGAATAGAATAGCCAATTGTCATGTTGTTTTTCCATGTTAATAGCTAAAATTTTAAATATACAAGATTTTTTTAAATTTTCCATATCCTAAATCTTAAATTCTAACCAGTTTAGAACATGTTTACGAACACATTTTTACTTTTAATATTCAAAGAATTACCATTTAAATTCCTTTACCTGACAACACTTATATATAAAAAATTGGCCCAACTCAAGTGAAAATTAAAAAAAGGCGCGAAATCATCCGAAACTTTATTATTTCCCCAGATTTCATCCAAAATCTAGTGATTTTCGAAATCGCATTACGTTTTTTTGAGCGTGAGATGTCCTTCGACTATTTTAATATAGTATAGGTATATTCTATAATTATTTTAATTCTTCTGAAGATTCTCACATGACCCCCGACGAAATAAACGTTCTATTATACTGAATTGGATTGGTCAATACGTCATGTGACCCAAAATAAGTGAATAAGGTATCTTTCATTAGACATGTCTCCTAGAAAAGGAAATCTTGCTGTTTAATTAGTGATTAAAAGAACATTCCAAACCTAAACAGCCATTTTTTTACAAACTCACATTGCCGCACCATAGTCAGGTCAACTAAAGCTCCTGGTTTCGCAATGTCCAAGATAAAGTAAATAAAACTTTTTATTAAATATTTAAAAAACTAATGTTTTTAGAACGCTGCTTGCTTGAAGTAAGGCAACATATAATTAGAAGATTTGAGCCATATCAGCAAATACACAATAATACATTAAAACACAAGCAGTAGTGACGCTAAAAAAATATTTTTTAGCAAATTAATTTCTTTAATGTTAAAATTTAGTGTAGTTCCACGATCCGCTATTAGTTTTTAAGCCACGCCGGTCACGTGACCTTGTAACAATGTTTACTGTAGACTATTACACTTTTTTACTGTAAGGATCCCTTGTCAATGAAAGTGGGATGGTCTAATACCACAGTGGGATGGTTTAATACGTAGAGTTGTCGATCGGGTTTGCCATAGCTAACTAAAACTTTTGTTACTGGTGAATAGCTTGTATTTTACTATTTTGCAATAAAAGTAAATTCTTTATACTGCTTTGAAACTAATACTGGAAATACATTACTATTATTTGTATGAAATGTTATTGCATCATGTTTATCTACCTTATACTGTGAGGTAATCTTGGCAATGGCTAAATATGTAAATATCTTCCTCAATAAGAAAGAAATCAGAGTGATTACAAAAACATAATTTCAATAAAGAAATGGACTACAAATCTGGTGCCCCTCGAATACGATATTGTAACTGTGCCTACAGAGTGATACAAATTATTGAAAAAAATTATTCCATTTTCTTAACATCAAAACCTTTGATTTGCCTTTAAAGACTACCAGTTCCGATATCTTATTGCAGTTACAAGACACTTGTAGCCCAATTCTGTTGACATTCTGTTTTTTAATCACTCTGATTTTTCCTTTTTAATGATGATATATTGATCTATCATAGCATATTATGTTTGTATTCCATCTTATTGGGAAAATGAAGGTGTTGCATTTTCATTGTCACACAGAATTTATGTTTTTGGTGTATGTATTTTCGGATTATTCTTATTGTAATTAATATAAAAACAAATATTAACAAAAGGCAAAAAAAAACAACAATTTTATAGATAAGCACAGTTCGTTAATATTTCAAAAATTATTTAGTCTTCTTGTTACGTACTAGACGACAGACAACTTCCCAATATATTAAATACATAATTTCTTTCTGCACTATAAACAAAGGCGAAAGGCGAAAACTTTGTTTATATAGTTTTAAAAAATGCATATGTGTTTTAATATATATATATATATATATATATATATATATATATATATATATATATATATATATATATATAATATATATATATATATATATATATATATATATATATATATATATATATATATATATATATATATATATATATATATATATATATATATATATATATATATATATATATATATATATATATATATATATATATATATATATATATATATATATATATATATATATATATATATATATATATATATATATATATATATATATATATGTATATATACAGGATGTCAATTAATGTCGTGGACATATTTTAGGGGGTGATAGTAATCGACAAAATAGGAAAAAAATGCCAATATATACATGGTCAAAAACGCACCATTTTCGTTATACAGGGTGTACAAATATATATATATATATATATATATATATATATATATATAATTTATATATATATATATATATATATATATATATATATATATATATAATATATATATATATATAATATATATATATATATATATATATATATATATATATATATATATATATATATATATATATATATATATATATATATATATATATATATATATATATATATATATATATATATATATATATATATATATATATATATATATATATATATATATATATATATATATATATATATATATATATAATATATATATATATATATATATATATATAAATAAAGTTTCAATTTTTTTCTCGTTTTTTGCGTTTTCCAGTTTCTTCTGAGACAATTAGTTCAAATTTAGAACATGTGTTATTTTTAAGTACCTCTACGATAAAATATTAAAATGGTGGATGGTAGTATACAGGGTGTTACATTTTTTTGCACCACCTACAAGTTTATATTGCGGAACTTTTTTTTGCAGCATCCTGTATGAATTTTGATATAAAATTTAAACTCTTTGTTCATTTCTTTAGCTCTTTCGTATTTTGCATTATTCTCGTATCTATCACAGTTTTCGACTTATTTGCAATAATTGCCATAGCCAAATTAAGTGTAGACTAAATAATGAAACTGAAAAAAAAGGTAGTAGGCTGAGGCAGGTCATTTATTAATTTTGTTCTTTAATCTGACATTTTGTAAGAAATATTTTTTTGTTTGACGTTTCCGTAGTTGTTTCGAGTTGTTTAATGATGGTTGAATTCACAAATCAAGAATATGCAGAAATTAATTTCATTTATGGACTTGCTAACGGCAATTGTTATGAAGCTAGGCGACTCTATGAACAGAGATATCCAAATCGCATGGTGCCCAATAGACAAACATTTGCAAAGATACATAATCGGCTGTGAAAATGGATCATTCAAGAAATCCACTCATTTAGCAGGAGGAAATAGAGCGGTTAGGACTCCTGAAATCGAGGAAGCAGTCCTGAATGCAGTAGAAAATGATGCTGCTACCAGTACAAGGAAAATTGCAGCAACACTTAACATTTCATTTGTGCTTGTATGGAAAATTTTATTAGATAACTTAATGTATCCTTACCACATCTAAAGGGTTCAAGCTCTTCTCCCACGTGACTTTCCACTCCGTTTAAAATTTTGCCAGTGGTTCTTACAAATGCTAGCCCAACAGCCATTATTTGGAATCACGATTTTATTTAGCGATGAGGCAAATTTTTCTAGGAATGCCATACGTAAGTTTCATAACAATCATTTTTGGCCAGAAGAGAATCCGCATACAATATTCAGTAAATGTGTGGGCCGGCATTATTGGAGATTATTTAATAGGTCCATTTTTCCTGTCAGCAAGGCTAAACGGACGTATTATCGTCAATTTCTCGAAGACGAACTCCCGGTATTGCTAGAAGACGTGCCAATTCTTCTTAGAAATCAAATGTGGTTCATACGCAATGGTGCACCAGCACATTTCAGCATAGAGGTGAGGGAGTTCCTAAATAACAATTTTAACAACCGTTAGATAGGGCGAGGGGGACCTCAGCCATGGCCCCCTAGATCTCCAGATCAGAATAGCCTGGATATCTTTTTCTGGGGACACATTGGTGTATCAGACCCCAATCCAGACAGAAGAAGATTTAAGAAACAGAAATAATAGCTTCATGCGACATCATTCGCAATACTCCTGGAATATTTGACAGAGTCCGTCAAGAGGCGGACATTTTCAACAACTTTTATAATTTTGTTTTATTTTTAATTTAACTGTAATAATTTTATCTGATTGTTCATTATCATGTCGGTTGATTTAAAATAAAACCAATTTCTTAATTTTTTGCTTAATTTCGCCTACATGCCATCGATGCAATGCATAGATTATTGCAAATAAGTCGAAAACTGTGATAGATACGAGAATAATGCAAAATACGAAAGAGCTAAAGAAATGAACAAAGAGTTTAAATTTTATATCAGAATTCAAATAGGGTGCTCCAAAAAGTTCCGCAAGATAAACTTGAAGGTGGTGAAAAAATGTAACACCCTGTATACTACCATTCACGATTTTGATATTTTATCGTAGAGGTTCTTAAAAGTAATACATGTTTTAAAATCGAACTCAGAAAGAACTGGAAAAAAACTCAAAAAACGAGAAAACAATTGAAACTTTGACACTCTGTATAACGAAAATGGTGCGTTTTTGACCGTTTTGTCGACTACTATCACCTCCTCAAATATGTCCACGACATTAATTAACACCCTTTATATATATATATATATATATATATATATATATATATATATATATATATATGTATAGATATAGAAGATAGGCCGCCATAGACTAGCGAGCCACGTACAGGGCAAAGATACAAATGGAATTACAGAAACAACTACTCTGCTGGTTAATACCACGACCGGCATTGAATTACACTGATGATTCCTGACTTGGGGACGTTGGGAGAAATAATGTCAATATATATATTTTTTGTCTCACGTTATCCCAACGTCACAAAAAGGATAACATGATCTCTCTCTGGAACATATCTGCAATGTCGCAGGAGCAATGATACATTTCAGTGAAACGACGATTGCAATTTCGCTCTTTTTAGAGCTCATCAGGCGGCCACAGACCAGCGAGCCACGTGCAGGGTAAAGATACAAATGGAATTACAGAAATAACTACTCCGCTGGCTAATACCATGACAGTCATTGAATTACACTGTTGATTCCTGACTTTCGTTGGGAAAAATAATGTAATGCCCTGCAATGCCACAGGAGCAATGAAAGTCAGGAATCAACTGTGTAATTCAATGCCAGTCGGGGTATTAGCCAGCGGAGTAGTTGTTTCAGTAATTCCATTTCTGCGTTTGCCCTGCACGGAGAATTAATGGCTGCCTGATGAGCTCTAAAAAGGGCGATATCGCGATCGACATTTGACTGAAATGAATCATCATATATTAACATTATTTCTCCCAAGAAAAGTCAGGAATCAACAGTGTAATTCAATGCCGGTCGTGGCATAAGCCATTTGCGCCTTTGCCCTACATGGGGCTCGCCAGTCTACGGCAGCCTGATGAGCTCTAAGAAGAGCGAAATCGCGTAACGTGAAAAATTTTTTTTTCAGTCAAGATATGTTTGGTTTTTTTGTCTATAAAAATATTCCAAGGCAAACGGTAGAGCGCCACAAATTTAATTTATCAGTTGTACATACTTCTACAAACTTATCAAGTTACAAAAAAGATTAAAAGAAAGAAAATATACCAACAGGCATTTCAGTTCGAATTAAAAGCCTGAAATATTTGATAAGAAACAAATAAATGTTTTATATATAGGCAGCCATTATCTGTGCAGATTAAATTTTATTATTTCTTCCAGCCATAACAAATTCATGTAATGATACGCAAAATCATTTGTAACGAATACTTTAGATAATGATTCTTGATTCTTTGGTTTTTATCGGAAATTGCTATATTTTTTAGGAGTAATATTTCGCTTATTATTTATCTTGAGTGTGACAATATTTTTTGCACTAGATAGTGTGAAAAGTCTTCGTGTCGATTACTTTACAGTTTGACCCACATATGATTAACCAAGCTAAAGCAATTTACAGATGCATATTCGCGTACATATACAGTAACAGCTAATTAAATTTAAAATAAAGTTCAGTTAAAGTACCTAACTGGTATACAACAGCAAATAAAGATATTCTTTGTTTACAACAAAGGTACTTAAGATTGCGGTTATAGCTAGAAGTTTCAGTTTTTATAATAGTTTACATTTCCGAAAGTTAATGTCTTTTGTTGTGGTTTTGAGAGATTTTAAGATTTTATAACCGTACAGAAACACATGTTAAGCATGTGAGTGAAATAATATTTGTTTAAAGTAAAGAACAGGACAGCATTTGATCGTATGAACTGTGTTAACTCTCGAAACAAGAATAGGCTTAATTTAGAGAAGTAAAATTTAACCTTGAGCAATGACTTACCTGCTATAATACAGCCAAAGCCACAGTTTCCTCAGATACGATCTAGAATAGTAAAAGATAATGGTTGTTATAGATAATATATCCAAATAAAATAATTTTATTGTATTTGTTGATTTGGGTGTGGAATTAATGGAATAACGATATCAAGTGGTAAATTTCAAAATTTTATAGATATTGGCGAGGGAGGATATTGGCGACATAAGCAATTTCTTTAATTTCATATTCTTAGATATAATAATTTCATGATTGTGACAGAAATATTTATTATCAGAAAAAAACTCTCTTCCGTATGAATGAATTCCTATGAATATCATTGTCTTCCTCTTAACTCATATTTAATCAAATGAATTGTCTTTTTTTTAAATAAAATATGCTAACTTCAGACCATAAATATCACACTTGAAATCAAAAATATATATGGATATGGATTTTGCTAACATTTAAGAGCAAACAATTTGCGTCACACTACTCCTTAATTTTTGGAAGTTGTGTGTAGGCGTGTCGTACGCAAATATGGTAAATTGTTCACCAAAGTCCACAATAGCAACGTCGTTTACATACGTAAATTTAGAAAATGTATACATTGTTTTAGCCTTTTTCGAATATAAATTTTTAATAAGTTATTTGTGTATATATTTAATATATATTTATGGTTTTAATTGTACTTAATAAAATTATAAATTACATAAAAAAGGGCGATATGAATGAAGATATGAACTGCCGTTAAAGGCTCATTCATCCTGCATTACTTAACCATTAACTATAATATAGATACAGATAAAATAGGCGTTGCGTGCATGCTCACAGAATTACACAATTATATGCTTAAATATAGATCAATGTACAGGGTTGTTCAAAAGAAATGCACGACGACGGCGTCCCATTAAATGTTCACCAAGGTCTCTGGACCTTACACCATTGGATTTCTTTCCATGGGGGGGTATTTGAAGGAGAGAGTGTCTAAAAATAGACCAAACAGCGTTGAGGACCTACAAGATAGAATAAGGATGCAGGTTATTAATTTACCAGCCGAAAGTATTCGAAATGCAGTTGATAGTATTTACCAGACTTGGTGCATGTCAAGCAGAAGGTGGAGACCACTTTCAGCATTTGTTATATTTTAATTAAAAAACTCGTGTGGATTTGTTTTACTGTAACAAAATAAGGAGACCCCTAATTTGTTGCTAGTATCGGATTCAGTTTTAGAAGAGCCCCCACATAACCTAAGCTGCTCTTGGGAAAAAAAATTTGGGGGTGCCTACAAATTAAGGTGTTAAAGGCAGGGGGCTGAAAATATTACAAAATGACGAACAATCATTTAAACCACTTCACGGGTTCCAGCGTTTTTGTGAAAAATTACTCATTCAGAAAACATGAATTTTGTGCGTTTCTTTTGAACAACCCTGTTTTGTTTATATTCTGTTTTGCCTGCTGAATAAATACTTAAAAATCTGAAAAATAAATTTTATAGGTGATAAATATTTTAAACGAAAGGGAAGGGAGTTGTACATTTTAGCAATCTTATATAAAAAATTCTTTTCGAATTGAGAAGTCTTATAGAGAAGTGGCGTCATTAAAAATTTGATCCGAATATTTATGTTATGGACATAACAACGAAAAATTACTTTGTTATGTAGATAAGCAGGACTCTGCTGCTTAGACGAGTGCAACTGTTTCCTGCCGTCCATGTTCAGCCATTTTGCTTCGAGCAATTTATGAGATATTCTTTCAAATGTTCGAATTCCATATATAAGACGAAGGCAAGAATTTTGTACCTTTTGGATTTTATTTTTCTGCGCTTTTGTTAAACACCGTCAAACCACGTCACCATGACCAAATTCAGACAGCACAAGAGAGTCATACAGCAACTTCTTAATATTTATTGATAAGTTGTGGCGACAGGCATAGAGTAGATTCAGTCTTACATAAGCACGCTTAATACAATTCGATACGTGGTGTTCAAATTTCATCGAACCATAAATAATTACAAGATTTTGAGCACTAATTTCTAATGAAACATTATTTATCCATATATTAATTTCATTTTTTACACCATTTACGTCATTTTTAGGAACGCACAATAATAAACAACATTTTTGTGGGTTTAAAAATAACGAATGTTTTAAATAAATTGACCTGAGATGCTGCAAATCAGTGTATCACTATTCAGTGCCTGACAAACGTTAACAACGTGATTTCTGTTAAATGATAAGTACCCTTGTGTATAGCAAAGGACTAATAATTGACCCCTGAGTTACTCCACTAGTTACAGGCAGTTTACTTATAAACCAGATGTTTTATTCTTATGGTATTAAACTGAAGTTTAATACCTTAAAAAAGACCATACATAGAACTAAAAAAGGAATTTGTAATTCGTTTTGTTTAAAATTTTATTTTTTAAACTTCAATTTAATTGAAACATCTGTATGTTGCCTTTTTTAATCACATCAAATAAAGTATAACTGACTAAAGTCTATGAAAATTAAGATTAATCAAAGTGAAAACTGTATTTTGTAACAAGAAACATTTTTTCTCGATTTTTTCAGAAAGTCAAGATCTACAACATACATAAAATTTAGGGAATTTCCCTCAAGCTGGTTTTATAAGATTTATGTGTGGTCCTACTAGCCACCTCGTAATTCACCCATTCTTATAGGCTTTGTTCAGTGTAATTTTTAGAATACAATTAGATTGTGACATTGTGACGTATAAATGATGAACTTAAACATGGAAATTTTTGAACAATATTCAGGTCTCAATTTTTTTTCAATAACAATTAACATATTTAGTTGCGGTTTTCGATACTGTGTAGCAGGCGCATAACTAAGAGGGGCATAGGGGTCTTTTTTTTGGGATATTGCATGGGCGCCCGCAGAACCATAACTGGTATAAAATGTAATTTATATATGTAATATATAATATTTAGATTTTCCAGGGAAGGTAAGCGTACCCCTCCCTCTTCCCCCCATTCAGTAACAGGAGTCTAGGGACGCTCCTACGGTCTAGCACTAAGTATGGAGTTTATGGCCTAGAGGATGTAAATGCAGAGGTCTTAAATAAGTTGTTTTACAGAGTGTCTTGTAAAACTTTTGTAAAAAAAGTTTTCCTTGTGTTTTTTTAATTTCTTTCGTTTTTTATGTAGAGTATTTTCAACAAAATTGTAAATTTTTTTAAACATGTTTTTTTTTCTCAACTTTTGTATCCCTTAAACTATTATTTCTTACCTCAGTTACGAATAAAGGTAATGTCTCTAAATATTTAAATGCAACTGTTGTACAGGGCTTTGATTTAAATTTTGACACCATCTTTAATTATAGAAAATTTTAAAAAAACTTTAATTTCAAAATTTGTAGGATTATTCCTGTATTATGGTTTAAGAATATCAAATATTTCTAAAAATTATTGAAAAGTGGAAAAAACTACATAACATGGATTTCTTAAACGTGCCACCTTGTATATTATTATCTAATTAAATTAGCCTTTTCATACCAATTATAAATATATCAGTTCAGAGAGAGAGGACGAAGATAAAGGTATCAAACCTGATATAAGTACTAACTTCAGATTCATTTAATGTTGCATTAAATGAGGCCAGCTAAAAAAAATATAGGGTATGTAATTTTTTGTATTCAGTAATATTTTGTATTCTTAATAGTATAATATTGAAAAAATCCTACATTTATTGTTTTTATTTTCTGTAGTTAAAGCTGTATCTAGATGTCAAAATATAAATAAAAACATTATACTTATAAAAAACTGTTTTGCATATTTTTTACTTTGAACTAACTTCAAACGCATCGTTAGAATTCATAACTATATATGTAAATTTAAGTAATAACAGACCTTTTTGTCATTATTTAATAAGTTTCCTTAATTTTTAAACTCTCAAATGACCTTTTGATCTCATGTATCATGAAAGTTAGTTTAAAGTAAAAAGTTCACAATAGAATGGGGTAAGAAACAATTGTTTGATGCATACAGGAGCCGAGAAAAACACATCCAGGTGTGGATTATCCTGGATAGAAAAGAAAAATATAATATTTCGTTTTGTAATAGTCATTGTGTGTGTATAAACATTTTGAGAAAATGACAAGCGCTTAGATAATAATCTGTGTAACAGATTTCTTGTGGCCTTTTGCATTTTCGAAGCGATAAATCCAACATATAGTGCTAGGCATTATCGAAAACCACAACTCAATATATAAATTCTTGTTGAAAACTAGTAAACTTGAATTTTGTCCACAAATTTGCATGTATAACTGCGTCTGTCCAGTAGTTTACTATAGGACATCAGTACCTAAAATTAATTAATTAATGTAAGGGTTATGGTTATATTTAATAAAAAAAATTGGGTGGAGGTACTATACATGCTGTTGGTTAGAAACAAAGTTTAAAAAGCTATATTTATAGGGATATTCTTCATATTTTCTTAAGGGGAATATGCTCCTTAAGTATTGCATTTAATTTTTAACTAAAATTAGAAATATACCTATTTTATCAATAACAAAGTTTTTTAATAGCATATTTCATTTAAAATATCCTTGTTTTACAGCTGATTTTTCGAAAAGCAATTTTTTTACAATATTTTTAATTCTTTTTAGGTATTTCAAGTCACAGTGTGAATCCTTTGGACCCTTTGTAAAAGAAAATAGCGTGGACTTATGTATCACCAGAAATCAGCAGCAATGGAAACTAATTTCAGCTTGTAACAACTTGAACAATAAAAAAAATGTCCAATTGTAATATTTTTTTATTTAGTGACAAATATAGAATAGATTTTTACCATAAAATATTGCAACACTTTTAAAAAAAAATTTAAAGAAGTTCCAGTCAATTTCATAATAATCAAAATGGAAAATGATTTCATTTATATCTTAAAGGTTTATGACTACATTTAAATCTAGAAAAATAATTATATTTAGGCATTTTATAGAAACAGATTTACAGGGATATAGAGAGTTCGAGATTGATACCATTATGAAATTAGTTACGGGTAGTATTATGTATGAATTTTTAAACATATTTCCAAAAGTTAAGGTATGAAAGGGGAAATACGTATTTTTCAGTTCGAACTGTTTCTTTTGGCAGTTATGTAAACTCTTCAAACGTCAATTTTTAGTTTTTTGACGATAAAATTACTCTATTAGGTATAGCATCAACTGTGCAGTAATTTTATTATTTTTAATGCAATGAAAAAAAATGCAAAGTAAATTTTCTCCTTCCCAATCATATGGTAATTATCAGTATCTCATATAAAGAGTGACAAAATATGTATTTTTATTAAATGAATACCCTGTCTATTTTTTACACCTATGAAAAGCTAAAAAATATCTTTCCGAAAAACTTCGTGTCAAATTTTCTGATATACCTATCTATGATATTTAAAAAACTAAAATTAATACCTGCCTGCAAATGGCCATATAATTTTTGAATATATAAATTTCAGTCGTAATAGTTACAAATAGAGTATTTCTTAAAAGGGCTTCTTTATACAGAGCATTTCATGTAAAAGCTTACACTGTATGTAATATTTTTTAATACGAGAAATAATAAAAATATTAGAGAGGGGATCACTTTAAATGGCAATCAATTTCCCTCGTACAGTTTGTCCCTACAATTTACTGCATATTCAAATAATTTATTAGGCCGTCATTTAGTTTTGTCATACAAGATTCGGACTAAAATTTTACCAGTCTGTCTCTGTTTCTCAATTGAGTTTTATGCAATTTTATTTCATTAGGCCGCCACGAGGGCCGCCATTTTGTTTCACCAAATTCGATTTGTACCAAAATGTTTCCATTCCGTTGAAAACTTAAATTGAACTGGATAAGTAGTTTTTAAGCTATGCTGCGTACAGACAGACTGACAGAAGTGGGAAAACATGGGGCCCAACCACCCTAAAATGCAAAGTTCTACAAAAATGTCAAAGGGTTAATTTTTCAACTGGTCTAAATGCTGGTGGTTGCGCTTGTTCAATAAGGGCTTGTATTTATTTTAAACTTTATAATTAATTAAGTGGTAAAAGTTAGCTTTTATTTGTTTTTTTTTTAACTATACTATTCATTTTAACACAGAATAAGTGTGTAACTTATTTTATTTAGATCGTATTACCATTTTATTAAAAATCATCGTAAAACAAACAATACATATTGAAAAGTTATAAAAACGTATTTTTATTACCCAGTCATTAGATAAACCTAGAAAACAAATGTATTAGAAATTAAAGTAAGAAGTTTCGTTTTGAAAAAATATTTAATTCAAAATATAACAAAATTTTGACTAGTACATCTGAAACTAGTCCACTCTAATAAAGATATTTATGCATTTATCACTACAGTACATTGAATTTGTAGACAATAAAGAAAAAAAACTTAAAATCTATCTCAAAATATGGCTTACTAATGTATTCAACAATTGTCTGTTTAATTTAAGGTTGATTCTTTCACAAGGGTTTGCTTAGTGTCCTATTTACTTAAAGAGGTGTTATGTATCTTAAAATAGTTATTTCCTATCTCGAAATACCTGACAGTGCCTTTAAGAATATCATATTTTCTAATGTCTCTAAAATATCTGGAAATACCTCCTACAAGTGCAAAAATATTATATTACGCCTTTATAATAAGGTATAACAACACTAAAATCTGTTTTGGAAAAGCACAATATAATATCCACTAAAAAATATAAAAGTTAGCTTTTATTTGTTTATTTTTTTAACGATACTTTTCTAATGATTTAATAAATCCTATTAGGCATTTTAACACAGAATAAGTGTGTAACTTATTTTATTTAGATCATATTACCATTTTATTAAAAATGATCGTAAAACAAACAATACATATTGAAAAGTTATAAAAACATATTTTTATTACCTAGTCATTAGATAAACATAGAAAACAAATGTATTAGAAATTAAAGTAAGAAGTTTCGTTTTGAAAAAATATTTAATTCAGAATATAACAAAATTTTTACTAGTACATCTAAAACTAGTCCACTCTAATAAAGATATTTATGCATTTATCACTACAGTACATTGAATTTGTAGACAATAAAGAAAAAAAACTTAAAATCTATCACTCCTGGGGTGCGATTTTGCACTTATCATTTCGTTAGTTAACGAAAATTTTCTCCGTTCGGAGAGCTGTTCGGCATGACAATCGGATTTTCCGATCCTGGTTCGTTAAACAACAACCTACTACTAAAGCCGCCATTTTCCGATTCTGTCAGTTCTTGAGTTTTTGATAATATCTAAATTTACTGCCTTGGAGTTTCATTTCGTAAGATAAAAAGTAGTTTTGATTACTTGAAAGCTAAGCCATGATATATTAGCATATGCATTATAACGTAAATATTCAACAGATGCCAAAAT
Source organism: Kuschelorhynchus macadamiae (assembly GCA_030620095.1). NCBI lineage: Eukaryota > Metazoa > Arthropoda > Insecta > Coleoptera > Curculionidae > Kuschelorhynchus > Kuschelorhynchus macadamiae. The sequence continues at coordinate 418,452 of JAUTXW010000226.1, forward strand.
ATTCCAGAAAATCATGAAAACATGGAACCTCCAAATAGGCAGCGAAGATACGAAACTCGTAAATCCGTCAAATTAAACATGGTAAGCTAATCTGTTTAAAAAATATTATTTATGTCATATTATTACGTAACCTGTATATTTTAATTATTAATGAATCATTACTTTTAATTCAGTGAATTCTTCTTGATCATTTTGTTAGAAGTACGGGAAAACATAAAACGCTATCCTCAAAATGTACTTCTTTTGAAGAAATATTTAACAAAGTTGTGAATATTCTGTTTAAATATTAATTACATTATTTGCTATATGGTGCAAAATTCTATATTACGTATTTTATTTTTAAAAGAAAAGGGACCTATGTTAATATGTATTCCATCTATTCTAATCCAGCACCGCGGCTGTTATGCAACCACATAAACATCATACATTTATCCGCCTTTGAAACGGGCGCGCCTTCCACAGAAAAATAATATAATAATATAGGCGAAATGCGTTCCTCGGGAGAACAAAGCGTTTTAAACTTAGAGTAAGAATAAAAATCTTACTCTAGGTTGTAATTGCCCGTTGTTACTGGGGAATGGCCCTCCCTATTTTAAGAATAGGCAGTATTTTATTTATTTTGGTCTCTCGTAACCTAACCTAACTTCTTTAGTTCACAGATACACAGTAAACAAGTCGAACAGCTGATGGATCACTTGCGGAAACATAACAGTGGTTTAATAATGGTGTATTTAAGTAGGAACCAATTTAAGAATAATATTTTCTATTGATGGAAAGACTAAAGAAGCAATAAGGGCAGTTGAATCTAGATTATCATAATACTGTTACAGGTAGGCATGAATTTGTATATTTTTAAGCAAATAGAATGTACTTGCTAAAATTATAGTTTATTGTCTGTGTCGAGGTCTATATATAACTTGTAAACAAAAGTATTCCTTAACAGGTATTATCAAAGAAAATTTATAGTGGAAGCTATTATTTTCTTTGGTATTATATATTTTCACTGTTGAGGGCGAAATGAAATAATCTTTGTTTTTCTTTAAAAGAACTATAGTTGGAATTATATAATGTTATAATTATTAGATTAGGGAAATAATTAGTTATATTATATTACACAGTATGTGGTGTATGGCATTTATTGATTATAGCAATATTTTTACTTTTTTACAGAATATGACCCTAAAAAGAAGGGAATAATACAAGAAATGATGTCAAGTATTTGATAAAGTATTTTCATTTACTTTTCACATACTTAGTCAATATAAGGAAGAACAATCACCGAAGCACAATTACAAATTCCTCGATAAGCTATTTTGTTGATTCAAATTTGAACTCGACCATTTTGATTGTAGAAGATATATACCTGTGTAAGTATTAATTGTGATTATTTTTTTTTTATAAAGAAACTTACTATAATATTAGACTTAAACAGATTAGGCTAGTATATTTCATAAGCTTATGTTTAGCAAAGTCTACTGCAAAACATAACTATGAGTTCGTTATTATAACAAATTATTAGTTTACAGTATCAAACAGAATTTAACACTTGAAACCTTGTTTAATTTGACTAATTGTTTTTGCACTGATATTCTGTCGGAAAACAGCAGCAAGATAATGCATAGCAACTCAACTGATGAATGGTGCACTTATTTTTTTATTATGTCATCCATTAAACTTTGTGCTAGACACCTCATTATGTTTTATATGTTTGTCTAATTTCTTACAGTGTGATACAAATATGTTTGAAGTGTTTGTTTTTCCTTGGGTTTTGCTAATTGCAATTTTTAATGTGTATTTTTAAATTAATCTTTTGTTCAAATCTATGAATTGCTTTTGAAGTTTCACATCACAATAAAAATATTCTATTTAAAAAAATAACTATTATATGACTTAATAAGTTCATTATGTTTAATAGAATTTATTTGTTTATTCCTATGTAAAATTGTACAGGGTGCCTGATTATATTTTAAATGGTACATACCCTAGAGGCCTTATGCTATGCGTTATCAGAAAACTTTAAATAGAAATGTTTTTGGGTTTGAACAAAATCATCATTCATTAATCATTCTTGCCGATTATAAATATACTAGGTTTAAACTTTATCTCTAAAGATAATAGAGAAATTTTAGAAAAACCCTGCCATAAGAGGCAATGTGTAAGAGATTTGTGCTTCTTATGATAGGGTTTCTCTTAAATTTCTTGATTATCTTTAGAGATAAAGGTCTTAAACCTAGTCCATTATTAATAATCAGCAAGAAGAGACCATTTGAGGTGTGTCTATTATACAGGGTGTGCCTTTTAAAATAACGCAGTCGATGCCCATTTGCTAAAGTTCTGATTATCTTTTGTTTGTTTTTCTTGTAAATTGACCAAACCTAAAAACTTTTATATTTAAAGTTTTTTGATAACTCATAATAAAGTCTCTAGGGTACTGTTTAAAATATAACCAAACATCCTGTACATAAAATCTGTATAAAATATCAGATGTGTTAAAAATAAAAAAAAACCACATTAATATACATAAAGTAACAAAAGTGAACCAAACTTAATTTTAGAGAAAAAATTATACACCATATATATTATACCTATATCATGAAGAAACCTTATTTTTTGTAAGTTAAGTTAACTGTGTTTACTATTTTTGACCAGAAGAGGTTATTTCAAATCCATTATTATGTAATTCTGGGATACCTTGTTAGGTATTGGAAGAAACTAGGTTGCTAAAAGTACATTTTGTAAGGATATATTAAATATTTATACAGGATGTCCCAAAAATGTTGTATAAGGTGCAGCTGCTGTTTTTTTATTATGGACTATTTTGTTTTATTAAAGAACAAAACGTCTGGTTTATATGCAATTTGGTAAACTGAGGTTTAATACCTTAAAAAAGACTATACATGAATTTGTAATTCGTTTTGTTTAAAATTTTATTTTTTAAACTTCAATTTACTTGAAACATCTGTATGTTGCCTTTTTTAATCATATCAAATAAAGTATAACCGACTTAAGTCTATGAAAATTAAGATTACTCACAGTGAAAACTGTATTTTGTAACAAGAAACATTGTTTTCTTGATTTTTTCTTCAGAATAACTTTATTTTATAAATTCAATTCTGTCTCTATTTTGTAAGATTTGGAGGTGATCATTGTTCAGAAAGTCAAGAACTACAACATATATAAAATGTAGGGAATTTCCCTCAAGCTAGTTTTATAAGATTTATTTTCTTATAGGCTTTGTTCAGTATAATTTTTAGAATACCTAGTGGCATTGTGGATTGTGACGTATAAATGACGAACTTAAAGAAGAAAATTTTTGGACAATATTCAGATCTCAATTTTTGTTCAACAAAAATTAACATATTTAGTTACGGTTTGCGACACGGTCTAGCAGGCGCTTAACTAAGGGGGGCATAGGGGAGGTGATGTCTTTTTTTTTGGAATATTGCATGGGCGCCCGCAGAACCATAACTGATGAAAAAAAAACCAAAAAAGGTCATGCATAGTCCATTTGGTATATAAATGTAATTTATATATGTAATATACAATATTTACATTTTCCAGGGGAGGCAAGCGCCCCCCTCCCCCCTTCCCACCATTCAGTAACAGGTGTTTAGGGACGCCCGGCCCCTACGGTCTAGAACTAAGTTTATAGCCTAGAGGATGTTAATGCAGGTCTTCAATAAGTTGTTTTACAGAGGTGTTTTGTAAAACACTTGTAAAAAAAAGTTTTCCTTGTTTTTTTTAATTCTTTAATTTTTTTTTGGACAGGTTGTTTTCAACAAAATTGTAAATTATTTTTAAACATGTTTTTTTTTTCTCAACTTTTGTAACCCTTATACTATTATTTCATACCTCAGTTATGAATAAAGGTAATGTCTCTAAATTTATAAATGCGACTGTTGTACAGGGCTTTCATTTATATTTGGACATCTAGTTACATCTTTAATTATAGAAAATATAAAAAAAAAACTTTAATTTCAAAATTTGTAGGATTATTCCTGTATTATGGTCTAAGAATATCAAATATTTCTAATAATTATTGAAAAGTAGAAAAAACTACATATCATGGATTTTTTAAATGTGACACCTTGTCTAATTAAATTAGTCTTTTCATACCGATTATAAATATATGAGTTCAGAGAGAGAGAGAGAGGACTAATATCTTTGCCTCTTATGAAATGGCTTTTATCAATTTTTTGGATAATCTTTAAAGATAAAGGTACCAAACCTGATATAATTGCTAACTTCAGATTCATTTAATGTTGCATTAATTAATAATTAATTTTTACTTTTTTGCAGAATATGACCCTAAAAAGAAGGGAATGATAGAAGAAATGATGTCAAGTATTTGATACAGTATTTTCATTTACCATTCACATACTTAATCAATATAAGGAAGAACAATCACCGAAGCACAATTACAAATTCCTTGATAGGCTATTTTGTTGATTCAAATTTGAACTCGACCATTTTGATTGCAGAAGATATATACCTGTGTAAGTATTAATTGTGATTATTTTATTTTTTTTTTATAAAGAAACTTACTATAATATTACACTTAAACAGATTAGGCTAGTATAATTCATAAGCTTATGTTTAGCAAAGTCTACTGCAAAACATACCTATGAGTTTGTTATTATAACAAATTATCAGTTTACAGTATCAAACAGAATTTAACACTTGAAACCTTGTTTGATTTGACTAATTGTTTTTGCACTGATATTCTGTCGGAAAACAGCAGCAAAATAATGCATAGCAACTCAACTGTTGAATGGTGCACTTATTTTTTTATTGTCATCCATTAAACTTTGTGCTAGACACCTCATTATGTTTTATATGTTTGTCTAATTTATTACAGTGTGATACAAATATGTTTGAAGTGTTTGTTTTTCCTTGGGTTTTGCTAATTGCAATTTTTAATGTGTATTTTTAAATTAATCTTTTGTTCAAATCTATGAATCGCTTTTGAAGTTTCACATAATCACAATAAAAATATTCTATTTAAAAAAATAACTATTATATGACTTAATAAGTTCATTATGTTTAATGGAATTTATTTGTTTATTCCTATGTAAAATTGTACAGGGTGCCTGGTTATATTTTAAATGGTAGGTACCCTACAGGCCTTATGCTATGAGTTATCAGAAAAGTTTAAATACAAATGTTTTTGGGTTTGAACAAAATCATCATTTATTAATCATTCTTGCCGATTATAAATATACTAGGTTTAAACTTTATCTCTAAAGACAGTAGAGAAATTTTAGAAAAACCCTGCCATAAGTGGCAATGTGTAAGAGAGAGATGGAGAAAGCTCCCAATATAGTGGAGTCAGTTGGAATACATTGCTTCTTATGATAGGGTTTTTCTTAAATTTCTTGATTATCTTTAGATAATCAGCAAGAGACCATTTGAGGTGTATCTATTATACAGGGTGTGCCTTTTAAAAAACGCAGTCAATGCTCATTTGCTAAATTTCCGATTACCTTTTGTTTGTTTTTCTTGTAAATTGACCAAACCTAAACACTTTTATATTTAAAGTTTTTTGATAACTCATTATAAAGTCTCTAGGGTACTGTTTAAAATATAACCAAACATCCTGTACATAAAATCTGTATAAAATATCAGATGTGTTAAAAATTTTAAAAAACTACATAGATATACATAAAGGAACAAAAGTGAACCAAACTTAATTTTACAGAAAACATTATACACATTATACCTATATCATGAAGAAACCTTATTTTTTTAAAGTTAACTGTGTTTACCATTTTTGACCAGAAGAGGTTATTTCAAATCCATTATTATGTAATTCTGGGATACCTTGTTAGGTACTGGAAGATACTAGGTTGCTAAAAGTACATTTTGTAAGGATATATTAAATATTTATACAGGATGTCCCAAAAATGTTGTATAAGGTTATTAAAGAACAAAACAACTGGTTTATATGCAATTTGGTAAACTGAGGTTTAATACCTTAAAAAAGACCATACATGAATTTGTAATTCGTTTTGTTTAAAATTATATTTTTTAAACAACTTACTTGAAACATCTGTATGTTGCCTTTTTTAATCATATCAAATAAAGTAAAACTGACTAAAGTCTATGAAAATTAAGATTACTCAAAGTGAAAACTGTATTTTGTAACAAGAAACATTTTTTTCTCGATTTTTTCTTCAGAATAACTTTATTTTATAAATTCAATTCTGTCTCTATTTTGTAAGATTTGGAGGTGATCATGGTATCTATTGTTCAGAAAGTCAAGAACTACAACATATATATAAAATGTAAGGAATTTCCCTCAAGCTAGTTTTATATAAGATTTATGTGTAGTCCTAGTAGCTACCTCGCAATTCACCCATTCTTATAGACTTTGTTCAGTATAATTTTTAGAATACCTAGTGGCATTGCGGTTTGTTACATTGTGACGTATAAATGATGAACTTATAGATGGAAATTTTTGGACAATATTCAGTCAATTTTTGTTCAATAAAAATTAACATATTTAGTTGCGGTTTTCGACACTGTCTAGCAGGCGCGTAACTAAGGGGGGCATAGGAGAGGCGATCTCTTTTTTTTGGGATATTGCATGGGCGCCTGCAGAACCATAACTGATGAAAAAAACCAAAAAAGGTCATGCATAGTCCATTTGGTATATAAATGTAATTTATATATGCAATATACAATATTTACATTTTCCAGGGGAGGCAAGCGTCCCCCTCCCCCCTGCCCCCATTCAGTAACAGGAGTCTAGGGACGCCCCTATGGTCTAGCACTAAGTATGGAGTTTATAGCCTAGAGGATGTTAATTCAGAGGTCTTCAATAAGTTGTTTTATAGAGTGTTTTGTAAAACACTTGTAAAAAAAGTTTTCCATGTTTTTTTTTAAGTTCTTTAGTTTTTTTGTACAGGGTGTTTTCAAAGAAATTGTAAATTTTTTTAAACATGTTTTTTTTCTCAACTTTTGTATCCCTTAAAATATTATTTCTTACCTCAGTTATGAATAAACGTAATGTCTCTAAATTTATAAATGCGACTGTTGTACAGGGCTTTCATTTATATTTTGACACCTAGTTACATCTTTAATTATAGAAAATTAAAAAAAAGCTTTAATTTCAAAATTTGTAGGATTATTCCTGTATTATGGTCTAAGAATATCAAATATTTCTAAAAATTATTAAAAAATAGAAAAAACTACATAACATGGATTTTTTTAAATGTGACACCTTGAATATTATTATCTAATTAAATTAGTCTTTTCGTACCGATTATAAATATATGAGTTCAGAGAGAGAGAGAGGACGAATATCTTTGCCTCTTATGAAATGGGTTTTATCAATTTTTTGGATAATCTTTAAAGATAAAGGTACCAAACCTAATATAATTGCTAACTTCAGATTCATTTAATGTTGCATTAAATGGGGCCAGCTAAAAAAATATAGGTTATGTAATTTCTTCTATTCAGTATTATTTTGTATTCTTAGAAGATAATAGTGAAAAAATCCTACAATTATTGTGTTTTTATTTTCTATAGTTAAAGCTGTATCTAGATGTCAAAATATAAATAAAAACATTATACTTATAAAAAACTGTTTTGCATATTTTTTACTTTGAACTAACTTCAAACTCATCATTAGAATTCATTAATATCTATGTAAATTTAAATAATAACAGACCTTTTTACCATTATTTAATAAGTTTCATTAATTTTTAAACTCTCAAATGACCTTTTGATGGATCATGAAAGTTAGTTTAAAGTAAAAAGTTCACAATAGAATGGGGTAAGAAACAATTGTTTGATGCATACAGGAGCTGAAAAAAACAACACATCCAGAAAAATTTACATTTTGGTGAAAACACCCTTTTTATAGAAAAAGCTTTTTGGTATTCGGGTGTGGATTATCCTGGGTAGAAAAGAACAATATAATATTTAGGTTTGTAATAGTCATTGTGTGTGTATAAACATTTTGTGAAAATGACAAGGGCTTAGATAATACTCTGTGTAACAGATTTCTTGTGGCCTTTTGCATTTTCGAAGCGATAAATCCAACATATAGTGCTAGGCATTATCGAAAACCACAACTCAATATATAAATTCTGGTTGAAAATTAGTAAACTTGAATTTTGTCTACGAATTTGGACATCAGTATCTAAAATTAATTAATTAAGGTAGGGGTTATGGTTATATTGAATAAAAAAATTGGTGGAGGTACTATACATGCTGTTGGTTACAAACACAAGTTTAAAAAGCCATATTTATATGGATATTCTTCTTATTTTCTTAAGGGGAATATGCTCCTCATGTATTGCTTTTAATTTTTAACTAAAATTGGAAATATACCTATTTTATCAATAACGAAGTTTTTTAATAGCATATTTACAGCTGATTTTTCGAAAAGCAATTTTTTTACAATATTTTTTCTTCTTTTTAGATATTTCAAGTCACAGTGTGAGTCCTTTGAACCCTTTGTAAAAGAAAATGGTGCGGACTTACGTATCACCAGAAATCAGCAGCAGTGGAAACTAATTTCAGTTTGTAACAACTCGTACAATAAAAACATGTCCAATTGTTGTTTTTTATTTAGTGACAAATATAGAATTGATTTTTACTATAAAATATGCAACACTTTAAAAAAAAATTAAAGAAGTTCCAGTCAATTTCATAATAATCAAAATGGAAAATTATTTCATTTATATCTTAAAGATTTATGACTATACTTAAATTTAAAAAAATAATTATATTTAGGCGTTTTATAGATACAGATATACAGGGATATAGAGAGTGAGAGATTGATACCATTATGACATTAGTTATGGGTGGTATTATATATGAATCTTTAAACAAATTTCCAAAAGTTAAGGTATAAAAGTAGAAATATTTAGTTTTCAGTTCCAACTGTTTCTTTTGGTAGTTATGTAAACTCTCCAAACGTCAATTTTAGTTTTTAGACGATAAAATTACTCCTATTAGGTATAGAATCAACTGTGCAGTAATTTTATTATTTTTAATGCAATGAAAAAAATGCAAAGTAAATTTTCTTCTTCTCAATCATATGGTAATTATCAGTATCTTTGAAATATATAGAGAGTGACAAAATATCTATTTTTATTAAATGAATACTCTGTCTATTTTTTACACCTATGAAAAGCTAAAAAATATCTTTCCAAAAAACTTCATGCCAAATTTTCTGAGACCCACCTAGGATATTTCAAAAACTAAAATTAATACCTTCCTACAAATGGCCATATTTTTGAATATATAAATTTCAGTCGTAACAATTACAAATAGAGTATTTCTTAAAGGGGCTTCTTTATACAGAACATTCCATGTAAAAAATTACACTGTGTGTAATATTTTTTAGTACGAGAAATAATAAAAATATTAGAGAGGGACCACTTGAAATGGCAATCAATTTCCCCTCGTACAGATTGTCACTACAATTTGCTGCATATTCAAATAATTTATTAGGCCGTCATTTAGTTTTGTCATACAAGATTTGGACTAAAATTTTACCAGTCTGTTTCTCATTTGAGTTTTATGCAATTTTATTTCATTAGGCCGCCATATTCGATTTGAACCCAAAATGTTTCCATTCCGTTGAAAACTTAAATTCAACTGGATAAGTAGTTTTTAAGCTATGCTGCGTACAGACAGACTGACAGAAGTGGGAAAACATGAGGCCCAAGCACCCTAAAATGTAAGTTCTGCAAAAATGTCAATGGGTTAATTTTTCATTTTTTACTCTGCTAAACTGGTCTAAATGCTGGTGGTTGCCCTTCTTCAATAAGGACTTTTATTTATTTTAAACTTTATAATTAAATGGTAAAAGTATTAACTTTTATTTGTTTATTTTTCTAATGATTTAATAAATCCTTGTTTCGCTAAATCACGTGATTTAGCGATTTTAACTAACAAATGATACGTGCAAAATCGCACCCCTGGGGTGCGATTTTGCACTTATCATTTCGTTAGTTAACGAAACAACTGACAAAGGTTGGAAGTAGCATCCATTTCTTAAATGGAAAATTACATGTATTTTTTGACGTCAAGTAGGCCAGTTTTTCATTACGATTTGACAATTACTGTTAACCTTAAAATTATTTTGTTGACGTTGAGCAAAACACGACACATTTGTTTGGACTAATTAATTAAGTATACTTTATTATTTTGGAAATAATTAAAAGGTGATGAAGAGTTAAAAATCTGAAGCTACTAAGGTCTGCCTGGAGATCCTTAATACTTGTGTTTGTTATACTTCTAAAATGGAAGATATAGCAGCATTGTTGGCATCAATTGGTGATGGTGAATAATATTGTACCTAATACCTACTAATATTCTAATAAAACAAGTTAACAAATAAGTGGTGATTTCAAGAGACCTAAATTTGACTTTAATTAATCGCTACATGTGAGTGCAGTGAAAAAAGTGAACATTTTAGATACATAACACCTTTTTAAATAAATAGGACACTAAGCAAACACTTGTTAAAGAATCAACATTAAACTAAAATCTAATAATTTTAACGGACAATTGTTGAATACTTTAGTAAGCCATATTTTGAGATAGAGCTTAAGTTTTTTTTCTTTATTGTCTACAAATTCAATGTACTGTAGTGATAAATGCATACATATCTTTATTAGAGTGGACTAGTTTTAGACGTACTAGTCAAAATGTTATATTTATTCTGAATTAAATATTTTTTCAAAATGAAACTTCCAACTTTAATTTCTAATACATCTGTTTTCTATATTTATCTAATGAATTGGTAATAAAAATATGTTTTTTATTTTTCCATATGTATTGTTTATTTTAAGACGATTTTTAGTAAAATGGTAATATGGTCTTAATAAAATAAGTTACACACTTATTCTGTGTTAAAATTATTAAAATACATAATAGGATTTATTAAATCATAAGAAAAATAAACAAATAGAAGTTAATACTCTTACCATTTAATTATAAAGTATAAAATAAATAAAAGTCTTTATTGAAGAAGGGCAACCACCAGCATTTAGATCAGTTTAAAAGAGTAAAAAATGAAAAATTAACCCTTTAACATTTTTGCAGAACTTTGCATTTTAGGGTGCTTGGGCCCCATGTTTTCCCACTTCTGTCAGTCTGTCTGTACGCAGCATAGCTTAAAAACTACTTATCCAGTTGAATTTAAGTTTTCAACGGAATGGAAACATTTTGGTATATAGAATATGGCGAAACAAAATGACGGCCTAATGAAATAAAATTGCACAAAACTAAAGTGAGAAACAGAGACAGAATGGTAAAATTTTAGTCCGAATCTTGTATGACAAAAGTAAATGACGGCCTAATAAGTTATTTGAATATGCAAACAATCTGTACGAGGGAAATTGATTGCCATCTAAAGTAGTCCTTCTCTAATATTTTTATTATTTCTCGTACTAAAAAATATTACACACAGTGTAATTTTTTACATGGAATGCTCTGTATAAAGAAGCCCTTTTAAGAAATACTCTATTTGTAACTGTTACGAAATTTATATATTCAAAAATAATATGGCCATTTGCAGGAAGGTATTAATTTTAGTTTTTTAAATATCATAGGTGGGTATATCAGAAAATTTGGCAAGAAGTTTTTTGGAAAGATATTTTTTAGCTTTTCATAGGTGTAAAAAATATACAGGGTATTCATTTAATAAAAATAGATATTTTGTCACTCTCTATATATTTCAAAGATACTGATAATTACCATATGATTGGGAAGAAGAAAATTTACTTTGCATTTTTATCATTGCATTAAAAATAATAAAATTACTGCACAGTTGATCCTGTACCTAATAGAGTAATGTTATCGTCTAAAAACTAAAAATTGACGTTTGGAGAGTTTATATAACTACCAAAAGAAACAGTTGGAACTGAAAAATAAATATTTCTACGTTCATACCTTAACTTTTGGAAATTTGTTTAAAGATTCATATATAATACCACCCATAACTAATTTCATAATGGTATCAATCTCTAACTTTCTATATCCCTGTGAATCTGTATCTATAAAACGCCTAAATATAATTATTTTTTTTAGATTTAAGTATAGTCATAAATCTTTAAGATATAAATGAAATAATTTTCCACTTTGATTATTATGAAATTGACTGGAACTTCTTTAATTTTTTTTTTAAAGTGTTACAATATTTTATAGTGAAAATCAATTCTATATTTGTCACTAAATAAAAAAATATTACAATTGGACATGTTTTTATTGTTCAAGTTGTTACAAGCTGAAATTAGTTTCCATTGCTGCTGATTTCTGGTGATATGTAAGTACACACCATTTTCTTTTACAAAGGGTCCAACGGACTCACACTGTGACTTGAAATACCTAAAAAGAAAAAATATTGTAAAAAAATTGCTTTTCGAAAAATCAGCTGTAAATATGTTATTAAAAAAACTTCGTTATTGATAAAATAGGTATATTTCCAATTTTCGTTAAAAATTAAAAGCAATACTTATTCATATTCATATATAGGGGGATATATGCATATTCCCCTTAAGGAAATATGAAGAAAATCCATATAAATATGGCTTTTTAAACTTGTAACCAACAGCATGTATAGTACCTCAACCCAATTTTTTTTATTCAATATAACGATAACCCCTACATTAATTAATTAATTTTAGGTACTGATGTCCAAATTTGTAGACAAAATTCAAGTTTACTAATTTTCAACCAGAATTTATATATTGAGTTGTGGTTTTCGATAATGCCTAGCACTATATGTTGGATTTATCGCTTCGAAAATGCAAAAGGCCACAAGAAGTCTGTTACACAGAGTATTATCTAAGCCCTTGTCATTTTCACAAAATGTTTATACACACACAATGACTATTACAAAACGAAATATTATATTGTTCTTTTCTACCCAGGATAATTCACACTTGAATACCAAAAAACTTTTTTTTATATAAAGGGTGTTTTCACCAAAATGTAAATTTTTCTGGATGTGTTGTTTTTCTCAGCTCCTATATGCATCAAACAATTGTTTCTTACCCCATTCTATTCTGAACTTTTTACTGTAAACTAACTTTCATGATCCATCAGATCAAAAGGTCATTTGAGAGTTTAAAAATTAATGAAACTTATTAAATAATGGTAAAAAGGTCTGTTATTATTTAAATTTACATAGATATTAATGAATTCTAATGATAAGTTTGAAGTTAGTTCTAAGTAAAAAATATGTAAAACAGTTTTTTATAAGTATGTAACCCTGGATTTTCTTAAAACCAAGGTACAAGATTGCTACGCTCTTATTTAATAATTATTATTACTGTTTTATTATAAATTCACAAAAAGGTATCAAGATTACAGCTCGTGGTCAACCGAGCGTGCAATGTAGATGCCTTAGCTCAATTAACCCGGAGAGTAGGGCGTGGGAAAACTTAAGAAATCTTAAAAAAAAAGAGAAAGAAAAAAAAGAAATGAGCGCCATCAATTTAGAACGGCTTAAATTGGAAAGCCCCTTGATCTTTGCGGCACTTGCTTCCTCTTGATACTTTAAAAGAAAAAGAGTGAGCTAAATAAAACACAAATATAGTAAAAAAAAAAAAATCTATTATCAGTTACGGTATAAAAGAAGGAAAAAAAAATAAAATGTAAACAATAGGTGTCACCAAATCCAGCAGCACCTGGAAGTTCTGAGACGCTCCTAACTTCAAACTAGGCCCGTGACATGGGATTAGTCCCGAGTCTTGAAGTTAAGCCCGTGACTTGAAATTGTCTGTGACTTGCAGTTGTAATTAGCCCCTGAGTTGAAATTAGGACTGTGACTTACAGTTGGCCCCTGACTTGAAATTGGGACCGTGACTAACAGTTGGCCCCTGACTTGAACCCTATCCAATAGGGTCACTCAGTTCTAGTCAAAAAGTGGTTTCACGTGCCAAGTACAAGGGCATGGAAAATGGCGGTCTGGTCCAATCTTCAGCTCAAATCCTCTCTTAGAGAGATTTTCTAGCACGAAAAATAACACTCACAGTGCAAACTATAATGTGCCCGAAAAACTATTGCGGTGTTGAGGAAAAATCCCGCTAACGGATTTCCAAGATTTTCCTGGATTATTTCCTCAGACCCGCGCTGAAGACCTGTGGTTTATCTGCAGGTGACCAGAAAAGTGAAAAATGTGTTCCCCCAGCTTCCTTTCGGTCTAGAACTTTGGTTAATTAAGGTGGCGGAATACCATTGGCTAAAATATGTCAGGTGCTAACAACCTTGCCAAAAGAGCACATAGACGGAATAAAACAAGGATATGATTAACATGTTAGACAAGAAAAACGACTCTCCATTGGTTGAGAAAGATACAGGAAATAATGCAGGAATACACTTGGCAACAGCTAAAAAGATGCCTGCGCTCTGGATATGAGGAAGTACCGGATGGAGGGTTCCGAGAATAAGTAAATATGGAAGTCTTAGCCGAATAGATCCGAAAAGTTCCGAGACGACGCAATAATAACATTGACAGAAACAACTAACCTGAATTTTAAAAGCAACGCCTAGGCGAAATGGAAACGTAAATAAACAAATAATATTTAATTAATTACTCTAGTACTAATGGAAAAGGACCACACAAAAAGTCAAATATTAGTCCGGAGTAGAGTACCAAAGAGTCAAAAAAAATGATGTGCTAATGCAGGAGTAGTTAAATGTCATAAAAATGAAACGTAAGTTGAGTTTAATTTAATAGAATTTTCCCAACTGTATAAACTCATTATTTAACCATAAAATAGGAATTTATTCACACAATTATTAACTATTTTAGGAAATGCATCAGACGCAGACGTAACGAAATTTCAGTTTATATTAGGCTCCAAGTAATTATGCAACTATGGACAAAACAAAAGTCGATCTGAATTTCGGAATATCAAACATTGATAGAAATTATAAGAAGGCTGTAGTCTCAGGAAAAGAAAAAGGTAAGAATATTAATATTGAATCGAGAAATACCTTTGGTTTATTTATGTCTAACTTAAATGAAAATACCTTTATATGTTACATATTCACAGCAAAAGGAAACACGAATAATAAAATGTAGATTTAAGAGAAAGTATGAAGTAGTGTATATATAGTATATATAGTCTAAAAATAATCCTATGTATATCTGAAAAGAAATATTTATCAAGGCAACCAATACAAGTATTTACAGTTCAATATTAATACATAATATGGACTTTATATCAAAGAATTTATTGGGGTACTAATGATTTGGTTTTTTTTTACAGCGACAGAAGAGTTATACAAAATATACGCTCGAATCTAAAAATGCAGCATATCTAGCCAAGGAAAACGAAAATCCCAAGACTTGTATAAAGGACTCGAAAACAGGTTTTCAAAATTAATAAAATTTAATTTATATCTACTCTGTAAAATATATGGGAAATAAATAGTTTGTCTAAAGTGCTATTTGAAGTTTTTCTTATACAGTATATAATTATTAAATTCGGCAAAATTAAATAAATCCAATTATATTTGAACTGATTTTTTTTTGGCGACATCTATGAACGAACGCTAAACTTATACCATTTACTGAAAATTATTCCTTTATAACTTGAGTTCAGATATAGGTACAAAATTAACTACTTATCGAGAGGTGACACTGTGTGTACCGAAATTTGCTGCAAAAGGTGTTGAATTTATATTTCGCTTAAATATGAACAATGTAACCGCTTCTAATAAGAAAACTACTAAAATCTAAGGTATCAAACCAACAAGGCGTACATATTAATCACTAAACTTAATACTAAAGTAGTAGATTATAATATTAAATTAATCATACAATGAAATGCACTTATAACAAAATTAAACTGTTAAATGAAATGCACTTATAACAAAATTAAACTGTTACAACTCCCCCTCTCCAAGGAAAGGAGGGAAACTTATAAGAAAAGTTGACCGACGATCAGAGCTAAATTAAAAAATAATACCCATAAAAGGTAAAGTAACATAAAATATATTTTCCCAGTCTTTTGCCATACTATGCTTCGAAGCTCACTGAGAAAGATGTTCAAACCAAATACTCTCCTATAAAAATTGTCGAGTAAGATAAGCTATGAAGGAAACGACTAAGACGGGAAACTATTATAAGAGAAAAATAAAAAACTTCTTTTAGAAACTAATTTAAACCAATTAGAAATGATACCATTTAAATCAAATCATAACGCCAATAACCACTGATGGCATACTAATATATAAAAAAAAATAATTAACTATCAACCATAACTCAAAAAAAAAAATATACGGGAATCGCGACAAATTGCCTATTCAACCACAAAGGTAATAGATCAGATTACAAATTTCAAGTACAAAAACAGTACCAATATCGATATAACAACGCTAATAAAATTAAGAAATTTTAATCAAAAGGAAACGAAACAAATAAGAAATTCCTGGCCACTTCGCCTTTCAGAGTTTCGGAATTCCCCAAGAAGAGCGATCAAAACAATTTCTACTCCAATAAAGTTGTTGGAAAGTGTGGCCAGAGTTGCGTGACACCTAAATAAGTGTGGGACACCTCGTTCACTGGCTTGCATCGAGCACACCCTCAGGTCACTCTTCAACTCTGTCTGACTAGGCAACCAGGAGGCAGGAAAAACAAAAAGCGTAAATATTAATTTAAATTCACAAATAAAAAAAAAGTGTTGTTACCCAAAAGTCCCACCAAACAAAAGGGAGTTCGATATAGCTCGACCAAGCTGAAAGATACACTAGCCGCAGCGACTATGTACCGTGCAGACCAAAAAACTAAACAAAAAAGCTACTAGGGTGTTCCGAATGTTGTCACTGCCACCAACTGGCTGAATTCTAATAGGTCAACTGGAGCTCAGGAAAATATACACGGGGTAATATGTGAACAAGATGTTAGGTAATAACGGCCAGATGTCAATTAACTATCCACATTATACTTTTTGCATATTCTAGCCGACGCGTGGTGGTATCCTCCCTGGGCTCTATGGCCGCTCATTGAGACTGCCAGGGGCCAAACACCAGCCACCTCTAACTAGCCCTTCCAGGTGATCTGTCTCCTTCTGCACTGAATAGCACACAAGAAAACGTCGAAATCAGAATTTGATAGCACCCAACAACACTCAGCCTTTTATAAAAAAAAGGCCGCACTAAAAAAATTTAATAAAAAAGTCACAATAGGGTCAAAAGTCATAATCATGATGTGCAAACTTGCGCAAGCACAAAAAGTCAAATCCAGTATAACCAAAATATACAAAAGCCAAGATATCAAATATCAAAACCAAAAAAACTTAAATGGGTAGTAATAAACGTAACTAGCATAAATAAATATGTCATAATCAAAATAAAGAAAACTAAGTTTGGCGTCGCTAAGCGTCCAACAATTTAGTTATGAAATGCAAATTTGCATAAGTTCCAATATCTTAAATCCCAAATAATAAGGTAATTAGCTAAGAAAACCGACCTATCGACAATAACTTAGCAAAATGAATACTGAAACAACAAAATGCATATGTCAAATCCCAAATAATATGGAAATTTACTAAGAAAACCGATTCTAGCGGCAATAACTTAGCAAAATAAAACATAACTAAAGTTAGGGGCAATTAACTAAGATAATATAGCTACACCAAAATAAAGCCAAAAGGTAGAAAAGCTAAACCAATAATAATCATAAGCCAATAACAAAAGCAAAACATTAGTCAAAATTAGGGAGTGGAACTCGTCATCGTCGCGACCAGATTAAAAAAAAATAATAACCCATCGATGATCTTGGTTGATAGGAAACCGAAGGTTTTAACGGTGTGGACATTTAGTGGGCTTTTATCACTGACAGTTTCCCGACGCGACCGAATTCTAAAGCTCAGGCCGCGGGGCACAAATCCCAGAAATATCCCATCGATGATCTTGGTTGATGGGAAGCCGAAGCTTTTAACGGTGTGGACATTTAGTGGGCTTTTACCACTGACAGTTTCCCGCCGCGACCAAATTCTTAGGCCCGGGCCGCAGGGCACAAATTCCAGAAATATCCCATCGATGATCTTGGTTGATGGGAAGCCGAAGCTTTTAACGGTGTGGACATTTAGTGGGCTTTTACCACTGACAGTTTCCCGCCGTGACCAAATTCTTAGGCCCGGGCCGCAGGGCACAAATTCCAGAATACAGGGACGAAAAAGGTAAATTCTAAGCTGTGAGATCCATGTAATCATGGTGATGACCTTTAAGGCCAAAACAACCTAAAAACAAAGGTTGACAAACTGACAAGATAAACAAATTAAAAGAAAAGTTGTTCAATAAACCACTAAAGACAAACATGTTATCCTATTCTAAGAAATAAGTTTGTCCAGAAACTAAATAACAATAGCAGTAGTACCGCTCACTGCTATGGCAAGAAATGGCCTGGTATACAAAGCAGACACGCCATGTTAAAAAAGTCACAGTCGGGGTATAAATCAAGTCTGGGAAAACAGTCAAAATTGGTGAATTTTAAAAGAATCAAAAGCATTAATTTCTGATCGAGTCTTACATTATCAAGAAAATTGCAGTGTTTCTAACCCTAAACTTAAAATTATAAAGAGAAAAGGAAAAAAAAACAAACTATAATAATACGCAGTATAAAATATATGGTGAATAAAAAAAAATATATTGTTTTGATCTTTCTAAATTAGTTAGATGGACAATCAGATTCAGATTGGATTAGCACCGGTTTAAGATCTTGAACGTGCCAAATACCTTTACTTACACCAAATTCATCTGCGAGCTCATATGCACAAGTTCCAGTTTTTCTTTTAATAATAAAAGGACCTATAAATTCGGGAGATAATTTAGCGCTAAAATAATTCGCGGCGTCAGATAAACTTTTATTTTTACGCCAAACCTGTTGGCCAATAATAGTATAACTAACAGGACGTCTACGCAAATTATAATGATGTTTACTTTTAAGCCGAGAGGTTTCAATTTTTTTACGAATTATTTGAAACAGCCGTTGAAATGATTCAACTCGTTTTCTAACGTAGTCCTGGTTCTCAGTATCGGGTCTATTAATGCTGTCTGAAAAATCTTGACCGAAGAGTTTATGTTCCCTACCAAAATTAACTAGAAAAGGTGTATAACCTGTTGTTTCGTGACGAGACGTGCGAATAGCGCAAGCAATTGAAGATAAGTTATCTTCCCAAGTTCGGTGATTATTTTGTTGTACATAAGAACGAAGCATAGTTTTTACAACACGATTAACTCGCTCGGTGTGATCAGCTCTAGGGGAATACGATGCGGTGTAAAATATTTTAACTTTATATTTGTCACAAAGAGATTGGAATTCTTTAGATTTCATTTGAGTCCCATTGTCGCAAGTTAGAAATTGAGGAGCTCCATAGACGAGGAAAATTCGATCTTCAACAAATTTAATCAAGGACTTAGCGGTAGCGGATCTGCAAGGAAAAAGTTCGACAAACTTGCTGAAATAGTCTGTCACTACTAAAATGTGTGTATTGCCTTGTTTTGAACGAGGCAATGGCCCAATATAGTCAAGGCTGATAGACTGCCAAGGCTCTTTGATTTCAGGACGATTACCCATTAAACCTGCCGGACGTTTTTGCTCTATTTTGTTCTGAGCACAAATTTTACAAGAGCGAACATACTTAGCCACATCGGCCCTCATTTTTGGCCAATGAAACCTTTCGGCTACCTTCCAAAATGTCTTAAAAATTCCAACATGACCCGCAGCTGGGTTATCATGGCAACGATGGAACACTTCCTTTCGCCTATCTTTGGGAACGACGATCTTCCAACAACTAGAATGATCTGGAAAGTTAGGATTAGCTGACTTGACTAATTTATACAAATTGCCATTTTCCACTCGCCAACAAGGATATTTTTCAGGGTGATCCTCTAACCTCGCCAACATTCCACGGTACCATTTGTCTGATGTTCTAGAAAAATCTAAAGATGATTCGATCTCGTTGACACTAGCGACTGTGTCAGTACTAACTGGGACAGAACGTGAAAGAAAATCAGGTACTATATGTTCTTTACCTTTGCGGTGTATTAGTTGAAAGTCATAAGGTTGAAGGCGGAGAGCCCAACGTGCAAGACGACCTTGTGGATCTTTAAGGTTATGCAACCACAATAACGAATGATGATCGGTTATGACTTTAAAATGAACACCTTCCAAATAATGCCTAAGTTTTTCGACACTCCAAATAACGGCAAGACACTCCTTTTCAGTAACGGTTAGCTTCATCTCCTGTTTGGTAAGAGAGCGGGATAAGTAAGCAATGACCTTTTCGCCATCGTCAAACTGCTGAGTTAAAACAGCACCCAAGCCAAAGAATGAAGCATCTGTCTGGAGAGTAAAAGTTCTATTGAAATCGGGACAGGTAAGAACTGGAGCAGTAACAAGGGCTTCTTTTATGGCGTTAAAAGACTGTTGACAATCAGTTGTCCATTCCCATTTAACATTTTTCTTAGTAAGCCGACTGATAGGGGCTAATACAGTTGAAAAATTGGGTACAAAACGTCTGTACCATGAAGCAGTCCCAACAAACCTGCGAATTTCGGTGATATTACGAGGGGGTGGTATATTCACTATTGCCTGTACCTTTTCTGGATCTGGTCTCACTCCTCGAGCATCCACGATGTATCCAAGATACTTTAGTTCAGGTTTACAGAAATTACACTTTTCCCGAGACACAACTAGACCAGCTTCCCTCAATCTGTCAAAAACAAGACTCAAGATTCTCAACTGTTCTTGAAATGTCTTCGAAATAATTATTATGTCGTCCAAATAGACCATGACGTTATTTTCTAAGTCAACTCCCAGAACTCGGTCCACAATACGTTGCCAGGTAGCTGGCGCATTAGTTAGCCCAAAAGGCATGCGGCGAAACTGATAAAGGTTTTTGCCAGGGACAGTGAAGGCGGTAAGTTCTCGAGAAGACTCACTAAGAGGAACCTGCCAGAAGGCAGACTTAATGTCGATGGAACTAATAAATCGTGCATCTCGGAGCCGATCTAAAATGGCTGAAATATAAGGAATTGGATAGGAATCTTTCTTCGTCTTTTCATTAAGACGGCGGAAGTCGATGCAAAATCTGTAGCTGTCGTCCTTTTTCCTGACTAAACACACGGGGCTGGACCACGGACTTTTCGAAGGTTCTATGACACCAAGTTTTAGCATTTCGTCAACTTCTTGGTCAATAATGTTCTGCTTAAAAGGAGAAACAGGATAGTACCTTTGTTTAATAGGCCTAGTACCGGGCTCAAGTTCAATGATATGCTCAGCTACTTTACAACAGCCAAGATCGGAACCCATCAATGAGATTTTCTCCTTGACCAATGCATCCAGAGCAGTTTTATCATCTGGGGACAGTGTAGTGCCATCCACGACGGAGCAAATCTCTGAAGAACCTATATCACTGGCGAAGTGCCAAACATCTTTCCTTAAATCTGGAACGATCTTCATGGCCTTCCAAAAATCAATACCCAAAATGAGTTGGTGCGAAAGCTCAGGAATGACCAAAATATCAACCATACGAGTTTTATCTAACAAGGTTACAGGAGTTTGAACAAACCCACTACTGACGCAACTGCTGCCATTAGCTACGGTGCATCTAGTTTCCTGTTTAACGATTTTTAAACCCAAATTCTGTAAGACTTTATAGCCAGACTGTCCAACAATAGTGCGAGAAGCGCCTGAATCCAATAAACCTAAAATAGGATGACCCAAGACAAAAATTTCTAAATAAGGGCGTTCATCACCATGAGCGTGAGAAATAATAAAATCTAAAATGTGCTGATTGAGAAAAGTGTCGTTGGTCGATAGAATATTTGAAGTGGGAGACATCTTACGACCTATCGACTCTCCCGGAAACCGTTTCCCGAAACATTTGGGACAAGATCTGACTGTAACGTCAGCCTTACCACAGCGATAACAATAAACTTTACGATCTTGGGGGCATTGGCGACTCACATGGCCAGTTGCCTTACAACTCCAACAAGTGATAGAAGGTCGATTGGCTGGGGGAACAATTGGAGGCTGTTGAATAACCTCGACAACAGGGGTACTATTTGTATAGGGAAGTGAAGTTGCTGTTGAGGTGGATGAATCAGAAGCAACATATGCTACAGGATTATATGGAGAATAATCGCCAGAAGCTATGAAAGCAAAATCTGGTTCAACTAGATTATGGCGTTTTCTAGAAGGTGGAACATAATGATCAGCACGATATTTCTTAGCTTCCAGTTTAAGACACTCTGTCTCGAGTTCCTCTAAAGAGTTAACCACATTAAGTTGAGTAGTATAAAAAGGAGATAAATTTCGAGAGATAATATCTAATTGAACGTCTTCCGACATACCACCATAACGCCTAAACAAAGCACTCATACTTGATAAATAGTCTACTATGCTTTCAGACGGATCCTGAGTTCTATCTAAAATTTCTTTAAACAACCGAGAACGATAATCGGGGGGTTCAAAATGCCTGCAAAGTAAATCTGATAAACTTTTCCAATCAGTAAAACGTGAGCAATTAGCGCGGAACCAGTTTAATGCGCGACCCGAAAATAAATCAATAGCTGACTCAAACAATTCCTTTTCTGAAATACCACGAGCAATACGCAATTCAGAGACACGTTCCAAAAAATTATAAACAGATAGATGTTTAGTGTCACCTGTAAATTTAAGACCCCACTTTTCAACTCTTTGAGTTTTTGTACTAGACGGGTGAGTGAAAACAGCTGAAGGCTTGTGCTTTGGCGTAGACTGCTTACGCGATGATACTGACGCTTTATTTTTATTAGAAGCGGCACTTGTACCAGAGGACTCAGACGAATCCGAATCAAACTCAGATATTTGAAATTTACTAAAGATTTTACTTAAGGTAGGATCGCTTTTTGATGTTTGTTCTAGTTTGTCAAGAGTACTGAGGATTTCGCCCATTAAAGACGCTCGATCTTTTATCGATTCCTCATTTAATTTTTCTACAGGGATGCGATCTACACGATTTAAAAGATGAACTAACCGCGTTTGAATCCTATCAAAAGTATTTTTAGCATTTTCACCAGAGATTGTGGTGATTGAATCTTGTAATTCTTTTAAGGTTTTTGTTATATATTCGCGTTCTTCATTAAAATCTAGTTTATAAGCAGGATAAGTCAATAATTTGCCCTTTTTCCAAGATTGAAAACAGGTCGTAAGGCAGAACGTAACTCGTCCACAGTTTTACTATCATCGGCTGGAATTCCACGAACCAACAGTTCATAGATTAACATGTCTTTTTTTAGGTAGCCGATTTGCATATTATAATCCATCGTAACAATATTAACAAAAGAAACGCAAGATCAAAACAATAAATATCACGAAAAGCAAAAGAGATAGCAAATATATCAAAGCAAAAAAAATAGAGCAATAAGCCAAAAAAATTGTAATCTAAGTCAATAATCATAAACACTTACTAAAGGCAAATAACCATTCAAATATAAAAACTAAATCAAATACGCAAATATCACAAATATCACTCAAATAATCAAATATGCATTAAGGCAAATAAATAATCAATTACCAAATATCAGCGATAAAGCAAAAAATTAAATTAATAGGGTTAGTAAACAAAAAGGTGTCTATTTAGCTCACAGGGAAAAACAACGCAATTTACAGAAAAAAAAATCATTAAGTTCAAAAGCTCAAAAAAACAAATTAAAAGCAAATCAGTAAAAGAAAGTAAAAGAATTTCAAAAGGGCCCTACACGTTTGGGCGCCAAATTGTAACCCTGGATTTTCTTAAAACCAAGGTACAAGATTGCTACGCTCTTATTTAATAATTATTATTACTGTTTTATTATAAATCCGATCACAAAAAGGTATCAAGATTACAGCTCGTGGTCAACCGAGCGTGCAATGTAGATGCCCTAGCTCAATTAACCCGGAGAGTAGGGCGTGGGAAAACTTAAGAAATCTTAAAAAAAAGAGAGAGAAAAAAAAGAAATGAGCGCCACCAATTTAGAACGGCTTAAATTGGAAAGCCCCTTGATCTTTGCGGCACTTGCTTCCTCTTGATACTTTAAAAGAAAAAGAGTGAGCTAAATAAAACACAAATATAGTAAAAAAAAATCTATTATCAGTTACGGTATAAAAGAAGGAAAAAAAATAAAATGTAAACAATAGGTGTCACCAAATCCAGCAGCACCTGGAAGTTCTGAGACGCTCCTAACTTCAAACTAGGCCCGTGACATGGGATTAGTCCCGAGTCTTGAAGTTAAGCCCGTGACTTGAAATTGTCTGTGACTTGCAGTTGTAATTAGCCCCTGAGTTGAAATTAGGACTGTGACTTACAGTTGGCCCCTGACTTGAAATTGGGACCGTGACTAACAGTTGGCCCCTGACTTGAACCCTATCCAATAGGGTCACTCAGTTTTAGTCAAAAAGTGGTTTCACGTGCCAAGTACAAGGGCATGGAAAATAGCGGTCTGGTCCAATCTTCAGCTCAAATCCTCTCTTAGAGAGATTTTCTAGCACGAAAAATAACACTCACAGTGCAAACTATAATGTGCCCGAAAAACTATTGCGGTGTTGAGGAAAAATCCCGCTAACGGATTTCCAAGATTTTCCTGGATTATTTTCTCAGACCCGCGCTAAAGACCTGTGGTTTATCTGCAGGTGACCAGAAAAGTGGAAAATGTGTTCCCCCAGCTTCCTTTCCGTCTAAAACTTTGGTTAAGTAAGGTGGCGGAATACCATTGGCTAAAATATGTCAGGTGCTAACAACCTTGCCAAAAGAGCACATAGACGGAATAAAACAAGGATATGATTAACATGTTAGACAAGAAAAACGACTCTCCATTGGTTGAGAAAGATACAGGAAATAATGCAGGAATACACTTGGCTACAGCGAAAAAGATGCCTGCGCTCTGGATATGAGGAAGTACCGGATGGAGGGTTCCGAGAATAAGTTAATATGGAAGTCTTAGCCGAATAGATCCGAAAAGTTCCGAGACGACGCAATAATAACATTGACAGAAACAACTAACCTGAATTTTAAAAGCAACGCCTAGGCGAAATGGAAACGTAAATAAACAAATAATATTTAATTAATTACTCTAGTACTAATGGAAAAGGACCACACAAAAAGTCAAATATTAGTCCGGAGTAGAGTACCAAAGAGTCAAAAAAAATGATGTGCTAATGCAGGAGTAGTTAAATGTCATTAAAATGAAACGTAAGTTGAGTTTAATTTAATAGAATTTTCCCAACTGTATAAACTCATTATTTAACCATAAAATAGGAATTTATTCACACAATTATTAACTATTTTAGGAAATGCATCAGACGCAGACGTAACGAAATTTCAGTTTATATTAGGCTCCAAGTAATTATGCAACTATGGACAAAACAAAAGTCGATCTGAATTTCGGAATATCAAACATTGATAGAAATTATAAGAAGGCTGTAGTCTCAGGAAAAGAAAAAGGTAAGAATATTAATATTGAATCGAGAAATACCTTTGGTTTATTTATGTCTAACTTAAATGAAAATACCTTTATATGTTACATATTCACAGCAAAAGGAAACACGAATAATAAAATGTAGATTTAAAAGAAAGTATGAAGTAGTGTATATATAGTATCTATAGTCTAAAAATAATCCTATGTATATCTGAAAAGAAATATTTATCAAGGCAACCAATACAAGTATTTACAGTTCAATATTAATACATAATATGGACTTTATATCAAAGAATTTATTGGGGTACTAATGATTTGGTTTTTTTTTTTACAGCGACAGAAGAGTTATACAAAATATACGCTCGAATCTAAAAATGCAGCATATCTAGCCAAGGAAAACGAAAATCCCAAGACTTGTATAAAGGACTCGAAAACAGGTTTTCAAAATTAATAAAATTTAATTTATATCTACTCTGTAAAATATATGGGAAATAAATAGTTTGTCTAAAGTGCTATTTGAAGTTTTTCTTATACAGTATATAATTTTTTTAATTCGGCAAAATTAAATAAATCATACAATTATATTTGAACTGATTTTTTTTTGGCGACATCTATGAACGAACGCTAAACTTATACCATTTACTGAAAATTATTCCTTTATAACTTGAGTTCAGATATAGGTACAAAATTAACTACTTATCGAGAGGTGACACTGTGTGTACCGAAATTTGCTGCAAAAGGTGTTGAATTTATATTTCGCTTAAATATGAACAATGTAACCGCTTCTAATAAGAAAACTACTAAAATCTAAGGTATCAAACCAACAAGGCGTACATATTAATCACTAAACTTAATACTAAAGTAGTAGATTATAATATTAAATTAATCATACAATGAAATGCACTTATAACAAAATTAAACTGTTAAATGAAATGCACTTATAACAAAATTAAACTGTTACAAGTATAATGTTTTTATTTATATTTTGACATCTAGATACAGCTTTAACTATAGAAAATAAAAACACAATAATTGTAGGATTTTTTCACTATTATCTTCTAAGAATACAAAATATTACTGAATAGAAGAAATTACATAACCTATATTTTTTTTTAGCTGGCCCCATTTAATGCAACATTAAATGAAACTGAAGTTAGCAATTATATCAGGTTTGGTACCTTTATCTTTAAAGATTATCCAAAAAATTGATAAAAGCCATTTCATAAGAGGCAAAGATATTAGTCCTCTCTCTCTCTCTGAACTCATATATTTATAATCGGTACGAAAAGACTAATTTAATTAGATAATAATATTCAAGGTGTCACATTTAAAAAATGCATGTTATGTAGTTTTTTCTACTTTTCAATAATTTTTAGAAATATTTGATATTCTTAGACCATAATACAGGAATAATCCTACAAATTTTGAAATTAAAGTTTTTTTTTAAATTTTCTATAATTAAAGATGTAACTCGGTGTCAAAATATAAGTGAAAGCCCTGTACAACAGTCGCATTTATAAATTTAGAGACATTACCTTTATTCATAACTCAGGTAAGAAATAATAGTATAAGGGATACAAAAGTTGAGAAAAAAAAACATGTTTAAAAAAAATTTACAATTTTGTTGAAAACACCTGTACAAAAAAAAACTAAATTAAAAAAAAAACAAGGAAAACTTTTTTTACAAGTGTTTTACAAAACACTCTGTAAAACAACTTACTGAAGACCTCTGCATTAACATCCTCTAGGCTATAAACTTAGTGCTAGACCGTAGGGGCGTTCCTAGACTCCTGTTACTGAATGGGGGGAAGGGGGGAGGGGAACGCTTGCCTCCCCTCGAAAATGTAAATATTGTATATTACATATATAAATTACGTTTATATACCAAATGGACTTGCATGACTTTTTTTTGGTTTTTTTTTCATCAGTTATGGTTCTGCGTGCGTCCATGCGACATCCCAAAAAAAAAGACATCGCCTCCCCTATGCCCCCCTTAGTTACGCGCCTGCTAGACAGTGTCGAAAACCGTAACTAAATATGTTAATTTTTGTTGAACAAAAATTGAGATCTGAATATTGTCCAAAAATGTCCATCTTTGAGTTCGTCATTTATACGTCACAATCCACAATGCCACTAGGTATTCTAAAAATTATACTGAACAAAGCCTACAAGAAAGGGTGAATTGCGAGGTAGCTACTAGGACTACACATATATCTTATAAAACTAGCTTGAGGGAAATTCCCTACATTTTATATATGTTGTAGTTCTTGACTTTCTGAACAATAGATACTATGATCACCTCCAAATCTTACAAAATAGAGACAGAATTGAATTTATAAAATAAAGTTATTCTGAAGAAAAAATCGAGAAAAAAATGTTTCTTGTTACAAAATACAGTTTTCACTGTGAGTAATCTTAATTTTCATAGACTTAAGTCAGTTATACTTTATTTGATATGATTAAAAAAGGCAACATACAGAAGTTTGAAGTAATTGAAGTTTAAAAAATAAAATTTTAAACAAAACGAATTACAAATTCATGTATAGTCTTTTTTAAGGTATTAAACCTCAGTTTACCAAATTGCATATAAACCAGACGTTTTGTTCTTTAATAAAACAAAATAGTCCATAACAAAAAAAAAACAGCAGCTGCACCTTATACAACATTTTTGGGACATTCTGTATAAATATTTAATATATCCTTACAAAATGTACTTTTAGCAACCTAGTTTCTTCCAGTACTAACAGTATCCCAGAATTACATAATAATGGATTTGAAATAACCTCTTCTGGTCAAAAATGGTAAACACAGTTAACTTAACTTACAAAAAATAAGGTTTCTTCATGATATAGGTGTAATGTATATGGTGTATAATTTTTTCTCTAAAATTAAGTTTGGTTCACTTTTGTTCCTTATATATATATATATATATATATATATATATATATATATATATATATATATGATATATATTTTTTTAATTTTTAACACATCTGATATTTTATACAGATTTTATGTACAGGATGTACATAAAATGTTATGATGTATTTTAAACAGTACCCTAGAGACTTTATTATGAGTTATCAAAAAACTTTAAATATAAAAGTGTTTAGGTTTGGTCAATTTTCAAGAAAAACAAACAAGATAATCGGAAATTTAGCAAATGGGCATCGACTGCGTTATTTTAAAAGGCACACCCTGTATAATAGATACACCTCAAATGGTCTTTTCTTGCTGATTATTAATAATGGACTAGGTTTAAGACCTTTATGTCTAAAGATAATCAAGAAATTTAAGAAAAACCCTATCATAAGAAGCAATGTATTCCAACTGACTCCACTATATTGGGAGCTTTCTTCATCTCTCTCTTACACATTGCCTCTTATGGCAGGGTTTTTCTAAAATTTCTCTATTATCTTTAGAGATAAAGTTTAAACCTAGTATATTTATAACCGGCAAGAATGATTAATGAATGATGATTTTGTTCAAACCCAAAAACATTTGTATTTAAAGTTTTCGATAACTCATAGCATAAGTCCTCTATTTAAAATATAATCAGGCACCCCGTACAATTTTACATAGGAATAAACAAATAAATTCCATTAAACATAGTGAACTTATTAAGTCATATAATAGTTATTTTTTTAAATAGAATATTTTTATTGTGATGTGAAACTTCAAAAGCGATTCATAGATTTGAACAAAAGATTAATTTAAAAATACACATTAAAAATTGCAATTAGCAAAACCCAAGGAAAAACAAACACTTCAAACATATTTGTATCACACTGTAAGAAATTAGACAAACATATAAAACATAATGAGGTGTCTAGCACAAAGTTTAATGGATGACATAATAAAAAAATAAGTGCACCATTCATCAGTTGAGTTGCTATGCATTATCTTGCTGCTGTTTTCCGACAGAATATCGGTGCAAAAACAATTAGTCAAATTAAACAAGGTTTCAAGTGTTAAATTCTGTTTGATACTGTAAACTGATAATTTGTTGTAATAACGAACTCATAGGTATGTTTTGCAGTAGACTTTGCTAAACATAAGCTTATGAATTATACTAGCCTAATCTGTTTAAGTCTAAGATTATAGTAAGTTTCTTTATAAAAAAAAATACTCACAATTAATACTTACACAGGTATATATCTTCTACAATCAAAATGGTCGAGTTCAAATTTGAATCAACAAAATAGCTTATCGAGGAAATTGTAATTGTGCTTCGGTGATTGTTCTTCCTTATATTGACTAAGTATGTGAAAGGTAAATGAAAATACTGTATCAAATACTTGACATCATTTCTTGTATCATTCCCTTCTTTTTAGGGTCATATTCTGCAAAAAAGTAAAAATATTGCTATAATCAATAAATGTGCCATACACCCCATACTGTGTAATATAATATAACTAATTATTTCCCTACTCTAATAAATATAACATTATATAATTCCAACTTTTAAAGAAAAACAAAGATTATTTCATTTCGCCCTCAACAGTGAAAATATATAATAACAAAGAAAATAATAGCTTCCACTATAAATTTTCTTTGATAATACCTGTTAAGGAATACTTTTGTTTACAAGTTATACATAGACCTCGACATAGACAATAAAATATAATTTTATTTGCTTAAAAATATACAAATTCATGCCTACCTGTAACAGTATTATGATAATCTAGATTCAACTGCCCTTATTGCTTCTTTAGTTTTTCCATCAATAGAAAATATTATTCTTAAATTGGTTCCTAGTTACTGGTATTTATGTTCAATTTTGCAATACTTAAATACACCATTATTAAACCACTGTTATGTTTCCGCAAGTGATCCATCAGCTGTTCGACTTGTTTACTGTGTATCTGTGAATTAAAAAAGTTAGGTTAGGTTACGAGAGAACAAAATAAATAAAATACTGCCTATTCTTAAAATAGGGAGGGCCATTCCCCAGTAACAACGGGCAATTACAACCTAGAGTAAGATTTTCATTCTTACTCTGAGTTTAAAACGCTTTGTTCTCCCGAGGAACGCATTTCGCCTATATTATTATATTATTTTTCTGTGGAAGGCACGTCCCGTTTCAAAGGCGGATAAATGTATGATGTTTATGTGGTTGCATAACAGCCGCGGTGCTGGATTAGAATAGATGGAATACATATTAACATAAGTCCCTTTTTTTTAAAAATAAAATACGTAATATAGAATTTTGCACCATATAGCAAATAATGTAATTAAAATTTAAACAGAATATCCACAACTTTGTTAAATATTTCTTCAAGAAGTACATTTTGAGGATGGCGTTTTATGTTTTCCCGTACTTCTAAAAAAATGATCAAGAAAGAAGAATTCACTGAATTAAAAATAATGATTCATTAATAATTAAAATATACAGGTTTCGTAATAATATGACATAGATAATATTTTTTAAACAGATTAGCTTACCTTGTTTAATTTGAAGGATTTACGAGTTTTGTATCTTCCCTGCCTATTTGGAGGATCCATGTTTTCATGATTTTCTTGAATATTTTGGCATCTGTTGAATATTTACGGTATGATGCATATGCTAATATGTCATGGCTTAACTTTCAAGTAATCAAAACTCCAAGGCAGTAAATTTAGATATTATCAAAAACTCAAGAACTGACAGATTCGGAAAATGGCGGCTTTAGTAGTAGGTTGTTGTTTAACGAACCAGGATCGGAAAATCCGATTGTCATGCCGAACAGCTCTCCGAACGGAGAAAATTTTCGTTAACTAACGAAATGATAAGTGCAAAATCGCAGCCCTGGTCTCCAACCTTAACACACTGTGACCTTCTTAATAAATGTTTTTCAAAAAATCTTTATTACTTCGCTCTATATAATGTAAAAATGAAAGCAGCATTTTGTGATTTATTGTACGGAAGGTTGTAGAGGAGTCTAGTAGTTCATCACTGACATTTGGTAATGTAGTAGAGCAGCCGTGCGTGACCCGTCCTGAAGCCCGACAAGGATCCCGTTAAGTTCCACGTGCTTGGTTAACTGATAATTCGAGTTATAATGTTTAGGTCGCAGATATCGAAGGCAATAGTAAAGTTTAAAGGAGATACTACAGTATTTTTAATAATTCTTATATAATACTCAAGCATATCGTTTGCAAATGAATGAGAATTTGGTATTGAAGATAAAAAATAATTTTAAATTCACCAGTTTTTTAAGGCCTCCGGAATTTCAACTTTATTTTTTTGAATTCCCCGGACAGTAATTCTTGAACTGCCAGACATTATTTGTCAAAGACAGCATGGCATTTAAAAAAGTTTTCTTTGTTTTGTATTGTAAGAATGGTTAAATTACGTAGCGACTTATGATTCGGTGTATTTGCGTCAGTTCAATCTCTCTTGTAATTACTCAAAGCCCTGTCACGTAGTTTCATAAGGCCTTTTGCACCTTCCAGCCATGGTTGATATGTTTGTATTATTATTGTTTTTAATGGTACCTAACAACATATTTAAATTTTCATTTATAAAATTTACTTTTCGCTTATGTCATATACCAAAAATATTGAGCCATGGTATTGATTGCAAAGCATAATTAAACTGCTGAGCATTAATACTTTTTATATCCCTATAATTTATATAATTGATTGTTTTCTTCTGTGCGGTATTAAAAGTTCACAAAAAATTAATTCGTGATCAGAGACTCTTGGTCCTTCCAACGAGTCACTGTTTATAATTGTTGTCATTAAATACAAAAACAAGGTTAATTATGCTTGATGCAGCCGTAATACAAGTGCGACTGATTTTTTTTCGCAAAAGGCCCAACCTTTTAATCACTGAATTAAACTCTATACCACCATTAAAAAACAAATTTAGATAGTATACATTGAAGTCGCCCACACAACAGAGTTTATAACACTGTATACAATCTTAAACATTATCGAAACTATCTTAAAAATCCGATATTTTATACGATGGTGGCCTATATATACAACCAAACAGATAATTAATATTTTGAACACAAATTTTCACCCACCCTTGTTCAAAGTTTTCACTCGCCGTAAAGCACGATAACTTGAATGTGTAAATTTTTCATTGCTCCGCTTAAATCTATATAGAGTTTTATAAGTCTTGTTCATCCTTAATTTGAAGCTTTTTGCTATTATGTAATACATAAATGTTACCTCTAATGGTTCAAGAGTGATTTTTTATTTTTTCACGCACTCTCATGAACAAATCCAACTGTCAACTTATTAGCACCTCAAAAACTACGAAATTCGTTCCTTTTTACTGTTTCTTCGCGAAGAAAATTTCATCCCGTCGCCACTGTGTAACAAATTCGACTATCACGGCGGAGACTGTAGGTCGATTTCTTATTATTTTTTACTTGTTTCGTTTTTTTTTAATACGATAACAAGAATTAATTTCATGTTTAGATATTTCCATGCTAAATCGTGTTTGAATAAAATTTAACATTTTAGCCTGAAGGTCTCGTTGATTATCCTGCGGAATTCCACGAAACAT
The DNA here is from genome assembly GCA_030620095.1 of Kuschelorhynchus macadamiae. Taxonomy (NCBI): domain Eukaryota; kingdom Metazoa; phylum Arthropoda; class Insecta; order Coleoptera; family Curculionidae; genus Kuschelorhynchus; species Kuschelorhynchus macadamiae. The sequence continues at coordinate 451,369 of JAUTXW010000226.1, forward strand.
CAATTTTTGTTATTGTTCATTTTATTTACTTCCTGAAAATGGCGTTTATTGTTTTCAACTTCTGAACGTAGAGATGCTATTTCTAGCTTTAGGGTTTCTATAGAAGATTTTATATCCACTTCGAAACGATTTAATAGTTCTTCAAAACTTGATATAGTACCCGGCGGTCTTCTGTATCCTAGTGTAAATATTCTTCGCGTAGCCTGTCGAAGCCTTGTTGAAATTTGGCTCCCATTTCTGCCATTTTGGTATAAAGATCTCGGGGATCTTGCGTTGAACTTGGGTTTTTCTTTCTATTTAAATCGGATATTTAAAGACACACTATTGACACTACATATAATTAATTTAGAATTTTTTAATAATATAATTTTTTTTAAAAATGTCTGGCAACAATCTACCAAAGTGCAAATTGCCAAAACTGAGGGATAAAAGTGCTTATAATGATGGCATGGCTTTTTTAACGTATTTAATTTCCTGATACATTATCAAATTTAAGAGTTAAAGATTCGACTCTTGTAACAAATAGCAGAAGTTTCCTCAAAGGTCAATTGCCGACATATTTGTCTATTATTTACCATCAACAACAAATTGACAAATAGGTTCAGACAGAATGTAACAAAGATTAATAAATTAACACTTTTCAGTTATCAGGAGGTCAAGCATCCAAAGTATTCACTAAACATATTTATTTACCTGATCCCAAGCCTATTCTATTTCTATTTCAAGATATTTTCTCTTTTTCGACTCCTTATTTCCTCGTTTCCAGTATACTGTCGTAATATGGCAAAGCCTAGTAACTCGCTATTTTGAAGTTTTTAAGGAGAGATTTTTTCGAAAAATTTTAGCCATTTCACAACTCTTCATAGACCAAACTTTGGCATCATTCGAACTACATTTTTTGAGTCATCGATTTTATTAGAATCGCTTAAATTCGTCTAAAAGTTTCGGATTTAGTACACATTTAATTGGGTACAATTAGTAATAGGTAGTAATACAAAGAATTATCATAAATACTCAAACACTAGCAAGTTGGCATACTATTTTTTCAAATATGAAATTGAAGTCAAATACTACATAAAAGATATTAATAGGTTTAATTAATTACTTCTAGTTGTGGATATATACGTTCTAAAGTTATGCATATACCTGCAAGTTAACCTATTATACCAAACGATTTTATGAATGTTTTACTTGAAAAAAAACGGTAAACATAACATTGCTTACTTAACAACGAACTATATACTTTTGACTCAACAAACAGTTCATTTCAAATTTTTAAAAAGAGAATTAAGAAGAAAAGACATTGCAACTGACAAACGACAAAATATAATGGAAAGCAGCAGACTAGTTCAATGGAGAAACGTATATAGTTCGCAAAATTTAATTGAGCTCAGATATATAAAAAATATATAAATGTACCAAAAATATGTATATATACAAAATCTAACCAATTGCGCATCTGTGCAGGTTGTAAACACTTCGTATGTTAGGTACTTTAATAACACGTTTACCTTTTAGAGGCCAGTCCGCACTAATTTGAAATTCACTATACAAAATATATGCTTTGAGTACATCGAAGGATGAGAGAAAAGTTCTAGTGGGTAATTTTTCGCTCGTTTTTTAAAAATTTTATAAATTTGCAAAACCTAGTAAGTCGACTTAGTAAGTTTTGCTATATTGCCATAGTATACCACTTTCCATGCCTACGTTTTGTTGTTAGTCTGTACGTACTAGTGATAGTATACACAATTAACATGTCAAACGCCTTCCTCTTGACATTGATAAGTAGCTCTTTGTTTTCCAGCACATATCCCAGCTTTCCAAAATTGTCGAATATGAACTTATTTCGTCTCGTGATTTATTCGGTTTACTCCACAGAAATTATATGGACTTATAATGATTTGGAAGCCGTGTTTAATTTCTCAAACATTGTCGTTGGAAAATAATATGATACCAAGAGCAGATAACTTCAGTGTGATCCATTAAGTCTAATGCCTCTTTCGTCCCAAATGAGCTTCAATACTAGAGTGGAGAATTTTGAGGATATCGTATCCTTCTGACAAACCCTCCTCTGTATATTTATTTTTTAGTTTTCTGGTTCTCGTATACGTTTTTATGATATGACAGTATTTTAGCTCTAGCGGGATCTTAAAATATCCCACGTCACGATAGAGTTGAACGCTTTATGGAAATCTACAAAGAGGACGGGTATCCTTGGCACATTGTACTCGGTAGTTTTCTCGATTAGTGTTCCGCCTTTTCGAAAGCAGGTTCGTAAAAATCCAGCTTACTTGTAAGACGGGTGGTAACATAAATATTTTGAAAATTAATATTAATCAGCACTGTTCCAGCTTTTGGCACTTTCCTTTTTAGTAGGCACTTATTTACCGTTTTACATTTGTTTCAAGGTTTGTCTTGTCTCTGCTATAATTATTTCAAGCATCTCCTCTGATCCCATATTTTTCTTATTTCTTACACAATCAAAATTCCTGGACAGTGCTGGACGAAAACCGTCAGGGTGGCTTAAAAGTAGTATCAGATTGGCAGACTTTCTTTTTAAATAACATTAACTTTTCAAATAGAATGCTCTGCGTTGTATTAAGCAATGTTTTTTTGCGTGATCATTTCAAAAGGTATGTGTTTGTTCGTATTTCTATCTGCAATGGTTTTCTAGATATTCAGATTTTATCGTGTTTAAGTTAGTGAAAATGCTTAAAATGTCTAAAATTTTATATTAGGCGTGACAGACTCAAACAAACAAATTATGGTGCCATGTCAAAACGGCAAAAAATAATTAATTTTTGTTAGTCGTTATCTTAACCATTGCATAAAGCCAACGTCTTAACTGTTAAATAAAGCTTCCCATTTTGATATCTTAATATCTTCATTATTTCTTTAACTAATCCAATTACTAACGAGGAAAATACCATTATTATCGTTTTGGGGATATTTTGAGGCTTATGCTCAGGCGTTAATTTATAGTACTGAAATCAATTTGGAATTTCTTATACGTCCATTGAAATGAAATAAAAAAAACGACTTTATTGTATATTACAAATTTGAAACGGCGCAAGACTGTTCAAACAATGCAGTTCTGAGAAATTTTTCTAGTCAAAATACAAGAAATTTACTCGAGGAGTAATAGAAGAAATTTTCACTTTTGCCCAAAAGAAAATGTTAATTTTATCAAAGAAATGAGGTTTTTTTAATAAAGATTTGAATTTAACGTCTATTGTAAATTAATGATATTGACAATATGATGAATATTACATCTACGATGATAATCGAGATTTAGAAAGGTATTTAGAACTTGTTACCTAACAAATGGATTCCCTAAATGGCAGTTATGTCCAAAAAATAATTAGTCAACGAATACACGATACATGTCAAAAACACACCAAAAAGGCACGCATCATATTGAAAGGCGCATTTTTAAACAGTTATATAATGGAGGATATTTTCATTAAATTGATTTATATTTTTACTTCCCTCGTAAAAACGAAGTATTGTAATTGTGAAAAAATCACCATCCGAGATTTTTGCAGATCTTTACGTTTCCGGGTCCCAAGATGGCGAATTTCTCAACTCCGTCGGTCTATCATGTCTGTCGGTCTGTCTGTACGCGGCATTGCTAAAAAACTACTTACCCGATTCACTTCAAATTTTGGTCAAAAATTAAGTCCTAACGCTGAAACCTGTGGTGGAAGATAGATCAAAATACAAGAGTTCTAACCACACTACACCACAACTTGTTACTAACCAAGTTAGCATCATCAGCAGATGATATAAACTAAAGTAACTTATCCTAACCGATTGCACCCGACTGCACTGTTATCAAGTAAACAATAGAGGGGCCTATAAGGAATAGGCCCTCTATCTTTATTTAGTGCTTTCTTAACACATTTAACTATTTCTATACTCTCAAATGCATCCAATAACCTATTATTAGATACATTTTTAATCAACTTAAGATTATTTATTCCTATTTGGTGATTGTTTTCCAAAGCATTGTCTTTAGGGTTTCCAAGGAGATTTTTCAAACTGTTCTCCGTTTTGTAGGCTACTCTAAAATCTACGTTTTTAAATACTTTTTCTAGACCTCTCGTTTATCTGGGATCATATAGGATTACTATGAACTTATTGGGAGCCTCAGGTGCTTGACGAGTAGTGGCATCTTTTAACATTTTCTTATACTTATGTCTATGTACAAAGTTATCATTATATCCATTACTTTTAGCTATATTTTTTATTTATTTATTGTTAAAACGTTCTTTACCTAATGGAAAATTGACTAACCTGTGAGCTAAGAAATGAAATGCTGCCATTTTGTGTTGACGGCAATGAAATGAGTCGGGTCTTATATACCAATCAGTATTAGTAAATTTTCTATAAGTACCAAATTCTAATTTATCGTTATTTCTAATAACTAACGTGTCGAGAAAAGGTAATTGCCCATTGTTCTCCTTTTCGTACGTAATGGAAGGATATTTATTGTTTAATGTATCTAAGGTGTCCAAATTTTCTGTTTTAGTATCAAAAATAGCAGATATATCGTCTCCGTATCTCTACCACATCCTTGTGAAATACTTGAGTTTTTTTTAATTAGGTTTCTAATATACCCATAAACAAATTTGCAAGGAACGGAGATAAGTAATTGCCCATCGCAGTTCCCTCAAGTTGTTTATAATATTTATTGTTGAACTGAAAAAAAAATTTATTCATACATAATTTTGTGAGAAGCAAATATTCATCAATAATTTCTTTCTTGAAATTATTGATTTCAAGTAGTTCCTTTAGGTACTCTAAAGCTAGTGGTATAGGAAACAATGAACTTACATCAAAAGATATTAAAATTTCGCCTTCTTTTAAGTGAACATTCTTAATTTTATCTAAAAATTCTAACGAGTTAGTAATCTCAAAGTTATCGTACGAGATATTTAATTTGCTGAATTCTTCTACTAACCATTTTGAAATATTGTACATTGGTGATCCAACAGATGAAACAATAGGTCTCATGGACATTCCAGGTTTATGGATTTTAGGAAAGCAATACAGTTTAGATAACTGTGGGTTACTATGTTTTAGTTTATCGGACACAAGGTTTTTACACGTTTATTTAAAAGCTGACCAAGGAAATAAGGTTGTTATACTAGACAAAACAGATTATCTTGAAAGAGTAGACAATTTGATTCAAACTGGTCCTTACGATTTAATTGGGAAAAACCCGTTATCAAAAATGATAACAGAAGTAAAAAATACTAAACTACTATACTAATTAAAACAGTGTAAAAAGCTTGTGTCCGATAAACTAAAATTTAAACTAACACATAGTAACCCACAGTTATCTAAACTGTATTGCCTTCCCAAAATCCATAAACCTGGGTCCATGAGACCTATTGTTTCAGCTGTTCATTCACCAACGTACAATATTTCAAAATGGTTAGTAGAAGAATTCAGCAAATTAAATATCTCGTATGATAACTTTGAGGTTACTAACTCGTTAGAATTCTTAGATAAAATTAAGAATGTTCACTTAAAAGAAGGTGAAATTTTAATATCTTTTGATGTAAGTTCATTATTTCCTAGTGTACCCGTACCACTAGCTTTAGAGTACCTAAGCTTTAGAGTACCTAAAGGAACTACTTGAAATCAATAATCACAAGAAAAAAATTATTATAAATATTAGAAACAACTTAAGGGAACTGCAAATTTGTTTATGGGTATATTAGAAACCCAATTCAAAAAAGAACTCAAGTATTTCTTAAGGGTGTGGTATAGATACGCAGACGATATATTTGCTATTTTTAATACCATAACAGAACATTTGGACACTTTCTTAGAAACATTAAACAATAAATATCCTTCCATTAATTTTACGTACGAAAAGGAGAACAATGGGCAATTACCTTAGAAATAACGATAAATTAGAATTTAATATTTATAGGAAATTTACTAATACTGATAGGTTAAGTTCGACTCATTTCATTGCCGTCAACATAAAATGGCAGCATTTCATTTCTTACCTCACAGGTTAGTCAATTTTCCATTAAGTAAAGAACGTTTTAACAATAAATAAATTAAAAATATAGCTAAAAGTAATGGAAATAATGATAACTTTGTACATAAATTAGTAAATAGACATAAGCATAAGAAAATGTTAAAAGATGCCACTACTCTTCAAGCACCTGAGGCTCCCAATAAGTTCATAGTAATCCCATATGATCCCAGATATACGAGAGGTCTAGAAAAAGTATTTAAAAACGTAGATTTTAGAGTAGCCTACATAACGGAGAACAGTTTGAAAAATCTCCTTGGAAACCCTAAAGACAAAGTCGACTTGATGGAGAGGAGTGGCATCTATGAAATTAGCTGTAATGACTGCGATCTAAAATATGTTGGACAAACTAAACGCTCCATAAACATTCGTTTTAAAGAACACATGGCACATTTAAGATACGGAAGAACAGAAAAGTCAAGCGTTGCCCAACATGCTTTGGAAAACAAAGAACACATGGCACATTTAAGATACGGAAGAACAGAAAAGTCAAGCGTTACCCAACATGCTTTGGAAAACAATCAGCAAATAGGAATAAATAATCTTAAGTTGATTAAAAATGTATCTAATAATAGGTTATTGGATCCATTTGAGAGTATAGAAATAGTTAAATGTGGTAAGAAAGCACTAAATAAAGAAAGAGGGCCTATTCCCTATAGTCCCCTCTATTGTTTACTTAATAACAGTGCAGTCGAGTGTGACCACATTTACCTATAAATAGTCTCGGTTAGGATAAGTTACTTTAGTTTATATCATCTGTTGATGATGCTAACTTGGTTAGCGAAACGCGCGTCCAGAACGTAACAAGTTGTGGTGTAGTGTGGTTAGAACTCTTGTATTTTGGTCAAAAATTAAGTCAAAATAGCGGCCTAATGAAATATTAAAAAAATTATTACTAAAAATATACTTATTTAATGTATCTCAAATTTTACACAAAAATCAAGTATTATGCAGGAATCAACTGATACAATTTTGGAACGAATCCAAGACAGCTGAACAAAATGGCGGCTTAATAAATTATTTAAAAATTCGGCCTCAAAAAAACTATGGAATAGACTGTTTCAAATTATGTCCCATAACTAATTGTGGTATAGAGATGAACTAGTAAAACTGTGGTACTAATTCAAGATGACGGAACAAAATGGAGGCCACATAAAATACATATTTGTAATCGTGATAAGTAACCCTCCTAGATTTTACATACATTTTCAAGCTTTAGCGTCCTTAAATACCAAAATTATGTTTTATCAACTCCATCGGTCCATCTGTTGGTTTGTCTGTCTGTCTGTTAGTTCGCGACATAGTTTAAAAACTAGTCATAAGATTGACTTCAAATTTCAGTCAAAAATCAAGGGTCATACGGGGATGACCTGGTAATATTTTGTTAAAAATTCAATATGCCGGAACAATATGGCGGCCTGGAGAAACCTTAAAAAAAATATTACTAAAAAAACTAATCATCCAATGTCCTCTAATTTTGCCCAATAAAAATGTTTGAAAATATAGTATATATATGTGTTACTAAACGACTAAGTACTGAACTAAATTCGGTCACAATTCACTATTCCTAATAAAAGGAAAGATCAAAATGAGGGAAGTTCCGGGTCATGGAAATTTACCGATTTTTAACGTTATAATTTAAATTTATTTTGCATATTTATTGTTGTAAAGGTCTTTCCGAATTTAATCTGAAGTAGTTAAGAATATAAGAAAATTTTCTTTTGTTTTTGTTTTAAAGAAAACATTGCTCAACAAATAAACAGGGCGTTCCATTGAAAAAATTTATCAAGTCTACTTTTGAACCATAGGTAATATGGTTATTAAAATATATCCCCTTAATTATCGCAAAAATTGTTAGGATAGGATTAGGATAGTTTGCTTTTCAAAAAAATATCTTGAATTAAATAAGGCATAGAAATTAATTATTAAATACGGGGTGCGTCATTAAAGATCTTAAAGTTGAACTTACTTCCGGAAGTGGAGGAAAGACAAAATATTTAGCATCGATATTTTTGTTGAACCTATATGTATCTGCATGCGAAAAATAAAAAAAAAATATGGCAAGTGTAGTATTAATTTACGGCTAGCATATCATCGCAGTTTGAGAACAAGTATTCATATTCAGGTCCAGTGTGGTATCAGTCAAAATTTGTATAAAATAGAAGTAGATTGGATGCTTATTTTCATACAGATGTTCTTAAATAAATAAAAAATATTGTATGTTATACCAAATCTAACGAGCACAAATTAAAACTATGTTACAAAGATTTAGTAATGTAAATAAAAGAACGATTTTAATATACATAGGTAATTGTAGATATGTATTTTGAATACGCGTAACCACTGAAAACAAACAAAGGAGATTTATCTGTATTCATTATTTATTATTAAATAATTAAAAAACGTTTTTATTGTATGAATGATTTACATTGTTTTAAAATTGTAATTGTCAGTGCATTCCTACCGAACTAATCATATAAAAGCATTTACGCTTCGAAGAGATCTGCAAAACTTAATATGTATTAAGTTTTCACTTTCGTTACTATATAACTTAATTAAGCCGTTACGAGAAATGTTTTTTGTTGGAGTTTAGCAGTTATTGTTGTTTGTTTTAATTATTCTCATTACAGAATGTTGTTGCAAAATATAAAAACCGTGTTAAGCGTTAACCTTAACATGACACCAGATAAAATGCTAATAATGACATATTGTATTTATGTATCTTGTAAGCACATAAGATAATGTAGTGAGTAACCTTTATAACATCATAATACGCAACATATACAATAAGTATTAAAATTTTATACCTGTTTAGGTAGTTATATTTTCCTTTGCAGCTTTGCATAGGGTTAGTTACATATGAATTTTATATCATTGTTTTCTATTGAAGAGTTAAACAAATTTTGGTCACCTGAAATTGCACTTGAGCATTTTTTCGTTTTGACGTATTTCGTATATCCTTTAGGTTTTACATTATTATACTGAATTTTTTATATCGTCATTTGATAATATAAAACTTAGCCCTCATTGAAATCTATTGAATTTGCACTCGGGAAATACTAACAAAATATAACGCGGGCAAATAGACTCGGAGGGTGATTTTTTCACGATTACAATACTTCCCTTTACGAGGGAAATAAAAATTTAAAATCTTCGGTTTTCGTCGCGAACCGAAAGACAAATGGACCGACAGACAGACCGACGGAATTGAGAAAACATATTTTTGGCATATGTATAATGTAAAACCTGGGAGGGCAATTTTTTCATAATTACATTTTATTTGGACGCCGTCTTGAATTCGTACCAAAATTTTATCACTACCACAATTAATTCTTGCACAAAATTTAAAAATCAAGAAGATTTTCAAGCTAAATTTTTAAATATTTTATTAAGCCGCCAATTTTTTCGCCATCTTGAATTCGTACTAAAATTTTACCAACTGACCGCTGAATAATACTTTAATAATTAATAATTGTTTTTCGGCATCTAGGAACCTTGAAACGTAAAGATTTGCTGCTTGGTCTTCTTGCTGCCTAATTTTAGCTTTAATTTTCTCCATCAGATTAACATCTGGCGATTCTAGTGACCAGTCTAATCGATGAGTTTTAAAATTCTCCAAACATTCCTAGACAATTACTGCTCGGTGCAGTCTAGCATTATTATCCACTAAAATGTAGTCCTGCAATCGATAATTTTATGCCAACAGTATTATAACTGGTATGACGCTTCAATCCTTATATCTTTGGGCAGTTACTGTATCTCCAACCAACGCATAACCAATTATGTACGTTCATTATACGATACGCCTCCCCATACAATTTTGCTTCCACTTCTAAATACGTCTGTGGACAAGATGCTGTGTCTCCACTCTTTCAATCCTCAGCTCCTAAGCTGTCTCTTAACTGAGTAGCATTTCTGGGCCGATTTCTGTTAAGAAATCATGGTTCTTGGGATTAGGCTATGTCAAACTGGAATTACTATCCGAATCCGGAAAACCTGTCTTGGAGCGTGCTTTTGGTATTGTTACTCGTGCCCTATAGTTATTTTTGGACTTTCCAAACAGAGATACTACATCATCATAAAATAAATTATGTTCTCTTCTAAGACCCAAAGCATTTTTTAATTCGTATTTATTTAATGAGGTAAGAGGCATCTTTACAAATTTTGTAATGAGGTTTTCGCAATTCAAGGTAATACAATTTTAGCAGGTGATTGCACCGAACTTGAGTGAATTTTAAAATTTAATTATGCTCATATTTTGGTAGAACTCTACATATAATTAACCCAAAAGTATGGCTATTTACCAGAATAAAAGTTATTTATCATTGAACTAAAAGTACAAAACCAACAATATGCAAAAAAAATTAGTTAAAAGTAAAAAGGTAAACGAAATTACATTTTATCATGAAGGGTGTTTTGAAAATCTAAACAGCATCAAGATCGAAAAAAGGTCTAGAGGTTTGGCTCATATTAATTCAATTCTATTAATCATGAATCATAAAACATTTCTTGTGTAATAGTCCCGAGTGCAATTAATTTTTTTTTACACACATTTTTACCATGCCCTGTACAACTGACTAAAGCAGTAACCTGTTCATTAGAGTGTTACTAAGTAATATTAGTAGCAGATACCTAGACAATGCTTCTTAAACATATCCAAGATTGAAACCAAAATACTTACAACCTAGAAGTGTGAGCACTGTAGAATCTAAACAAATTGTAATTTGTTATATTTTCAACTTTCTTGGCATAGTGAAACTCTAAGAACTAAATTAAATCTTTAACTTACTGGCTGCTAAGACGTTGCTAGGTAGAAAAATACAACAGTTCTACCCTTAAGATAAAAAATATAATTTTAAGTTCAATAATAACGAAATCAACCCAATACATAATTTAAAAATATTTTATTCATACCAATTTTCATTTAACAAACTCCACGCCATAACAATATTTAAATCTAAAACTTAATGTATGTATTAATATCAAAAGTAATACTGCAATTCCAATAATCTAATTAATAAAAGCAAAGGGAGTTTTGTATTGCGAAGTATTATCATTTATTTCCAAATAGTTAACTTGGCATCGCATCGGATTGAATATAATGAAAAATATAACAGCAATCGATATATTCTATTTTATTTTGATGACAAAAAGAAACAAAAACACATTCCTCTTAATGTCTAAAACTCCCTTATCGAAGTACAATTTCATGAACCAAGGCCTAAACCACTAAAAATGTTTGTAATAAACCGTTAATAGAAAGAATTTAGCACTGCACGATGCTTTGGTTTTCGGTAGTTTATAGATGGTTTCGGCACAAACGGTTTCTTATTATGTGGTGTTGGTTTCGCTCCGACCATAAAAACAAACTTTCCCATTTATCAGTTTAAAAAACTATTTAGTTTTAAATTTTCAGATTTTAATACGAAAACATACGTCGAAAGCTACAGTTAAGCAATATTTTAATACCTTAAACCCAAAAATATGATTATACATTAACCAAAAACTAAATTTATTATCAATCTCTCATGTTCTTCAGAACCAAATTTGTAAGTAATTCTTTATTAAAAATGATATTAATCTCAAGTCAATACTAAGCGACAGTTAATCAGTGCAGAATAGCATCGAAATCAAAATTAGAGGGACTATAGAGATTTCAATATTTGAAATTGCAGTTTTGATTTCGGCCGTTTACGCCAGCCCAGTATGTCTGACGTCGCCGAATACCAGGACAGACTGTTCTTAAGAACCAAGCCTTAACATTGAATTTATTTTCTTTTGCTTAATACGGAAAAATTGTTTAATTAAAATGTGTTATCTGACAATTGGCATCAGTTTCATACGGATTAATTGATAGCGTAGACAAATGTAATATTTTCAAAATGATGACAAATAATGAACATGCGGATATGTTATTGACTTATGCAAAAAGCACGTTGTTGGATACTTCTTTGATGTGTGAATTTATATAGTTATATATTTACACCCGTATTCACTAAAGAAGTTTAATTTAGATCAGGTTTAACTTGACAGTTATAGGAGGTGTTATATACAACAATGGAACAAATGATTTTTCTAAATGTTACAATTACAAAATTACAATGGCATAACTAAAACGTAATTGGCGGACTAATAATTTTATATGACATGACAATTAGATCTAGTCAGTCTATTTATTAAACGCTGTTGGTAAATCCGGAGGTGTACGTCTTTATTAAACTGTGTTTTGGTTTGGTATAAATAAATGTTTAACATTTTTAGTGTATGACTACCGCAACACTCTCGATCATTTAATCAATCTCGCTTTATATCCTATCCTCTAACTTACTCTCGAGCTACGATATAGCTTTTATTTAACCTCTTAAGTGATCTACCACTTAACAACTGCATATTTGCAGCAACTACCCCTATCCACCTCCAACATATGCCTTGTATCCTATCCTCTAACTTACTCTCAAGCTACGATATAGCTTTTATTTAACCTCTTAAGTGATCTACCGACTAGCAACTGCGTATTTACAGCAACTATCCCTAGCCACCTCCAACATATGCGACCTTTTATCTATACCTTAGGAGTATACACCGGATAATACATATGGATTATGGATCACAGTTAGTCAAAAGCAATTGGGCCACGCAACAACAATTACTTTATGTTTACTATCATAACTAATTATTTTTCTAAAAAAAAACTGTTGTGTATTTTATCTTTAAACGAATCTATATACCGTACGCCTAAATTAGTTAATTAAAAATTAGGTAACATTGTTCAGAGTAGATAAAAATATAAAATATAGCAACGTCATGCATGTCAACTTCCTATTTCCGTGACTATCTTGTATAAAGTAATTTCAGTTTAGCTGAGAGGCGTGAGCGCCAGAATAAAATTATAACAATCAAAACCACTTGAAAATTTACATATTCATATAACAGTGAAAGGAAAAGGGACAAAGAGGGGCTTAGACTACTGAATACCTTTCTTACGGTATAATAATTATGTTACTAAGAGAAACATTTGTATCCGCTCTAATAGGCTAAACTGTTTACAGTATAACTTTTTTCCCTAATAATTAAATTATAATTAAATTTTCGTCTCGTACGTCGTTTTATTCAGCAGTAGCTCGTCGCTCCTAATGGACAAGGAAGAGACCCGTTTTTTCTACATGTCCAGGCTAAATTATCTTGTTCAAATAACGTATTCATTTTAAAACTTGGCAGTCACTCGGACAGTTCTGACTTTTGATACTGGGATCTAAACAACTGGCTGGAAGTGCAATGGAACTAATCCCTCAAGTTTTCAACCATGAATGGCGTCTCTGACATACGCCTTTTCTTCCTCTAATTTGCTTTTATCATAACAAATACTAGTAATTGGTATTTGCCTCCCCTCATAACAGGGCCCAAATAAAGTAACTTTCGTTTGTTTTGGTAATTAAAATGTTTTTCTCTTTTCTCCATATTTCCCTATAAACTCAAATCTGAAGCCTGTCTTTTAAAAAATGTCCAAGCTTAATTTCAAATAGTACAGAGAAAACACAGCATCTCGCCGGTCTCAAAACACCTTTTTCATTTTTGTGAAACTAGGTTTTGCCTTTCCCATTGGTGTTTTGACCTATTCAGAGCAGTCGTTTGAGTTTTTCACTGTCCGCAAGTAAACGTATTTCTCTATTAACTATCATAGATGCTGGTGTTATCGTTGTCCGATGTCGTTTTTCGTATCAGCATGTCTTTTGTTGACTAGAGTCTGTACGTTTTCAAGGTGTCCAACCAGCGAATAAGTTGAAAATTGCTTTACCGTTTATTTTAATATCTCCTGTTTTAATACCTACACTTTTGGAGCTGTCTTCGGAGCAGAGATTAAATAGAGCTAGTGACATAATATGTCCCCATCCAACAATTTTTTGATTTCGATATCATCTAAAGTTTGTTCTTCAAATCGAATGACGGCTTTTTGCCATTTTTGTTGTGCAGATGTCTTTGTAGTAACACATTTTCTCTGTTAACCGCGTGACTAGATCGTCCGCGTGACTAGATGGTCAATGAAACAAACGAAGATATCTTAGTTCACATTTACACATCTCTGAGAGGTAATAATGTTTGCTTAGTACCGAGTCATATTCTAAGATGGATCTGAGTCTGTTTTATAAATAACATTGAACAGATCGAGTAACAGATGTACATGTTCCTTTTTCAAAACTTTTAAAAATATCGACTTGCGACTGCTGCAACTGTTTTCGAGACCTGTACCTGCCAAACTACTTAACAAAATGGATTTCACTTTCTTCTCTAAGTTGGAAAATTGGTGTCAAGGGATAGACAACTAAAAATTGAGACAAAAATGGACAATCCATTTAAGTCGTTTGGCAGTTACAGAATTTAAAAGGGTGAAAAATGTCAAATTTCAAGCGTCATTTTCTCGAAAACAGTTGAATCTAGATATAAGAAATATAACAAAAATGTTTCAGAATATTAGGGAAAATACAATAATATACAGGACATTTCATCTAGAAAATGGATATTGTCACCGTTTTAGGATGGGAGCGGCAACACCGCGCAATTAAAAATATTTTTACCTGTATAATATTTGCAAAAATATTCAGCTATTTCATACCTACAGTTTGTGTTACATTTTTACTTAAGATCTAACATCTGATGAAGCCACAGTGTTGGGGGAGAAACAAATGTCATGTATTGTATTCTTTGTAAAATAAATTTTAATATAGTGTTTTCGTTTACTTAGTTAAAATGGATTTCTATCAAGTAACGGCCGGTCCTGTTGAATATTATAACACTAATTCTTAATGCAAAGAGTAGAGATTTATTGATAAACACCGATAACAGAAGTGAAAACGAAATAACCTCTGCAGGTATGCAGAATTAGGTTATACCGAACGTTAATGCCGAATATTATATTAGTACAATTAAGGAAGGGTCTTTTTCAGAAGGATATATATATATATATATATATATATATATATATATATATATATATATATATATATATATATATATATATATATATATATATATATATATATGTATATATATATATATATATATATATTTATATATATATATATATATATATATATATATATATATATATATATATATATATATATATATATATATATATATATATATATATATATATATATATATATATATATATATATATATATATATATATATATATATATATATATATATATATATATATATATATATATATATATATATATATATATATATATATATATATATATATATATATATATATATATATATATATATATATATATATATATATATATATATATATATATATATATATATATATATATATATATATATATATATATATATATATATATATATATATATATATATATATATATATATATATATATATATATATATATATATATATATATATATATATATATATATATATATATATATATATATATATATATATATATATATATATATATATATATATATATATATATATATACATATATATATATATATATATATATATATATATATATATATATATATATATATATATATATATATATATATATATATATATATATATATATATATATATATATATATATATATATATATATATATATATATATATATATATATATATATATATATATATATATATACATACATATATATATATATATATATATATATATATATATATATATATATATATATATATATATATATATATATATATATATATATATATATATATATATATATATATATATATATATATATATATATATATATATATATATATATATATATATATATATATATATATATACTATATATATATATATATATATATACATATATATATATATATATATATATATATATATACATAATACATATATATATATATACATACATACATATATATATATATATATACATAATACATATATATATATATACATATATGATATGATGATGAAATATTTGTTCAAATGGTTTTAAAGCAATCCTTATTTTATGCTCGTTCGAATCGTACATCAAAAGTAAAAAATATATACAACTATTATTGCGAACAGACTATAACATTGCATAGGTGTACATTTATTAAAAAATAATTATTAATGGAACGAATATAATTTTCTAAAAACCGCACCAGCTGAAAAACACGAAGGGTTCTAAAAATGTCTCTGTTGTATATTCTTTCCTTTTGGTACACCAAGTTATGAGAAAATTATAGTTCATTGTATTAAAAATAAAATTAACGAGTTAATTAATGTTAAATAATTAAGTTCTAATCGAATCTAACTACACTTAATAATAATTAATTCGTTTTAATTTCAAAGTGAGAACCTCCATTTCTAATATATTTACGTGTCCTCTTTTGCACTTGGGTAGTGGTGACGCCCAACTTCATTTCTTCCTTTATTCTGGCACTTGCTTCGTTAATTCTGGCCCATTTCTTCCTATTAGGAAATGTTTCATTTAAAAATTCCCTAACAGTAACTCTGTAATGTGCATGACATCTATCGTTTTGAAATATTAGCTAACCTCTTACATCTAGAGGTATGTCTTCTAAGATATCTGGTAAATTATTCCGCAAAAACTCTAAATAACTGTCGCCATTTAAATTGCCTGGAAGATAGAAAGGACCAAAGAAAGTTTTGCCAATTACCGCACTCCATATATTTACACAGAACTTGTGTTGAAAAGAAATTTGTTTTTTCATATGCAGGTTTTCGTCAGCGTGAGCTTAGTAATATAAATTGTGAAAATTCGTTCCTTCTCGAGAGAACTTCAACTCGTCTGACCACAAAATAGGAAAAGTTCATCTTTAATATCGGCATTTAACACGAAACGACAAAAATTTATTCTTCGGCATATTCGGCATTTGAAAAAGAAGCCATTAAAGAAAAAATTAAAAAACACTGACTGATAAATCTACACCGATTTATAGTTACTATTATTGTGACAACTCAGCAGCAAGCGACTAGTTAATGACAGTTATGGCGTAATCCCAACTAAAACAAAATAAGCACGGCCACCTACGAAACAATCAAAATTATATGTAATAATTGTATGTGCAATATTATATTCTTTTTGTTTGTTCATAGAAAGCTTATTATTAAGTAATTATTTTATACTTTTGATAGACGATTGGAAAAAGCAAAAGATAATAAAAAACTGTTTGTATGTATATTTCAGTACAAAAATGTCGAGGTAATTGACTCTAAATATGGAAAAGGTTAGTTTATTTTTTAGTTAAGTTTGAGTTGAAGCATCACTATTTCTGTTTTGCAAAATTATGTAGGAAAATTTTGCTTGAGTAACCTTCTTTAGAGTGTAAGTCAACTAATCAAATTGACGTACTTGAAAGATCTTTTGCTATTTTTCTTAATTTTCGGATTAAGCAGTAAGAAATATGATTTTTTTAAAAAAAACTTAACAGTCACTTAAAATCCGCGATACCTACTTCCCCCTACAAACTTTGTATCCATGTACCAAACACGCTATATATATCATTGCACATTTAGTGACATCGTACTTGTATTTTACAGGTCATAAATTTGTCCCAATAATATGTTTTTTTAATATAAGCTGGCTTTTTAAACAACTCATTGACAGTTTCGAGGTAGGCAAAATTTAAAATAATATAGTTTCTAGGCAAAAACGTTGAAAAATGAAAGTTTCAATAAAAGCCTTATGGGAAGGAACATTTCTCATATATAGCTCGATATTTTTGGGGCACCCTGTAAAAAAAAG
Organism: Kuschelorhynchus macadamiae; assembly: GCA_030620095.1. Taxonomy (NCBI): domain Eukaryota; kingdom Metazoa; phylum Arthropoda; class Insecta; order Coleoptera; family Curculionidae; genus Kuschelorhynchus; species Kuschelorhynchus macadamiae. The sequence goes on from JAUTXW010000226.1 coordinate 469,211, forward strand.
ACAATTGAACCTCATTAATTTTCTGTATGTTCTTCTATAACCTATATATCTAAGAATATGTCCCCTAATTTTATTAAAAACTTTAAACAATTAAAAATATTATTCAAAAATTAAAAATGTGGACATTTTTTTTTGGCCAACCAGGTACATACATATACATATATATTGGTTTTACAGTGTTTATTTTTGCAAATTTATTCAAAATTGTATTACTTTAAGTACCTTTTAATTGTAAAAAAACTTAAATTTTCTGCAAACTATTTAATATATATAATTTTTGGAAAAATATTAATTATTAACAACAAATATTTTGGATTGGGAGTTTCCAGTATTAAACTAGAACAACCTACCCTACACGACAGCAATCAGCACTGTATACTATTTTGTGATATTATTTATTTAGTATATAAAACATGCTATGTATTTATGACATACGTATATATAACATCAAAACGCGTAAATACCGCTTTAAACATTGACGAGCATTTAGCATTTAAAGTCTGTAAGTTTATTGGGTATTAATTCTTCAGTAATAAAATACATTTCTCAAACCTGAGTGACATATACTGATTGATGTCTCATTATCGAATACTATAATATTGCAGGAAAATAGGTTTTAAACATAATAATAAACTAGAAATGCCTTTAAAGTTTGTCACTAGCGATTTTCTTAAAGTAATTAAAACGAAAGATAGCTAGTTAAGAATTTTAGGCATGTTAATTACTCTAATAAACCTATTTAGTAACTGACGTTTAATGAAACAAATTTTATCGCGCCTAGTTTATTAATTAGTCATATTTTTAATCATCATAAAATTATTTTGTATTAGTATTACCCATAAAATTTAAAGCCCTATTTAAAATTATTAAAAGTGGTTTAAAGATAGCAGACAAAAATATATTTTAGAGGAAGTAAAACGACGCAGATAACATAATATTTGAATATTAAAGTTTGGTATTTTTTTTAATAAATATGCATTTCTAAAATAACCAAAACGTTCAAGGTACACAATTTAAAAGGATAATTTTCAATCAATCAATTTCAATTCCAGTTTATATTGTTATTCTCAGTGTATTTTGATCTTCATACCTCATATATATATATATATATAGAGAGAGAGAGAGAGAGAGAGAGAGAAAGAGAGAGAGAAGAGAAACAGAAATATCGATTTTTCTGTGGTTCTTGGTCGTAAAAAGCTATATGAAACGAAACAACTAACGGTAAGGAGATTTAGCCCTTTACCATTTTGTCGAGAAACGACCAAAACATGACTCTATGTTTGTTTAAGGGCCAAGGAGCCATCTGCTACCGTGGTATATGCCCCAGCAAATCAGACAGTTTCCTTGGGGGGTATCAGTATTAAAACCGAAATACCCGAACCCTGTTTTTTTTTTAATTTTCAAACAAAATGACCGGTACGATGCACATAATGTTCTTGTTGATCGCGAATATCTGGACGAACATTTTTTTAATAGATTGACCGAAGAGGGAGAGTGCAGTGGCATGCAAGGGCACCGGACTTAACACCATTAGACTTTTTTGTTGGGTCATTTGAAAAGTAAAAGACTTTCAAACAAAATCTGTACTACTGTATGGAAGCTAGAAGTCAACATTTTCAACTCTTAATAAAGTAAAAAGTAAATTAGATCTACGCAAGATTAAGTTAAAACTGAAAAATACGACTCCTTTGATTCAAATGGTTACCATCTTGAAACAGGATTTTCTCCCTAGCTACTAATCCAAGTTTGAACACATAGGAACCGTTATAAAAATAATTTTATTACCTTTATAATGCGATATCAATTAACCCCTCGTTAGATTTAGAATTGTAATGGTGAGTTTCACCCACGATAAGAGATTGAAACGAAAGGGTCGAAAATATACGCAAAACGGTTCTCCTTGAAAACTAAATCGACAGATCCGGGTAATATTTTTTCAAAAAATTGTGTGGAGTATGAAAAATCGGGCTTGTTTCGTTTTCACTGATCCACCCTGTATAGCAATATAAGTACAGATATTTAAAAATATTTGGAAACTAGTTAGTTAATCTAGGTTAAATATATATAGCAGAGTAAGTATATAAACAATGTCCGTTTGCATTTAATAATGGTCACACATAGGAGGGACAGAAACGTTGTGGGAATACATAGCAATGACCAACTAACCCAAACACTGCCACTACCCAGATGATGAAATAATATATTTTTGTACGCGGTTCCCTTTTACTCAATATGCTTTTGCAATGTATTTAATTTTTATGTGATTCATACGAAAATTCAATGTCGAACGACTTCCTAAAACGATAATAAAAATAGGCCTATATTAATATTATGCATTAGTGCGATAACAGGAAACGGAAATGCTTTGTACAGATTAAAATGGATGCATTCTCTCTTCTCACACAATGTTTAAGTCTATAATAACGTGTTAATTATTATATATTAGGCATCTTTTTATAATACATGAAGTGCAGTATCGTTTTATCCATTAGGCAGTGTAAGCGGGCTCTTAGAGTCTGGGCCTCAAAAAGGGTCCTTCGGCGTAAATACATTCCTTACCACGGTATAGCCTAACTTGTTTCTGTAATGCAGTCAGAAATTGATTGGATGTAACACTCTAACATTGCAATCTGCTGTAACACATTAGCTTGTATTAACCATATAAGGCGTTAATGCATAACTTTACCCTCGTTCACCACAAAGATTTTGCAGTAAAGAGTCATTTCGCACATGTGCGTTTTTAAAACAACTTAAATCAGTTTGTAAGGAAACACACGTGAATGTAGAATATCACTACAAAAAAGGCATTCAAAATTCTAATATAAAAGTACCGATCAAAATTGTGTACTAGAATAAATTTGAATGTTTTTTTATGTATCTAACTGACTTTGGATAAACTATATCTACAAATTTAGGAGCACAACTGTAGCCCATCCACAATTTTGTTGTTCTTTGCAATATCATAATGTGCTCACTCATTTGTTGCACTCTAGCACAATATGCTTCAAAATTCTACAACTACTGTCAAAGCAATTTTCCTACAAAAAAAAGTCCTTTGATTATAAATGACCTAGTGGCGGATTACGGCTTAGAAAATGACTTCATTTTCTTAATAAAATAAACACCTATTTCGCGAAAGAGGATGGACATTCTGACCATAGAAAGGTCTTCTTGAAATATGCAGATTATTTAATAGTTTGGATAGGCATTTCGTATCCCTAATGAATAAGTGTAACTTGAATTCGTGGGTTATGGGACTGCAATAAGGTCTAAAGTGAAACCACTATTTTCAATTGCAACGTTTCGTGTTACATTAACACTTTTTCAAGCTCTTGAGTTAGTGTGAAAACCTTAATAATGGACATTTACACAATAAATAAATAAACATATACACATTTTACTGACGTATGAACTACACAACCTTTTAGGACGGACACAGCACGTTTAGAAGTAAAAAGGTTGTGTAGTCCTACGTCAGTAAAATGTGTATATGTTTATTCGTGTGTGGTAAGCTAAGGAGAGGGCAGCTTACAAGCACTGCATAAGTCATTGTCGAGTGCACCATGGCAAAGTTAGCAGTCCTTAAAGCACCCAAGGAGACACATGCCCTCTCAGAGCTAAAGCTGCCCTCTCCTTAGCTTACCACACACGAAATCTACATGATGTACAAATTTCCGTTTGTTTTCCAACTGAATGCCCAGGAATTTGATTTTCTCTGCGTTCTCAAGAACACTCGACAAGTCCCTCAATGAAAGCAACATGCTATGGGTGTTCTCCTTCTTCAGCAACAGCTTATTCGCACAGAACCAATCCTCAACCCTCGACTGTGTTTCCGTTGCAGGACTCAGATGTATCGTTCGCAAATAGAGTAAAGGCGGCCGACTGATCTGTTGATTTGGGCCCAGAATTGACCCCTGAGGGACACCAATATTCATTACTCTCTCTGCCGACAAAACACCACCCTCCCTAACAACTTGAGTCCGGTTTTCCACATAGGTATTGAGCAGCTGGGTACTATCCTTGTGAAAATTATAAAATTTCAGCTTTTCTAAGAGAATGCTGTGTTTGACATAATCGAAGGCCTTGCTAAACTCATAGAAAGTGACTGCGTTATATTGTTGTTTTTCAAAGGACTGCATTATGTGAGAAGACATGTTGGAAATGCCTAGGGTGGTACTAAGCCCCTGTCTGAAGCCAAATTAACAAACTGAGAACAGCTTGTTCACCTCAAAGAAGTTTGCTATTCTAAGTGTCATGCATGTTTCCAAGAAGGTTGTTTATGATGTCTCTAACCTCGATAAAAGATAAATCAAGGAAAACAAAGCTTTCACCCAGAGCAACTCTACGATTAAGATTGTGAAATGGACTTATCTTTATGTCTCCTATATTTTTTATTAAGTTATTGGCAATGTGTGCAAAATAATCATTAAAGTTTTGAGCTGTTATGTTTGTGCCTGAAATAGTAGTATTAGAAGGTTGGTGTGCACAGAATTTGTTTTTTATTTCCACATACTTTTTATTGGATTTTTGGAGGAGGTTATTTGCCTATCATTAGCCGCAACCTCTGCCGCCCTAATTGGTTGGTTATAGAGTTTTTTAGTTCAGTTAAAACTAAGTCAGAACCGTCTTGTGGATATAAGGCCACATAGGTTCTACTAGAACCAGTCTTATAGAATTAAAAATTAATTTTAAATTTGCGCAAAGTTAAATTCTGACTTTTTCCCTATATACATAAGTTTCTGGATTTTTTCAACATACATATTCACACCTTCCATATCAAAAAAAAAATCACAATGTCTGAACTTGAGCTTACCCGAAATTTTTTCATATAAATAAAAGACTGGAATTTCAACACATTATACTTTTCGAAAAAAACCTAAATAAAGATAGTTTAAATAAATACCAGGGAAACACTGCCAAATAAATATATCTCGAAAGATGTTCCTAGTAGACTCTATGATAATCTAAATTTTGTCTGGATCCCATGAGTAGAAACTGAGATTTAGAAAACTACATTCATAAATTTTTCCTTTGTCTGTTTTCTTAATTTGAAAAAGAATTTTCTATTGATTAGAATATATTTTTATTTTGTAAAACGTAATTAGAAATTTAAAGATAATAAAAATATTGAGCGTTTACATAAAGTTAGAAGTAATTAATTAATTAAAATGCTTAAAAACATTGGAAAAAATTGGTTGCATGGAACACCCTTTATACATGAAACAACTGTCTAGAAATGCAAACTTTAATAGATCAATTCGATGTGGTTTAGGGTTTGTTCAAAAAGTAATAGGTACCTTAAGTTTGATAGGGGTTTATTCCCTAACATTGTGGACATGGCTTATACAAGGATGATGTGAGAATATCAAAGGAGAGCCAGGGCGATCCGAGAAGACCCAGGAAGAACCGAGGACATGCTGGGCAAACCAAAGAAATTCGGGGAGATCCGGAGCAATCCGAGATTTTCTGGGGAGTCCTACCGATAGATATCGATTTACCAGTCACAATAAAATTTTGAATAACCTGCATCTATCGGCAATCTTAAGTAGCGACTTAAATGTCCTAAACGCTGGTAGAGTCCTTTTTAAAGTTTTCGGAGGGACCGCTTAATGTTTTCCAGCTTCACTCGCTACATTAATTTATATTAGTGGTTATAATGTAAAATGTAGAAATGGGCATTTTATCGGTATATCGATATATCGAATGACATTTTTATGAAGATGCAGACTTCCCATCCCTAGTTGAAAATATATTTTTATTTTACAGAATGAATATTATGGGCTATCAATTCAATGTTTAACCTTTAAAAAAATTAATTCTATTAATTTTTCACTGACTTATGTATATTGGTATGTACTTAAAATTGTTGTTTTAAAATTTGGTGGTATATCTCCCGCGACCTATGGAGAGGGCATCTAATTTCTTGTAACACTATTAAAATGTCTTCAGCCTGACTATACCGAAGAATTCGAATTCTAACCTGCCGTCTTGCCGATACCTTTTTCCATAAACTATGTTTTTTTCGGCAATATAGAACTGAAAATACCAATAACTGACCAATTAATACAAAAAAAAATATCGATACTTATCGGTATATCAATAACCATCGGTATATTGATAAATATCGATAGTTGTCAAAATATCGATAACTATCGACATTTAAAATCTAATATCTCTCATCCCTAGTGTCCGAACATATACAGACGGCGAAGACATAAGTGGAGACAATAACAACATAAGAGACGGATGCAAGACCACATGGAGACCACGCGGGTGTCAAGGGTGTATCTAAAGCATCCCTCGAAAAGGGTAGTTTAAAGGAGTCTTACCAGAATAAATCCACCATTGGGATATGCTCACGATGAACAGAGAATAGCCGTAGCCGTAGTAAACAGGTACCTAGGGGGACCACTAGATCCACCAAAATACAACCCGTTATTCCCTAAAGATGACACGCTTTTAAAAACTCTAGATTTATTCTCAGGTGTGCGTCCACTGCAAGAAATATACGGTATTATAACAATAGAAGTAAGTAGGATATAGATTACACAAAAACAAAACAATTTTTATTGCAAAAATAAAAAACAAATTTACAAAAAAAAAACTTTGAAGCACTTTTTCTAAGAACAACGTGTACCGATGAGCCAAAGCCACTGGCGGATATAATATGCAATAAATTTAATAAAAAAAGGGGAATAGAGAACAGTATTTGCCTAAAATATAACCTCTAAAATTACACAAAGTAAAAAATCAACAAAAACTTTAGATCCTATTTACTCAGTTTAAGATTGTAAATATTGACTAAACTACTTAACTTAAAAAGTGATCTTTAAGTAAACACTCAAATCCATTTAAAAATATTTTCTGTGAAATCACAAGACCTGCTTATTCATCAAACAACGGTGAGTCTGTTATTGGAATTCTAGATCCCACTAAAAGTATAACACATTTTAGTATATTAATGCTTAATCAAATTTTATATTGGAAGAAAAACATAGTGTATGGAATGATTCTTTAACATTGATAATTTTGAATCAAATTTGTATCTTATTTATTGTACGTAATTTGAAGTCAATGCATTTGATCCCGCCAAAATTAAATTATATATCGCATTGGATTTTTACCAAAATATATCACAGTGACTTTTTACCACTTCATCCCCATATTATGATCCTCGATTTTTGAGCAAAATTAAAAGTCAATTTTTTAGCTATGCCGCGAACAAGCTGATAAAAATACCGACGGAAATGGGATAACATGTTTTTCGGCGTTTAAGGACTCTGAAACGAGAAGATTTGTGAAAATCCCAGAGGGTGTATTTTACTCGAATACAATATTTCCCTCTTAGGAGAAAAGTAGAAACATAATAATCATATACCCCTTAATAATAAACAGAATAAATATGTAAGTACTTTACAGAGCTGTCACAAGTACTGACAAAAATTATTTGAAAAACAAGTATCAAATACTTATGAAATCATCAAAAAGAACAAAACAACTACATACTTTCAAATTTTAAAAGTATTTAAAGTATCAAGTAACTGGTAATTTTACTTTATTTTTGTCCCTTGAGCTTGAATAAAATTTAGTAGGACGATGTATGAGGTGTACTTTTGAGATTTCATTTGTATTTACAATGAGTATTTTAAAGGTTCATTGTATTTTAAAGATTCAGTTCTATGTACATTTTTCCGAATTTAAATTTCAATCGTCGTCCAAAGAACCTTTAATAGTATTAATCAGGATTCTCTATATACCACAAGAGCAATAACAGTATGGTTAAATGAAACATTTTTAAATAAATGCATAGTAAATCAAGTATTTAACCATTAGAACTATTAGCTTTAAACATTTCCGCAAAACCGAACTGTACTGCAAAACATACTAAGGATTAAAATGCAAGGCAAAACTCCAAAATACGTTGAAGCAGAAGAATAGCAATTTAAATAGGTATTTAATTATAAATTTTAATAGTCAATTTATTACTTCCAAGTAGTAACTACTACACCTCATAGAAACATATGTTTTATTTTCCTTGTAAGTGAAAATATTTTAGGTGTCATGATAGAGTTTTGGTGGGCAAAGCAGTTCTTAACAAATCGATATAAAAATTTTGATCTGATGATGAATCTTGAAAATTGAAACGTTGTTTCTAAAAACACAGCGCTCCATTAAATTCCTCATAAAAAGTGACTACAGAATGTGTCAAATTGCGGACACACATTTGTTCCAATTTAGCTGACTTCGTACCTAGTATAGTTTACAAGATCCAAATTTCGAACATCCCGTACATGTGCTTCCCATTTGCCTGAAAAGTATATTTTATAGCAATTTGGACGAAAGGGTAGCGAACGAAAAATTACCGAGCAACACGGTCAGACCGGAAGTTCCGGAGATTCATAATTTTAACTAGAACAAAGCGAGCGACAACACGACAATGGCAATGAACAATAAAGAATAATGGTCTTCAAATTTTTAACGGAAAGCGAATATTTCGACATTGCACGTTTATCATACCTACATAGAGTAAATATTATAACAAAAAATAGTAAAAATATTCGGCTGTCAAAATATAAATATTCATCTGCCGAAATATTGTTTATTGCTTTTTAAAGAAGAGCAAATTTAATAGAATTTTAGAATTTTTTTTGTTGTGGATTATAAGTGTTTTTCAAGAGTTTTCAATAAGAAAAAATTTTTGTGACATATACATTGGGTCCCAAATGGGTCATGGATGTAAATACGGACCTCTGTATTTCTTTTTAGAAGCCTGAATCAGACATATATGGCTTCTTAGGGGGAAATATTAAATCTGCTTTCTAATAATCAACTGTGCTACATCATTCGTTTTGGTAGAAGGAATGTTCGACATAGTTGATGATGGTACCCGTTTACAAATCCTCAAATTCAAAATGTAGCATCACCGGAATATTTTACATAAAAAGTTGCAATTACAAGCCAAAAAACTTTCCCTGAATTCAATCACACAAGTTAACACCTAGGATTACACATATTGCTCAATATATTGTAATAGAACAAAAGGTGAATATGAGTGAAGTTCCGTGTACTTTAAAAAGATTGATAAAGCCCTTTTAGCAAGCCTTTTCTGGTAATTAAACTTGCCGGTTATCAAGAAAAGTGAAATATATTAACAATTTCAAACGGACGAGACCTAGAGGTGATTTATAGAAAGGCGATCAAAATCAAGGATACCTCCGCGTTTTGGCGCTACGACTCTAGCCTAATCTAATCATCCTCGTATCTCTTACGTTTCCAAGATCTTTCAACCATTTATATGTCTAGTTTTCAAGATGCCACTAAATTTCTTCTGTTTGTTGTAGTATGTAAGAAAATAAATTATTTAATAAACATTAAGAACATCATCAAATAGTATATTGGGTGATAAGCCATTCTTTAAAACATGGATCAATATTTTCTAAAAATTTAAGTAGAATCCGACCGATATCTGCTTTCGATACCTTCAGCTATTTTTCCTATGTTCGGCAAATAATCGGCGTCGGCCAACAAAATTTGTGCACGCTTCCAAATAAAATTTAATATTATTATATTTTGATGAATACTTGACATCTTTTTTAAAACAATCTCTGCTTTAAGATATGTAGATGTATCTCATTACTGCTAATCTAGCCCTTATGTGTGGTATTTAAAACAGGCTGCGAAAATAATTTTTATCGACACCTCCCATTTTTAGGTAGTAAACAATTATTTAGTTCAGCTGGCCAAGTTTATGCTGACAGGAAGTGTTACAATCTCGGAACTAATCTACTTCTAAAAACCAACAGTCTCAAAAACTCAAAATGGTGTTAATTTTGGCTACTTATAGTATAAATATGAGTGAGGGCTTATGGGATTCGGAATGAGTTCTAGAAAAAGATGCAAAACTTTCAAACCCGCACATACACAATTTCAAAAGTTATTAACAAATTACAATTAAAAAAGAAGTTAGTATTAAAATACGTGTTTGGGAAATTTATGTACGAGAAATTATGTTGTCTTCCCTCTCGGCGCTGGCACTCTTCTAAGTAAGACCTAAAATGCGCCATGACACGTCGATACATCACCAATAGAATGTCTTCAATTTCTTTAAAGATACTCTCTTTTAAATGCTCAAGTTTGCAGGAGGATTGATGTAAACGTTTACTTTCAGATACCCACACAAAAAAACTCGAGAGGTGTCAAGTTTGGACTTCTTGGGGGCCACATGACTCACGCGTTTTTTGGATATAACTTTTTATAGAAAAAGTTCATTCACAGCTCGCAAAGGCCAACTTGCGGTATGTAATTGTAAAATAACTAGCCGAATTCACTGTGGAAGTACGCCCGCGGTGGTCTTCAAATAAAAACCGTACTATGAAACGAACGACATTGCAACCCATACGTCTTTTGTCTTCTTTCGTCACTGGAGATAATGTTGTCAAGTCTTTGAAACATTTCTCGGCAAAAATTCAGGCAGGTGTAAATATTTTGTAAAAATTCTTTGCAAAGAGCTTTTGCTTAAGGTTAAGGCGGCTACTTGTTTTCGCTGAGAATAGCTCGGACGAGCATCTCTTGCACGTTCAAGGTTTTCAGGCACTGCAATTGATCTTGTTTACTTTTAAACCAATCTTTTTGAACTTTGTAACCCACCTTTTAATGACTTTTGCTTTTGGAGCACCCTCTCTTGCTTGAAAATTACAGTGAGCCCGATATTGGCTTTGAATATTGCTGCGCTAAAACGTTTTCATACTTCCATCGTGACGTGACTAAATTCCCCGTCGATGATGATGACCGAACCAAGGTAGTCCTTTCTTGCGCACTTACTGGTTCTCGAGTTATCCAAGAAAGAAATATGCACAACATTCTGGCACTCCTTGTACATACATAACAAAGAAAATTAACAAAAAATCAATTCGTAATTTTAATTTACCGCTTTCTTTTTATACAGCTTTTCCCTCTCCTCCCTTATTACACAGTTTTAACTGTCAGGAAGGGTGAACGCTAATAGCTTAAAGGCATAAAAAGAACGAAACAAAGATACCGCATTTCTTTTTATAAGAAATACAAACCAAAGCGGAAAAGGAAAAAGGGAAATTCTTACTATGATACAAAAACTGTTTGCAAAAAAGAACTAGCCAATTTTCCATTAAATATTGAGCAAAGAAAAATTGGCGGCAGCCTTTTAATTTTCTAAAGAGCTTTATTCAGACTAGGCTCTACTGCTATTGAATTTCTACGAAGTATATACGAAATAATCATGGGAGTCGGAAGGTTTAAATTTAAGGGAGCCAAAGTAAAATATTACCATTTACAATAAAGATATGACGAAACTCAACGCGCCCATCCGGCGTCCATATATATCTCATTAACTGCTTGTATCGCTGTTTAGTTGGAACGCACAGAACATGTGGTTTGGTCTTGCCAAAAGCGACTATTTGTTTAGAAATACAATCATTATGGTTATCCAAAAACGCATTTAATCAGCCGATCGGATGCAGTTCGTCGCGCACTAGCAACTCTGCGCATTGTGGCTAACAGCGTCGACCCCGGGCGTGGTACTACGCGGGATTTCTCGATGGATCCCAGCTATACAGAATATATTACAAAGTTGAAATCCATTTAGGGGTTAATATTTTTAGTTTATATGGATCTCCTATTCAAAATCTGTCTTTAGTTAAAGATAGAAGGCAATGTAAGTAACCCTCAAGAGACAAAGCTCTCTTTACAGCACCCTAAGTATCGGAGCCCTGCAATCACTCTCACATATATATATATATATATATATATATATATATATATATATATATATATATATAGCAAATACTTTATTTATTTTATAACGGGTAAATATATATATACAAACATATATATATATATATATATATATATATATATATATATATATATATATATATATATAATTATTCAATTTGTTTCTTAAACCCGGTATATATATTAATTGGACTTCTTTCTTGGGTATAGGTTTATTTGCAAAATCAAACAATGGGATTAACTTGACGTTTCGCCTATCATAGTAGGCTTTCTCAAAAATTGCTCATTCCTTTATTTTTTTTTTGTTTTTTGGTATATATGGCTTTCCTTACCTATCTACAATTAATTTAAAAAACATTTAGTGGTCTAATTATAAAATGACATTTACAATTTTTCTAAAACTGATTTAATATTTTATACTATTGACAATAATTATTACAAAATTAATAAAATAAGGCTACATACCTCGAAAAATACATGCTGATTATTCACTTATATTTGAATGATAGGTAGCAAGTTAGTGGTTTGCCAGGCAACTCATGGCACAGTTTTAGGTAAAAAAGTGTTCTTATCGTAGTACGTTTTTTTTTTGAGGAATCTATAGATAATTTTTGCTATTTTTTAATTTAAATCTTAGAGTAGAATCAGACATTCACAATAATATACTACATTTTAAAAATAATGGCTTAGACGAAGTTAAAACTTTACTAAAATATCAAATTGTGGTATATCTGACTTAAATTTTGTATGTCTTGTTTGTCCTTTACTGCATTTTTTTCTTTTTTTATGTGAATCATTTCTTTGATAATTAATTTCTGATACAGGTTGTCTTTATCAATGATTTTGGTTTCAGAAAAATTAAATTCGTGTTTTGTGCTTTTTTCATGTTTGTGTAATGCAGTGGATGCATTCTTTGTATACTTATGCCCTTTTATTCTATTTTCTAAAAATAGGGTTGTCATACCAATATATTTCATAGGGCAGTTTAAACAAGGAATTTCATATACGAGATTGGATTTTTTATTTTTGGGAATTTTAGTTTTTAATTTTGTAAATAGGGGGCCTATCAGGTTCTGGGCTTTATGACACACAATTATGTTATATTTTCCTGAGATATGTTTTAATTTTTCAGATAATTGAGATGTGTATGGCATTGCTATATATTTTTTTGCGTATTATCTTGTCTTACGTTTTCGTTATGATTGTTATAATATATGTACGTCCTTTGTTTGATTTTTTTTTTATCAGTTTTTCTGGGAAATGATTTGTATTCAAGGTCTCTTTAACTTTATTAAGGGCTTCAGGACGGTATTCTGGTGACGTTAAAGATATGGCACGGTCAACTAGACCAATCACAACACTTCTTTTTTGTTTGTATGGATGGTGGGAATTGAAATTAAGATATCGTCCAGACCAAGTTTCTTTTGTAAACCATTTAGTTTTTAAATTATTTTCTTTTTGTCTTATTATAGTAAGGTCGAGAAAATTTATTGTGTTTTCTGATTCAACTTCAAGAGTGAACTGAAGTTTCGGATGGAAATTATTGAATGCGAAAAGTATTTCTTTTATTTTATTTTCTGGAACTGATGCTAAACAATCATCCACATATCTCTTAAAAAAAGTAATATTAAAATTCAATTTTTCAAGAACTTCCTCTTCTAGGTATTCCATAACTATTTGTGCGATTGTAGAGGAAATAGGTGAGCCCATAGCACATCCATCAAGTTGTTGATAAAATTGGTTTTCGTATTGAAAATAATTATTTGACATTATAAGATGTAAGGCTTCTAAGAATTCAGGCTGAGTTAGAGTTGTAAAATTTTTTAAAACATTTCATTTGCCTTTTATAGCACTAACTATGAGTTCGTTTGGTATATTAGTATACAAAGAAATTACATCTAGTGATATTAACTTTGAATTTGGTGGTATTGTTACTGTATCTAGAAAATGTTTAAATGTAAATGAGTCTTTTATGTAATAAGTGTTTTTACCTGTGATATTTGACAAACATTTTGACAAATATTTTGAGAGCTTGTAGAAAGGAGATTGAATACTTGAAACTATAGGCCTGAGGGGAATGTTAGGTTTATGCAATTTGGGTAGGCCATATATTTTAGGCGTGACTGTATTATGAATTGACAAATTTTTAGCTTCCGCGTCAGTTAATAGATTTTTGTATAAGAGTTTTTTTACAAAAGTGTTATTTTTGTTTCGATGTTAGTTGGGTCATTCTTTAAAAGTTTATAGGTACTGGTATCTTTTAAGAGCTGATTCATTTTTGTTTCATAATCAGTAGTATTCATTATAACGATTTTACTGCATTTATCTGGTTTAAGTATAGTTATTTGAGGATTATCTTTAATGAATTGCCTCGTTTTATTATGTTGTTTCTGTATTCGTTTTTGAAAATTGGTAATTTTATTTTTTTTATGTTTAATTTTTATTTTATGATTGGTAAGTATATTTACTACGTCTGACATTATACTATCTTTTATTTCATTTGGTTTATCTTGTATAGCTGTTTCTACGCAGGATATATATTCTGTTAAAGGTTAGCTTTTTTCGTTCTGAACAGGAAGCGAGAAGTTTTCGCCTAAAGCAAGAACTTCTGCCACATCGTTAGGAATATCTGTGTTAGAAATGTTGTCTAACCATGAGGATGTATTTATTTGTATGTCATTTTTTTCAGTGACCGATATTAATTTAGAAAGTTTTTTTTTATTTTTTTGTTTAATAGAATTGAATAATTTTTCATATTTAATGTTTTCAAACCTCATGAATTTATTAAAAACCTCAATTGGAATTATTGATTTAACTGCGTTAATTTTTTGTTGAAGGAGATTATTTAATTTATTTATAACTTTCGTTGTTTCAGTTATACATAGATTTAAAATTTTTACCTTTGTGATGTTTATAATATCATCAAATTTATTTTAGAGGTACGTACCTGTGAACACAATGTGGGAAACATTGAAAATTAAAAAAGTTGGCGAGACGTCTGTATGTTTGCTTCTTAATAGGAAAATTCTTCTTTTTTGTTGCTTTACTAATTTCGTGTTTGTGGTAGATATTTTTTTAAGCATATCGGCACATAAAAATCCTAAATCGTAGTAAATATACTTACCAATCATAAAATAAAAATTAAACATAAAAAAAATAAAATTACCAATTTTCAAAAACGAATACAGAAACAACATAATAAAACAAGGCAATTCATTAAAGATAATCCTCAAATAACCATACTTAAACCAGATAAATGCATGTTAAGTCCTAACACTGGAACCTGTGGTGGAAGATAGATCAAAATACAAGAGTTCTAACCACACTACACCACAAACTTGTTACGTTCTAGACGCGCGTTTCGCTAACCAAGTTAGCATCATCAGCAGATGATATAAACTAAAGTAACTTATCCTAACCGAGACTATTTATAGGTAAATGTGTTCACACTTGGTCGCACCCGACTGCACCGTTGTCAAGTAAACAATAGAGGGGACTATAGGGAATAGGCCCTCTGTCTTTATTTAGTGCTTTCTTACCACATTTAACTATTTCTATACTCTCAAATGCATCCAATAATCTATTATTAGATACATTTTTAATCAACTTAAGATTATTTATTCCTATTCGGTGATTGTTTTCCAAAGCATGTTGGGCAACGCTTGACTTTTCTGTTCTTCCGTATCTTAAATGTGCCATGTGTTCTTTAAAACGAATGTTTATGGAGCGTTTAGTTTGCCCAACATATTTTAGATCGCAGTCATTACAGCTAATTTCATATATGCCACTCCTCTCCCTCAAGTCGACTTTGTCTTTGAGGTTTCCAAGGAGATATTTCAAACTATTCTCCGTTTTGTAGGCTACTCTAAAACCTACGTTTTTAAATACTTTTTCTAGATTTCCAAAGAAAAATGTTCGTAGTTATCGATGTCAAATTTTTGAAGAAAATGTGTTCACTTAAAAACAAACTGAGAAAGTTGAAACCACAAAAACAAATTTCTTCGGAAGTCGAGAACATTGTAGAAAATCTTTCTTCTCAGTCTTTTGATAATAGAGAAATTGCCCTTTTGAATAAAGGTTTGAATTTTGCAGAGCCTCCAGTAAAAAATAGTTTACCAACTATTATAGGGAATATCGAAATTTCCATTCAATATGTGCCAGAGTCAACTAAGGGATTCATTAGAGAGGCCTGCAGAAATCAAATCTCAAAAAACATTGTTAGCAACAAGTCAAAATATGTTTCTCGTAAAAACACTGAAGTTATCCAGGGACTGAAGAAAAAGGAATGTTTTTATTTAAAAGCAGACAAAGGAAATAAGGTTGTTATACTAGACAAAACAGATTATTTTGAAAGAGTAGACAATTTGATTCAAACTGGTCCTTACGATTTAATTGAGAAAAACCCGTTATCAAAAATGATAACAGAAGTAAAAAGTACTTTAAAACAGTGTAAAAACCTTGTGTCCGATAAACTAAAATTCAAACTAACACATAGTAACCCACAGTTATCTAAACTGTATTGCCTTCCCAAAATTCATAAACCTGGGAAATCCATGAGACCTATTGTTTCAGCTGTTGGATCACCAACGTACAATATTTCAAAATGGTTAGTAGAAGAATTCGGCAAATTAAATATCTCGTATGATAACTTTGAGGTTACTAACTCGTTAGAATTCTTAGATAAAATTAAGAATGTTCACTTAAAAGAAGGTGAAATTTTAATATCTTTTGATGTAAGCTCATTGTTTCCTAGTGTACCCATACCACTAGCTTTAGAGTACCTAAAGGAACTTATTGAAATCAATAATTTGAAGAAAGAAATTATTGATGAGTATTTACATCTCACAAAATTATGTATGAATCAAAATTTTTTTCAGTACAATAATAAATATTATAAACAACTAGAGGGAACTGCGATGGGCAATTGCTTATCTCCGTTCCTTGCAAATTTGTTTATGGGCAGATTAGAAACCCAATTCAAAAAAGAACTCAAGTATTTCCCAAGGGTGTGGTATAGATACGTAGACGATATATTTGCTATTTTTGATACTAAAACAGAAAATTTGGACACTTTCTTAGAAACATTAAACAATAAATATCCTTCCATTAATTTTACGTACGAAAAAGAGAAGAATGGGCAATTACCTTTTCTCGACACGTTAGTTATGAATGAAATGAATCGGATTAAAAATATAGCTAAAAGTAATGGATATAATGATAATTTTGTACATAAACTAGTAAATAGACATAAGCATAAGAAAATGTTAAAAGATGCCACTACTCTTCAAATACCTGAGGCTTCCAATAAATTCATAGTAATCCCATATGATCCCAGATATACGAGAGGTCTAGAAAAAGTATTTAAAAACGTAGGTTTTAGAGTAGCCTACAAAACGGAGAATAGTTTGAAAAATCTCCTTGGAAACCCCAAAGACAAAGTCGACTTGAGGGAGAGGAGTGGCATCTATGAAATTAGCTGTAATGACTGCGATCTAAAATATGTTGGGCAAACTAAACGCTTCATAAACATTCGTTTTAAAGAACACATGGCACATTTAAGATACGGAAGAACAGAAAAGTCAAGCGTTGCCCAACATGCTTTGGAAAACAATCACCGAATAGGAATAAATAATCTTAAGTTGATTAAAAATGTATCTAATAATAGATTATTGGATGCATTTGAGAGTATAGAAATAGTTAAATGTGGTAAGAAAGCACTAAATAAAGACAGAGGGCCTATTCCCTATAGTCCGGTGCAGTCGGGTGCAACCAAGTGTGACCACATTTAACTATAAATAGTCTCTGTTAGGATAAGTTACTTTAGTTTATATCATCTGCTGATGATGCTAACTTGGTTAGCGAAACGCGCCTCTAGAACGTAACAAGTTTGTGGTGTAGTGTGGTTAGAACTCTTGTATTTTGATCAGATAAATGCAGTAAAACCGTTATAATGAATACTACTGATTATGAAACAAAAATGAATCAGCTCTTAAAAGATACCAGCACCTATAAACTTTTAAAGAATGACCCAACTAACATCTTTCAAAACAAAAATAATACTTTTGTAAAAAAACTCTTATACAAAAATCTATTAACTGACGCGGAAGTTAAAAATTTGTCAATTCATAATGCAGTCACGCCTAAAATATATGGCCTACCCAAAATGCATAAACCTAACATTCCCCTCAGGCCTATAGTTTCATGTATTCAATCTCCTTTCTACAAGCTCTCAAAGTATTTGTCAAAATGTTTGTCAAATATCACAGGTAAAAACACTTATTACATAAAAGACTCATTTACATTTAAACATTTTCTAGATACAGTAACAATAACACCAAATTCAAAGTTAATATCACTAGATGTAATTTCTTTGTATACTAATATACCAAATGAACTCATAGTTAGTGCTATAAAAGGCAAATGGAATGTTTTAAAAAGTTTTACAACTCTAACTCAACCTGAATTCTTAGAAGCCTTACATCTTATAATGTCAAATAATTATTTTCAATACAAAAACCAATTTTATCAACAACTTGATGGATGTGCTATGGGCTCACCTATTTCCTCTACAATCGCACAAATAGTTATGGAATACCTAGAAGAGGAAGTTCTTAAAAAATTGAATTTTAATATTACTTTTTTTAAAAGATATGTGGATGATTGTTTAGCATCAGTTCCAGAAAATAAAATAGAAGAACTACTTTTCGCATTCAGTAATTTCCATCCGAAACTTCAGTTTACTCTTGAAGTTGAATCAGAAAACAAAATAAATTTTCTCGACCTTACTATAATAAGACAAAAAGAAAATAATTTAAAAACTAAATGGTTTACAAAAGAAACTTGGTCTGGACGATATCTTAATTTCAATTCCCACCATCCATAAAAACAAAAAAGAAGTGTTGTGATTGGTCTAGTTGACCGTGCCATATCTTTAACGTCACCAGAATACCGTCCTGAAGCCCTTAATAAAGTTAAAGAGACCTTGAATGCAAATATTTTCCCAGAAAAACTGATAAAAAAAATTATCAAACAAAGGTCGTACATATATTATAACAATCATAACGAAAACGTAAGACAAGATAATACGCAAAAAAATATATTGCAATGCCATACACATCTCAATTATCTGAAAAATTAAAACATATCTCAGGAAAATATAACATAATTGTGTGTCATAAAGCCCAGAACCTGATAGGCCCCCTATTTACAAAATTAAAAACTAAAATTCCCAAAAATAAAAAATCCAATCTCGTATATGAAATTCCTTGTTTAAACTGCCCTATGAAATATATTGGTATGACAACCCAACTTTTAGAAAATAGAATAAAAGGGCATAAGTATACAAAGAATGCATCCACTGCATTACACAAACATGAAAAAAGCACAAAACACGAATTTAATTTTTCTGAAACCAAAATCATTAATAAAGACAACCTGTTTCAGAAATTAATTATCAAAGAAATGATTCACATAAAAAAAGAAAAAAATGCAGTAAATGACAAACAAGACATACAAAATTTAAGTCAAATATACCACAATTTGATATGTTAGTATAGTTTTAACTTCGTCTAAGCCATTATTTTTAAAATGTAGTATATCATTGTGAATGTCTGATTCTACTCTAAGATTTAAATTAAAAAATAGCAAAAAATGATCTATAAATTCCTCAAAAAAAAAAAAAACTTACTACGATAAGAACACTTTTTTACCTAAAACTGTGCCATGAGTTGCCTGGCAAACCACTAACTTGCTACCTATCATTCAAATATAAGTGAATAATCAGCATGTATTTTTCGAGGTATGTAGCCTTATTTTATTAATTTTGTAATAATTATTGTCAATAGTATAAAATTTTAAATCAGTTTTAGAAAAATTGTAAAAAAAAGGAATGAGCAATTTTTGAGAAAGCCTACTATGATAGGCGAAACGTCAAGTTAATCCCATTGTTTGATTTTGCAAATAAACCTATACCCAAGAAAGAAGTCCAATTAATATATACCGGGTTTAAGAAACTAAAGTATTTTATATATATATATATATATATATATATATATATATATATATATATATATATATATATATATATATATATATATATATATATATATATATATATATATATATATATATATATATATATATATATATATATATATATATATATATATATATATATATATATATATATATATATATTATATATATATAAATATAAATAAAGTATTATATATATATATATATATATATATATATATATATATATATATATATATATATATATATATATATGTGAGAGTGATTGCAAGGCTCCGATACTTAGGGTGCTGTAAAGAGAGCTTTGTCTCTTGAGGGTTACTTACATTGCCTTTTATCTTTAACTAAAGACAGATTTTGAATAGGAGATCCATATAAACTAAAAATATTAACCCCTAAATGGATTTCAATTTTGTAATATATTCTGTATAGCTGGGATCCATCGAGAAATCCCGCGTAACGATTCCCGCGTAGTACCACGCCCGGGGTCGACGCTGTTAGCCACAATGCGCAGAGTTGCTAGTGCGCGACGAACTGCATCCGATCGGCTGATTAAATGCGTTTTTGGATAACCATAATGATTGTATTTCTAAACAAATAGTCGCTTCTGGCAAGACCAAACCACATGTTCTGTGCGTTCCAACTAAACAGCGACACAAGCAGTTAATGATATATATATGGACGCCGGATGGGCGCGTTGAGTTTCGTCATATCTTTATTGTAAATGGTAATATTTTACTTTGGCTCCCTTAAATTTAAACCTTCCGACTCCCATGATTATTTCGTATATACTTCGTAGAAATTCAATAGCAGTAGAGCCTAGTCTGAATAAAGCTCTTTAGAAAATTAAAAGGCTGCCGCCAATTTTTCTTTGCTCAATATTTAATGGAAAATTGGCTAGTTCTTTTTTGCAAACAGTTTTTGTATCATAGTAAGAATTTCCCTTTTTCCTTTTCCGCTTTGGTTTGTATTTCTTATAAAAAGAAATGCGGTATCCTAGTATATTATTGTGAATGTCTGATTCTACTCTAAGATTTAAATTCAAAAATAGCAAAAAATTATCTATAAATTCCTCAAAAAAAAAACGTACTACGATAAGAACACTTTTTTACCTAAAACTGTGCCATGAGTTGCCTGGCAAACCACTAACTTGCTACCTATCATTCAAATATAAGTGAATAATCAGCATGTATTTTTCGAGGTATGTAGCCTTATTTTATTAATTTTGTAATAATTATTGTCAATAGTATAAAATTTTAAATCAGTTTTAGAAAAATTGTAAATGTCATTTTATAATTAGACCACTAAATGTTTTTTAAATTAATTGTAGATAGGTAAGGAAAGCCATATATACCACAAAAAAAATAATAAAGGAATGAGCAATTTTTGAGAAAGCCTACTATGATAGGCGAAACGTCATCCCATTGTTTGATTTTGCAAATAAACCTATACCCAAGAAAGAAGTCCAATTAATATATATATATATATATATATATATATATATATATATATATATATATATATATATATATAAACACATATATAAAAAAAGAACAACGAATAGGAACGAGAAATCCAACTTCTGGGGAGTGTCCCCACTAAGAATAGCACAGTTAAGATGTGAGTGTATATATCGATAGTAGGCACTCATAAGCACACCATGAGTTACAGTTTTGAATCGTTAAGGTGTTTTAACATATATTCTTTTTATAAATTGAGTTGCGTTTATCACATGTTAATTTAGTGCCTAGATATATGCCAATAAATTTGACACGACGTAGAATTTCTATTTCGTGGTCGTAGAGAAAAATTTATTATTTGAGTTTCTAATTCTTTTGTGTCAGTTTATTTAGGACAAACCACTTTTGTGTGCCATTTGACGCATCCCCGACACTATCCACAAAGCAAAAGACTCAGGATGACGTACTCCAGGGTTCAGTGTTAGGAGTATTTTTGTGTATCTACATAGATAACATCCCTGCATGTACAGACACTACGAAGACGCAATAGTCATCAATAAGTCTGACTTTTAGGAGAAATTGGATCTTATTTTTAACTCGCCGCCCAACAAAACCCACAAGAGATGCTCGAAAGACCATAGTCAACGTTTCCCAAATAATATTATCAAAGACAGAAGAACAATTGTTAAGCAGGGATCTTAATGTTGCAGTGGCACCAAACCGCACACCAGTTTTGGAAATAATGCAGCTGTTGAAAGCATCAACTTCCCTCAGCCTGAAACAGATGAATTCCGGCATAAAAAAGGACCGTTTTGGATAAAAAGATAAAGACACTAACTAATATATCAAAACAAGCGTCTCTCGGAAGAGAGTTCCTTAAAGATTCTTTCTGCAGACAAAGGGAATGTTACAATAGTTATGGACACCGAAACATATACCAGAAGATCAACGTAGACTTGATAAAAGGAAACTACAAAATACTACCGAATCCCACAAGCGCAACTGAGAGCAAGGTATATAGTGCCTAGATCTCAGATTTGATATGCAGCAAGTTAGCGCCATATTACATTCAAGCCACCTCATCTCTATGTACCTTCGCGGTACACACGTCGGGAAAGCGTCCAGAGTATGTCAAACTGAGAGCGATTTATTTATTTTAGAGTAGAGTCAGATTTTTTCCGCAGAGAAGTATTTGATTCCGACTACGGACGTGCTGGAGCTTGCTAAAGAACATCTTATTCGTTCTTGTTCTTTTATCTCTTTTAATTCTAGGTCAGCAAACATTTTAGCAAGTTCTACCTTTACTGTAGCTTGCCTTGTCTTTATAATGGCTCGAAAAATTCCGTATATCTTAAGAAAAAAGGTGATCAATAGATCTTCTGAATGGGTTTCTGGATTTATGTTCATACATGTTTAACGTGACGCAATCGTGCTGTACAGAAAACTCATGTGTTCACTCCATGGCTATTTTTTTTATTTTTAGCAGCTTCTCCTCTAGTCCCCCTTAAGACTTTTCTTGTATTTCATATCAACTTCCAATTTTCCATTTAGTTTTTAGTGTTTCTCCTGAAAAAAAGTTTTTTTACCAAAATAATAAATTTTTCTGTTGTAGGTATCTATCTGGTTACGAATGACTAGCAACCATAGATATATACTTGCTCATATGTTTATGCTCGCAATAAATTATTGCATTTTCCTTTAGAATGGGGCGTTCGACTAGAACCAAAACTGTGACGTAATTAGGTAAAGAAATTTGGACTGTGCTGTAACCTATCTACTTAAAAAATCCAACAGAAGAGACATGGAGACTATGTAAGATTGGATTCCGAGAACTTTGGGGGTGTCCCAACCGTGTAGGAAGAATGGGAAACATGTTGCTACATAAAATGTACGCGTAACAGTGGCTCAAATTATTTTTGCAATACACATTATTAAGTCATCAGACTATTTCGGCTCACCATTCGTCAGCATGCGTCGCTGACGAATGCGTTTTATATCACTTGGCTAGTTTTGTTTTGTCACAGGGAGGCGCCAAAACGTCACTGCTGTACATGCATTAACTTTTACAAGACCGACGAATCCAAGAGCCACAAACGCTGCATTCGAAATTCGAGAAAAATGTCAAAATGTGTTGTTTATTTTAACAATAAAATATTTAAGACATCATTATTGTGTAAAAAATACTTACTGTCTTGATTAAACTCCTAAATATTTTTATAATTTTTGTGACTAGTGTCGCTAAGATGTGAGATATCTCTGTGGCGGGTACAAACTGTTTTCTAATACAAACGAATACTGTCCGTCGCGATCTGCCGTCAGGCAGCTGCGATAATCCGCTTGTAGCATGCGTATAATATGTAGCCAATCAGCGGATATATTTTCTATTTGATCATATAAACAATGTTTTATATACAACCTTGTCAATTAGTCCTGCAACTTTTAATTTTTGTTAATATAACATAATATAAAAACTGTCAAAAAACATAAACAGTATTTTTGAAGTATTTTACAGAAAGTTGACACTTAAGCATGCGTATAATATGTATCCAATCAGTAGATCATATAAACAATACAACCTAGATTTAAATTGTTAATATAACATAATCAAAAAATATGTATTACTTCTGTAGTAATTTGTACGGAGGTACTAACTAGGAGAATCTGCCTCCTGTAGGTGTATAAACATAATATTAAGGCTAAATTCCCTTTTTGAATACCAGTACTCAATTTCACGTAAATCACGTGGTCTTTAACGAGCTGATTAATTAAAACTAAATCCCGTGATCTGCTACAAAATCAGTACTGTCAGTTAAAAAAGAAACGCGGCCAAAACTGTGTAAAGCAACAATGTATATTATAATTTTCAAATAAAGACTAATATTTATATCTATATATTTTTTTGAAAGATGTGATTTCAATAGTTAACTAAGTGAAGTAGAAGTACAAAACGACATTTTTATGGGCTATAAAACATTTCTGAAAAGGGAGCAAGGGTGGTAATGGGAGGCCAGATTATGGCAATTTGTATTATAGTATTTTATCTGCATGTGTTCGGAAACTGTCCTACATCCAGTTTTTTGCATCTTTTGAAAGGTCGTTAGATAAGACATAACTAAAACAGGACGTTAAATCCTTTTTCACATTACAACAGCAGCCCGCTTGCTTATACTTAATACTTATCGAATTGTATCTGATTCGGTAGCAAAAGCCAGCCTTATGAAATCAAAAGAAAAGTGAAATCAAACAACGACAATATTATTAATACACTATATAGGGGATATAGTGGAATCGCAAAAGTTTTCGAAGAGAAAACCACTGACGTACGTACATATATTGGGAAGTAATATGTTTGCCAAAACAGTTCTTCACGGCAAAACTTGTAAACGTTAAGGTTTATTATTGCAATAAAAATGGTGTATCCGGCACAAAAAAAAATTATTTTAAAATAGAATTGAACTTAGTTTAAAAAAAAACTAGATATGTACTTATAGAAAAGAACGATACTCGTTTTCACCCAAGTTGAATGTTAAGAAAATATATCGGGCGATTACAAAATAGAATATATGAAATAGTAAAGTTGTAATGTGAAAAATTATTTAATGTCTTGTTTTAGTTATGTCAATAAAAGGCTGCAATGTATAATTTCCCGCCTTGTTACATTAACCCTCATAAAAATCTACTACCGCTGCTCCCTTTTCAGAAATGTTTTTATGACCTATAAAAAATCGTTTCACACCATGAAATTGTTAACTATTGAATTCACATACCGGCAATTGTAAAGAAAATATACGGTAGTATTAGCAATGTTTACAGTATTTTATTCGGTAAATTTTGGTATTAGTATCTTTTATTGAAAAACTGTAAGTATTATAGTTTGTTGCTGTGCAAGTTCTCTATTATTTTTATGCAGAGGCTTTATTCTTCTAGTGTACTATCTCCGTACAAATTATTATCAAATAAGAAATCGGGATGGAATTTTTCCAAACTAAAAAAAAGAAAATAAATATGCAAAATAATTATAGTTAATGTAACAAGACGGGAAAATATAAATTACAGTGTTTTATCTGCACGTGTTCGGAAACTGTCTACTAGGTAGCTGGAATTTTGGCTTTCCATTTATCTTATTTTATGCAGAATTTGAGTATTTTTCTTGTTAATTACTTAATACGAATTCAAATAAGTCAGTTGTAGAATGTTTAAACGTAAACAAATATATGTAACTCCTAAGGGGGTGTTTCATTTTCGACCGCATCTAAATACCATTTTTATAAAAAATTCTATGTGGTATGTTTTTAAAAATTAAATGGATATTACATACTTGCTTTATTATAATGATTCTTTACTATATACGTTATTAGGACTATGAAACTTAATATAAATTACCTAAGATATTATAATGACGTAGATTACCTTCTTAACTAACTTTTTGATATTGTTTCAAATGCCGGATATCGCTACAAGCGTCAAGACGTACTTGCCATATTTGGGCCGTATTCCGTTTCCAATCTTGGTTTCGGTTTCGTGTTCCGTACTCATCGCTTATCTGAAAAGTCGGTAATTTACGGAACACGGTTCCTTAAAATAACTGTCAACAATGTCACCAGAAGAACCAATGAAATTTGTTGGTTGTCGGGTACCCAATGTCTGAACTGTGAATTATTTGACTGGTGTTCCGTTTTGAAAGGGTTTTTCAGAAACCGTTGTCAGTCTTCTGTCAATTGGATCGGTTAACCAGGTTTGGAAACGGAATACGGCATTTGTATTAAAAAAGTTTTAGGTAGAAATAAAGTAAAATGAGCCAACTTTCTTTCATCCATTTCGTTTCCTTGGAATGAAAAGCTCTCTCATATAGTATTATTATCAACCCTATGTCGTTCCCAAACTTTTCAGTTCTTACTGTAACTTTATTCTCATTATTTTTATCTTAAAATTAAAGCTCCTTATGTTTCAAACCTTTTGTATTTAATTTATTCTTAATGTGCACAAAATATGTATGGAAATGTGTAGGCAACTATTTATTAAACCTCTGATAAATTAATATCTGATTACCAGGTGGAATTATTATGTAAAACCAGGTGGAATCTGACGCATAACAATATAGTTCGCTTCGCATTTTATGAGACACTCTGCATCATATTACAACTATTAATGTCATTGTTTGAAATTTTGTAATATTTTGTTGTTAATTATTAAAATGTGTCACTATTACCGGCTACTTAAATAACTATAATATATGCTGATTAGATCTAGATTTTCTTGTGGCTGTGGCCAAAAATCTTTTGTTCAGTAGGACTACACCTACAACATCATATTTTTATCAATTGACTAAAAGCCATTATCAATAAGGATTGTCCTTTATGAATTCCGGTTTAAAAATCTTTTTTCGTTACATACCTTCCTTAATTTTATTTTAGAGCCATATTCGACAGCACCTTTTTGAAAGATCCCATTGAATTCTAGTCAAAGTTGTTTTTTTTTTAATCATATAAACCCGATTTCTCTATTAAAATAAGATTTTTTAAGTAAATCGGATTTTTTTGACATTAAATGAATAATACAAGATTATCGAAAGAGGTAAGTTTACAAACTAAATCTATTTTATTAAAAATATATATTTAACACAAGGAAAATAAACAGTAAAACTGCCCTGCCCTGACATCTGCCCCTTTCTCTATCTTGTCTGCCGTTGTTATGTGCGCGGAATAGTTCAGAAACAACGGTTTACTTCAAATTTTAATTAGAAATCAAGTCATATGGGGATGGAATGGTAACATCTTGGTAATAATCGAATATGGCGGAAAAAATGGCGGCCCCATAAAATGGCAGAAGTGTGATATAGGTATAAGCTGGTAAAAATTTGGTAAGAAACCTTTATAGAGGAATCAAGTATGAAAGTCAGAAAAATTTCTGTATAGTAACACCAAATGGCGGCCTAATAAAATGATTAAATATCAGGTAAAAATCCAATTCCTGGAATAATATCTTTTTATGGAGGAATAATTAATGCAAAAAATTATTTTTTATAAAATATGTAAATAAAGAATACAAAATAAATTATAATCACAATAAATTTAATTAAAAAAATTGAAATATGTAAATTACAATTTATAGAAATAGTATAAACTTATTACCAAATAAATTAGGCATATATAAATTGTGTTATCTGTGCGTAGTGGAGTTCTGAACTATGAAAGTTCTGATTAAAGGTGAATTTGCCATTTTTTTTATATATAAGTTTTATAAGAATATTCTGATTTAAATCAAAGCGACCTAACAGTTTGAGATAAGCCAGCTTAATCCATTTATTGTAGGCTCGATGTAGAGTATGAATACGATGTTTGATAAAAGGTGTTTTTCCTTGAAAAGCTTCAATTTTTCCAAATTAGAGATCTATTTTCTGCCGGATCTGACATTTATGTGTGAATTTCCATGAATAAAAGTAAGGCTGGGAGAATAAAAAAAACTCTTAATAACCTGTTCATCCAGCATTCACTACTTTCCCTGCCCGGTGATGGAGCTGTATTGCCTTGTACTCCTTGGCGACCTAGAAACTGGACCTCTGGAAAGAAATCTGGATAACCTCACATGACAATTTCTTTGTATATGCCTAGTTTAATTGCAACGGAAACATTTCATTTATCTGTTCTGTGGTCTATTAACGTCTTGACTTTTTCGTATTTCACTTAGAACTGCCTAAAATTCTTTTCTCATGCACTCCTGAATATTATCGGCTGGGTCTTCCAAAATAACCGATCCAGTTTTAAATTTTGGGACATTACACATCTTCATACTCTAAAGCAATTAGCTTTCTAATGTCAGTCTCAAATTCTTGAAGGGATTCGCTAGGCTTCTGTGTCCTTGTTTTAAGCTGAGTTCTGTATATTTCTTGAGGTAAATCTAAGTTCTAATCAATGAACAAGGTACTGATAATTTTGTTGATGACTCGCGGGAATGCTTTGTAATAAATCCAATGCTGCTCTTCTTAATGAGACTATTAAAGAAGTGGTATTTTCTTTTAACCACTGCTTGTTGCTGCTGCTTCAAGCTATCGCACGTACACAGTTCAGGAAAATGAGCTCTCAAATGTTGGTTGTTTGATTTTATCACCAGAAACTGCCATCAAGGTAGTAATTCTTTGCTTTTTTCAATTTACTCTCTTCTTTTCCAAGATGTTGAACTTTGTTTTCAGTTTTTCAAGATCATTTCCCAATTAAACCATGATCCTGGTCATATTTTTCATTTTGTCACAATATTTCACTTCCGTACCAATTGTTACGGGTTCTCTTATTAATAAACGTCTTTACAACAGCACTAAACTTATTAACAGGTTAAGCGTCAGGTGGCATTTGCGAAAATTTTCTTTTGAACCAACACGATTTTTTTTCAAATTACATAATTTTTGTCTCTTTTCTACTAGTTACACATAATACCATGTCTTTTTTAGTTGGTATTTTTTCCAAAAAACAGGTCAGACACCGGTGTCTGCCCAGACGCAAATATAAAGCAGACACGGGTGTATGCTTTTGGCCCCGCTATGCTTAGAAGCAGACACCGGTGTAGGCCCTGGCCCACCAAACCGTTTTGCGAGCAGACACGATGACACACGAAGTATTTGCCGCCTTCTGCTTTTGACGTTTCAAGGAAGCACATGTTTGCATAACGAGTCTAGCTCAGTATTTTGATTATCACAAGTAGGCAGTAAGCAGGTGTTTATTGAGTTTTTGGCATACATCATGTCTAGTCGTGGCAAAAGGTTAGTGCAATTAGCATTAGCGGGAAAGCGATATTACGACGAAGGTAAACCATCGTTTATTGAACGTTTATATCAAATAGTAATTTTTTTTATTATGTTTTAGACGACTCTGAAAATGATCCGTTTTCTGCAGATTCAGACGATGACCCAGGGTACATTCCGAAAGGTAGTGCCGACGATGATGACTCCAGTAGTAGTTCCAGTCATGTTGACATGCCTAATAAACTGCGAAAAATGGAAAACCAAAATGAACCTGGACCATCTTCCTTCTTTCATAAAACTACTAACATACAAATCAAGAGGCAAGTGGAAGTAATAATATATTAGAAGACCAAATGGAAAATAGCGAAAGTGGTTCCGAAGACGAACATAATATGCAAGACAAATGCCGCATAAAAGTCGTGGAAAATGAGAATATAACCGAGCTTCGTGACTTATCAAAATCGATTTGGGGACCTGTTCAAGGTAAGCACTTACTGTTCGAAGAAACATTTACTCCTGGTGTAAATCCCAAATGGTATTCTGCATTGAAAGGAGAAAAACCTGTTCAGTATTTTTTTTCATTCGTGGATTTCGACATAATTAGCTTGATTGTAGAACAAACTAATCACTATGCAACCCAGTGTGTTACGGAAAGCAATACTATTCAAATGAAGCTCGCCTTCACTCATGGCAGCCAACCGATAAAACCGAAATTATACGTTTTATAGGATTGCTAGGTTATATGGGAATTGTCAAAATGAATTCTTTACGGGACTATTGGTCCACTAAATGGATATTGAAAAATGATGTTGCTCGCAGCGTAATGAGCCGCAATAGATTTGAAATATTGCTAAAAATGTTGCACTTTTCAGATAATAATCTCTGCCCAGAAGGAGATCGTTTATATAAGATACAACCTCTCTTAGACAAACTTATAGCAAACTATAAAAATATATACACTCCTGGAAAAACGTTTTGCATTGATGAAACTATAATGCCTTATCAGGGCAGGTTAATTTTTAAGCAATATAACCCACAAAAAAGTCACAAATATGGTATAAAATTTTTTAAATTATGTTGTGCTAATGGTTATACTTGGAACCTAAGCCTTTATGCCGGAAAAGAAAGAGAGCAAAAGCAAAACAGAAATCTTGCAGTTTCATCACAAATTGTAATGAATTTGTCTCAAGAACTTTTGGGTAGTGGTAGGGTTTGTATCACTGACAATTGGTATACAAGCCTTCAACTAGCACATCTGCTGTTGGATAACCAAACACATTGCTTGGGAACCTTGCGTGGCAATCGGACTGGAAACCCACCTGATGTTGCAAAAACAAAAGTAAAAAAAGGTGAAATTACTGCCCAAGAAAATGAGCGAGGAATATGTGTTCTAAAATGGCATGATAAGAGGGATGTGCTAGTTTTCTCTACCTGCCATACTGACGAGTCCGTCCAGCTTCATCGCCATGGAAAACAAATTCAAAAACCGAAGGCGATCATCGATTATAATCGTGGAAAAAGTTCAATTGACATTTCAGATCAAATGTCAAGTTACAGTACTGCTTTACGACGTACAATCCGGTGGTATAAGAAACTAGCAATTGAGGCAATCTTGGGAACATCAATGGTAAACGCTCACTTTATTTTCAAGGAGATAGAAGAAAGTGAAATGTCTATAACTGACTTTCGTATGTCTGTGATTGAAGATTTGTTGCAATATGAATGCTCGTTGACTTTACCTAAGCCAGTATGAAGTCTTCGCACTCACGTCCTTAGCAAATTAGAATGTAAAGCACGTGAAAATAGGAAGTATTGTCGCGGTTGTTACAAGAAAAAACAAGAAGGTACATTAGTGAAAAGTAAAGTAAAAAGAGTAATTACATATTGTCTAAATTGTGATGGAAGCCCCAGATTTTGTTTGGAATGTTTTAACGTTTTTCATCGAAAGCAATAAAATATAATATATTTCTTTATTAGTTAATAGTTACCAATTTTAACTTGAATGTATTTTGTGAATAAGATTATTAAACATTTTTTATAAAATGTGTGATGTTTCTTTCTATTTGACTTTCGAACCAAAAAATTTAAAAAAAAATCGAAAAAAGAATGCTACCAAAAACCTGCCACCAGCGTAGAAGCTTCTAGGGCCAAAGCAGACACACTTTAATGTTAAATCTCATAGAAATGTGTAGGCCTGGCCACAGCGACCCGATAAAGTTTGAACGATAAGGCAGACACCGGTGTATGCTACGGCCCAGGGAACCAGAAGCTTAGCAGACACCGGTGTATGACATGACGCTTAACCTGTTAAATACTCATTACAATATAACTGGACTACTATACGCTAACACATCTATTATAAGACTAACTCTAAAATGTCAACGCCCCTGTCCTTCTATATGCATTATGAGTTCGCTCTAATCTTCCAGAATGCTCTCAATATAGAATCACGTGTTTGTTTACTTCTGGCCCACCTACATACACGTTTGATGTCTTGGGTAATTTTCGAATGATCCTCACATTATTATATGGTACGTCTTAGAGATTTTTTTGAAATAGTTTCAACAAAAATGGTAACAAGAAACAAAATTGAAAAATAGTAATTTATTATAAAAGCAATAATTTACGAGAATTCTGCCAATAAAAATTTAAAAAATGAATTTTTTAAAAGCGCAGATCTCCAAAAGCTAATTAAATATTTTGTTTAAATTTGGTATAAATGAGTTAACCTACTTTTAGGAGAAAGCAGAACTAAAAACTAGGCAATCTTTCCTACCACACTTAAAAAGTAGTGTAAAATAACATTTTCCTACTGCCACTTATGAAAGTGATAAAAAAGTATTGTTAACTTGGCTTAACACAACAGTATTTAAAATATAGTGATTCGAAAGAATTAAAAAAGCTAAGCCTACTTTTACCAGATTTTATTTACAATTAACCAAAGCAATTACTCAGTTTTTCAACACTATTGTTGAAAAGTAAATAAAAATAAAAGTCCTATTGAAGATTATTTCTGGTGTAGAAAAAATAGTATACATTACTCGTGTAAAAGTGGTCTTTTAAGTTTTATTATGTTAATGTTATTTATAATGCAGAAAAAAGAATAAAAATAAAAAATGTTGGATTAACTTCCAAAATCAAACATCAAATTTGGACCTTTATAAAAATGTTAATAATGCTATTGTTATAATTTAGAACCATTACCGAATAGGTAGAGGAAGACGTACCGATCCACTGCGATGCGGAGTCTTTACATCGGTTCAAAGAATCAAGGTCACATTTCTGTTCCTATTTTGTTCATACTTTCGGCCTCGTCGTCAACTGGATTTAAATATTGTCTGGTCAATGTCTGCTGCATTGAATACAAAGCGATCGGTTGAAGAAGCTGATTTGTGTTAAGCGTAACATTTGCCTAAAGTAAATGGGTCGTTCTTCGTTCTTTGAATAAGTTCGAACATAACATTTTAAGCAACTCGTACATTTTGAGGCATATATATATATATATATATATATATATATATATATATATATATATATATATAAGTATGATGAAAGTCACCGACGAAAGAGAAAAAATACACTTCTACCCTTCAGGGGTAGGGTCAAAGGTACCTACGTATTAAAAAAAACTTCCTGCACGTCCGACCACAAAAAAATGTGTTATGTATAGGCAATTTAAATTACATTTCGTTTAAAAATGGGTTCATTAGGGGTCACGCGCTGCAGAAATACAAAGACATGAGTACGATTTACCATTTCAAATTTTGCAGTTACGTAGACAAAGGATCAATGCAAGGCGTTAAAGAGCCATTTTGTGGAAAAAAAATTATATGCGACGGCATTTGCGTCAAAAAGTGGTCGAAAAATGGTCGAAAACGGACAAATCTACTTCTATTTTATAATTCTAGATTTGACTTTTTCATAAAAAATCGCATTTAGCGCCCAACTATACATATTTCCCTATTGAAATCACATTGAAGCTAATACATATCTCTATAGTTTTAACATAATATTGCAGCGGCGGAAGGCTTGGAAATGGTCCATAATACTGCGTGCAGTCCCCCCTTAAACATGTTTTTTACTTCATGGTCTAAATTATGTTTAAAACACTAGTTTTAAACTCTTATTCAAACTACATATTTTATAATGCTGACCCAAATCGTTATGTCGGTGTTTTTTTTATCTACCATCGACAATGTATCGAAGTTTTAAATATAAAATCGATAGAAATTTGATATTTGGAATCAGTAACATCGATGTTTTGTATAGCGTACGATTCAATATTCAGTAATCTGTTCGTTTCAATAGTCCTCGGAGAAGAAATATCAGGTGTTTCATTGCGTTGATTTGTTGAATCATCATGAGCCCGGAAAAAGGACGTTACTTGGTTTTTCGACGAAATTAAAACAGAAAACAAGCTAATGAGAGCCCAGTGCCAAGATGTAAAGTAAATTTGGTGGGATTGGTAGCTCGAACCATATTAATAAATGTGCTCCGTCAAACGGTCAGCAAAATTTTGTGCAATACGTCACCAGTGAAGAATCAGTTGAGAACTTACCCTTGAGTGACGTTCAAGTTAAATACAAAAGACGAAAAACCAATGAAGATAGGGTATTATTAATGTTTAATAAAATTAGATGTGCCGATTCTATTAAATAAATATCCAATTTTCAAAGAAAATTCGAGTACAACAATTTAAAAGGACGCTTAGCATTATTTTTGTTTGCCTTTTCTTCTGTTTTTTATTTGAATCAAAATATTAGATCATTGTTCAATATCCCCAAGAGATAGGAACATGTTAACTATTGTGGATATATGGAATATTTAATTCCTCCTACTATTATTCAGTTTTTTCCATTAAAAAATATATTTTATTTTAAGTAATGTGTTTTTGTTTTTACATTCTATCGAGACTTCTACTTCCAACTCCCTCTAACATAAGTGTCAGTGCCAGTACCAGTACAAGTGCTAGTAGTAAATTCAAATCAATGGAAGGTTTTACTGTTCCTACAAATTTATCACAGAAAAATAAGTTGGACAGACAAATAGCTAGATATATTTATGCGACAAATACGCCATTTCGGGCTGTTGAGCATTATGAGTTCAAAGCCTTTCTAAACATGCTGAGATCTGGATATAAACCACCAAGTAAGTATAATGTTGCCAATCAACTACTTGATGAAGTTTACAAATCCAAACAAACAATACTTAAGAACAATTTAACCAATAAAAATGTTTGCTTAGCCCCTGATGGACTAATGCGCATAATGATCCAATCGTAGCTATATTATATGTAACTGATATAGGAAGTACATTTAATAGAATCAATCGATACTTCTGGGGACATCCATACATCCGAATATCTTCTGCGATTGTTGAATCAGTTATGAAGTGTCATGAAGAATATTGATGTGACGTATCTAGCATTGTTACGGACACTGCTGCCAATATGGTGAAAATGACAAATGTTTTTTTTAAAGAATAAAATTAGATCAAAAAAACATAACGTACGGATGTTCAGCCCAAATACTAAATTTGTTAGCTCATGATGGTCAGTTTTGGGACAATATAACGGCTTGGTGCTCGCCGCGCGGAGCTCCATTTTCAACATAATTATAATTATTAATAATAAAGATTCCGGGAGTCAGGAATTTTTTATTGGAAATTTCTTCCTCTTTAAGAATCCCGTTTAAAAACTTTAAATAGTTTCAGAGTCATTTGCAAAAAACTAAACTCCTATTTTCATTTGAATTTGTTAATAGCGTTTAATGTTTTACGAGGAGTAAAATATTATTAATATTTTGCCAATGTTAATGATTTAGTTTCTTGCTTTAATAGCATTCTGAAATTTAATTATTTTTTTAAACATCCATATACTTCTGCCCAATTTTTTTTATTCAGCGATATACTACTACCCAAATATCATTTAAAAAAATTATTTTCATTACTATTTTCCTCGTAGAAGGGAAGTACTGCAATCGTGAAAGGTCAGGGTCCCTAGATGACGAAAAACATGTTTTCTCTCATTCCGTCGGTCTGTCTGTCTGTGGCATAGCTAAAAAACTACTTACCCGACCGACAAACTTTTGTCAAAAATTAAGGGTCATATAGGGATGACCTGGTAAAATTTTGGTAAAAATCCAATAAAATAAAAAATTATTATTAAAAAAATACTCATCCAATTTATCTCAAATTTTCCAAAAACATCAAGTATTGTGCTGGAAACAACTGGCAACATGCGGGTACGAATCCAAGATGGCGAAGCAAAATGGCAGCTTAATAAATTATTTAAAAATTCAGCCTGAAAAACTGCTTAATGGTTTCATTTCAAATTGTGTTTGATTAACTAATTGTGGTATAGGAATTAACTAGTAAAATTTTGATACTAATTCAAGATGGCGGAACAAAATTGCGACCAAATAAAATTTCTGTAATCGTGGAAAAACCACCCTCTCAGGTTTTACATATCTTCACGTTTTAGCATCCCTATATGCCAAAAAACATATTTTATCAATTCCGTCGGTGAGTCTGTCGGTCTGTCTATTTGCGACATAGCTTAAATAATCGAGTGACATCTGATTTTGACCAAAAATTAAGGGTCGTATAGGGATGCCCTGGTAATATTTTGTTAAAAATCCAATATGGCGGAACAATGTTCAAAAAACACAAACATAGAAAAACATGCAGATATTTCCTAGATATTAAATTTCCAAATGGTTTTCGTTAACGATCTTCTAGTTGTTAGAGTGGTGTATTATTTAGGGTTAGGAAATATCTGCGGACCAACGGAGTAGGTAAAGACTGGTAATATGGGTTTCAGGATATAAAATCTATATGTGTTCTGAGGATGCAACAATAAATAATATAATAACAATAATAATGAAAATATGTAACACATATATACTGTGACTATGTACGGAACTAAATTGGGTCACACTTCACTATTCCTAACAAACGGAAAAAAAATCATAACGAGGGGAGTTCCAGGTAAAGGAAGTTAACCGATTTTTTTACTTACTACATATTCGGTTCTAAATGCGCGAGGGGCTCACTCGATTTTGTTCTTTTAATATTGAGCCAAAACAAAAAAATTTAAACTCAGCTGGTGCCAGTTTTCAGACAATCGGAATATCTACTCGGAAAAACATTTGCAGGTGGAATAAAAAAATGGCTGAAAAACGAAACCAAATTCATTTTACCTCATTAAACCTCTATTACATGAACAAAAGACCATTTTTCTACTAAAAATATGAATAAGGCCACAATTATTTTTATAGCTTACATAGCAAATTAAACTTGGTGTCGTTTTTGAAATGTATGGCAACATTTCCTTTTACTCAAATTGTCAATTCCAAAAATACTGAGTTTAAAATTTTCAAAAAAAAACTTCCTTATTTTTCTAAATTTAAGGTTCAATTGTCTTTTAGATGTCATATTGAAATGAAACTGCTACTAGCGTTTGAATTTTTGTCCGCTGAATTAAGACATAAAATGCATCTAACAATAACTAACGCCTAAAGAATTTTAAACGTCAAAACCGAACAGCGAGCGGTATAGGCAAATGTTATATAAAATAGGTTAGAGATAGGAAGGAACCTCTAACTGTTACTGACGCACACAATAGATTTATATTCCGTTGACATTTACCGCTGGCATTAAACAAATGTAATGGTTTAATTGCGTACAGCAATTACGGGGCAAAATTGGTCATTGGCACCGACCGTACGTGTAGCAGAGAGGTTATTCCTGCAGAGGTTATTTCTTTTTTAGTTGCAGTTCTGCTAATAAAAAAGCAGGTGTTCACGATATACGAGATGAGCCCAGAACGGGTGTGTATACTTGAAGAACTGCTTTATTGTAAATTTTGCTCGGAGAGCATTTTTATTGTTTTGATTTATTATTTTAATGAAAACTTGCTCGCTAGTATATTTCAGAAGCTGGTATTTTTACTATTATCTTGTCACAAGTACTTTTGATACCTTATGAACAATAGACTATTGTATATGTTTCAAAAATAGCACTTTACACACGAGTGTGACAGTTGCAGTGGTTTACCCCCCCAGAGCCCCTTTTATTGAAGCTGAAATAATAAAAAATAGTATATCCTTTTTTTCGTAACCCCCCCCCCCCAGAGCCAGTAGAAGTAATGACCTTTTTTTTGTTGTTCATATTATTTACGTTCAATTCAGTGAAGTATAAAAGAAAACAAACTGGATATTTTTGTTTGTTGAAAATTTTCGTCTCAAAACCTTAGAAACACTATCTATCACTGGAAGTTGTATGATAAAAAGAAAATGGAGCGAATGTTTTGGTTTGACCGTTTTCAAGTTACCGCAAACATTTTTCTCTAAAAACATGTTGTTCCTGTTTTAAAATATCGGAAATGTAAAATCGCCTTTACCCACAACTTTCCTCGTATATAATTCAACTGCTTACAATAAACAGTCTATATATGAGTGTAATTATTTGGTAATAACTTTATACAAATCCTATAAAGTGTAATTTATTTCAGTTCTTTAAGTTATTAATTTACTTATTATTATTATTTATTTATTTTCATAACATTTACGCAGTCTAAAATAAATAAATTAAGACATAATTTTATTTTCCTTAATAGAAAGAAGCTTTTATTACAGGAATTGTAATTTTAACGAATATTTAAACATTTTATTAGGCCGCCATTTTGTTTTGTAATATAGGATTCGCACTAAAGCTTTACTAGTTTACCCTCACCCAGTCCAAGGTGCCGCAAACTCCGTCATCGTTGTCCATGTACCGAAACTTCACCGTACATTTTAAATAACAGCGCAGTACCGGCACGATATAGGTCTATTTATTTTGAAATATTTGTATGCGTTATGCAATTCGGAGGTACAATACTGCTATATAGTGGCAACACTAAACGTGAAATTTTGACGAGCTACGCGGAAAGGTCCCGATAAATCCCTAGTATAGGGAATACAATGCAAAAGTTAGGATCCATGTTAGGGTGTTTTATTTAACACTAGCTGGCCCGGCAGACCTAGTTTTGCCTTTTCCGTTAGATGGCGCGATGAGTTTTCAGTGGAATTATAAGAATATAGGGCGCATTCACCACAACGTCCAGAAATGTTATTGAAGAAAACCGTATTGTTTTTTAAAAAAAATACCCAATAAAACAATACAAAAAAAGGGTGATGTTATTGAAAATATCGGAGTTTAAGTTTATAGTGTGAGGTCTCCTAGCTTAGTGGTAAACACTGGAATTGCATTGTTCCATCGACTGGCGATTTTTTTTTGTCTTTTTTTATCAAAATCTATAATTTTATACGTAATTGTGTTTTACATATCAGACTGCGTTTTTGGTTAACCCCCGTGAAGCATTTTTTTTTGGGTTGAAGTACAAAACTAACCATACCAAAACAGTCAGAAGTTCTTGAAATTTAACCGCTCTTCCTATTCGTTAGCGGCGGATTTAAGGACGATCCTGGGCTTTCCCAACAGCTCACCCAAATAAGTAGGCCCAGAAAGCTCTTCGACTTATGAAATCAATTCAACCCTCGTTCCCAAAAGCAGAAAATAGAAATAAAAAGCGTTATTACATACTCGATTATATACAAAACCTATTTTTTGTCTTGGTAAGGGTATAATAACAAAAAATGTATAATTCAATTTGTAATTGACACATTTTAATCTGCCTTGTATGTAACTCAATAAAACGGATAGTTTCTGTCCAATGATACATAAATAAAATGTATATATTACTGGCAAATCTATACCTCTTGGTACGCCACTGATATGGGGAGTGCACCGGCAGATACAATCAATGTCTGATCACCCACGTCTAAAGGGATCCTTTTTCTTTTTCAATGACTTATTTGTAAAGCACATTCAAGTACAAATTAAAAGAAATTAAAACCAACAAACCAACAAAGTATATTTTATCTATGGAATTTGCCCTTGGGTATTCAGTATGTTATTACTAAAAATAAGAGTTATTTGAAAATACCTTCTATACTTTTTTAAAGAAATTTAAAACAATGGGCGTGCAAATGACATCTAATTTACACAATGATACAAACAAGCATAATTTATTTATAGTTAGGTGTTATTTTTAAAATATGGGAATCATAAGCCAAAGGAATATCTAAATTACTAAATTTTAAATTATATATAATGGCCAAAAATATAGAAATCAGATGACCAATGATAAAATGCCTTCCATTATCTTAATTAATGCTACTCTGGTAAGATCCAAAAGGCTACTAAAACAAATTCCGTATTATCAAAAAAAAAACAATAGGGCGAATAACAGTAAAAATTCATAACAGGGCAAGGGTCTAGTAAGCAAGCAATATTTATAGGAATCTCAGCAAGACCCGACCCTTTGGTCATCGATGGTCAAAGTGTATGAAACAGATAAGATGGATATTACTTTGTTGCATTAAAAAAATATCAAGTAGATGTTTACAGTGTAGGAAGAGAAAACACCGTTATTAAAATAGGTAATCCTATTTCGGAAAAAAAGAAGGAAACTAATATAAACAGATACCCTTACATTATCGAGCATATTATTCTCTGGCATAGCTGGCAGGTAGTTGTGGTTATATATCATATTGCCTTGTTGCAAATTTATTTATTTATAATTGATCATATACACATTTCTCGACTTGAATCCAGTTTGCGTTACTCTCGATTGTAAATTAATTCCAGCATCAGCATGGGGTAAAAAAAAGTGTATTTCAAAAAACAACCTTTGGAGAGAAAATCAGAATATACCTGAAACAGAAATTAATGAACCAAAAAAAAAATTGTTTCCAAAAATATGCAAAAGGGACTTTTTGTAGGAAGGCTAGCAAGAAAAAAAAAAACAAAAAAAAAGAGATTGTTGAGTTGTTAATTTGAAATTTGGCACACTTATACAACTTCCTGAAGATTTTTTTAAATAAAAAAACACTTCTACTTCCGGTTATACCAGAAGTCTCCTCATTTTTTTTATTTTAAATAGGACCCTGTATATTTTTATAAACTGTCCTATTGAGCTTAAAATCAATTTTTCAACGACATATCACAAGTAAACTTTTGTTTTCAAAATAGCGA
This sequence comes from Kuschelorhynchus macadamiae, assembly GCA_030620095.1. NCBI lineage: Eukaryota > Metazoa > Arthropoda > Insecta > Coleoptera > Curculionidae > Kuschelorhynchus > Kuschelorhynchus macadamiae. The sequence goes on from JAUTXW010000226.1 coordinate 509,288, forward strand.
CTAAACACTGAATAGCCACTTTTCAAAAATGAAACACTGGCGTTTTATGAAAAAAATACAGTGTACTATTTATTGAATAATTGTTTTAAACACTTCCAACATAAACTTGTTTGTTCATTTTTTAAAACACTTTGATGTAAAAATAGTTTTGGTTAATATATTTTAATTTTCGTTTCATTTCTTGTTTATGGAAAGAGCAGTTTTGTATATAGAAAGGCACCTTGTATATTTTTCGTCGGTAATTTTTTCCGTAAAATAACCTTTCAAGGACGTATCACATGTTAATCTTTCTTTTTAACATGACGATAAAGCAGTTATTTAAAAAAGTCAATATGATCGCAATTTACTATAAATGGCTATTTTAACCTTATCTTAAAAATAAAGGTTAACATGCGATACTTCTTTAAAAATCGGTAAATTTCCTGTACTCGGAACTTCCCTCGTTACGAATATTTTGTTTTTTTACTCATATATTAATTTCGTTTTTTTTTAATTTTTGTAGACAAAAGAAAAAAATCATCAAGGAATTTCCAGTGACTAGATCCCTTTACAGATTGTTTTGATTATCTATAAAATCTTCAAAATTTGCAACGACTAGAAAGAAGGCAATTTCATGGTGAACTAAGATATTAAATCTAATCTCTTAAAAATATAATCCGTTTTTGCACGCTTTTTCATAACACCTTAATATACCATAGAACATTCGTAGAAGAAAAATATTCATTACGGAAAAAAAATTAAGAAAAGGTCCGTTTTTAGTGAAACTCCCAATACAAATCAAACAACTGGAACTTCAACTTTTTGTTATGATTTATGTTAAAAAATATTTTTTATATTAATATTCCATCAATCTGTAATGAATTTTTATTTTGTTGCCAGTTTAAAAAAATGCTCCTAGTTTTGCTAGATTTTAAAGTTTTATTACGTCATTTGGTAGACACTCACAAAGACAAAGTTTGCAACATCCAGTGTAAAATGTTCAAAAACCGTCCTTAGATCTGTGGCAAATCTGACTCAACTTTTGTTTATGTTATACGAATTTATATATAGAGTGTGGAAAAAAGTATGGACTACCCCTAATAATTTGGTAGTCTGTAGGTTTTAAATTGTCGTATTCGAGCATTTTCCATTAAACCTGAAGTCTACCAAATTATTAGGGGTAGTCCATACTTTTTTTCCACGCACAATTGAACGGTTGCCATTTTGAAATGGCACAACAGAATCGCACTAAAATCTAGGAACAAACTGAGCGAAATAGGAGCTTTCAAATGATGTATCATATGCCATATGTTGCCATTCAAAAAAAATGTCGATTACGTCATATTTTTGACACATGTCAATAAAAAAACAAATCAATTTTATCAGAATGTGGGAAACTAAAAAACTAAATTAACGTGTTCGAGCATTTTCCATAAATCCTACAGACTACAAATTATTAGGGGTAGTCCACACTTTTTTTCCACACTGTATGTGTATTTAATATAAATATTACAAATTATTTATTTTTATCAATAGTTTAAACTGTTTCACAATCTAACGAGTACAACATTTTTATTTGCAATGCATTTGTAGAGTTCGGTCAATTAAATTACAAAAAGAGAACCCTTTCCGTAATATTTACCAAAAACTTGCATCTAATAGATACCCAATATATAGTTTCTGCAATTATTTCACCACAGTTGTACACCAAACTATTTATTTTAGATGCTTGAAATATAAAAACATACGTTCTATCTTTGATGATTTTCTGTATATCTAAATAATAGAGTTATATCCCGAACGTCACTGCGTAACTACGGGCTTGTTTTTGAAATACCTCCCAGACGTGTCTCACTAAAAAATGTTGGACAAAAAGGCAAAGTTTACTTTTTAAGGCCGGTTTTAGCAATAAATATCACACGAGGACGTTCTCAAATAAAATAGTTTTATATATCTTATGGGAACAATAATTTAATGCATGGACAATCAATTATTTGGCGATAAGATAACTTTATACAAATACTATGAACTATAAATTATTTATTTTTTTTAATTTCTTAATTTATTATTATCAATATTTATTTTTTATAACATTATTTAGGTATTCTACAAAAAATAAGTTATGTCCTTTATTATTTTCCTCCATGAAAAAAAAGGTATTATTCCAGGAATGAAATTTTATTTATATTTAAACATTTTATTAAACCGCCATTTTCTTCCGCTATAATGGATATACACAAAAATTTTACCAGTTTATTTCTATATCACACTTTATTTTTGTACAAATTTTGAAGTTTATTCGATATTTAGTTTCTTAATAATGGTTGTTTTTACATTTTGTGACGCCGCCATTTTGTTCCGCCATATTGAATTTTTAGCAAAATGTAACAATTTCATCCCCATATTGGTTTTCGGGGTTCAGGGGACCGACAACACAAAAATCTGCAAAAATCTCGGAGGGTGATATTTTTTCACGATTACATTATTTCAGTCCTACGAGGGAAGTAAAAACGTACTTGTATGGCAAAAGTTACTGGGAAGAATTATATACAAGGAAAAAGTGAAAAAAAAAAAGAAATATCTGTTATTAACCAAAACCATTTTTAGATCAATGTTGTAAAATAAACAAAAAAGTTCATTTTTCCTTCATAAAGTGGCAATGTTTAATTTTCAAAAAATGGCTGTTTTGAAAACAGAGTCAGCTTGTGACATATCCTGTCCCATTTCAAGTAAAATAGTAGTTTTTAATTATAATGGGAGAAATCGTGTAACGGATGGACAGTTTGATTTTGGATCTGATTTGGGGATGATTGCGTAAAAAACGTACATTCGATAGGTGACTAAGACGCCCCTCTGTTAAAAATAAAAACATAAAATAGGACTATATTTGTAGCCATTATACATACAGAGCTGTAACCCCAGAGGAAGTCGTACATATTTGTCCAAGAAATCTATAAAACGTATCTAAATGGAGACAAAAATATCAATGAAAAATTAATTAAAAGCAAGGTTCTAATGGTTTTTATTGTAGTTTGTGTATTGTGTTTAATGTAGCCATTACACGGCTTCGCCTGGGGCTGTAACCCCAGAGGAAGGCATATATATTTGTTCAACAAATCTGTAAAACTTATCTAAATACAGACAAAAAATATCAATGAAAAATAAATTTAAAAATCGTTTTTTATTGTCATTTTATTTCATGCCTATGGATGAGTACAAAAAAATATTAGCATATTTCCAAAATATGGTTAGCATAAGAATAATTTTAGAATGGGATAGTGTCTTAAAATGATGCACATGTACTAAAATAATTAGAGTTAAAAAAAGTTTGTGATTTGTTCCGATGTATTCTACGGGCCTCTGGGGGCGCGGCCGTTGAGATCAATGGATAATTCTTAAACCATTAACTCTGAACATTCGCGTGAAAATTTGGTTGAATAACCACATTGTTCAAAATGTATATCGAAAAAAAAACCGTTATCTTATATTATTATCGGTATTGCTAAATTAGGTCAGTTTAAAGTAAAACTGACAGATATAAAGGGTAATAATAATAATAGGTAATGAATTATCAATAATGTTAATGACATGATAAAAATGAGCGATAAAAAATAAATAAAAAATTTATCATAAAATGTACCTACATATTTCCAACACATATTTATGATATTTTTAAACTAATTTTTGACTGTATTAGCTCAATTATTAATTTCTGATAAATTATCATTTTGTTCACTCAACAGTTCTGACCCCCGTTTTAAATTGATATTAGAATTATGATGAATTAAGTAATTTTTACGTTTTATTTTAAACCTACAATTGTAAATTTGTTTAATGATACCTATATTTAAAACATAATACATATTTAGTAGCAAACCGGTATTCCAATAAAAATGACAATGTTTTACAATAATAAAATGAAATAACTTAAATATAATGTTGGGAAATCCGCAAGGACCTACATACTACCAAAGAAGACATAATTTTTCTGCGCCACTGACTTATGTTAACAGCAGCTGCTGTCCTTGCCTTTAAAGTCCTTGTTGCCTCTATGTAAATTCCTAACCTATGTTTGTCGTATTTTTTTAATCATTTCTGTGAAGTGTTCTCGACGACATTCGTTATGTCGGCTCACTTGCCTTTAAATTAAATGTCTCTTTGAGAATACTGCAACGACCAACACATAATTAATCACCCCTTGATTTGACAACAACCAAGTCTTGAGAAACTTATAGAAATGTTCAATAACAGAACAATGACTTCTATTATAAAATTAGAATACTTAAACTAAACATTAATCCCAATTATAATCTACTGTCCATTGTCGAACCGGCAAAACCATAAGTATTTTTGAACGATTTTCTGCGAAACAATTGCAAACATTACACTAAAATTTGGAAGAATAAAAGAATTCAATAAATTAAATACACTTTAATTGACAAATACCTGAAAGCCTTACCTGGTATCGGAATAATCCCGTAAAATGGACCCAAAAATCCCGAATTACACGAACTTAACACGAAACGAAACTCAACTTCCAACGGATCAACTTTTCCGACTGAACGGCGCACAATCGCCAATCAAGATGGCGAGGATCCTTCCGAGACCGAGATGGCGAAAAATCCACTTCACGGATTGGTTCATTTGATTGGGACGCTAAGCATTGCCAACTTAGGTTAAAAATGTTATAAAACAAAATTTAATTTTAAATTTACCACTTATATGCCCGCATCATACCTATACAAAGTATATTATTTAACAAAAACCATGGCCTATGGGAATGTGGTTCATTAAAACCATGATGAAGATATGATCGAATAATTTCAATTTTCGTCAATAGAACCTCCCTCCTATGTTCATTTTGTGGCATATCTGAGTGAAAAAATATCAATTTTAATTTAACTTAAAAAAATAAATCATTTCATGACTTAAACGTTCATGTTTCTATAAATATATAAATTAATATAGACACACAGGTACAGCCCTTGAGGAGGTAGGTTTGCTTGTACAGTCCTGCCCTCCAGCAACTATGTTATTGGTTTTTATTTTATTTAGGATAGAACTAAAGAAATCCATTATGAATTTTAAAATTATCATGATCTTATAGACCCACCTATTGTGATAAGAGAAAATTCAGATTGTTATAAATTAAGAATTTTGAAGAAGTCGACATTACCAGACTTATGCAGTTCGGGCGACAGGCTATAGATGGCAGCAGTATAATTTTAATTAAAGTGAAATATATTCGCGTCTAGAGACAATTGATCTTGTTTAGTAGAACGTGCTTGTGTACCGCATGGCAACCATTGTTTTGTTTGAATATAGCGTGAGACGTGAAATACTACGGAACTTTTAGTTAATAGCATATCGATATATTAATCTATGCATATCGGTAAAATTTTCAACTTCGCCGATTTGCTTGCAATTGTATTATGTGGGCACCTACAAAAGGCATGTTTCATTTCTCTGAATATGTTTATGTTTTTCATAAAATTGTATGTAGAAATAGGCAAACATTTTCCGCTGTTTATTGATATAAATTTTTAATAATTATATTTTATTATAACATAATAATAACAATAATAATAATAATAATAATAAAAATAATTTTTAATAAAATTAATTTTTGCTGATAAGGTTTAAGAGTAACAGTAATATCTGTGAATAGGTTAACTCGAACACTTCGATTCTTATTTTTACTTTTTTTAGCTAATACTAGAATATACAAGGTCGTTAACGTCACTTTTTTTTAATTGAACACCCTGTATATTATTGTTTTTTGGATTCTAAGGAAAATACTAGTACTCATGTATGATGTCCTATACCTATATTCAACTGTTTGCGAAATAATGACACCTGTAAATTGTCAATTTTAGGATATTAAAAGTCTGATAAAATCTATTTTTTATAAAACAAGATCTACAATTGTAATGTGAGTTTTCAATTCAATTATATTACCTAACACTCTAATAGCTAATGAAATATTGTGATATATATGTATTTAATAGATCCCCCTATCATTCGGCCTTCACCATTTCATTTTTTTTCAAGATATTTATTTAATAAAAATTTAAAATTCGGCTGCCATTAAGTTGTGTGCGGCCTCTTTGATTTGCACGGTATTGCAACTTTTTTTCTACGGGGTTTTGTCTCGATTTTGGTATTAGTTGGAAAAAATCTGTCAATAATTCCAATATTTATTCAAAACCTTGTAGAAAAAAAAGTTGCATTACAGTGTAAACCAAAGAAGTCATGAATGTACACAATTTGATAGAAGGTGAATTTTAAGTTTTTATGTTGGTAAATATATATCTTGAAATAAAATGAAATGGTGAGGGTCCAGCGATAGATACACCTTAAATATTTTATTTTGAAAAGCACACTGGGCAGAACAGTCGCTCGGAACGACATTTAAAAGGTATAACTTTTTGTTTAAAAAACACGAGAGAAGTTAAATATTAATAAAAACAAAAATACAGTAAGGCACAAAAAAGTTATACTTGCTATTTGTAGCCGAAGTACTGCAGAGAGCGCCCTCTACAATCTATATCAAAATTATCAACAAATTAGAATTCCTCAACTCAAGAAACTCCCAATTTCCAAATTTCATACAAAAATATTATTTAGAAATTAAATTAATTAGGAAAATCGAAAATGAAAAAATCACTTGTCCAGTTGTCAATATTTTTATCGAAGGAATCTGCAGTTCCATTTTGCACTATTAAGTTTGGGACACCCTGTACATTGTTCTTGCACGAGTATATTATTCGTTTCCCCTCCAAGTCTTCAAAATCATGTCATTTAAAATGAACAATAGGTTTGATCAAGTCCAGAAAGAGCTTAAGGGTATTTGAAAAGATTTTTTTAAGGACAAAAACCAGTTATTATTTTTATATTTATATGCAAAAACTAATGTTCGTTTATTTGTGCTCATAAAGATATAAGACAAAAATAAGTTTTTTTCAATGTAGGTTTCTTGTATATTATATCAATAAAATACATCGCAACCGAATAAATGAATCGTTCTGTGGCCTCAAGTAAATTCAACAATTATAAACCAGACAGGATTAGGGATTGGCGATATCAGATTTTACATATCGAAAGACTATAACACTTCACATATCGATATATTTTATTTACCCATATGCCGATAGTTATCGACTTATCGATAGGTATCCCTATCTATCGATAATTCATTGCTACGTATCGGTATATTGGCAAAAAATTAACAAGAACAACAAAGTCCTTATTTTGTTACATATGAATTTCTTTTATCCATAACTTTCAATGTTCTCCTACCTGTCGGCATTATTGCACACCTATCGGCACTTGGATATGTTTATATTAACCTATTGTTATTCGAAATGTCGCTGACCTATCGATAATTATCAATACATCGATAAAGCGCCCATCCGTAGACAGGGTTGCCTAGTGCCTTAAATTCTCCTGCCGGCGAGCTGACGTCACACGTGTGCTGGAAAGCATATAATGGTATTGGAACGTATTTATCACAACGCAAAGTATTCTTAAGTTAGAATAAATTGAACCAACTATGTAGTAAGTATAAATTAAGTATATTTAAATAAAGATATATCACAATAAATATAATTTTATTGTTAAAGCTTTCATGAAAATTAAAGCCGTTTGCCTTTGAAACAAACACAAGTGAAATGTGCTATAGTTGGAAATTCGGGAAATAAAATTACAAACTTATTATTTAAAAACAATTTAATTATATACTATTTGACAAATTGTCATTTTATTTATATAGGGAAATATGTAGTTGTATTTACTATGAATTATTTCTTGTATCCAAATCTAGAATACCTAATATCCATTCCTTGATATTTCTGAAATTATCACTTTTTTAATTTAATTATCCTTTTTATTAAGGCAGAAACGTTCCAATACAAGTAGCTAATGTAATATAACGAAAATGCTATTAAAACAAGTTTCGCAGGTTTCACTGTGGTCTGATCGTAGTATTCAGATATTTTCGTTACAAGGTTGGCAGTATGAAATGAACCAACAGACTACAAAATATATTCAAATTACAATATCCCCTATAAACTATAAACTTTTAAAAGAATTAGAAACACAAAATTGGCCTGCGTTTATTATAATATATGCAATAATTCATATTTGTCAGCTGAATATAATGAAAAATAATTGGATATTGCAAAAAAGCTATACGCACAATTTTGCAAAAGTTTGACCTTTTTAAAGGTTGCAAATATTGTAAGGTAGGTACGCAGTAATGCAAATCAGATTGTCATATATTGTATATCATATTTAATTAAAAAATCGTTAAATTTCATTTTGCGGAACTACCTTCGTTATGAATCTTTCCTTTTATGAGGAGTTGTAATTTGTGACCCAATTTAATTACACATAGTCATTTAGTAATACATATACATATACTGTCTTTTCAAACATTTTTATTAGACGCCATTTTGTTCTACCATATTGGATTCGTTCCAATATTTTACCAGTTACTACAACTGCGCACTTGATTTTTGGACCAAAATTAAAATAAATTGAATAAGTAGTTCCGTCATGTTGAATTGCATCAATTTATTCCTATATCATATTTATATTTTTGTAAAAAATTGGTCAATTGAATAAGAAAATGTTTTTACGTTGTTTTTTAAAAAAATTATTTGGTCGCTTTTTTGTTCCACCAAAATTTTACTAATTTATCTCTATATCACACTTACTGCTTGCACAAAATTTGAAATTAATCTAATAAGTAGTTTTTTCAGGCTGAGTTTTTAAATGTTTTATTAAACCGCTATATTAGATTCATACCTGTTTGTTTCTATCTAACACTTGATTTTTGTGCAAAATTTAAGGTAGTTTGGATATTTAGTTTTTTAGTGATATTTTTTCCATTTTGTTTCACCATATATTGGATATTTACGAAAATGTTGCCCCATAAGACCTTTAATTTTTGACCAAAATTTGAAGTCAATTGGGTAAATATGTTTTTAGCTATACTGCAAAATGACAGACAAACACCTCGGCAGACAGACCGACGAATTCGAGAAAACATGCTTTTGGGCGCTAAAACTTGAACCTATATAAAACTCTGGAGGATGATTTCTTCACGATTACAATATACGCGCTTTTACAGGAAGACTTCCGACAAAGTGTCTCAGAATCTCTGGGGCTAATTGAACGAATTGCTTTGAAGACAATACCTAACCAGCGGTAATCAAAACGCAATCCGATTTGTTAAAAAAAAAACTAAAAAAAAGTCATCGCTCTCACTGTGATTACAACACACATCCATTGTAATGCAACTACCACTGAGCCACAAGGATCACACTGAAAATTTAAAGAATTTTGTTTATACTCCGCCGAATGACGTACCACGATGCCAAAATAAAAATTGCGTACCGAGATAGATTCTATAGATATGCAGCTCTCGCCCAGGCCCAATGATTTACATATTTTACAATTGTTGTACTCCTGCCCGGCACTTTCAATACCTCGAACACACTCGAGTTATCGACATATCTGAACATGAAAGCTTGTGAAAATTCGGCAAAAAATGTGTTCCCGGATATATTTCCTCAGTTGGGAGAAGAAGGCCCATGGATCTATGAAATCAGATGCCAAAACTGTTGTTGTAGTTGGCGTCTGATCATCTTCACTCTAGTTAACTGGTAAGCCTTTTTCAACTTTTTATTTATTATACCCCTTTTTGTGTCCCCTTAGCAATTTACCTGAACTGATAAGACGGCCGTCAGCTACTCAAGTAGCATTGCGAAAATTGATGGCGTAATTATGACTACGCAAAAAAAAGTGAAAAGTGCTGAAGTAGACAATACAGTGGGACTTTGTTGCACCTTATCCTGGTGAGCCAGCATATTTGTGCTATGCTTTTTTTTACTCTTCGAAATTCTCACCCACTTTATCACCCATCCAAACTAAGTCTGACTGATTTTTATGTACCATCCAAATAGGATCTAACCCAACTACCAGAACGATGTAGCATTCTAAACGTAACTTTTAAATTTAACGCATAACCTAACCATTAGATTCTTTGAGATTCCCTGTAACCCAATTAGACTTAAATCGAATCTGACCAGTGGCTATTCGTCAGGGAAGGCCTCTGAGGCCGCGCCTCACCCCCAAAATAAAGGAAAAGAGAATTTTTGTATATAACTTTTTATCTATTACCAATTAGAAATGTACTTTTTAACAGTTTTACAACATAATAACATTAAAAAAAAACAAAATATAATCCCATAATAAATATTTTAGAAAATAAATTCTGACCACATCAAAAAACCGACCGTGCAAACCCAGTCCTAAAGAAAGTGCTCTCGAATGAGGCGAAATAATTTTAGCTTGGAAAGTTTCGACTTCTGACCTATTTATCAACGGCCGGTGCCGATGCCGGCGAGTCACCTGATTACGACAGAGCGGATGGCGATTGCCGATGCACGCGTTTTCTATTGCATTCTTGAGGCGATAAATCTGTAGCTTGGATATGCTTTTATTGGTTATTTAAATCACATGACTAGCGAAATATTCCAACGGCTTCTTTTTACGTGGTGCGTGCGGCTGAGAAAGAAATAGGAAATAGATTGCGATAATCGCTGATTGAGGGCGTTCTGTCTTTTAAGGTGAATAAATACGCGTGAGTAAGTTTTTGTTTTGTTTTGATTTGGTAAGTTGGACCGTTCCATTTTTTGTATTTGCTTTTTGCTTTTGAAATGAATCCTATTCACGACATTATTGCTTCATTAATTGAAACGCCTTTTTTAAGAAGAAGCGAAACTGAAAAGAAACAGATATTAGGTAGCCGTCCGACGCCGAAAATGTTAGCAATATTTAACGATAAGAGGCAAGGTAAAAAATATTCAAGAACTTTTCAAATATCTTGGTACGAAACTTATAGGTGGCTATGCGGAAGTATTTATAAAGAAAGCTTATATTGTTGGCCTTGTATTTTATTAGGTTGCGTCAAAAATAATTGGAGTTCAGGGGGCGGATATTCGGATTTAAAAAATTTTTCACGAGCAGTAAAATCGCATGAAAGTTCAAGAGAGCATATTAAAAATTCGGTAGCACTTACAAGACTGGAGCAAAATAGGGCGACTATTGCGGATGCACTACAAGAAAATGCAAGTCTTAATTAAATTGTTTATAATGAAAATGTTCGAAAAAACCGTTTATTATTAAATTATTTAGTTGATGTTACTATTACTTTGGGTAAACAGGACTTGGCATTTCGAGGTCATAATGAAACAACAGATTCTTTTAACCGTGGCAATTTTAAGGAAATATTTGCATGCTTAATAAAAAGAAATGCCGAACTTACTGAACATTGTGCTAAATTTAGTAATATTTTTACGGGACAATCTAAGACTATACAAAATGAACTAATTGGTTGCATACATGACTATATTCAAGAATATATAAAAAAAGAAATCAATGACACCGATTGTTGTTTTTTTGGCCTAATTGCGGATGATAGTACTGATATAACAGAAAAATCACAGTGTTCGATAACAGTTAGGTATGTGACCAACGGATCTTTAAAAGAAAGATTTTTAGGATTTTTTGACGTTAGCGATAATAGAACAGCAGAGAGCCTTTTTCATTTAATACAAAACAGCTTAGAGCCTTATGATATTATGAATTGGTCGCGCAGTGTTACGATGGGGCTAGTGTTATGGCAGGTGAAATAAATGGGCTTCAAACAAAAGTTAGATCTATTGCTCCTTTAGCTATGTTTACTCATTGTTGCGCCCACAGATTAAATCTAGTTTTACAACAGGGAGCAAAACTGATTACCCAAAGTCGTATATTTTTTGCCACTTTATTAGGAATACCAAATTATTTCCACCAATCACCAAAACGGTCTTTTGTGCTTAATCAGATAGTAGGTAAAAGAATTCCGCGAGCTGTAGAAACGCGATGGTATACACGGTCTAAAATTTTAAACTTAGTGGCTAATGAATGGGACAATTTAATTATAGTATTTGAAACTATTATTAATGACTTAAGTTCTGGAACAAAATCTATTAATGGTGCAAAAGGATTTCTAAAGCATTTTAATGATTTCGAATTTTGCCTTTTAACGCATATTTATAAACAAATTTTTAGTTGCAATGATGTACTGTTTCAAATATTACAGTTAAAGCATTTAGATATAAATTACTGCATTTCGCAAATAAACCTTGCCAAGCAACGAATTATTGAATTTAGAAACGAGGACCATTTCAAAGAACTTTTCAATATTGCTAAAAAAGCCACTATTCTGCCAACTAACACACGTCGAGGGCAATGTTCTAGCGACTTTGATATTTTTACTAAATATAAAATATTATATTTCGAAATAATAGATTGTATAATTCTTCAATTAGGGACGCGGTTTGAAAATTTAAATAATTTAAATTTCTTTGCTTTAGTCGATTGCACAAAATATTCGGAATATGTTAAATGCTTTCCAGACGACTTATTAAATAATTTATTAAAAAATTATCCAAACATTTTTGACAGAGATAGATTAAAGAATGAGTTTTCTGTATTGTATAGGGATGAACAATTTTCAAATTTAGATGTCGAAAAAAGTCTAGCTTTGTTATTTAAAGATTTTAAAGCAATTTTTGCGGAAGCATATAAGCTTTTTAATTTAGTTTTAACTATTCCCGCAACAAGTGTATCGGCCGAACGAAATTTTTCATGTCTTAAACGGATCAAAACCTACCTAAGAAACACAATGACACAAGAACGGCTTTCGGGTTTAGCAATGATGTCAATAGAGCAGGAATTACTGTCAGAACTTAGTGAAGACCAAAACTTTTACGACCAAATTATAGATAAATTTGCAACCTTAAAAGACAGACGTATAGTCCTAACACTGGAACCTGTGGTGGAAGATAGATCAAAATACAAGAGTTCTAACCACACTACACCACAACTTGTTACGTTCTGGAAGCGCGTTTCGCTAACCAAGTTAGCATCATCAGCAGATGATATAAACTGTTATATCATCTGCTGATGATGCTAACTTGGTTAGCGAAACGCGCTTCCAGAACGTAACAAGTTGTGGTGTAGTGTGGTTAGAACTCTTGTATTTTGATAGACAGACGTATAGATTTAATGTACAAAAAGTAGTTTTTTTTATCTTATTTCATACAACTATTTATTTTAAGTTTTAATAAACTAAATTATGTTTTTATTATCGCAATCACCGCTATATTTTAGTGATAGGTGTACATATTTTACTTGTTTTGTTTACTTTTTATTTACTTTTTTTAGAGTTTATTTTTTTAGTTTTTAATGGCTTAGTAGGGCTATTGGCGATGACCTCCATTAAAAAAAAAAGGTCAACGCGTCGCAGAATAATACCTCATGGGTGACGTGGAAATTTATTCACATTTAAACAAAATTAACCTCATGTAGCCTCACACTTCAATATACTCACGAGCCGCCACTGAATCTGACCCAACTCGCTGACGTTGATATACATCTTACTAAATAAGATCGCATCTTAAAAATTCTCAAAATCTCGTATAAACTAACGGCACCCTCTAATTATAAGATATAATAAAATCGGAGGGGTCCAAATTACAATTAAAATCACTTGTAAGAAGCAACAGCGATATTGAGGAACTCCTGCGAATTGTTTTTTTATTTTTCCTAAGTTAATTTCATGTCTTATGGACTTTAAAATTCTTATCAAAATCTTATAAATTACCAGGTTTATATAGCCCGGATCTTTTTATCATTCAATAGTGCTTTACATATATTTTATGTGGACATCGAGTATCGACGCCGTAACCTTAAAATAGTTATTGTGCCGCATACGGACGTTTTTAGGTGTAAAATGAAAATCGATCAAAGCTTTCCCGACGAGAATTTGAAAAAAAAAGTTATTCAAGATAAAGTTAATAATTTATTTTTCCCTATCTTTTGATGTCAGAACGAGCGCGCTAGGTTGAAATTTGTAGAAGTTCGGACTACCATCCATAAAAAATGAAAAAGTACGCGCTGATTTAGTGAGATTCAAGTGACGTGTTACGGCGAGCCGGTGAAGTTGGAATACGTATATCTTGACCGATCCCAACTAGGTGTGAGCGGTCTACGTCACTCGGCGACCGTTTTGCTTTAGCACAGCATTGTCCATATCTCTTCTGTGTGCGTTTAATTACATATATATTTTTTTTTGTTCAAAATTGAAACTTTTTTGTTCGTTACACTAAAATGCAGCCTTTAAGATATCAGTTATTATACTTTTAAACTTATGTTTAGGGATGTTGGTTCAAATTTTAACCCACTTTTTTTGCTGAGTGTATGCCGAAATATGATGTATTTTTAAAGCCTGTAAAAAATATTCTTGTAAAAAGTTTTAGCATGACAAACAGTTGAATAACTTTAGGAAATGTACATTTTTTTATACAGGCTGTCCCAGTAGTGTGTTCTCGGTTTTGGTGATAATGGTTAGAGATAGAGAAAAAGTTTAAATATAACTATTAGTATATAGGATGACTTATATACCCACTTAAATAGTTTTTCATATATGAAACACCCTATATTTTATGACATATTTGAATTTTATCTAAAATTCTACGTCTACTTCATATAAAGTCCAGAGGCCTAAGTTTAATTGTTTTCGAGATATTGACATTTAAAAACTGGTATTTTCAATTTTTGAACAGCTGTAAAGTCTAAACTAAACGGTTCAAATTAGAACAAAACGGTTTGTACTTTCCTGATTTAGTTTTTAATAATCTACCATATATTTCTTCTCTATTTCTAACCGGTACCAAGATATCAACCGAGGACACACTATGGGGACAGCTTATGTATATCAGTGGCGCTATTCAGGCGAAGTAGGTGAGTGCTACTTCACCAGGAAAAATAAACAAGCCAACATCTAACTATATTTATTATATATCTCTTAAAATTTAAGTTTTTACATTCATTTATTCACCTAATTGGCAAAAAATAAACTGTACATCTCGAATAAATATTTTACTTGACCGTTGGCGGCATGTCTTTTTAAAACTTTCAATCGAACTTATAACAACTATAACAGAGGCGCAAGCCGCTTCGACTTTGCTGGAGGTGCTATGTTTATTACGATTTTCCTACTACGTTTCCCTGACAACGCGTGCTTGATGACGTCGAGCGAACGAAAAGAATAATGTTAACCAACGCCATACAATACTCTCGGTGAATTTCTAACGCAGTACACTCTACACCTACGTGTTGTTCAGTTTGTGTTGGTTGTTTACTTTTATTTTCGCGGATTTCGTTGCAATCGGTTAGTTCCTTTGCAGTTTGCTTGACTGTTTTGTATTATATTTATTTATGGTGTTGTTACTACTTTATTTGGTGTCGAGTTTATTAATTTACATTATTGATGAATCCGGTCACGGATGTGATTTGCATTTTGTTGGAAACTCCATTTAATCGATGGAAGGAACAAGATCAGAGTTTTAATCGTTATCCTGGTTTTCGGCGTACAAAGGGTTATGTAGTAGTCAAATATTACAAAAATTGTTTTGCTGGCCTTGTTTACTAGTTTCCAATAAATATTCAGTGTGGAATGAGGAAGGATTTGCAGGTATGTTAAATATATGAAGGTCTTTACATAAACATGAAGACTCGGCGGAGCATTTAAAATGCGAATTAAACCTCCCAGTGCTCCATAATTTTAAGATACGTTAATTCAGAAGGTCCAGTAGTCGAGGGATTCTTAGGATTTTATAATGTCCATGGCCAATTTGACTATAAACATAAATTAATAGGGCAATGTTACGATGGCGCAAGTGTGATGTCTGGCCATCTAAAGGTATGGTTTCGGTTGTGCGACGGACGCATGCAGTGGCTGCTGCGTCTATCGCATCGACTGTTCATTTGGAACTGCGTATAAGTGGGTTTACTTGTGCAGCGCCGCAACGGCGGCTGCAACGACGGAACGGCCGACTGCTTGGTGTACCAGTCTATGGACGTCGCTGCAGGGATACACTTGTTGCAAATTTTTATTTGATATTTAAATGAGTGGTGATAAATTTTCAAGAGACGAGGAAATGATGCTAATAGAATTAGTGTCGACATATAGATGTTTATATGATGCCTCACATGCAGATTATAAGAATTTAACAATTAAAGATAACATATGGAAAAAGATTGCGACGGAAATGGAAGGAAAATCAGGTATGGTGTAATAAAAATAATTTCATTTGCGGTTAAATTAAATTTTAATATTTATAGTTTAAATACCCTACGTTCTTGTAACCATTCTTTCTTGCCAAGCAATTTGGCCCTCAGAAACAAAATATTCCTTAAAACTGTCTCGAACTGTAAATCCCTCTGCATTACCATAGCCACCTCTTCTTGCAAAAGGTATTAAATTTGTCGGTTGTACATCCAAATTTACTGGATTTTCGTCAAAATGTTTCTTGTTCACCCTTTCAAAATCGTTTCTTATTAGGTTATGTAAACAAGCGGCCACTGTAATTATAAGATCTACTGTCAATGGTTCAACCGCAATGGATGAAAAAAAAATTCTAAAAGTATTTGCTAAAAGACCAAAGGTGTTTTCTGACACCCTCCGGGCCCGACTTAATCTGTAGTTAAAAACGGCTTTTTGAATGTCTTCTTTAGCTTGGTCTCTGCTGTATGGTTTCATGATATTTTTGTGTAGCCGGAATGCTTCGTCGCCGACAATAACATAGGGTAGTTTTCTTTTTGACTTTGGTAATTCATTGTCCGGCGGAAAACCAAATGATCCCTGATAAATCTTTTGACCCATTATCGACTTTGAAAATATGCCACTGTCTCCTTCTTTGCCATATGATCCAATATCAACTGCCAAAAATTTATAATTTGCATCCACAATAGCTAAAAGGACAATGGAAAAGTACTCCTTATAATTAAAATAAAGTGAACCAGTTTTTGCAGGGCAAACAATACGGACATGTTTTCCATCTATGGCGCCTACGCAGTTCGGGAAATTCCATTGTTCCCAAAATTCGTTTGCTCTATCTTTTAGGTCGTTTTGAGACGGAAAAGGAAGTAATACATGTAAAAGTCGATCACGTATGGCTACCAAGACTTCTTTAACTATCTTCGATATATAACAGTGTGATATGCGAAATCCAAAAGACAATGATCGAAATGATTCTCCAGTAGCAATATATCTGAGATAAATAAAACATAATTAATTTAAAACATATATAGTGGATTGCAGAAAGCTCGGTTAAAATTTAACAGTATATGATAAATCTTAACACGCTGTTAAAATTTGACGTTTGTCATATTTTTAACAGCATGTTAGGATTTAACATAGTAATGGTAAATTTTAACATAGCCTTCTGCAATCCACTGATAGATTTTCGATAATATTAATGTTGTAGTTCAAGATCAAAACAGCAAAAATTGTTTCTCATTAAAATATTTGGGTTATTAGTGACATAAAATTATTGATAGAAACGGAAGTAAAGTGTAACTTTAATTTTTAGACGAAGTATGCAAAAAAAGGTGGCGCTCGATTAGGGATACATTTAAACGACTAAAAAGAGAAGGTAAATTGGGAACAGGTTCAGCCGCTTCCAAATCTCAAAAATGGCCATTATCTTGTTATCTAACATTCCTTAACAATGTGCCAGAAGAGAGAAGGTAATTAAAGTCAAAGCAAATCGATTGAAACCACTAATATTTTTTAAAATTTTTTAGAAGTCACTCGAACATTATTGAGGAAAGCCAAGAAGATCAATTATTGCAAAATAGTGATAGTGAAAGCGAAAGTCACCAGACACCTAACAAATCACCAACTCAATATCCACCGACAGTACCTTCACCACAAAGTATTCAAAGTACGTCATCGAGTTCCTTAAGAAAAAGAAAAATATCAAAGGTTGATGACGATGATATGATTCAATTAATAAATGAAAATAGACAAACGCGTGAAAAAATATTAGATAGTCTTTTGCAAAATAAAACATCTAATAGTACTGAAGACGACGTAGATCTATTTTATAAAAGTGTTGCAATGTCTGTTAAACGGTTACCTAGACACCTGATATCTTTAGCAAAATCACAGCATTTGCAAACACTTATTGATCTGGAAAATAGAGCTGCAAACGAACAACAAGGTCTTTCAGGAATTCAACATAATAGATTTGTGCCAAGTCAACAACCAGGGTCTGCTTTAAACCAAAACCAAGGATTTCTAAATCAATTGCCACCATTTCCTTCAAATCCGCATCAGGCACCATTCGTTCCGCAAGAATTCCTGTCACATGAAAACCAAGGATTTTTGGAAGGTTATGCTGAGCAGATAGATAACCAAAGCACCACAACAAACAATAATTATCAATAATCATTTTATTATTGTGAGTTATAACTTTTTTCTATTTTGTGTTATTTTTTTTACTACATCTGGAGTTAAGAGTTTTTGTTGCATTTAGAAAAATACGTTTAGTTTATATACATTTTTATAAAATATAGAAATAAAGAACTTACCTGAGAGTTACAGCCAATTTTTCTTCAGGTGATATAGGTCTTTTTACAAATCCAGTTGGTTTCTTTGTTATTTTGTCTGCGATAGCTTCTAGCACAAAATTAAATTGATTTCTAGTCAACCGAAAAAAACTTTGAAATTTTTCTTCATCGTCTATTAGATGTTTTGTAATAAGGTTGTTATAGGCGCCTTCCCCAGATCTGTTTTTATACATTAAATGAACAGCTCGCCTTTTTTGCTTTTTTTGTTTTATATATTTTAAAATTATTTCATCCTGCTCTTCTTCCAAAATCTGAAGCGCAAGTACATACTCCATAGCTGTCGAAATCGTACTGTCGGGAATTTTTGCTGCACACAGTTAAACCACTCCGACGCAACAGCGGACGCAAGCAACGCTGCATGCAGCCGCTGCATGCATCGGTCGCTATAAGCGAAACCATACCTTAAATTGCCTTAAAAAAAAAAAAAGAAAAAGCGCCGCAGTCTGTCTGTACATCTGCATCTACGAGGCGTATACTAACGATTACAGAAACTCGTTGGTCTTCAAATTCGAAGTTAGTAAATGTGATTGTTCAAAACTAGAATAAATTAAAAGCCTTTGAATTTATTACAAACTGTGACAAATCTGATTAAAAAACAATTCCGGCTTGCGAAAGGATTTTTAGTTGAGATGAACGATTCTAAATTCACGTTTCTGGCATTAGTGTTTAATGACATTTTCTCAATCACTATTTGCGTTCTTCAAAAAAAAATCGCTTGACATTCATTTTTGCATATCCAATAGAAAACGCTGTCGTGAGGCGCTCTGTAAAAGAAGAAATGAACAACTTTTTTAATACCATGTTTGATAAAGCAAATTCTATTACAGAAATAAATCATTACAAACGTGAGCTTGCTAAGCTTTTACCTGAAGAAATTAGCGCTAAGTATAGAACCCTTTTTTATGAAATATTGGACCATATTCTAATAGAAATGACACTAAGCTTTCAAGACTGTGAAAAACTTACATTTTTATGTGTGGCAGATTCTGCTAAATATTCCGAATATAGTTTAAATTTTCTGACTGGCCCGTTTGAAAATTTGTTACAGTTATATGGAGAAATATTTTCAAAAAGTCAGCGACTTAAAAATGAGCTTGGTCTTATTTTTGCCAATGACAGTAATTGGAATACATCGCTGCAAGAGCAAGTGAAAAAAGTTAATAAATATAAAGATATTTGGTTCGATGTATTTGGCCCTAAACTTCACTTGCCCGAACCTACATTACACATAACCGTCACTGGCGCTAACAGTCGAAATCCCGACACATTGGAATGCATGGAATTCGTCGTTGGCCTTAAACGTCGAAATACATAAACATGCACGCCAATGATGTAAGAAACTTCTGTCACTGTTGCCAAAGTGCATTATTGTTCTAAAGAAGTACATATTTCCGACAATATTAGTAATATTGTCAATTGTGTTTTTTTATTTATGTTTGATAACATGTTATTAATATTCCTGAATAATAAGTTTTAAATCGTTCTCAAAGAATTACCTAGTTTATAAAAATAGCAAATAGCTACGTATTAATTCTACTGCTACCGTATCAGTGTTAAGATACAATAAAATAAGTTTTACTAACATGACGAAAAATGCCTGTAAATTGTTAGTTGGTTGTGAAACGTGCAGAAATAATATGCAAGCTTTTACTGTGTTCCCGATAAGTCCTGAATTCTCAGTTTTTCGCCCATTTAAATGCAATTTCAAGAACGAGATTACTAGAAAGTTAGATTCAGCAATTTAAATGGGCTATCAAATTAGGACATCAGAAAGTATATTGTAACATACATATTTCATATTGGTAAGCCATCTAGATTCTTTTTTTGTGTATACATCTATTTTCTTTAATGTTCCTCTTCGGATTTTCTTCAATATATCGGTTTTTTAATGTATAGTGCACACTAAATGTTAGTTAAAAGAAAAACCTCGACAAAAACATTTGTATTTGGTTGATAACATGATTATGATATATAGTTGTGTTTGCATTTTTAGGAAAACCAAGTAAATTCATGGATGTATTAACCACAGTGGGCTCCATCTTGGCAAATCGGGGTATGTATCTCAGGCAACAATAAAAAATGAAAATCAGCTTTGCATATAAAATTATGAGTAGACAGACAAAGCAGTGAGGAATGCTTCCATAGTCCATCTGAGAATAAATATAGAACTGCTGAGGTAATTCATATGTCAAAATAATTATATATTTTAATAATAATGAGGCATCTTTTCTTTTCAAAATATTTTCTATTTAAAGATAACTTTTAGAAAAATTTGTTAAATAAGTAGCAAAATAAAGTGCTTTGAAGATTTATTTCACATGAAGAGATCCATATACTTATCATTTTAAAAAGATAACTATTACTCTCATACAGAGCCATGCTTACCCTAGTTTTGGCCTGGGACAAAATTTATTTGGGGTCTGTATTTTCAAAAAAGGCAACCTATTTTGTTAATGTTTACAAAATGTAACACTTGTGTCTTCAATGTTGGAAAACCCTGGAACCCCGAAGGTATTTTGATGTTCTCTATTTCTTCAATGATTTAAATGAACAGTTCATTCATAATAGGCTCTGGGGAACAGAATTCTCTTTCAATAAGAATTTTTTGGTTTACTTTTATCTTTTGAATACATTTTATTTTTAATGGTAATATATATAATTTTATACATCCGACTAGAGAACCCTTATTAAATAAAGAAATTTGGTGAAGTGTCATAACCAAATCGTTCCTACCCCTGTGTTGATATTATTGGAGATATCTCTATTTCTAGAAATTAAGTTTCCATTGTTTAAAAAATACATTATTTATACACTAAACGAAAGAACCTTGAAAAGAGTTGATACTTTTGAAGACTTGGGAATGCTATTGAATTCCAAATTTACTTTTGCCAAATACATAGATAATATCACGAATAGGACAATAAAACTATTAGGCTTTATTTTAAGATGTCTTTGACCTTATATATATATATATATATATATATATATATATATATGTATATGTATATGTATATATATGTATATGTATATATATATATATATATATATATATATATATATATATATATATATATATATATATATATATATATATATATATATATATATATATATATATATATATATATATATATATATATATATATATATATATATATAAATATATATTTATAATATATATATATATATATATATATATATATATATATATATATACATATATTTATAATATATATTTACTTGTTTTAAATTTTTTATAGGTTGCACTTTGATTTTGTAATTTGTCTAAAAATGTTAATGACTATTTTCTGTTAATATATATTTATTTATTTGAAAAAAAAACAAACATTGTTTTTTATAAAAACAGACAAAAATACACAAAAGAAAAAGGAAGTGTTATGATAACTAAAATCATTTAAATTTTCCTCTACACTCTACAAGGTTTTCTATGAGAGATGAATAAGAATTTATTTATGGCACAAATATAATTGAAATTTTAATGTAACTTAAATGCTTTTATTGTCTAAGAATTCTGTCTTACTGACAAATCTGATTTAGATATTGAATTAAATTTTTTGTCCAATTGTAAATATTTAAAAACTGACATTCATAGAATTTAAAGTTTTATCGGAATATAAAAATGCATAGATGGCACAACTTCTGATATATTTATAACATACTTCCACAAATAAGCATTTAGTTTGATCATTTTTTTGAAATTATATGGGATCATTATTTAAATATATGTAGTTTTTTTTTTTTCGTTTTCGTTTTAAAATTCAAATAGCATAAGTTCACCAGTGATTATTTTTCTAAGTAGTGCCATATCTATTTCATTCATTTCTTTTTTTTTTTAATAAGTGTGTTAATGTTTTTGAAAGTAATTAGAGATTTTCTTTATTTTTAGTATGCCCATGGATGACCATTATGTAATAAGATCACCAACAAGATGGAAGCTCTAGAAAGTAAGAAAATGATATCTTGGACTGTGTCATTGGTTAAAATCTGGCCTTCTTACCAACTATACCGATTCAGTTATTGCCAGGGGCGAGGCATGTGAAAACAACCCCTTTGTGAGTTGAGAAAACCGATTACATCATAAGAAGATAACATTTACTGTAATGTGTTTTAAATAAAATTTATGTTTAATATAATCTTAGGTTTAGATTTATTCTGAAAACAAGCTATATAAGGACTTATTCACCATTTTGTGAAGTAGGTTTTTATTTATGCCATTACAATGTGTCTTGACTTATTTATGAACAGATTTTTACTTCTTAAAACTTTTTATTGCTTTATTTCCTAGCTGTAATAGTACACTCAAATAATCTATGCTAATTTAATTAAAATTTGGATGATTAATTGATGTAATTGAATAAATTAGTTTTCTTTACATTAAGAGTCAGTTTAAAATGATCCAAAAACCATTTAACCTTATTCATGTCCTTAATTAATAAATCCTACACTTCTTCCTGTGTATTACTGGGGAAAATCAAAATAAAGTCATCAGCATAGGCTGGCTCAAAGCTCCTCCTACTTTAACATAATCAGATACATTTTAAAAACATTTAACACAGATCCTCCACATCATATAGCTATGCACAATGTCCAGTAGCATAGCCTGAGGGATTGTGTCAAATGCCTCACAAAAATTAGAAACTTACACAGATGTATAACTTTTACAAATAGTTGTGACTAAATACACAAAATGATTTAAAATATATCATTTTTTAAAATATAGCTATTATTATTACATCCAGGGTTAGGCTTACTCCAGACTGGACTCAGAAAAAAATCATACTACATAAACTTAATTAAAGTTATCATAGGAAAAATACAGGTATCTGTATTTTAAAAACAAGACAATGTATCTTGTTAATCTTTTCACAATTTGAAAGCTTGCTTCTTTAGCTTTAAGAAGCCAGTTATTTTGATTACTTCTTCAATTCATTAAAAATAGTTCGTTCACATCTTAAATCTAGCTTCAAAAACCACCACCATATTTAGTCAAAAAGAGGGGTAGCAGTAATTCATTTCTTATGAAATTTGTAGTCAGACTTAAATTATTCATATTATAAAAAAGTGATGTGAGTTGTAGCATTTTAATCAAAACCAATGCAATCTAAGCTTCAAAAATGATCATAGGAGATTAAATATCAGTATTTTTTTATTGTAAGGGTAAAAAACTCACTAAATTATATGTAGCTTCATTATGCAATGCAAAAAAAATTAAAGAAATATGGATCACTAAAACATCTGTTTTTGAATAATTAATAATTATGGTCTGTTGCATTTGGAGAAATTGAAAAAGCAAAACAATTGTTTTTTAGGATCAAGATCAAAACTTTGGATATTGTGATTTAAGTAACAGTTTTCCATCTCAAACAGACCTTACCATCAAAATGTTTAGCTAACGTTTGAGAGTTAAGCTTTGCTGAGGAAGGAAGTATAACATTGGAGTGAAAAACGAAAAATGTATTCTCTTGATGTCACAGAGTCTAAGTGGACATTTGTTACTTAAAAGTTTTTATTGAAATTTACCAAGTTCTTTCTCATTATATTTTCTTATGGGAAATTATATAAATCATTTCTCTAAATGAACTTTCGAACTAAAAAATCTTCTGTTGTTGACTCTGATGTTATGAAAGCTTTTTACTGTACTTAAATTTGTAATAGTTAATGTAATTGTATGATTTTTATGCATTCGGGCACAAACAAATAAATCAGTAAATTTATGTGTTTTAATTAAAAAATTACAAAATTTTAGCACTTAATTTTTTCTTTTGGAGTTAAACTTATATTTTACTTCTAGTTTCAGTGTCTAAGTTTTATTACCTGACTGTATTAAATATTTTAGGTTTCATTACTTAACTATTTTTCTATGTTTTGTACTTTATTATTTCTTTTGTAAAATTAAGTTTTCTTTTTATATAACAATATATTAAATAAATACAAACATTGTGAATTTGTAAACTAGCAAAATGCTAAATAAAGGATAATAATATAATATACTCACTATACCATGGTCTATAGCTGTATGTGCATTATTTTAAAATTATCATATTAAAACCGTGACAATTAAAATTGAAGATAGGTTGTATCAGAAATACTTTTACCAACAACAAAATATAATAACAATGACAGGCAAACAAATAGTATTTTTATCATCTAAAATGATCAATTATCATCTAATGATGTACAGGAATATTGATTATAAATTGAACCCTCATTTTTTTGTGGGACACCCATGTTATATTATGTCCATTAAATAGGCATCTTTTTGCTAATCATAAATATATTAGGTTTGATATCTTTACCTTTAAAGGCAATTGAGAAAAACCATGACATAAGAGGCAAGTTATTCATATCTGTGTTATGTTTTCTCTAACATCTCTGATAATAGATATATTGTCAATTTCCTGTGTTCAATGTGTCAAACCTAATATAATTATAATTAGCAAGAAAAGACCCATTTGATGGACATATACAGGGTGTACCATCAAAACAAAAAAAAAATTGTCATGCTTTTCCAAAAAACACCCAGTATACATAGAAACTAATAGATTAAAAATCTACAACTTCTGCATTTACCATTTTTTCTACCCCTTTCAACAAAAAAGTTAAATGAAGGTTTAATTTATGATCAATCAAAATTCGTATGCCATCATAAAATGCTTACTTCCTTTTGAAGTATTCAAGATTCTTGTGTAATTATATAATATGATTTGTTCTTAAATTCCAATGGGATTTGATTATATATCCTTGGCACCATTTACTATGAGTTTATTTTAACAAATAATGACATTATGTCAAAGTCAGTTAAATAAGATATTGTTTAAACTAGATTTTTCTCAATTACAAATTATTTTACTTAATCCAACATTAAACAAAGCACTACAGGTATTATAAGGGATAATGCTTTTAGTCAATGTCTATCCCTCTTGAAACACTGTCTCAACCTTAAGGTTTGGAACTATTTATTTAGAAAACTTAACATTTACTTGAATAAAGATTCTAAAAGATATACCACAATTTTTTTTAACAATACGCATTCTTATAAGTTTGGCGGCCAGTTCCCAACATATGGTAAAGTCAACAATAAGATGTAATATTTTTTGGAAATTCTATAAGATTAGGCTATAAAAGTTTATATTTTAAAAGTTAATTGATAAAATAATTTACAAGATCTAAACTACTTTATACCAGTTAATAAACTTAAGAATCTGAAAGCATGAAATTAATTGAGGGTATCTTCGAAAGACTTTTGTCATTTAAAATTATATCATGCACCTAACTTTTTCCTAAACCATACGTAGATTTAAAAAAAAATTGAAGATGTGATGTGCGATATCTGGCATACTTACTAAATTAACTTATTACTGAATTGTGTATACCAACTGGAGAAAATATATAAATAGGCCACAGTTAATATTTTTAAAATATGGGGAAAAATTATTTAAATTTCTAATCCACTTTAGCTATATATCTTTAATTAATATACAAAATATGTAATACACTTTAAAAAATTTATTCAACATGGAATTAAAAATAAAGTTGACACTACATTTATCATATGGTGCATCTTTTTTATTTCTCAAACTACACACTTTCTCAGCAACAGTAATTATAAATGAGCAACTTTATGTGACAAGCATATTTAGTAAATTTATCCACTTTATGTGACAAGCATATTTAGTAAATTTAAAGGTGCAGAATTTGAAGCTTCCATATAACAAAGAGGCCCAATTATTACATTGATGGAATGGGCTATAACTGGGGCTATATGACACTCAGATCAATACCCGTAACTAAAGTCTTTTCTTTCTTCCTATGCAAACAGGGCAACAAAGAGTACTCAAGTATGACTATAATATACACGTCACTAATATCTGCAATGCACATACATATGAGCAGAACTAACTTCCTAAGCCTTGTCTACGATACCTATATCAAACATCAAGACTTGCATTGGTCCTAAAACAAATTATAATTAATAAAGTACCTGCATGAATAACAAGCTTAGGGAAAATCATTAACAATCTTATAAAACCCTAATCAATATGTGACTGATAAAAACTGATTTTTAGATAGGTATTTGCTTAGGATCAGGATAAAAAAAAACACCAAAAAAACTTAAAAAAAAGTAGAAATTATGTGTCTCAAAAAACTCACAAAACAAATTAGTTGAAAGATATATATTCAAGCTTAAGGGCTTTTGTGGATTTTTATATGGTCTTTTGTTTTATCTTTAGGTAGGGAACAACATCAACAAATAAGACTATCTGAGTGTAAAAATTGAAATGGTTGCAACTTTATACCATATTCACACTATTCTGAAATAAACATACCCAGTTTAAAAGTAGAAGGTTTAAAATCATCTCGATGCAAACAAGCAATAACCTCTTCCTGGGCTTTCCAACATTTTTTTTTTCAATATTCAATCTTCATTATTCCATTAAATAGAAATTATCTTGTGATAAACAAATGCTTTATAATAAACAAAAAAAACAATAAAAATATTTTCACTTCAAAGTTAGAATACAGGGAAATACGCTAACATCACTTTATCATGGTGTAGTTTTGATTAAAAATGAATAAACAAACAATATATTTATTTTTATCAATAAAACTTGACAACACAGGAGGCCCATTTAAAGAATTTTTAGCCAGTAGCGTAGCTCGCCAATTCGCTATTTAAAGTGTCGGGCTAGCGCCGCATTCCACACATTCCAATCTGTCGGGATTTCGACTGTTAGGGCCAGTGAAGTTTCGGTCCACTAACTGTTTGGGCCGATGTAGTTTAGGGGAAAATACGCACTACCAGATATTTTAACCAAAGCATATAAAGTGTTTCCCTTATTTTGGCAATACCGTCGACAAGTGCTTCAGTGGAAAGAAGTTTTTCTTGTCTCAAACGTGTAAAAACTTATTTAAGAAATAAAATATCTCAAAAAAGACTTACTTCTTTGGGCAATATTTCAATTCAAAAGGAATTTCTGGAGGAGATTAGGGTAACTCATCCATTTTATTGAATTAATTTACTATATTGATTTACTATACAAAATTTAGGTAAGTCGTAAAAAAATATCTACCCCTTCCACATATAAAAAAAATTCTGGAAAAAAAATTATTGCGATATTTTCTTGCTTCATTTGCACTTCACTTACTTTTTCACCCGCGAGCCGCCACTGATGTATATTATAAGTATTTTTCATATTTTATTAACTATAGTCATACTATTTGCAGTAAACACAATTATTTAATTGTTCAAACATCCCAAAAAATACTCTGAAAAACACAACTGACAACTATCGCAACGAAAACGTCAAGCTGAATAAGTAATAAACTGGCCGCCTTGTCAGATCGGGGGTGCGATTTTGCACTTATCATTTCGTTAGTTAACGAAAATTTTCTCCGTTCGGAGAGCTGTTCGGCATGACAATCGGATTTTCCGATCCTGGTTTGTTAAACACCAACCTACTACTAAAGCCGCCATTTTCCGAATCTGTCAGTTCTTGAGTTTTTGATAATATCTAAATTTACTGCCTTGGAGTTTCATTTCGTAAGATAAAAAGTAGTTTTGATTACTTGAAAGCTAAGCCATGATATATTAGCATATGCATCATACCGTAAATAATCAACAGATGCCAAAATATTCAAGAAAATCATGAAAACATGGAACCTCCAAATAGGCAGCGAAGATACGAAACTCGTAAATCCTTCAAATTAAATAAGGTAAGCTAATCCGTTTAAAAAATATTATCTATGTCATATTATTACGAAACATGTATATTTTAGTTATTAATGAGTCATTATTTTTAATTCAGTGAATTCTTCTTTCTTGATTATTTTGTTAGAAGTACGGGAAAACATAAAACGCTATCCTCAAAATGTACTTTTGAAGAAATATTTAACAAAGTTGTGAATATTCTGTTTAAATATTAATTACATTGTTTGCTATATGGTGCAAAATTCTATATTACGTATTTTATTTTTAAAAGAAAAGGGACCTATGTTAATATGTATTCCATCTATTCTAATCCAGCACCGCGGCTGTTATGCAACCACATAAACATCATACATTTATCTGCCTTTGAAACGGGGCGCGCCTTCCACAGAAAAATAATATAATAATATAGGCGAAATGCGTTCCTCGGGAGAACAAAGCGTTTTAAACTTAGAGTAAGAATAAAAATCTTACTCTAAGTTGTAATTGCCCGTTGTTACTGGGAAATGGCTCTCCCTATTTTAAGAATAGGTAGTATTTTATTTATTTTGGTCTCTCGTAACCTAACCTAACTTTTTTAATTCACAGATTAGTGATGTAAAGTTTCGTTACTTTTAAGGACTTGGACCGATTCGTTACTTTGAGTATTAGGACTCGTTACTCAAGACTCGTTACTTTTTATAAATCGTTACTTTTAATAAAATTGTATTGTAGCTTTTAGCTTTAGCTTTTATGTTTTATCGGAAGCCGGATTTTTGTTTGTTTTTCCAAATGAATATAAATCTCGGTTTGTCAACTGTCAAGAATGTCAAGTATTTAAGTATAAAACAAACTACGATTTTCGATATAATATATTAAAAAAACAAAAATATATTATATATATATATATATATATATATATATATATATATATATATATATATATATATATATATATTTTATAATATTTAAACAATATTATATTAAACAAAGAAATAATGAACCTACTGAAACTAAAACGATTAGTTTATAAAAAATATAAAACTGCAAAGTCAGAATTAAAACAAAATATTTACAAGTGATACTAGGAACTAAATCAAACATAAACGTAAACCTTTATACTTTTTGTTTCTTTAAAATTTAAATTAAATGCTCTCCTGATCGAAAGCTAAATCGTTCAATTATGGTTCATAGAACTCCGAACAATAATTTTATGGAACATAGCTATACCTATTAAATATTTTTATTACAGTTTAAAAATAAGATCTGTTCAACGTTTTTCGATTTAAGTCTATTCCTACGTTCCGTTACTACCTGTCCAGCTTTCGAAAAAACGCGCTCACAGGGAACCGACGTAGCCACTATACACAAATATTTTCTGGCCAAAGCTGAAAGCCAAGGGTATATTTTTTGTCTCTCTTTCCACCAAATCAGTGGATCTTCTCTACGATCCAGATTCGATTCTTCTGAATACATTTTTATTTCGGCAATTGCTATCGCAGTTGGAGAGGTATTATTGTTACTAGTGGCTTTGACAGACTTATCAAAATCGCTCCAAATTAAATCGTCATTTTCTGCTTCTCCCGTTGCAACCTCTGCCTCAACTTCTGCAGTAGAATTTTCCCTCCTCGTTTTTTTAATTAGCGCCACTATTTCGTCCTGAAGTTTTTCCTTAATCTTCTTTAAAGAATCGTCGCTACTAAAACCTTTGGTCTTAAACCTTGGATCAATATACGTGGATTTTCCCATTATTAAGTTTTGTTCAGGGTTTTCATATCGTGACACTATTGAAGCTAAGAAGGCATTTACTACATATTTTATTAAAGGGCTTGTAATTTGTAATTTAATTTCTAAAGATGATATGAGTCCCTTTACAATCAAAATTACTTTTGAAAGTGTGACTTGCTTTTCTGAACTGATTTCAACAGTTACGGTTTCAAATGGCTTGAGAACTTTACACAACTCCTTTAAAATTATCCATTCCTCCTCTGTCGGTAGAATAACTGGAATGTGCAAAACAGCAACAGTTGCGGCCAATGGTTATGATAACGCAACTACTCTTTCTACCATATAAAAAGTGGAATTCCACCTTGTTGGAACCTCGTTAATTAATTTAAGAGGAGTTGCATTAGGGTTCATTTGTTTTTGTGTTGAAACAAATTTAGTCGTAGAGTGAGAACTTCTATGAAAATGATCTACTATTTTCTTAATTTTTGTTTTTAGCTCCTCAGTTAACTTTAAACCTTCCTTAACGATAAGATTTATGGTATGGGCAAAGCAAGGAATATGGACCCATCTAGTTGTTTTTATTGCTGCTACAATGTTTGCGGCGTTGTCCGTCGATATAGCATAAATTTTATCGGAAATACGCCATTCATTACATACTCGTTGTAATTCCCCACAAAGATTTTCAGCAGTATGTCTCTCATCATATTTAAAACATGACAGCAGACATCCATAAAATTGCCAGTCCTTCGTTATAAAGTGAGCTGTAACAGCTATATAACGCTCTGTATTGATGGAAGTCCAACCATCAGTACTGAGTGTAACATACTCGGTTGTTTCCAGTAAGGCTTTTAATGCTTCAACTTTTGCATAATATTTGGCTGGCATTAGGGATTTACTGAATGTTGGTCTACTAGGTATGACATATGATGGCTCAAGTTCACTTAAAAGAGCTCTAAAACCTTGATCCTCAACAATAGAGAAGGGTTGCAAATCGTAAATTATCATATTTAACACTAATTCATTAATTTTTATTTGGCGTGGTAATGAAATGGGCCTGCTAATAAATCCCTTAAGGTTTGCTTGTTTTTTTTTTGCAAATTTTTTTTTGTTGTACTTACTTCACCCATATGTTCTGGTATTTCCGCTATTTCCCTTGTCACGTGATCTGGATTTTCTATATTATCTTTTTCCAAGGTTAATATGGCTGATGCAGTTGTCTCCGTTGTGGATGTTGATGGACCTAAAATATTAATTATAATTAAGAACTAGCATAATTAATATATATTTTTTAATAAAACAATAAATTTAATAATAATAACTTACCTGGTTGGAGCAATGATGTACCTGTTTTCTCACTTTTCTCCAAGACTAATGTTGTTGTTGGATGTCTAGTTTTTAAATGTTTTCTTAAATTGGTTATATTTCCATTTTTATGAGAATAAGTACTTTTACATAAGTTGCATTTTGCCTTAGCATCAGACAAAATGGTAAAATAAAGCCAAATAATACTTCGTTTTTGCGTTTGGGATTCTGATTCGGATTTAGACTCCATAATTTGTTAAACAAACACTACACTGTGCAGTAATCGTTACTAAAACACAATTATTACTATTTACTTATAAAATCAATAGCTTTTAAAATACGAACGAAAATAAGCATCCAATAGTTACCTATTTTTTTAGATTTGTTTTCTAGCCAATACTGCCAATACGTAGAAATCGGGGAAATACCGAACTGCAGTTCTAAATTCAAGCCGTGTACAGAATCGACGCGACATTGCCAATTATCGCCAATGGCGCGCCATACCTGCTTCTAAATTCTAAATTCTAATGCAAACAACGGCAACTCCGCCTCATCGTCGCCTCGCGTTTCGCGTCGGTCGCCCTAAATAAATCGACATGCATGAAATTAAAACAGATCAAAGCGCCAATCGTCAAAGCCATTCGTACTCGTTCCCCGCTGTTGTGTTCGGGTAGAATAGTTAGTTTTTAATGTTTCAGTGGAAGTAACGAAATGCCAATTGTAACGAGTCTTTTAAAAAATGAGGACTCGTTACTATTAGTGATTTGGTAGTAACGCTTACTTTGTAACGAGTCTTTAATTATTTTACATCACTATCACAGATACACAGTAAACAAGTCGAACAGCTGATGGATCACTTGCGGAAACAACAGTGGTTTAATAATGGTGTATTTAAGTATTGCAAAATTAAACATAAATACCAGTAACTAGGAACCAATTTAACAATAATGTTTTCTATTGATGGAAAGACTAAAGAAGCAATAAGGGCAGTTGAATCTAGATTATCATAATACTGTTACAGGTATTTGTATATTTTTAAGCAAATAGAATGTACTTGCCAAAATTATATTTTATTGTCTATGTCGAGGTCTATGTATAACTTGTAAACAAAAGTATTCCTTAACAGGTATCATCAAAGAAAATTTATAGTGTAAGCTATTATTTTCTTTGGTATTATATGTTTTCAGTGTTGAGGGCGAAATGAAATAATCTTTGTTTTTCTTTAAAAGAACTATAGTTGGAATTATATAATGTTATAATTATTAGAGTATGGAAATAATTAGTTATATTATATTACACAGTATGTGGTGTATGACACATTTATTAATTATAGCAATATTTTTACTTTTTTGCAGAATATGACCCTAAAAAGAAGGGAATGATACAAGAAATGATGTCAAGTATTTGATACAGTATACTTAGTCAATATAAGGAAGAACAATCACCGAAGCACAATTACAATTTTGTAATACAAATTTGAACTCGTCCATTTTGATTGTAGAAGATATATACCTGTGTAAGTATTAATTGTGATTATTTTTTTTTATAAAGAAACTTACTATAATATTAGACTTAAACAGATTAGGCTAGTATAATTCATAAGCTTATGTTTAGCAAAGTCTACTGCAAAACATACGTATGAGTTCGTTATTTTAACAAATTATCAGTTTACAGTATCAAACAGAATTTAACACTTTAAACCTTGTTTAATTTAACTAATTGTTTTTGCACTGATATTCTGTCGGAAAACAACAGCAAGATAATGCATAGCAACTCAACTGATGAATGGTGCACTTATTTTTTTATTATGTCATCCATTAAACTTTGTGCTAGACACCTCATTATGTTTTATATGTTTGTCTAATTTCTTACAGTGTGATACAAATATGTTTGAAGTGTTTGTTTTTCCTTGGGTTTTGCTAATTGCAACTTTTAATGTGTATTTTTAAATTAATCTTTTGTTCAAATCTATGAATCGCTTTTGAAGTTTCACATCACAATAAAAAATATTCTATTTAAAAAAATAACTATTATATGACTTAATAAGTTCATTATGTTTCATGGAATTTATTTGTTTATTCCTATGTAAAATTGTACAGGGTGCCTGATTATATTGGTATTGGTACGTACCCTAGAGGTCTTATGCTATGAGTTATCAG
This sequence comes from Kuschelorhynchus macadamiae, assembly GCA_030620095.1. NCBI lineage: Eukaryota > Metazoa > Arthropoda > Insecta > Coleoptera > Curculionidae > Kuschelorhynchus > Kuschelorhynchus macadamiae. Next base: position 542,693 of record JAUTXW010000226.1, read on the forward strand.
AAAACTTTAAATACAAATGTTTTCGGGTTTGAACAAAATCATCATTCAATAATCATTCTTGCCGATTATAAATATACTAGGTTTAAACTTTATCTCTAAAGATAATAGAGAAATTTTAGAAAAACCCTGCCATAAGAGGCAATGTGTAAGAGAGAGATGGAGAAAGCTCCCAATATAGTGGAGTCAGTTGGAATACATTGCCTCTTATGATAGGGTTTTCCTTAAATTTCTTTATTATCTTTAGAGATAAAGGTCTTAAACCTAGTCCATTATTAATAATCACTAAGAAGAGACCATTTGAGGTGTATCTATTATACAGGGTGTGCCTTTTAAAATAATGCAGTCGATGCCCATTTGCTAAATTTCCGATTATCTTTTGTTTGTTTTTCTTGTAAATTGACCAAACCTAAACACTTATATATATTTAAAGTTTTTTGATAACTCATAATAAAGTCTCTAGGGTACTGTTTAAAATATAACCAAACATCCTGTACATAAAATCTGTATAAAATATCAGATGTGTTAAAAATTAAAAAAAAAACTACATATATATATATATATATATATATATATATATATATATATATATATATATATATATATATATATATATATATATACATAAAGGAACAAAAGTGAACCAAACTTAATTTTAGAGAAAAAATTATACACCATATGCATTATACCTATATCATGAAGAAACCTTATTTTTTGTAAGTTAAGTTAACTGTGTTTACCATTTTTGACCAGAAGAGGTTATTTCAAATCCATTATTATGTAATTCTGGGATACTGTTAGTACTGGAAGAAACTAGGTTGCTAAAAGTACATTTGGTAAGGATATATTAAATATTTATACAGGATGCCCCAAAAATGTTGTATAAGGTGCAACTGCTGTTTTTTTATTATGGACTATTTTGTTTTATTAAAGAACAAAACGTCTTGTTTATATGCAATTTGGTAAACTGAGGTTTAATACCTTAAAAAAGACTATACATGAATTTGTAATTCGTTTTGTTTAAAATTTTATTTTTTAAGCTTCAATTTACTTGAATCCTTTTTTAATCATATCAAATAAAGTATAACTGACTTAAGTCTATGAAAATTAAGATTACTCACAGTGAAAACTGTATTTTGTAACAAGAAATATTTTTTTCTCGATTTTTCCTTCAGAATAACTTTATTTTATAAATTCAATTCTGTCTCTATTTTGTAAGATTTGGAAGTGATCATGGTATCTATTGTTCAGAAAGTCAAGAATTACAACACATAAAATGTAGGGAATTTCCCTCAAGCTAGTTTTATAAGATTTATGTGTAGTCCTAGTAGCTACCTCGCAATTCACCCTTTCTTATAGGCTTTGTTCAGTATAATTTTTAGAATACCTAGTGGCATTGTGGATTGTGACGTATAAATGATGAACTTAAAGATGGAAATTTTTGGACAATATTCAGATCTCAATTTTTGTTCAACAAAAATTAACATATTTAGTTACGGTTTTTCGACACTGTCTAGCAGGCGCGTAACTAAAGGGGGCATAGGGGAGGCAATGTCTTTTTTTTGGGATATTGCATGGGCGCCCGCAGAACCATAACTGATGAAAAAAAAATAAAAAAAGGTCATGCATAGTCCATTTGGTATATAAATGTAATTTATATATGTAATATACAATATGTGCAATTTCCAGGGGAGGCAAACGTCTCCCTCCCCCCTTCCTCCCATTCAGTAACAGGAGTCTAGGGACGCCCCTACGGTCTAGCACTAAGTTTATAGCCTAGAGGATGTTAATGCAGAGGTCTTCAATAAGTTGTTTTACAGAGTGTTTTGTAAAACACTTGTAAAAAAAAGTTTTCCTTGTTTTTTTTAAATTCTTTAGTTTTTTTTGTACAGGGTGTTTTCAATGAAATTGTAAATTTTTTTTAAACATGTTTTTTTTTTTCTCAACTTTTGTATCCCTTATACTATTATTTCTTACCTCAGTTATGAATAAAGGTAATGTCTATAAATTTAGAAATGCGACTGTTGTACAGGGCTTTCATTTATATTTTGACACCTAGTTACATCTTTAATTATAGAAAATTAAAAAAAAAACTTTAATTTCAAAATTTGTAGGATTATTCCTGTGTTATAGTCTAAGAATATCAAATATTTCTAAAAATTATTGAAAAGTAGAAAAAACTACATAACATGGATTTTTGACACCTTGAATATTATTATCTAATTAAATTAGTCTTTTCATACCGATTATAAATATATGAGTTTAGAGAGAGAGAGAGAGAGGACTAATATCTTTGCCTCTTATGAAATGGCTTTTATCAATTTTTTGGATAATCTTTAAAGATAAAGGTACCAAACCTGATATAATTGCTAACTTCAGATTTATTTAATGTTGCATTAAATGGGGCCAGCTAAAAAAATATAGGTTATGTAATTTCTTCTATTCAGTAATATTTTGTATTTTTTTTTTTTTAATTGTAAGGACGTAGCCGATGCACGCATCGGACAAGTGGCCCTTCTGAAACGTACACTACAGAATGCTAAACATTCCAAATGGTACGAATTCGCATGCAAGGTCAAATAGATAAAGTAAAAAGTAAAATAGCCCTAAGAGGCATGTCGAATAGAAATAAAGAAAAAAAAGAACACACAATAGTTCGTCAAAAAAGCAACACAATACATAAATAATTAAAATACAAGTGAATAAAAATAGATACAAAGTATACATAGATATAAAACAATCATAAAAGCAAATCGTTTAACCGCCTTTTAAGCTGTAAAGTGCTTAAACTGAAAATGCCATAATCAGGGAAGTGACGATTGTAATTGCGTACCAGTCGATCGACAAATGCGCTAAGCCCATAATTTGTACGATGGTATCCTTCAAAAAAGAGTTGAGATTGCCTTGTTCTCCTAATAGGAACCAGAAATGCGACCGACTCAAGCAACATCGGACAGTCAATATCTCCACTGAGCAGTTTGTGAAGAAAAACTAGAAGTGCCTTCTTTCTTCGAAACTCAAGTGTTTGAAGGCCACACAGAAGAGCCCTGGTACAGAAAATTAAACTTATACAAAAGGTATTTGGCAAATCTATTTTGGACTTTTTCGATTTTATCGATATGGCACTGATACGATGGACTCCAAACTGTAGAACAATACTCCAGAATGCTGCGAACAAGTGACTTATAAAGACACCCAATTGCTTTAGTATCTGTGACATGTTTTGTTTGCCGCTTTATAAAGCCCAACAGCCTGAAACCCTTCAGCACAATACTATCAATGTGCAGACCAAAAGTTAAATTCTCATCAAAAATAACGCTAAGGTCTGTAAAGGAACTAACAACTTCAAGACTCACGTTATCTATGAAGTAGGAGGAGAGTATGGGTTTAATGCGTTTATGAAAACGGAGCACTTTACATTTAGAGACATTAAGAAGAAGATGGTTAATGTTGCACCATTTGATAAGCTTTTCCAAGTCCGATTGCAGTGGATTAGATTCAGAGGAAACTGGTGAAAAGAATTTTAAATTGTCTGCATATAAGAGACACTTAGACACTTTAAAGCATGATATTATATCATTTATAAATAGTAGAAAGAGAATTGGACCAATATGAGAGCCCTGTGGGACACCAGATGTCACAACAACCTCTCTAGAAATTGAACCACATACGCTAACTCGCTGACGACGATTGAATAAGTACGATTCTATCCATTGCAGGTAGGTTCCAGAAAAACCAATTCGCTGCAATTTGAATAACTGATGGCAAACCCTGTCAAAAGCCTTCGATATGTCAGTATATATAACATCGATCTGTTGACCAGCCTCAACCGATGTTGTTAAGTAATTCTGGAAAATTGCAAGATTTGTAGTTGTTGAGCGACCACTAAAAAAACCGTGTTGCATACTAGTGATGTAGTGCTTCAGAGACTCAAAGATATGATCCGTGATAATTGCCTCAAACAGCTTTGGTATATGCGAAAGCAAGGAAATACCTCTGTAGTTTTTAATATCGCTCTTATCCCCAGATTTAAAGATCGGCATGAGAGTGGAAAACTTCCAAATTTCGGGAAAGGAACCCAGATTAAAAGATTTCTGAAAAATTTTACAAAGGGGCCGAGACAACGACTCGCAGCAACGTTCCAATAAAATAGTGGGAACTCCATCTGGACCAGCCTTTTTAGAAAGATCAAGGGTTTTTATTTTATTGCAGATTTCCGCCTCTGTAATACAATAGGTTGATAGTAATTTTCCCGAACAGCTTATAGGGCCAATCTTGCTAAAATCTAAACTACGGTGACGTAATTAGCAAGACTCAAAGTGAGTGGCGAAGGCATTAGCGATGTTATTCGAACCGGTAATTTCCTCTCTGTCATAATTCATGACACTGGGCAGCCCAGAGTCTCTTCTCAAATTACGTACAAAAGACCAAAAATGCCTGATATTCTCTGGTATAAGCAATTCAGTTTGTGTGACATATGCAAGATAGCACATATCACTCCGAAGCTTAACCTCACGTCGTATGTCGCATTCTTAAAAGATAATAGTGAAAAAATCCTACAATTATTGTGTTTTTATTTTCTATAGTTAAAGCTGTATCTAGATGTCAAAATATAAATAAAAACATTATACTTATAAAAAGCTGTTTTGCATATTTTTTACTTTGAACTAACTTCAAACTCATCATTAGAATTCATTAATATCTATGTAAATTTAAATAATAACAGACCTTTTTACCATTATTTAATAAGTTTCATTAATTTTTAAACTCTCAAATGACCTTTTGATCTGATGGATCATGAAAGTTAGTTTAAAGTAAAAAGTTCACAATAGAATGGGGTAAGAAACAATTGTTTGATGCATACAGGAGCTGAGAAAAACAACACATCCAGAAAAATTTACATTTTGGTGAAAACACCCTTTATATAAAAAAAGTATTTTGGTATTCGGGTGTGAATTATCCTGGGTAGAAAAGAACAATATAATATTTCCTTTTGTAATAGTCATTGTGTGTGTATAAACATTTTGTGAAAATGACAAGGGCTTAGATAATACTCTGTGTAACAGATTTCTTGTGGCCTTTTGCGTTTTCGAAGCGATAAATCCAACATATAGTGCTAGAGATTATCGAAAACCACAACTCAATATATAAATTCTGGTTGAAAATTAGTAAACTTGAATTTTGTCTACAAATTTAGACATTAGTACCTAAAATTAATTAATTAATGTAGGGGTTATGGTTATATTGAATAAAAAAAATTGGGGGTGGAGGTACTATACATGCTGTTGGTTACAAACACAAGTTTAAAAAGCCATATTTATATGGATATTCTTCATATTTTCTTAAGGGGAATATGCTTCTTAAGTATTGCTTTTAATTTTTAAGGAAAATTGGAAATATACCTATTTTATCAATAACGAAGTTTTTTTAATAGCATATTTACAGCTGATTTTTCGAAAAGCAATTTTTTTACAATATTTTTTCTTCTTTTTAGGTATTTCAAGTCACAGTGTGAGTCCTTTGGACCCTTTGTAAAAGAAAATGGTGTGTACTTACATATCACCAGAAATCAGCAGCAATGGAAACTAATTTCAGCTTGTAACAACTTGAACAATAAAAACATATCCAATTGTAATATTTTTTTATTTAGTGACAAATATAGAATTGATTTTCACTATAAAATATTGCAACACTTTTAAAAAAAATTAAAGAAGTCAATTTCATAATAATCAAAATGGAAAATTATTTCATTTATATCTTAAAGATTTATGACTATACTTAAATTTAAAAAAATAATTATATTTAGGCATTTTATAGATACAGATTTACAGGGATATAGAAAGTTACAGATTGATACCATTATGAAATTAGTTATGAGTGGTATTATATATGGATCTTTAAACAAATTTTCAAAAGTTAAGGTATGATCGTAGAAAAATTTATTTTTCAGTTCCATTTGTTTCTTTTGGTAGTTATATAAACTCTCCAAACGTCAATTTTTAGTTTCTGGACGATAAAATTACTCTATTAGGTATAGGATCAACTGTGCAGTAATTTTATTATTTTTAATGCAATGAAAAAAATGCAAAGTAAATTTTCTTCTTCCCAATCATATGGTAATTATCAGTATCTTTGAAATATAGAGAGAGTGACAAAATATCTATTTTTATTAAATGAATACCCTGTCTATTTTTTACACCTATGAAAAGCTAAAAAATATCTTTCCAAAAAACTTCATGCCAAATTTTCTGATATAGCCACCAATGATATTTAAAAAACTAAAATTAATACCTTCCTGCAAATTGCCATATTATTTTTGAATATATAAATTTCGTAACAGTTACAAATAGAGTATTTCTTAAAAGGGCTTAAAGAAGCCAGAGCATTCCATGTAAAAAATTACACTGTGTGTAATATTTTTTAGCACGAGAAATAATAAAAATATTAAAGAGGGACCACTTTAAATGGCAATCAATTTCCCTCGTACAGATTGTCACTACAATTTGCTGCATATTCAAATAATTTATTAGGCCGTCATTTACTTTTGTCATACAAGATTCGGACTAAAATTTTACCAGTCTGTTTCTCACTTGAGTTTTATGCAATTTTATTTCATTAGGCCGCCATTTTGTTTCGCCATATTCGATTTTTACCAAAATGTGTCCATTCCGTTGATAACTTAAATTCAACTGGATAAGTAGCTTTTAAGCTATGCTGCGTACAGACAGAAGTGGGAAAACATGGGGCCCAAGCACCCTAAAATGCAAAGTTCTGTAAAAATGTTAAAAGGGTTAATTTTTCATTTTTTACTCTTTTAAACTGATCTAAATGCTGGTGGTTGCCCTTCTTTAATAAGGACTTTTATTTATTTTAAACTTTATAATTAAATGGTAAAAGTATTAACTTCTATTTGTTTATTTTTCAAATGATTTAATAAATCCTATTATGTATTTTAATAATTTTAACACGGAATAAGTGTGTAACTTATTTTATTAAGACCATTACCATTATATTAAAAATCGTCTTAAAATAAACAATACATTTGGAAAAATAAAAAACATGTTTTTATTACCAATTCATTAGATAAATATAGAAAACAAATGTATTAGAAATTAAAGTTGGAAGTTTCATTTTGAAAAAATATTTAATTCAGAATAAATATAACATTTTGACTAGTACGTCTAAAACTAGTCCACTCTAATAAAGATATGTATGCATTTATCACTACAGTACATTGAATTTGTAGACAATAAAGAAAAAAAATTTAAGCTCTATCTCAAAATGTGGCTTACTAAAGTATTCAACAATTGTCTGTTAAAATTATTAGATTTTAGTTTAATGTTGATTCTTTAACAAATGTTTGCTTAGTGTCCTGTTTATTTAAAAAGGTGTTATGTATCTTAAAATAGTTATTTCCTACCTCGAAATACCTGACAGTGTCTTTAAGAATATCATATTCTCTAATGTCTCTAAAATATCTGGAAATACAGGTGCAAAAATATTATATTACGCCTTTATAATAAGGTATAATAACATTAAAATCTGTTCTGGAAAAGCACAATATAATATGCACTAAAATGTTCACTTTTTTCACTGCACTCACATGTAGCGATTAATTAGTCAAATTTAGGTCTCTTCAAATCACTTATTTGTTAACTTCTGTTTTATTAGAATATTAGTAGGTATTAGGTACAATATTATTCACCATCACCAATTGATGCCAACAATGCTGCTATATCTTCCATTTTAGAAGTATAACAAACACAAGTATTAAGGATCTCCAGGCAGACCTTAGTAGCTTCAGATTTTTAACTCTTCATCACTTTTTAATTATTTCCAAAATAATAAAGTATACTTAATTAATTAGGCCAAACAAATGTGTCGTGTTTTGCTCAACGTCAACAAAATAATTTTAAGGTTAACAGTAATTGTCAAATCGTAATGAAAAACTGGCCTACTTGACGTCAAAAAATACATGCAATTTTCCATTTAAGAAATGGATGTTACTTCCAACCTTTGTCAGTTGTTTCGCTAAATCACGTGATTTAGCGATTCGTTAACTAACGAAATGATAAGTGCAAAATCGCACCCCGGGTCGTCAATCGACGTCACGACCTCCGTCTCACCCGCCTGTCCCCCTCGCCCGTTAGCTGCTTATCGAGGTAACCTTAGAGTTAATGAGCCTTGTATAGCCATCACTACTTGGGACACCACCTTATCTCAGAAAAATAACGAGATGGAGCGGAAACTCGAATACAAAGGTTAATTAGGGTAATTCGAGGGATTAATTTATTTTATTTTCATATATATAGGGTACGTCGTTTTTTATGGCAGGTATCAACTTCCTTATGTTTCAATGAGACACCATGTCACCATTTCAACCATTTATAACTTGTTGGGTCTGTGATGCAACGTTTCGGATGTATTGAAACTCTGCCTGAGCCATCAAAAAGTTAAATATATATTTTATTTCCTGCCTAGTTCCCAACTCTCGCAATAAAAAAAAATTATAGTGTTGCCAAATTTCGCTTACAACTATTTTTCTCAACATTTTCAAATGCATCTCCATGTATTTTATGTTAGATCTATATAGAGAAACAAACGGCGAGTTTAACGGTATATAACAACACGGGTCTGCGAGGCACCGTTTCGGACTTTCGTTTCTTCATAGACAATTTTTTACCTCCAAGTTTCTCCAATCAATTCTCCTTAATGTGCATTCTAAAAGTTGGTTATTCCTTGACTTCTGAGATCACTCAGCCAAACGAACGTATGCTCTTACATCTGCATCTACGAGGCGTATACTAACGATTACAGAAACTCGTTGGTCTTCAAATTCGAAGTTAGTAAATGTGATTGTTCAAAACTAGAATAAATTAAAAGACTTTGAATCTATTACAAACTGTGACAAATCTGATTAAAAAATAAATTCCGGCTTGCGAAAGGATTTTTAGGTGAGGTGAACGATTTTAAATTTACGTTTCCGGTATTAGTGTTTAATGACATTTTCTCAATCACGGACAAATTATTTGCGTTCTTCAAAAAAAATCGCTTGACATTCATTTTTGCATATTCAATATAAAACGCTGTCGTGAGGCGCTCTGTAAAAGAAGAAATGAACAACTTTTTTAATACCATGTTTGATAAAGCAAATTCTAATACAGAAATAAATCATTACAAACGTGAGTTTGCTAAGCTTTCACCTGAAGAAATTAGCGCTAAGTATAGAACCCTTTTTTATGAAATATTGGACCATATTTTAATAGAAATGACACTAAGCTTTCAAGACTGTGAAAAACTTACATTTTTATGTGTGGCAGATTCTGCTAAATTTTCCGAATATAGTTTAAATTTTCTGACTGGCCCGTTTGAAAATTTGTTACAGTTATATAGGAAAATATTTTCAAAAAGTCAACGACTTAAAAATGAGCTTGGTCTTATCTTTGCCAATGAAAGTAATTGGAATATATCGCTGCAAGAGGAAGTGAAAAAAATTAATGAAAATAAAGATATTTTAACCAAAGCATATAAAGTGTTTCCCTTATTTTGACAATACCGTCGACAAGTGCTTCAGTGGAAAGAAGTTTTTCTTGTCTCAAACGTGTAAAAACGTATTTAAGAAATACAATATCTCAAGAAAGACTTACTTCTTTAGGCAATATTTCAATTCAAAGGGAATTTCTGGAGGAGATTAGGGCAACTCATCCATCTTATTGAATTAATTTACTATATTGTTTTACTATACAAAATTTAGGTAAGTCGTAATAAAATATTCTACCCCTTCCACACATAAAAAAAATTCTGGAAAAAAAATTATTGCGATATTTTCTTGGTTCATTTGCACTTCACTTACTTTTTCACCCGCGAGCCGCCACTGATGTATATTACAAGTATTTTTCATATTTTAGTAACTATAGGCATACTACTTGCAGTAAACACAATTATTTAACTGTTCAAACATCCCAAAAAATACTCTGAAAAATACAACTGACAACTACCGCAACGAAAACGTCAAGCTGAATAAGTAATAAACTGGCCGCCTTGTCAGATCGGGTCGCCAATCGACGTCACGACCTCCGTCTCACCCGCCCGTCCCCCTCGCCCGTTAGCTGCTTATCAAGGTCACCTTAGAGTTAATGAGCCTTGTATAGCCATCACTATTTGGGACATCACAGAAAAATAACGAGATGGACCGAAAACTCGAATACAAAGGTTAATTAAGGTAATTCGAGGGATTAATTTATTTTATTTTCATATATATATAGTGTACGTCGTTTTTTATGGCAGGTATCAACTTCCTTATGTTTCAATGGGACACCATGTCACCATTTCAACCATTTATAACTTGTTGGGTCTGTGATGCAACGTTTCGGATTTATTGACATTTTTCTTCGTTATTTGTTAGTATTTTGGTACTTTTTGAAACTCTGCCTGAGCCATCAAAAAGATAAATATATATTTTATTTCCTGCCTAGTTCCCAACTCTCGCAATAAAAAAAAATTATAGTGTTGCCAAATTTCGCTTACAACTATTTTTCTCAACATTTTCAAATGCATCTCCATGTATATTATGTTAGATCTATATAGAGAAATAAACGGCGAGTTTAACGATATACAACAACACGGGTCTGCGAGGCACCGTTTCGGACTTTCGTTTCTTCATAGACAATTTTTTACCTCCAAGTTTCTGCAATCAATTCTCCGTAATGTGCATTATTCTATTCCTTGGCTTCTGAGATATTAAATTTGCCAAATTAAATTTGTTCGTTCTCTTGAAGGCACTTCATTCTCCATAAGGCGTTTGATATAATTTACAGCTCTAAATAATGCCGGGAATTTAAATCCTGATATAAAAATTCAGGATCAATAAATATCGCATATTTATAGACCATAATTTTTTGTTTATTCTCATTGCTCCAATATTAGTTAAAGATTTTTCTTGAGGTTGTAAATATGAACTTATCAGTCCAAATAATTTTAGCACATATGTTTTCTGAGAAACGTCTTTCCGTAAGAATATTGTAAAACTTGGAGTTGAAATCACGTTCTTCCAATTTTTGTAATGGCCAATATTTATTTAATAGGGCTTCCATTTGTTTAATTGAAAACACGTTTGCAGCCTTGTTCTTTTGACGTCCAAATCCAAAGATGCATGCCTGGTTGAATTTTCAGGAGTCTCTTCAAAATATATCAAAATATTGAGTTGTTTGTCATCAGTCAAAACTTGACGACGCCTCCTTTTCTGTCTGGGGGTTGCCTTAATGGAAATATAACCACTAAGAGCCAGGGTCCGATTTTTATTGTTTAATGTAAAATTCTCTAACGTATCAATGTTTACCTAAACATTATTTAACAAGCGGATAAACTCAATAAAAAAAAGAAAACAAGGCGATGTAATATGTGTTAAAGGATTTGTGTAACTATGACAGTAATGAAAAACAAAAGATGCGTTCAAGGCCAAATTCCACTGATTCTTAAACAAAATTTAAGTTCCCAGCGTTATTTAGGCCTTCTAAATAATATCCAACTACAAATTTAATTTTAAAACAAGATAGTGCTCCCTATCAGAAATGAAGAAAAGCAAATCATATGAAAACATAATACAGAGAATAGAATGGATTCTCGGGTACTCTTAAAGATCTAGTTTGCAAACACACTCCATGAAAAAATCAAACAATTGTGTATCTTTATATAAATAATATTTGGCCAAAACACATAGTTTGTAAGGCCTAAAAAAAGTTTCGTTAACACTGTTTGGAGTTGCACAAATATTTACTGAAGATAATCGTCTATAAATCCGAAACGTGCCTCGAAGACCCGTATTATATATCTTTGAATTCTTCGTTTAGTCCTCTATTTGGATCTAACATAATATACAGGGGGTTGCATTCGAAAATGTTTAGAGAAAGTGTATTTTTTTTTATTTTGAGAGTTGGGAACCTACTAGGTAGTAAATAAAAACTAAATTTATCTTTTTACGGCTTCAGAAAATACCAAAATACTTTAAATATACCGGTCTAAAAATGTACCAAAAAATGCCGATAAATGTCAATAAATGCAAAACGTTACATCACAAACCCATCAAGTTGTATATGGTTGAAACGACGTACTTTGTATATATGTAAATAAAATAAATTAAACACTCGAATTAACTTTTGTATTCAACTTTTTGTTCCATCTTGTATAATTTCTGAGATAAGGTAGTGTCCGAAGGTAAACGGGGCATCCTGTACAGTGTACACTGTCTCTAATAATATTTATTTTTATAAGTGTTTTAAAATCAGATAATTAGACTTGAAATGGATGGTCGGTAAACAGAATAGAATACCTGAACATCCTTACCGGTAAGAGAATATTCCACGATGAGACCCTTCCATCCCTTAAGCAATTAAATTGAATAATATATTCTCTAGCATGTATTCTGCATTAAAGGTATTATCTACTAAATAATTTAAATAAAACTGCTTAATTCTAAAAATAAAAGTATAGATAAAGTCCAACCGTTATCTTTTCCTTTAAATTTAACGAAATTTGAATGATTTAATATCTGTTATTTTCTCTGTTTCTAATAAATAAGAAACAAACAATTCCATTTGACTTTAATATAGCTGTGTTTATAACTTAGTCTACACAAAAGAACGGAAATATTTTCACAACAGTCCTTGCAGAAGAGAGTCATATTTAAAACTACACGCTATTTATTGAAAGAAAGGAGTATTAGAAACAATATAATTGAATACTGTTGACCGTTACGTTATGAAAATCCATGATTCTTGTAGTATAAGAGTATAAACCCTAATGTTTCTTCCATCCTGCGAATTCTAGTTTTTACGTCTACCGTAGAGTTGGTTGTTCGGTTACTACAATTAATAATATAGACAGATTTCGAAAAGTATTCTGCTATACCCATTACAGACTCATTGATGCCTTTGCCATAATAACTTCACTCAGAGCCTTCATAATTATATTAAGCGGGTGCAAAAAGCTTTTTACTCCAACCAGCAACCACCTCCGTTGTATTCTGTCGAGTCTCACTATTTAGTTATAAACTGAAGCTTTTAAAAGCTGTTTAGTTCCTTTACTGGATATATAGTTATATAGACTAACCATTTATTTGCTTATGTTATTATTTATATAGTTTTTAAATACTTTTTAAGATAATCATCTTCTACCCGTATCAGTTTGTTAAAGCGAAAACCCATGATCTACTCACTAATTCATCGTTATCATCCAATATCCTCAGTGTAATGTTATCGATGACTTGACGTACCTCGGCTCGACTGGAAACTATATGTTTTGCGGCTTCTTTGTAAGTTTATGCCCAGGAACTAAATTAATATCAAATTCAAATAACGTATGAGATTCTATAGAGTTAAGATATGCTCATCTATCATTCAAATTTTCATGATATTTATTGGTCAGGCACTTAGCCAGAGGGTGGTCAAGAGGGTCTCGACCCCCCCCCCCCCCACCCCGAAACTCTAAAATTATATTGATATAGGTATGCTTTTATCTAATTTTCCTGAGGTTAGACCGTTTGGACCCCTCCTCCCTCCCGAACTTAATTTCTGGTTTGGACCCTCCCAAACCGAATTTTCGCTTTCGGCTTACTGCCTGTTACTGGTTTCAATACGTGTTTGATGAAAAATCAATTTCGTATTTTGATTTTACCTCACACTTAAGGGTATTATTATTCACCTAGTAATCTTTCTCATCAATTTCATAATAAGAATTAACTTTTTAAGGGGACCTTTTGAGTGCTAATAATGCTAAGCAAATCTCTGACTATTGCCATGAGATATTAGTTTCCGACGTTTTGCCCCTATTTTCCTTGTGTATTAACCGTTAAAGGCCCTGTTTTGGACTGTTTGGTTTATATTTATCGACTCTTTTAGTTTTGTCATTAAATTCTTTTTGTTGAGGTGTTTCTTGCACCTCCACATTTTCATCTGACTTAATTCTAGGAAGCAGGGGAGAGGGTTCTTTGGATCCACTAATTTATACCCCATTTTAGATATCCATAACTCACCTACCGGATTTTATACATTAACTTGATAATTTAATATTGTCTAAATATATTTAAAGCTACTTAAAGTATTTGTAACGATATTCTAGTAGGATACAAAAGTAATAGTCACAAAGAATTGGATTAATATATACAGGGTATCCGGAAAATACATGTACAATGTTTAATGATAGATTGCTGACGTCAAAATAGGCCGATTTTTTTAAAGCCAACTTATCTATATATAAAATTGCTTCGTTTAGTATGCAGAGGGTCTCAAAGATTTTGAAAAAAATTGGTTTTTCTTAAATGTCTTGGATACATGCTAATTAATTTTAACGATTTTTGGTGTATGGTCTAATACTGTAAAATGAAGTTTTGTAATGGCATAGTGGCTAGCTAAAATTAAGTGGAAGTGTTATATAAGTTACGACCCATGTAAAGATACGTTCTGATTTTTTACGTCATCAACTTTATGACAAATCAATTATTTTTATCGCGTAGACTGATATTTTCTGAAACTTTTTTCCTCTTGCAAATTTTTTATAAGATGAGCTGTTTTGCAAATAAAAAAAATATTTTTCAATTACTTGCATTCACTCATAATAATTTTATTATTATTCATTATTGCACCCGTTTTCGTTACCATAACATTTAATAATTTGACATACGTCATACGTTGGCAAATTTCTAAAACTAATGTACGCGATATTTTAAAAGAGCAATTATTACATCCGTAGCATGTCCAAAACATTTCAAGAACTTTTACAGATTGATACTCCCATGCCCCTCACATTTTGCCAATTTATTCAAAACAAAACAATTCGACGAACATGTTTATGTAGATGCAAATCCACAGGCCATTAATGTTGCCCACCATCAGCATTAGTTAAGAATAAATGTATGGGCATGTATTATTAATTGCTATCTTATTGGTCCTGTGGCGATTCCAGACAGATTAGATGGAAATACCTATTTAAATTTCTCGCAAAATACGCTGCCAATTCTCCTAGAAAATGCGCACTTTTTGCTTCGACAAGAATTATGGTATATGCATGAAGGTGCCCCACCTCATTATTCTGCTGCTGCTCGGCAATATCTGCATAACCAATATCCCAATAGATGGATTGCAAGAGGCAATGATGCATCATTAAGATGACCACCACGTTCCCCGGATATGTGCGATTACTTTTTGTGGGGCGCTTTTAAAACAAAAATGTATAAGACTCCTATATATACTCAAGAAGATTTATTGGCACGAATTTCAAATACTGGCGTCATTTTCAATAATCCGCAGACATTAGATAAAGTCCAATTTTATTTTTTTAAGAGTGTTTCTAAGTGTATTGAGCAAAATGCACATCTGCTTAATTAATGTTTTCTTCTTACTTAGTTTTTTCATTTTTTAAAATAAATCTTTTATACCACATATGCCCATTTCTTTATTACAGTATTTAGTGTATACACGTATCTGAAAAAAATTGACGCCCTCTGCAGGCTAAACGAAGAAATTTTGAATATACGTAAGTTGGCTTAAATGGTCATATTTTGACGTCAGCAATATGTCATTAAACGTTGTACACGTATTTTCCGGACACCCTGTATATTAACATTATTGTTCACAACGAAAGTCAGGAGTCAACAGGTTAATTAATTTTCAGTCGCGGACCCAGCGGAGTTGCTGTGATTTGATGACCTACACAGGGCTTGCTAGTCTATAGCGGCCTCATGAACTCTAAAAAGAGCAAAATCGCTATGGCCTACGTTTGACATGGGACATTGTGAGACATGTTTCCAGGCAGGAGTCATAGTATCCTTGTTATGACGTAGGTGTAACATGGAATAAATATGTAAATATATACAGTGTAATCCGCATATAATGGACTCAAGGGGACAAAGGGATATGGTTCATTATAGCAAAGTTTCCATCTCATGAAATGAAACAAAAACATACATACACAATTAAAAAACTGCATTTTATTGCCTACATATTTATGTACATACATGTATTTATAAAATGTCGGGGAAAATTCGCTTATGATAGACATTTCAGTGCACTACAAGCAAGGTTTCATTATAAACGAATACATCTTATCCGATGATTTTACGTGTGCTTAATCCGGGACTTTAAAATTCGTTCATTACATGCGAGTTCCCATTATAAGCGAGTTCATTATAGACGGATTATACTGTATATATATATATATATATATATATATATATATATATATATATATATATATATAACAAGGATTTTTTTTGGGACTACCGCTTCGCGGTATA
This sequence comes from Kuschelorhynchus macadamiae, assembly GCA_030620095.1. Lineage (NCBI taxonomy): Eukaryota > Metazoa > Arthropoda > Insecta > Coleoptera > Curculionidae > Kuschelorhynchus > Kuschelorhynchus macadamiae. Next base: position 558,978 of record JAUTXW010000226.1, read on the forward strand.
ATAGGTATACATTCAATATATATATATATATATATATATATATATATATATATATATATATATATATATATATATATATCTCTTTATGAGTTAGTAATTAAGAACTAATTTGATGCCGACTTCATAAAGTGAAATTTTATTTTTTACTTCTGAATGCTTTTTTAGTCGGTTTTATTTTTTTATTTTAATATAAATTATAATAAAGCCGTAGCATATGTTAAGTCTCCTTTTGAACCTAAAGTCGTTCGTGTTTAGGTCATTATTTAGATTATTGACAATAAAATATACAAAATCTGTAATTTCGTTTACCCGGAACTTCCCTGGTTATCAATCTTTCCTTTTATTACAAATAACTAGGTTAGTGAACTTTTACCTAATTTAGTTCCACACCTAGTCTTTTATTAACATCTAATAAATAGTTTTAGGCTGATTTTTTTAAATCTTTTTTGGGCCGCCATTTTGATTCGCCATCTTGGATTCGTACCAAAATTTTATCAGTTGATTTTTACGTAATACTTGATTTCTGTGCAAAATTGAAGTAAATTGGATAATTCGTTTTTTAGTGCAATTTTTTTTTAAATCCGCCATAATGTTACCAGGTCATCCCCATTTGACCCTTAATTTTTGACCAAAATTTGTCAATCGGATAAGTAGTTTTTTAGTTATGCTGCGAAAAGACAGACATAAAAATTTTTTTTTAATAATTGTTGATGCTTCAAAAACTAACCACTGTGTAATGCGACGTTCGCGGGTAAATATTCTGTAGTTATATCACAAGTGATGGATATTTTGGTAAGTATACTTTGACATTTTTGTATCAATATTGTCCTGGAAACTCACGAAACCAAATTTCTTTAAAAATGGAGGGATATCTTGTAAAAGAAATTTGGTCGAGTGGTATTTTTGCAGTAATATTTCACGAGTGGTATTTGACAAGATCATATACTTGTGACAGTGACAAATATTTTGAAAGGTTTGGTTTCTATGGTAATATCATTAAAACAATGGTAAATACCTGTTGTCCAGCAAGAAGCAAGTATATTCGCGAATATAGAAGCAACAAGGTCGTATATTCGATGATATTTAAGATTTGATTGGCTAGAAAAATTCATTTGATTGGCTGAATTAAATTTGAGGTATATAAACAGATTTACTTCATCTTTATGTTAAATATACTGTGCTTTCTTACGTACCGGAATAAACAATATATAATTAGATTATTACTTCAGATCACGCATCTTCAATAAAAACCAAAATTACTTCAAATAAAGTTAAAAACATTCCATTTTTCTCAAACAAATCATTCTAATATCTATTTTTAACAGGCGAAACCTTATAATGCTGGCAATTGACCAAAGATTTAATTCGAAACAAACATCATGCAAGAGACAATTTCTCCAGAATTAAACCGCGCGGCAAATGTTATCTTCAGTGTTCCAAGATTTGTTGACATAGTTTAGCTATATAAATAAAATGTACATCAACGATTCATTTCGTGCAAATATGAAATACTAGATAGTACTTTCTGGATGTGTAAAGATGAAGATTGTGTTTCAGAATCTTATTTTTCTTCTGAGTTTTGTGGCCTATAACTATTTTTGCTTAGCTAAAGATAGTATTAAAATCGGTAAGTATTTATAATCTAAATAGGTGGAATTTAATTTTTATATCCTCTTGAGCCTTCTTTATACCTATTCGTTCAAATAAATAAATTAGTAAATTAAATTAATAAATTTGTACAAGTTTATACCTATCCTACACAACGTCAGCTATTTCCAGTTATGTGTTAGTCCAACATTTAGTGTGGCATTATATTATAAGAGATATTTAAATAAAAAACTAATGGTCAGGAATTTAGTAAACAAATTACAGTCTTCCGTACAGATTCTACAAAGTAAATTTTTATTTTGAGAACTTGATTTTGAGAAAGATGATTTATTCATATATTAACAGTTCAATATAAAACCTTATCAGACCAGAAGTGGTCCAGTGGTCGAGGGCTCCACCACGCAGTCACATAAGTCATCAATAGAAAACGCATGCATCGGCAATCGCCATCCCGCTCTGTCGTAATCAGGTGACTCGCCGGCATCGGCACAGAAGTCGCCATTTTAAAAATTATTTCGACAATTATTATTTTATATTAACAGTTCCAATTCAGACCAGAAGTGTAATAAATGAATAAATCATCTTTCTCCCTAAATTTTAAAAATATCATCTTTAGGAAGTGAGGTTACGAATCCTCATTTAAAATGTAAATAAACATGATGCTAAGTTTTAAGTTTTAACAATTTGTGTTGTCCAAATTACAGTATGTCTTTTGTGTTGTAAAACTTCTATGTTTCTGTTTTAGGTAAGCCATTTTATTTTTTAAACATTAATTGACAGATGTATAAGAAAAAAAATGTTTTCCTACTTTTAGTTTACAAGATGCTTTGAAAAAGGCCGAAGTGGCCGAAACGTCAGTAATTAAAACAATTATGAAACTAGTATAGTGTTTCTCTATATTACATAGAAAAAAATACCCGAAAGAATTCCTACAAACATACATTTGTGGTTCAAGAACTATTCGTTTTAACTATATATATATATATATATATATATATATATATATATATATATATATATATATATATATATATGCCAACTACCGATATACTATGTAACATTGAAAACGGTATAAATCATTTGAGAGGTGGAGAGAAAGACGAAATTAGAGCAAAATCTTGTAATATATTAACAAATTTTAAAACTAAACTGAAAAATCAAACAAACAAAAATAAAAAACACTCAATAAACTTAACAAAAACTAAAAGTTTTTTAAAAAATAACCCTTCTATAAAGGTTCTAAAAGCCGATAAAACAAACAAAACAGTGTTAATGAGTTCTGCTAACTACAACATAAAAATGAATGAAATATTAAATGACACTAAAACATATAAAAAAATTAAACAAGATCCCACAAACCAGTATCAAAAAAGAAATAATGAATTAGTTAACTCTTGGGAAAAAAATCTTTTTATATCACCCGACACTGCTAAAAAACTAAAAATCCGCAATAGTGTACCACCCAAAATTTACGGATTGCCTAAACTACATAAAGAAAATATCCCATTACGGCCAATTGTCTCATGCATTCAATCCCCGTTTACACCACTATCAAATTTTCTAAAAAAATCTTAAAAAATATTGTACATAAAAATAATTACTATATCAAAGACTCCTATCAAATTAAAGAAAAATTAAAACAGTTAGAAATTCCGGAAAATTACCAACTGATATCGCTTGATGTTGTTTCCCTGTATACCAGCGTTTCCAATCTCATTGGCTACCAGAATAATTAAAAAGAAATGGTCTGAAATAAAAAAATACACAGATATTCCTCAAGATGAATTTCTTAAAGCAGTAGAATTAACACTAAATTCTACATATTTCATATACGAAAATCAGTTATATAAACAAATAGAAGGTTGTGCTATGGGAGCATCTATATCAAGCGTCGTTGCCCAAATAGTTATGGAAGATTTAGAGGAGACTGTTCTAAGTAATGTGGAATTTAATATACCATTTTTTTATCGTTATGTCGATGATTGTATTACTGCAATCCCATCTGGCCAAACAGAAATTATTTTAAAGCAATTTAATCAATACCATAAAAGACTACAATTTACAATTGAAAGCGAAGAGAACAACAAAATCAATTTTTTAGACCTAACATTACATCATATAGGAAATAAAATTAAAACGGAATGGTACACAAAACAAACTTGGTCCTCTCGATACCTAAATTTCAGCTCCTGTCACCCAATGTCCCAAAAAAAATCTGTAATTATTGGTCTGGCAGATCGGGCAATTAAGCTGTCCGACTCTGAATTCAGAGAACGAGCAATTAAAAAGGCTAAAGCAGCATTAACTCTAAATCAATACCCTAAAAAATTAGTAAATAAATTATTCAAAAGCAGAATACATAAATATTATAATTCTGAAAATGCCATTATTACATCAAATCTACCTAAAACAAAATACATTTCTCTGCCTTTCATAAATGGTTTATCCCAGCAATTTCAAAACCTTTTTAAAAAATATAACATCACGACAAGTCACAAAGCCTATAACTTATTATCAAAGAACTTCAGCAACTTAAAATCGAAAACGCCAATTAATAAAAAAAGCAATATAGTCTATCAGATCCCTTGCAATAATTGTAACGGTGTTTATATTGGACAAACAAGCCAATACTTAGAAAATAGACTGAAAAGTCACAAATATGATAAAAAGAACAGCACCGCATTAACACACCATGAGATGTCCAAAAAACATACTTTCAACTACGAACAAGTGAAAGTATTAAAATCCGAACCTCAGTTGAAAAAAAGAGAATTTTTTGAGATGGCTGAAATTCAAAAAAACAAAAACGCCATAAATGACAAAAAAGACATAAACAACCTAAATAAATTGTATATATCTTTACTATAACAGTGTTCGCTCAGTCGCTTGTAATTTGTCTGTAATAAACGTCCACAATATTTGTAAAATGTAAATTAAATATGTGTAGTATATGTCAGATATGTGGATTATGTATACTTTTTAGTCAACTATTTTACGTTCTATGGTAAGTCCTAAATTTTAATACTTTATAAACTTAAAAAAATAGTGCTAAACAAATTTTAGGTTTGAAAAAGACCAAAACTATGGTCGAAAGGTCACCTTAGAAACGAAATATATGTTTAAAAATATGTACTAATTTTGTTGTTAATGTATTGACCTCAAACCAAGAAAAATTAGGATAAATATATATATATATATATATATATATATATATATATATATATATATATATATACATATACATATGTACATATATCTTGTTTTTTCTTGGGCTTTCTTTTATTTACTTTTTATTTTCTTGGGTTAAGGTGCTTGTAAAACGAAATTAACACATTTCTTTTATCGCATGTTACAAAATATTGACATTTCAATCCACTAGGTGATCTTAAAATTTTTCAATAAAGAATTTTTAAGACTTAATAGTTGGTACACTTGAAAAACAATAAGTATGTCTTACCTCTTTAAAATTAAACGGTGAAGATTGGGTCACAATAAAGCAAATACATTTTTAAAATATATATTTAATTGAGACATAAATAGAACTTGTACGAAAACAAACAGAAATGAAAACTTAAATATATATACTTAGTGTCACGAAAGATGATTTGTGTGATTGCCCAATTAGTATTGAAGGACTTGGAAGAAACAATATAAAAAAACTGCTTCTGATGTCCATTTTTTCTACAGATACGTTGACGATTGTCTAGCACAGTCCCATTAAAAAAACAAATGTTATGATATTTTAAGTAGTTTTAATAATTAGCACCCAAAACTCAATTTACCATAGAAGAAGAAACAGAAAATAAAATTAATTTCTTAGACCTCACAAAAAATACTATAAAAACTAAATAGCATACGAAAAATACCTGGTGTCTTAAATATTTACATTTCGACTCCAATTCTCTATCCCAAAAAAAAAATCAGTGGTCATGGGTCTTGCAGACAGAGCTATAAACTTATCAGATCCTGAATATAGAGAAACATCCATTAAAAAAGCACAACAAGCTTTACAGATAAATAATTATCCTGAAGAAATCATTAACAGCATCTTCCAAAAAAAGATTCATACATTTTACAACGAAACCCAAACTTTTAACAAAAATATATACCTTAACAAAAAAAACACATGTCACTCCCATATATCCCTAAAATGTCTGAAAGTTTGCAAAATGTATTCAAAAAAGACAACATTACTGTCAGACACAAGGGCCATAACCTTTTAACGAGCAACTTTACTAAAGTAGAATAAAAAAAAGGCACATATAGTAAATTCTCTGCAAGGATTGCAATGGGGTGCACACTGAACAGATCAATTATTACTTAAAAAACAGATACAAAACAACTCAATATTGTTATCACTGTTATTAAGTTATTATTAAAACCAACAATTAAAAAACTGAGTTAGACCAATACCTACTAAACAACGTTGTTTAGTAGGTATTGGTTAGACCCCTTATATGTCGTTAGTGACACTATAGAGGTATATATATATATATATATATATATATATATATATATATATATATATATATATATATATATATCGTTTCTGTTTGTTTTCGTGCAAATCTTATTTATGTCCCAACTAAATGTATAATTTTAAAAATATATTTGTTGTATTGTGATCTAATCTTCAGTTTTTTGTAAGAGGTAAGACATACTTGTTGTTTTTCGAGTTTTTTTAATTCTTAGAAATTCCTAACCCAGTTAAAACCCAATAATAATTTTATTTCTCCAATTTAACTGGTGTACATACAAAATACATAGGTAATTGAAGAAAACATCAACAACAAAACAACAATCATACCACTAATTTATATAAATAAATATATACACGTCAAATAGTAAAAAAATAATGACAAACAATATATAAGAATACATTCAATACGAAGACTTTTCAGTTTTCCTTTAAATTTTCTCACAGTAGTAGCGTATTTTATATCATTTCCTAGTCCTAGTCTATTAAAAAATTTGTATCAATTCTTATGTAAAGCAGGTAATAACAATTCTTTATTTCTGGTAAATATATTCCCGCAACCATTGGCAGATCTAGACATAATTTTTGAAGAGGGGGGCAGAAGTTCAGCAATTAAATCAATTTATTTGGATATCTAACGAACTTGATCATCATTTATAAAGGCACATAATATTGTGAGACGTGTGAAAAAGAACATTTTGACTGTAGTAATTAGTAAGACTTTAGTGCATAGCAATTCTGTCTTAAGTTAACTGAGAGGTTACCAACGTGATTCAGCCATCATACATCGTGTGGTCTATACCTGTTAGTTGGTAGTTAGGATGGTGCTGCATTCGAGTATCCCATATATATATATATTTTCACATAGTACCCGCCTCAATTTTCAGAACGAGGAAGTTAAGTTGATGGATTGTTAGTTTTGGGAATAGTGTAATCGATTCAATCAGTTATTAGGACAACACGCATTTACCTTTAATATTTTTTCCACGCCGACAATTAAAACATTGAAAAGAAAACGCGTTTCAACGTTACTACGATATCCTCTTACCAGTTTTTTGATCAAATCTTTTATTAAGTACCTATTTTTAATACGAAAGACTAACTTGCTTACTTTTCACCCATTATTGAAATAAGAAATAACACAGATATAGACTTTTGTTTCACGTTACACCAACGTCAGAACATGGACGATACCATGACCCCTCTCTGGAATATGTCACAGGAGCGAAGATCCATTTCAGCCAAGCGAACATTATTCCTCCCAATGAAAGTCAGGAATTAACAGTGTATTCAATGCCGGTCGTGGTATTAGCCAGCGGAGTAGTTGTTTCTGTCACTCCATTTTATACAGGAGTATCAATGTTGGAAACCCGCACTGAACTTTACTTGTTTGTACATATTATGTCAATGAATATACAAAACTACCTCTTTTACTTAATTACTTCCAGAATTTTTTTGCAAGCTGACAATCAAATAATCAATAATGTCAAAAAATATATCTCCAAAAACACATTTTTTCATTTTATTTAGATACTTGACAAATTCAAGAATACGGTAATGACGATCTTTAATTTACTATTAATATATGCAGTTAATATTATGTATATTGATCGAATTGTAACATTAACAGGATATTAATATACAGGCAAATATTGCCGGTATCAAATCAACTTTCTGAGACGTATTTTAAACAAAATAGTTCTGTTTTCTAATATATTTCAAATATAGTATAGCAGACAGAATTGAATTTTCCAATTATTGTCACTTAAACACAAAATGACATTAATCAATTTTCTATTATAGGCGTATTCTTCAATCAAGAGCAAAATTCTGAAGATCTAAACTGGGCTGTTATCAACGATAAGATTAACGAAGGAACAGAACTTGAGAGCCCAGAAATAATCCATGTGCCGGAAAGCGACAGTTTTAATGTTGCAAAATCCTGTAAGCACTAAATTAATTAATACTATTTATTTACCAGTTTATCACTATTTGCTACATGTAATAATGGCCATAATGACAACCAAAATTGCGTAAGACATATTGAATTAACAACTAGGCGACTATAAAATGTTAAGGTAAATACAAAGGCATAACAACAGTTAGACCTAATATCTTGGACTGTTTCATTCATAAAATCATGTATGTTTTGATGCAGTGATTAAAGTAAATAAACATGTACTGCAAGTAAGTGTGACAAAGACAAAAATATCTATCCTTCTTGTCCGACCTAATTTTAGGCAAGACAGACTTCTTTTCTTCTTGGCATTGACATATGTCAATGGCCATGAGCATAATATTTCGTAATAGAAATATTTTAAATCTATTTGTATAATAATGGTTTAACTGCCAGTCAAAAGTAAAATCTACTATCACAGCTGTCATATTTAATAACATTCCTACTCTATTATTTTTACATTGTTCATAAAAACGTATATACCTAAGCTCGATAACTTTTGTTTACTTTGTTCTAAATTCAAGACAGCGCGGCGTACTAAAAAATAATTTAACGTAAAAAGTTTGTCATTTTTTATGTCAAATATATAATGTAAGATAAAGAGATATGTATATCTGTAATTTTTGTATCTACATACATCGGTTTTGCCTCGGAATTTATAAATTTGTAACTTATAGAAAAAAGTGCAGATATGTAATTTTCCTTTCTAAGAAATGATAAAAAGGCAAGTACAAGTAATATTAACCCTTATAGCAATTAAACGTACTTAAAAATTAATAAAATATTAGGAATATTCAAAGTATCGCGTACGCCAATTAATACAGAAAAACAACATTTTTACTTACCCGAAAAAAGAGACGTTGGAGTTAAATAAAATTTTTGCACATTTCGCACCATAATGCCCAAAAACTAGCACAAGCGCTATGAAAAATAATCCAAAAGCTCACAAAAGTCGCCCAAAGCGATACTCCGAGTCAAGGTAAACCTGCTTTGTTCAATTTACGATTTTACTAGTGTCTAGTGTACCCTTAAGTATTTGGTTTTACTTTGATTTTTTTCCTAGTTTGTAATGCTACATCAGTTAATGGATATTCCGCAATATTTGGACCGAAGTACGTTAAGAGTTCAGAAATAATTAAATCGATATGTTCCATTTTTGAAACACCTTTTATTTCAACTAGCTGGACGCCCAGTACGATGACTGAATATTCTACAACTTTCACTTTGTATCCAGAAGCCAATTTGTTGGCTCAGGTAAGACTAATAATAAGCAGGACCTATGTTTGTTGATGGTGGACCCTAAGCGCTTAACCAATCAGTGGCCCTATTAGGAAGGGTTTTTAAGCTAAAATATTGCAAAAAACAAACGTATAATACAAACAGCTTTAACACAATTTCAAGAGGTTACAATTTTGTTTGCCAATATCTGCCAAAATATTGTAGATAGAGAGAGATCAATTATGTAAATATAAATAATAAAGGTAAGGATATTCTGAACAAAAATGGTCCTTATAATGTTTTCCTAAATATGATAATCAATCGAAAACTATTAATTTTCTACCAGTGACATCTCCTTCAAGAGAAAAATCTGAAAATTGTGAACGCGCGAAATAAATTTACAAAATTTCACCAAAAATTATTTTCTAGTGTTAACAAAATGAATTTAAAAGAAGTAATCCGAAAAAAATAGTCGGTACGGTATTATCTTCCCCAAAAGAATTTACCTAGAAGAATATTGTTCTTTTAAAATCCTCGCTTTGTTTATGTGGTCAGTCACTACTTGCTTTTTAGAAGTACTTTCCTAGATTCTTCGAAAATCAAAGCAGAAATTATAATATCGCTTCACATTTAGTATCATTGGAAAGCTTGAAATGTCTAATTTCTAATACGTTTTTTGTTTTTTTTTTGTTCAGACTTTGAGAAATGTATTTTTTTGTGGTGTTTTACATATAAAATTAAAAAAAATACACTATATTGAGCATCGTCTTTTGTGTACGTGGAGAGAAGAAATCAACTTCTAAATTGAATGAGAATGGATCACGCGGATAACGCTTAGGCAGTTGCGGCATTGTATGCGTGCGCTGTCGTAGATTCCGAGTGGGCAACGGATTTTTCCTTTTAATTTTTAAACATCAAATTTGATCTCTGGACATGTTCACAATTTTCAGATTTTTAATTTGACAGAAGAGATCAGTGGGAGAAAATTAACTAGAGATTTGAATCAGTTTGTGTCAGAAACTGTCATATATAGAAAAAAATCATCAAGAGCATTTCTGTACATGAAATCCTGACCCCTCAGTTTTTACATTATTGGTCTATCTGCACTGTTAGGTTGAGCGTGTGACCCTTCGAACATTGTTTACTTCAATGTTCAAAGTTGCTCTTTCTCCTAATAATTATTATAATTCTATTATGTACCTATTGGGGGAGGGCCCCGCAACTTTTTTATGGATGGTGGATTTCCTCAAACCTCAGTAAGAATTTTAAACTTTAAACAGATTCTTCTTACTACTGTGTCAAAGCTAAGCCAGTAATAGTTTTGGAAAATCATTCTCTTATAATTTTTTAATTCTTTACCTACACAAGTGTTGGTATTAATTTTGAATTAAGGGCAAACATAGTGCAAAATATTATTAAATTACAAGTTGAACTACTTTTTGTTTGTTTTGTTTTAATGCCCCAATAATTCCAGGTGGGTTGCCTGTTATCTCTATAACTAACTTTTGATATGTGGCATGTGCAGAAGTAAATAAACTTCTAGACACATAAAAGGGATAACAACATTTTTAGTGGATTTTTCAAAATGAACGTGAAGATTTTCGAAAATCTGCTGCAAGTCTTAGGAATATAACATTTGAGCAAAAATCTTGCTTATGGTAAGAAATCTGTTGTACATACATTTTTTGACCACACTCTGCACAGAACAAAGAGGGCGTTTTTTCGAATATTGTGCCATAACGGTTTTCAAGTTTTTTCTCTAAATTTATTAGTTATGTAAATTCAGTTGCATTATTAGGAGCCAAAAACGCTGTATAACGGCTCTTTAGCATTACACTGTATGCTTTAAAAATTGCATGTTATAACTCTTGTACATTTTGTTAAAGCAAAAATATTACAGTGCCTTCCGTAATCGCCATTAATTTTGTATACCGGGATCATCAATCAGACGTATAGCTCTTTTTTGGACAGAGTCAAGAATATTAAGAACTGAATGAGAGACTGCTCCCATATGTGCGAGCAATAATCAAGGTAGGGTCTAATTTGCGAAGTGTAAAGGGTAAACAGGTTGGCAGAAGAAAATTATTTTCGAGATCGGAAAAGAAAACCCAATTTCTTCGCGGCCTCTGTGATCGCCAGCAAAGATCTTTCTGAAAAGTGATACCGACTAGGCTAAAGAAGTTTTTGGCTTCAAGCATTTGATTATTCATTTGAATGGTGTGGGTACTAGGAAATAATTTCTGAGACAGTAAACAACATTGTGCCTTAGTGGCGTTAAATTTGACAAGGTTTTTTGCTCCCCAGTCTACGATTTTAATGAGGTCCTCGGTTAAGGATAAAGTCATTACTCTACGCTTATCATCTATTTCAGTCTTAAAAACAGGTTTGGGAAATTGTATATTTGAGTGGACTGTGCTATCGTCAGCCCAGCTGTGAAACGACTTCGAACGGACAAGGTGGGAGATGTTGAAACATCATACAGACGCCTCTTTTATGAAATAATCGATCAAATTCAGCAACAAATAAACTATAGATTTAACGGTTTAAATGATTATAACTTCCTCGAGCTCTACAATTTTCATGCATTTAAAGGAAAAACTTTTCCAGAAGATGCGTTTAAATCTCTTCTTCTTGATTATTCTTCGACCGAGTGTTACTGCGATCTGAACTAAAAGTGAATTACGAAACTGATGACATTAGCGCAAAAAATAACAAGCAATTTTTAAAAGACAAGGAGCTGGAAGATGCCTACACCGAAGTGTCGAAATTGTGTGAATTAGTATTGACAATACCTGACACGAGTTCATCAGTAGAACGCAATTTTTCAACACTTAAACGTATAAAAAATTTCGTGAGAAATTCAACTGGGCAGGAGAGACTTTCGCATACATCGCTGTTGTCCATTGAAAATAAACTTCTCCAAAATATGTCGGAGCATCGACGTTTTTATGAATTTACAAAAAATTATCGAAGAATCGAATTACATTACAAATAGGTAAGTTTCTAAAAATTGCTTCCCTTTCTTAAAACTTCACCGCACGCCCCTGCCTGGTATTATCGCGGGATTTTGAAAACCAAGGCGTATTTTTGTGACGTTTTGAAGTCTTAATAGTGTGTGGTATAAAGGTTTCTATATGATTTGATTTTATCCGAGATTTGTGAACAGATCTCGTAAGGATCGTTGGTAGAGAAATATCATTCCAAGGCAAGGATGAGTAGAAATTCCGCAACCCATCCCAGTCAGCGGAATTATAGTGCAAAATAATACGAGGTAGCACGAATTCTACAACTTCCTGTTGTATGGAACAAGAAACAGTAATAAGACCGGGGCAGAGAAACCAAGAGGAGCGGAAATGGAAGACTGATAAGGTTCTGGATGAGTAGAGACGATGCGTGGGAAGTAAGTAGGTTCTCTGATGAGGTTGGTCAGAGATTGGATGATTGCCATGGCCTCTGCTGGAATTTAGTGGACTATTCTTTATCATAAACGTTAAAATCTCCAAAAATAATGATTTCAGAGGAAGGGAATTCAGAGATTAGGAAATCGACTTTAGCTGAAAGGAAGTCGAAGAGCTCGTTGAAGGAATTGTCTGAGGGAGAGCGATAGATACAACTTTAATACAAATAAATTTAGTAGAATTTCTGAGGGTCAGTTTGAGCCACAGGATATCGGATTTGTTCGATTTAAGATTCGGAAGTCTTGAACAGGATAAATTACTATGAACGTAACCGCAAACTCTACCGTTCAGGAATGTTGGTGGAAATTCATAGCCAGGAAAGAAAAGGTGATTTGTTGCATTTTTGCGGCTTATTTTGGTTTCGGTTAGGAAGAGAATATGATGCTTGCAGAATTGGAGATGGTGGTGAACAGAGTTGAGGATTTTACTCAAGCCACAGATATCAGTGAATGAGAAGTAAGATTGGGATGGTGGAGCGCCATAAGTATTTCTAACCCGGAGATCCGAACGGAGAGGTACTTTGACTCCGGAATATTTTATTTGAGGAACATCCATTATTATTTTTTCATATAAAATTCGGCTTAGGTAAAATAAGGAAGAAGAAAGAAATTAAAGAAAAGAAAAAGAAGCGATGGAAAACTGACACATATACACAGAGTTAGAAACGTCAGTAAAAACTTCATTAGTCATTGGATTGTGTATGTGGCGTGGTACCTCCTCGGGCGAGAAAAAAAACTCCTCTACCACCTTCTTTTTTAACCAAAAAATAAAAAGTAAGATGAAATAAAAAAAATTAAAGGAATAAAATTGAAAAAAATTAAAATTAAAGAGAAATAAAATAAGGCAAAAAATTCGATAAATAAAAATTAAAAAATGATTGCTTCTTGACCATCTGGCAAAGGCCAATGGTCAGTATTAGTTTGCATGCAATGTATGTTGTGTTTCTTTAGATGTAATCCATATTAGGCTAAACAGCTACAGCATCACAACATTTATTTGTTTTATCTTCTATTACAAACCACAACATACAGGATTTTTAAATTTCGGGACTTAGTATATTTTGACGTGCATTTTTGTCTTTTATATTTTGAGATACAAAAAAATGTAAAAAACATAAATCATGAAGGTTTTGACCAAAAAGATCTCTTCCTCCTGATTTCAAAAATATATAATATTATAAAATTGGCTTTAACTGTTTCTGAAATACTGATCTTAAAAATTGTTAAAAAGTATTTAAAAAAATCTACTAGCTAAGAATAATGTTAAGAAAAGAAACAAAATGGGTATATTTTGACGATTTTGAGAGTCATAGGAAATGAGTTAAAAATACATATTATTATATAAAACAAAAAAAATTTTACAAAAAAAACCGATTTTTCGAAAAAGCTCAGATACCTATTGAAAAATAACTGAAATTTTAACTGTTTTGAAATTTTAATACAGATTGTTCTATTATAGCAAGATTTTGTTACCGTTACAAAAATTTTCTCTTTGAAAAATCCACTAAAACATTTGAATATTTGAGGTTGTATTAAGTGCTGGATAAATGAGAATTTAGGAAAGTATTTAAGTTTATTTTATGTCTAAAGTTGTTTTTTGTTATACTTTTATTTTTAAAAACTTAGCAACATCCAATATTATTTTTCCTGTGTAAGTGAAAGTATAAAATTGAGATTTTTTTAACTTATTAGTAGAATAAACTAATTGTAAATCCTTTTATATCGTTTCTTTTTTATTATTTTTTCTATGAGATTTTCATGATAACCGGGATTAACCACTATTTGTTTTATTATGTTTAACTCTTTAGTATAGCTTTCATTGCTTAGAGGTATGTTGATCAATTTATGAACAAAACTATTATATGCTGATATTTTATATGCAAAAGGATGATTAGAAGTATTGTGTATTTTAATGTCTGTATCAGGTGGCTTATGGAAAATTTGAAATTCGTATTAATTATTCTTAATAGAAATTAATTTCTTTATTATTTTCTAATTTAACTGTAAAGTTTATATTTGTGTGAAAGTTATTTACATAATCTAAAAATGATTTTAATTGTCTGACAGTACCAGTAAAACATGCAAATATATCATCAACATACCTATACCAATAATTTACCATTTTTTTGTAAGAAGTTCTTCAACTAATAGTAAAACATCAGATGGCAGTATACTCGCGAATAAATTTTGAACATCAAAGCATATCAATTTGGCGTTACTTGGAATAGTTAAATTATCGATTTTACTTATTAATTAAAAGCTATTTTAATACGGTATTTAGATTTAAAATTGCAATATTTTATTAAAATGTTTATTAACTTATTACTGGTTAGCATATCATTTTTTTTGTAGCTTTTACGTTCTCGTTTACATAGTTAAAATGGATTTCCATCAAGTAACGGCTAGTCCTTGAAATTTCGGAAATATTTCACTTTTTTGCCATTTTTGGGATCCGTTTATTAAAAGGCCTATAATATCTTTTATTCAAAAGATCTCATTTTTGTAGGGTTTGGCAACAATTATAAGAAGTTTAGATTGGAATAGTTTTGTTGTTGTTTACGAAAACGAAGAAAGTTTATCAAAATTGCAAGAAGTGTTAAAAATTGATCAATTTTTAGAAGGAAGTGACAAAAATTCGGTGTTAGTTAAACAATTGGGCCCCGGTCCTGATTACAGGTAAGTTTTAAGTAGATATGGTTCGATCGGGAGATAAGTCTTCCGACATTTTCAGTGTGTTTCTATGACAATATATCTGTTTTATACAATATGTTTTAATGTAATATGATGATATTAACTTTATAATTTTATTGTACATGGTGGAATTTTTAAAAGGACCCAATTTCATATATTTTTTTTAAAAAGGTAAAAATGTAAGAATAAGGTCAAATCAATTATAAAAAATTTTAAGAAATGCAAACATACATTTATGTGGTCTTACGTAGACAATAATTGCCACCTTAGGGCAAACGTCAAATCTTTTTGACCCACTGGAACATTGAAATCGTAATAAAAATTATATTTTTTGTATCACCATTACAAATTTCAGGCCACGTACACAGTATTTGAGATATGAAAATGACTAATTGAGACTACCAAAGTGTTAAAATGACCCCGCGTCTGCAGTAATAGTTTTTTGATGGTTACCATCGAACTTAAAAGAGGAAATCCAAAAAATATGTGAAAAATAGTCTTTTCATTTAAATTTTCCAATTGTTTATTCACTTAATCCGTAGTCCGAATGACATTATCTTATTTGCAGGACATGAAACAATAGAATTGCATTAAAAACTTAGCTTTGTATATTTGTCCAATAATTTATTTGTTTTATAGTACTTTCCCGGATATTCCGAAAATCTCATTATCAACAGCAAATTGCAACCGTAGAAATTATGATATTGTTTCACATCTAGTATTATAAAGTTAGAAATGTCTAATTTTTAATATGTGTTTCGTTTTTTTTAGAAGTGTTACAGTTTTTGAAAATTTTAAATATCCGTCCCGACTGTCAAAATAGAACTTTTTTTTAAGTATGTAGTTTCTTTTTTTTTTCTAAGGTTATTTTTTCCGGGTGTTTTACATATGAAAACGAAAATGAAATTTACAATATTTCCATTCAATATCCTGAGTATCTTCTTTTGTGTACGTGGATTGAAGAAATTAACTTTTAAATTTAATTATAAAGTATCATGCGGAGAACGCTTCGGCAGCTACCGTATACTGTGCACGCATTTCCGTATATGACCAGTTTTCAGGTGAAACTCTAACTATCACATATTGTAGCCAGGAATTTTCGTTTTTATATTCATTTTTAAACATAAAAAAATAGACATTTTTGGTGGAATTATTACAGATTTGGTCCCCGGAGAAGTTCACAATTTTCAGATTTTTAACTAGACAGAAAATGTCAGTCAGAGAAAATTAACTATAGATTGCAATAGATTTATCTCAGAAACTATCATAATATATAAGAAAAAAAAACATGGAAACTATTTTTGTATATGATATATTAACCTTTATTTTTTATATTATTGCTCGATCTAGCTACCTTATAAATATACAGGAAGATACATAATAACACAATAAAACGTGACGGAGGGATACCCTCGCACTCATAGGTTTCCTTGAAAATCCGACTTCTTTGATCGGTTGGATAAACGAGATGCTGGTCTGAGCGATTTGAAATGTGATGTTACTGACTGTTACTAATGTCAAACGTATTGATTAGCGTTTTTCTTGAGTTTTTTTGCATGTTTTCTTTTAGTAGGTTTTTAACATTTAAAGTTTTTGCGGATACTTAAATAATATTTACCGCATAATCATGACTAAACAGTGCACTGATTGTGAAAAATGTGTATTTAGGCTTTTGTTATCTATTAGTCCCACTCAATTTGACAAATTTGAAAAATGTATTAAAAAAATTACCTTTTTTTAAAGACTTTAAAACACAAAAATTTACGGATACCATATTTTTCATAAAATATAACTTAACAAAAATGTATAAAAAAATTACTGGATTGATCATTATCTATGGTATTTTAAAACAAAATTTACTACATTACTGATTCAACTTGCCAAACTTTAGAAACAAATAGATGGTATATTGATATATTATTGATTAACCGTTAATAAATAAATTTTGATCTCTTCACACAATTCAACGGATTATTCGGTTTTCTACAATTTAGTTGTAGAACAACATTGTATTTAATATAAATTATTTGAATTAGAAAGAACCTTGTTTCAAATTATAAAAGCAATTTATTATTTATTACCTTTTCCCCTCTCCCATTTATGAATTAGTTTATAGTATATAAAAATAAATTATTTCTTGAAAAAAATAGAAAGCGATTTTAGCTAATATTAATCTTCTCTAAATGTATTAAAAATATATCTTAAAATATAAGTATATTCTTTAAATTTTTCTGTGTATCAAAAATAGTTGAGAGCGTTTCATAGTGTTCTTAGAAAATCAATATTACGAAATTAATTATATGTACATAATACGTTTTTCATTTAGTAAACTACCCCCTTGTTTTAAGATTTTAAGAGAGAACCCTCTAGTTATAATACATGCAAACATATATGGCTCTGCTGCTCTGTTTAACCCGCCTATGGTTCATGTTTTGTAAACAACAAAAGGTAAACAAACCCGTTGTGCTTCCTACCGCACTTTATTGGTTATCGTTGGATCACAACTAGGGTTTCCAACCGTCCTCCACCCGGGAGACCTCCGTTGGGCTAATATGTCCTCCGTCCTCCACAGCTACTCTGGAGGACGCTATTTGTCCTCCTTAAAATTCCGACATTTTAAATTATATATAATTCGACCAAATCAAAATTATAAGTAATGTACATATACTTGTATTCATTTTCTTAAAATAACTGATAATGATGATACTCTTAAATATATAAGATATTATGTCTTAATTTTTTATAAGAAAATTAAAAAAAAATAGTTGATACTTATTTAAATCACGTAATGTGTTTTGATGTTTCGGTCAACGGTCAAATTGTAGGACCTATTTTTCCAATAGGCAAGGTCCTAGGGTCCTGTAATCAAAGGGGCCTCACGCTTGGCCTGACTGTGTACGATAGTGATTTATCAAATAATACATCACACATCATTTGCAAATGTAGTATTTTATACTTTTTACCTTATTTACCTATTTAGGCCAAAGATTAATTTTGTTTTTGTTTAGATTTCTATTAGTCCAGCGATGGAAGGAAGCTATTTTTTAATTCCGGCATTAGGAAAATTGAGAAGCAGGCCATTTTTTATATTGTAGCTCTTTTGAACTAGTCAGAGTTTACATTACTGTGCCCTAGATAAGTTAAAAAAAATGCAAAAAATATTTTTTTGTTAAAATTTGCCAGTATATACTAAATAGAGCAATTACGTGAAAATGAAGTTCAGGATATCATGTAAAAAATGGGCCTGATAACTGTTTCCATGGATACGATAGTCTCTGAGATATATCGATTGGAATCTATATTTAACTTTCTCCCACTGACATCTTATGTCAAAAATATGAGAGTTGATTTGTTCTCTCCACATATACAAAAAACTATGATCACCATAATGAATAACAAAATCCTGAATTCGTTTTCTATTTCATATGTACAATAATCCTAGAGAAATAAGGGAGCTATTTAATAGAAAAAGGCCGATTTTAACAGTTTAAGGGATTAAATGTCTAAAAACTGGAACACTAAGAAAAAATTAAAAAACTAAATTAAAAAGTAGACCGTTTAAGCTTTTTAAGGGCAGTAAATGTAAATCGATATCATAATTTTTGCTAATTTAATGAAAATTGTTCATCATCATGAGTGGGAAAGTTTTTGAAGGCCACGTAAACAAAATTAGCCTTTTAATGCAATACGATTGTTTTAGGCCCTCTAAGCAAGATAATACCTGACCGACTGAGTAAATAAACGATTTCCTAAATCTGCAAAACCGAAAAAATATTAGGTAACTTTCAGTATTTTGGAAAGTTTACAGTTAAAAAACTAATTATCAATTTTTTTTGTATTCCCTATTTTAAATTGATTTTTTAAACATCAAAAAATAATAATTTTTGGCATTTTATTGTAAATTTAGTTTGTGCGTTTCCAATTTTCAGATTTTTCTCTTGACATGTCAGTAGTAGAAGTTTAACTATAGTTTTCCATCAACTTATCTTAGAAACCATTACATTTAGAAAAAAAATCAGACGCGAGACCATTGAGTCACTGGCATTTTAGTACATTTTCGTTGATCAAAATTCAGTTGACAACCTGAAATTTTTACTGGTAATGCCAAAAAGTGATTTTGTTTTTATTTTGCCTGGGACAAAAAGACTTTACATTTGTACTACAACAATTTTGTCAATGTTTTTTGGCTTTTCTGATGCTTTTATAATTTTTTTAAATTTACAAAAATAACATTTGAAAGTGTGTAAAAAGGTTGGAAATAAAGGTTTTTTTGCAATACTTTAACTTAATTTTTATGTCACAACATAAACCAAAATATGCCGTGCCAATTTTCCGATGTTTTAACAATTATTTTTCTTCATATTCATTTGGCATATATTTTCAAAATTTTTCATGTCCACATTTTTTTTTGTCCATATCTACACACCTTACCTACTTAAATAAAATTACTGCTCCGGTACTCAAGTTTACCATTTTTTTAAAATTTTGTTTTTATCGATGGTTAATTTATTATTTTTCATTATTTAATCATAATTATTAATACTATTAAAAAAAATCAATTATTGCATTTAATATTCTTTATTTTATTCTAGGAAATTTTATGGACTTTTTAAACATTTTCATGACAAGAAATGTCAGGCGATCCGACATTTCTTAACAGGCGCGGATCTAGGAATTATTTCAGGGAAGGGCGATTTAGAATAAAATTCAAAACGTTTTGTCTTTTATACAATATAAATATATATATATATATATATATATATATATATATATATATATATATATATATATATATATATATATATATATATATATATATATATATATATATATATATATATATATATATATATATATATATATATATATATATATATATATATATATATATATATATATATATATATATATATATATATATATATATATATATATATATATATATATATATATATATATATATATATATATATATATATATATATATATATATATATAAGGCATAAGTGAGGCTCCATCCATGTTAATTTTTAGGTTCACTCAGACTCCACTGTAACCAAGACTCCGGTATACGGAGGCTTGGTTACCATCTAAAACATAAAGAAAAGTCACCAACAACATTTTCCCGCGAAAATTTGCCGGAGTCCCAGATATTCCAATATTAACAGACGTATAAAAATGAAGTTTGAACACTTACTTACGGAGCGCTGTTGTATTCAATGTTTATCTTGAAGCGTTTAAATATCTATACACTTATAGGTTAACTTAGGCTCCTCCATTCTGGCAACGCGGCGAACATAAGAATGCTTTGATAATAGTATACCATATAATTTCTGCATTTTTTTTGTATTGCATTAGTATAGGATAATAAAAAAACGAACCTTTTTTAAGAGATAAATACTTTTTTATATAATCAGCAATAATTCCGCCTAAATACACCGATATAATTTATTACATACACTGCTTGTCAAAAATGACCGATATGTAAGAATGGTTAAAGAATATTTTGTGCATTTTTCTTTAAGTTAACTTTAGCATATCAAAAAAATGTGCTTTGTTTTTAGATACTATAAGATTATTTTGCTTTTTTCTTGAACAGCCCGTCTGGTTATGTTTTAAACGGTACCCTCGAGACGTTATGATATTAGTTTTCAAAAAACTTTATAACAACCGTTCTTATTGGAGTTAACAAATGAGAATCAACAGGGTCTTTTTTAGTATCTTTAGGGATACTAAAAATAATAAGGATAAGGTAACAAACCTAGTATATTTATAATCAGCAAGAAGAGGCCTGTTTGACGAATATATATTATAAGGGTATTCCATTTAAAATAACGAAGTTAATGCCCGTTTTTTTTTACTTTCCGATCGTCTTTTATTTGTTTTTCTTGTAAATTCTAATGATTCCGATAAAACCCAAAAAATTTTGTATTTAAAATTTATTGCTAACTCATATAATAAAGTCTTTACAAAATTGTTTAAAATATAACTAGACACCTTGTAAAGCAATTTTTTTTATAATTTTGAAAGCGCCAAAGTTTAAGGCTTTATGGAGAATAAATGGTTTTCACTTCCTTTTTTTAGTTTCTAATGGCCTATTCCTGATTTTGACGTTTCACAAATTAAGCCAGGCACGTAGCCAAGGGATGTCAATGCCCTATCCTATCCTAAACAAAAATGGCCCTGATAGAATTTTTTATACGAAGTTTCTGAGGTAAATCGGAAACTATAATTCATTTTTCATTCAGATTTCCTGTCACAAAAAAAATCTGAAAATTATAAATGCGTCCGGGGACCAAAATTATGATAATTTCAACAAAAATTATTATTCTGTCTTGTTTTAACAATATGATAATTCTTATGTGTTTTACATCCATATCTCCAAGAGATGAAGAAGTATAGAATCGGTAAAAAAAATCGCCTCAAAATGACTCAAAACGAGTAAAAAATATAATTTCGACGAAAATAATTTTTGTTTGTCTGTCTGTTCGTTTTCGCAATAACTTTCGAAGGAATGTACCAAATTTTAACTCGATAGCCCACTATCGATCTATAGGGAACGGTTTTGATTGGTTTTGGGCAAAATCGGTTGAAGGAAAGGGGTTGAAACGGAAGGTTAATTGGTAATTCTTTTTAAATGACCGTGTAGTATGTCCTTTTGTGGGTCTTTGAGTATATAAATTTTATTAATAAGCCCTCTTTGATACTTCTGTCGAAAGTAAGTGGTTAAGGAAAAAAGAAAAGGTGACGGAAATTAAGATGTCGAGTAATTGTCGTTTTTTGGGTTCCCGGATATATAGATCTCAAATTAAGAACGTATTTCACGTAATTAGTAACTTTAATAATGTTGGGGCTAGAAAATGGCGGAGGTGAAATTTTCCTTTTCCGAAAAAATCAAGTATTACGTGGTTCTCGAGGATATTGATTTTTTTTTAAACTCATTTGATATTTTAATGAATTATTAGGGGTGGGAGTGACAAGAGTAGATTAAAGTTCTATATTTTGTAGCAAACGAAAAATTATTTCTTTTGTCTGAAATGTAGAAAAAGATTTTTTTAATTCGAGGTGATGTGGAGGTAGTAATTACATTCGAAGAGATTTTTTTAATTTGGGATAAGGATCCAAAAAGAAAAATTAAAATGTTCAAATTGGCCGATGTTTTGCAATTTATTATTGCATCTTCAGGACGTTAAAACCATGCCTAAAGAGATATATTAAAATACTACTCTAAAAAATAGCTATACTAATTTTAAAATTTGACTTGAAAATATTTTGTTCTGTATCTAAAAAACAATGCACAATAAAAATTGAAAACATTTTAAGAATTTGACATTCATAGTCATACAAATGAAAAATGAACAACACAGGTAAAAAAAATGAAATATCGCATGCATGGGTTACATCAAAGAACAAGACACATCAAATAATTAAAACTAAAATTCAACCCAGTCCGTTCAATGGTCGTTTGAGAATTGTAGTATTCCAAATATTTATCCGTGTTATTTGAAAAAAGATATTTTTTTTACCTTTTTTACGTATTTATAAATTATCTGTAAATAATTTTATCATATATGATACAACTATTTAATTTTATCTATTATATTGGAATATGCATTACTAAGATTCTCTACATCGGCTTTTTGTTAACTGAATTTGTATTCTGTTTTATATATATCATTTCTAAGATTAATCTCTTTTTATAGTTAGTTTGGGTATCTAATATATTTGTGTTGGCAAAATCAAACCAATGCCTAACTAAAGCTGTTAGGCTGGTTTTTAAGAGAACATTTCTTGGTCAAATTTATGCTCTCTACTTCTGTCTTTGAAATATGTATCTACCCGTTTGTCCAATATACCTGACACACAAACAAGGAAAATGATATACAACATTCGGTTTTTGTTCCTTGTTTGTTGTAACTTGACGTTTTGAGTAAAAGTGCGTTTTTAGTGTATTGCCACTTTTTAGCGCTATCTTAATTTTCTCATTGTCTCTGCTGTCGGTGGCACTGTTCTTGTATGACGCTGTAATAAGGTTAATTTAAAAGAAAAAAATGATAAAATTGCTTTACTTGGAAATTCCTTCGTTATAAATTTTTTCTTTTGTAAGGAACAGTGAAGTGTGACCCAGTTTAGTTCCGCTCACAGTCATTTAATAAACACATATATACTTCTTTTCAAATATTTAGTATTATCATTATTATTATTATTATTATTGGACGCCATTTTGTTTGTCCATCTTGGATTCATACCAAGATGTTACTAGATCTTCCTCATACGACCTCCAATTTTCGACCAAAAATTTGAAGTCAATCAGATAAGTAATTTTTATATATATATATTTTTATGATATGAAAAAATATGTTTTTTGGCATCTACAGACCCTAAAACGTGAAGATCTGTAAACACTTAGAAGGATGATTTTTTCACGCTTGCAATAAATCCCTTTTGCGAGGGAAGTAAAAATGCACGTTCGACACATAGTACCTGCGTTTTGACAAGCGCCGTATATAATAATTATGTCGGCTTATTTTGAAAGCATAAATGTTGGCTATAAATTATATTATGTAGTAAAATCCCTTAAGTAATACTAAGAGTCAGAACAAAATTAGAAAAATGCTAGAAACTGTTCTTAGGTATTATCATAAAGCCGAATAAAGAAATAATGAGATATCTCTGCTTGTAAAATGTAAAAGTTATCGTTAAATATTTTCCTTAAATTTTCAGATGTTACTAAAAGCATCGTCTACCAACTTCAATACGAAAATATCACTAAAAGGCTTTAAAACTATATAACATATACCAATAACATTAAAATCTATAATTTAATTTTCACATAAGATTAAAAAAAATGTATTTAACCTAAAAACGACTTGTCAAAGAGTTCAAATGGGGGAGGGTTTTTATACATCTCTAAATATACACTTGAAAATCATAATTGCGAAAGAAATCACTCCACCAATTATTTCTTTTTTTTAGAATTAAAAAAAAAACATGTAAATGTAGTGAATCTCCACTTAATTTTCGCCAAAAAAAAATTGAAATGGGGCAGATAATGCCAAAAAGTATTAGATTTCACAAACATTTTAATATTATATGTAAACGGGTTTTTCCTTTGAAAAAATAAAAATGAAGATTTACTGATTTGGAACATATTTTACGTTAATTTTTGCTTTTCACAAATGGTTGGGTTCGGGATTTCGAATTTTTATGCACAATAGTCTAGGCGTTTAAGGACCCTTAAAAACCAATCCTTGTTTTTTGTTCTTATTAGTTTTATAGCACTAAACCCTAGGTTTTATTTTAGACCACTCAAATAAGGAGGACCAATCAGACACTGATTATGACTCTGATTATATTCCTTCGTCACTAAAAGATGATGATGAGGACGACAGCGACAGGTATCCCGGACTTAACTTTGATTCTGATAAAGAAGAATACACAGAATACCTCATACCTCAGGAATACAGAGCTTCAGCCCTTACAGGTTTACAATGTCAACACAATGGGTGTGATGGAAATAGAGCACAACATTAATAGTCCTGAGCAAACAAATCATGTAGTTGAAAATACAACACCAAAGGAAATTCACAGTCATACCTCTGGTATATCTGCTAACAATGGATCTGGAATTTCAAGCAAAAAAAAAGGTTTATACTTAAAAAAAAAGAATACATAATTGTGTCTATTGTGATGTTATGGTTACCAATTTTGGGAGACATTTAGAACGACAACATAGTGAAGAACTGGAAGTACAAAAATTTTTAAACATGGAAATAAACAGCCCAGAACGAAAACAACTAATCGCAAAAATTCGAAAAGAAGGAGACTTTTGTACTGGAAAGGCCATTGCAGTTCAAGGGAAAAAACGAAAATATGAAACAGAAGAAAACAAAGATAAAGGAAGTGACAGCGATAATAATAGAAATATATGCGATTTATTACCTTGTATACATTGTAGGGGTTATTATGATAAAAAAATCTTAAGAAGACATGTCCACAACTGTCCATTTAATAAAAAAGGTGGACAATTGAAAAGCGCACGTCATCAATGTTCTGGGCACAATTTAATGGCAGCTCATATTGGACCCAACGATCCCCTTCGTACATCAGGGGTACTAACATCACTAAAGGCAGATGAGGTTTCTCTGGTAGCCGAACGTGACGAAATAATTTGTAAAGTAGCTAGGAAATATGTTAAATGCCATAAAGAAAAGCATCTAACTCTGGTTCCTAGACGATACATGAGAAGATTGGCCCGCCTTCTTATTGAAGTGCGTAAAATTGAAAATAACAATACTCTTACATTTCTGTCTATTTTACATCCCTCAAAATTTCAATCCATTGTTAAAGCCACTCGTGTCATATGTGTTTATGATCATTGAATAAGACATTCAAGTCACCTTCTTTAGCACTCCAAATGGGGACATTGTTAAAAAAGGCAATAGGGGCCGCGTATTCCCTTGAAATTCAAAAAAACATTAATTCCCCAATATTAGACATTTTAAATTCTTTCAAGTAATTAATTCAAGAAGAATGGGCTACAGAGGTTTCCAGTGAAGCAGGCCAAAATATAAATTTAAATAAATTTAATAAGCCCACATTAATGCCTATGGCAGAAGATATTTCAAAGATAAAAGATTATTTAGACGCCTTGATTGCACAAGCAAAATTCAAGCTGAATGAGAATAATAAAAATGAAGAAGCATATAAAAAATTAATTGAAGGTACTTATTGCAGCCTGCTACTTTTTAACAAACGACGGGTTGGTGAACTGCAAAGAATTTTATTAGATATCTATCTGAAGGTTCAAAATAATAACAGCAATCACCTCTCAGGAGACTTCCAAAAGTTGCTTTCTCCAACTGAAAAAATCCTTATTAAGCGACTTAATAGAATTGTCATTCGAGGCAAAAGAGGAAGAGGTGTCCCCGTTTTATTCGACAAGGTCACCCAAGAAGGTTTAGACGTAGCCGTACGATGTAGGAATAATTTTTTTGAAACTTTTAATCCGTACCTATTTGGTGTGTGTCGCTCAGAAACGTGTTTAAGTGGTTACCATGTATTTAGAAAGCATGTTAAACTAGCACTTGGTGATCCCAATAAAACTGCCGCACTCACATCAACAAAATTTAGAAAACATCTTGCCACAATTGCTCAAATATTAAAGATGAGCAACGATGACTTAGAACAAGACAAATATAAAGGACATAATTTAAATGAACTTGATATAGAAGGTGATATTATAGAAACCGAAGATATAAGCGATACAGATGATGGAGAGAATCTAGATGACTTGCAAAAAGAAACGACTTTACCAATCCAGGAAAGCACCAGTTTTACAACGACACGAACAAAGAGTAAGAAAAGAGTCCTAAAGAAATGGAACACAGAAGAGAAAAACGATACAATTTCTTTTTTCAAAAACCACATTAGGAAAAAAATTGCACCAAAGAAAGATGAAGTTTTAAAACTGGTCGAGCTATATCCATCTCTCTTTAAAGAAAGAGGATTGGAAAGCATAAAAATATTCGTGTGCAACCAATATTTGAAAATTTAAAATTTATAAATATAATTTTTCTATTACCTTAGTTTGACCTGTCATTTGGCGTCATTATTAAGCGTCTGTATACGTTTTATATTTTTTTTTAATGGCAGTAGTATTTTTGTATTAGCACAGTTATGTTTAATATTATTTCGTACTTTTTAAATGATTGTTCATATTATAGCGTTTATTAAACATTGATATTTATATATTTTGTAGTATCTTTGGTATGATACCCGGGTGAAACTACGTTGGTGAAAAACTCCATCAAATACACGAAAAATGTCAATCCCAACAACCAAAGGAAAGTACCTATAAATCCTGTAAACATCCTGCAAATTTTCCCAATAGCACAAAATATATTCTTTAATAACAAGTAAAATAAAAAATTCACAAAAAACACTAAAGTAGTTTAACATATATATTAATTCACATGGTCACTTCACAGCCACATAGATGTTTTGGGAGAGCCACCAAAACCATTAAAATGTTTTAATTATTTTTACGCAAAACATCTAGTGACAATAAAGTGATAGTATATAAATTATTATTAGATATTAAAACCCTTTTTTAGTTTTTTGGGCAGTTTTTGTTTTATTTGGTACTAACAAAGTGCTTATAGGATATTATCATATTTTTTCTTTTTTGTTATTGTACTGGGCGTTCCAACGAGGACTGAACAGTGGCTTATTTTTGACCTTTCCTGTATTAAAAAAATCCATCATTCGCTGTATTTTTTTCCTTAGAAGTCAAAAATTGAACAAAAAAAATTAAAAGACGCTTGGATGAAGTTTTATTTTTTAATAAACCAACCTGTTTGGAATGCAGAAAGTACATTTTATGTATAAAGTTCTATACCTAAATTCGACTGTCTTTTGAAATAAAGACGTTGGAAGTTGACATTTTGAGCCCTTTAATATGATGTAAAACCTAGACGGTTTGAATTACGGCAAAACGGTTTTCACTTTCCTGTCTTAGTTTTTAATTATCTAATACTTGACATCAACTCGGGTTAATCCGTGCGTAATTTTTTTGGACATTCGATTTAACCGGAAATAGATGTCAGTGATAAATAATTAAAAACAAAGATAGGAAAATGCAAACCATTTCGCCCTAAGTCAAACCGTTTAGATTTTATAGTAGATATGTTGAGGCGATTAAAATGGCAAACTTCAAACGTCGTTATCTCAAAAACAGTTCAATTGTGGTATAGAATTTGATTGATTGCAGAAATGCAGTTAAATAAAGGGTGTTCCATTAAAAAAGCTTCATCCATGGCGTCTCTTATTTTTGGTTCAAATATTTTTTGTTCAATTTTTAAATTCTACCGAAAAAAAAACAGCGAAAGCCTATTTTGATTTTTAAAAAAATAGAGGAAAGGTCAAAAATACGCCCCTGTTCAGTCCTCGTTTGAACGCCTTCTACATAGAAAACAAAATAAGGGTAGAGCTGGGATCTAAAATATAAAAATAATATGAAACATCTATTTTTCAAAGATCTCGGCGTGAAAAAACATTAAGAATTGTGTGCCGTTTATCTAGAAAGATTGATTTCATATTGCTTTGCGGCATTTCCTAAATTGCTTCGTATATGTTAGTTTGATAATAATAATCTTTTTTAATATCAGGTGTTTACCATTTTTTGAAACGAGATACTTCAGTGACGTCATTTTTTTGTCGCTTCAAAGCAACACATATTAGACGTAACTCATTCATTCAACTTAACGGTCAATCATAAGCTACTTTCATAAATGCAATTTTTTTTTGTTTTTGACCACCCTGTATAGGATCATCCAAATTTTTGTGATTTAATTTTATCTTGTTAAAAGTATAATTGAAAAAAAAAATTTTATTAAAACAAAAAGTGAAATCTTTTTTAATTAATTCTTTTATAGTTATCATGCATTCTATTGACAAATACCACTTTTTTTGTTAGTACTGTGGTACTCTTTAATAACCACTCTTCTCAAATGTTTGTTTAAAAAAAAAATGTTTTTCCAAAACTAATATTTTTTTAGTGCCTTAATAAACTCATCCGTTCTTCTCTTAGCCAGCAGGTAGGTAAAAAGCTTCTTTGTAAATTTTATCATGTACAAACAATGCATTTTAGAAAACAATTTCAACCACACTGTTTAACTTCAAAATATTTTATCGCTCTTCTAATATAATATTAAAATAGATTTAATTTATTATTCGCATTAATTAACCGTTTAACATTTAAAATTATTCTATCAGAAAAACGGCAACTACGGTTGGAGTCTCAGTAAACCTGTAATTGTCTTAAAGATAGCCTTAGTCACTTATACAAATAATAAGTGTATTCAGATATATAACGGAGGCTGGCTTAACTTATACAAGTACTGGAATCTGAGTTACTGCTCAACATATTTTTTGTATAAACAGGTGGAGTTTTCGTAGTCCAAGCTTGAACCGGAGGCATATATATATATATATATATATATATATATATATATATATATATATATATATATATATATATATATATATATATATATATATATATATATATATATATATATATATATATATATATATATATATATATATATATATATATATATAAATTGCAAATCGATATAACACTCTACATATAAATATATATATATATATATATATATATATATATATATATATATATATATATATATATATATATATGCAAATCGATATAACACTCTACCCACATCATTGTCAATCAGTGGCGGCTCGTGGGTAAAAAAATAGGGGAAGAGTAAATTAGAGAAAACTGGAACAGAAAAGGTCTAAAATGGGCACCGCATGCAAAACATTTTTTGCAAATATCCACTGTTACACAGCCACTTAAATTCAGAAAATCAAGAATTGTTGAAATGAATATTATAGAATTTACCAGAATTTTTTATGTCTTTTTTAGAACTAATTGTCAGCACACTTGTTTGTCGACCCGTCATTAAAAGCTTCTTTTTGCTATCTTCTATTTTCAGGCATTGTTTTGGTTTCTCGCTGGAAGATTCCCTTGGTGGATAGACACAAACGAGTTTGCTTCCGGTATCATTTCGTTTTGTGTTTGCCTCGAGGTTTCTGACGAGCGGCCAGCGGCACTACTACGAACGCATTAAATTTAACATTGCAATTGTTGATAATTTTTAATGAAATGATTGAAAAGATTTAATATTGAAAATTAATATATTGTATTGATTTTTAAAGTGTGTTAAAAAATAATTTTCCAGGTTTTTTTTTGGGGAAGAGGCTATTCTTCTACTTCTTCCGAATAGCCGCCACTGATTTCAATATCCTTGTGAACATTCACTAGGGCCAACCCATCTAAGCGATCCTGATTCATGCGCGAACGCATCCAACTCTTAAAATACTAAAATTTTTAAGTATTTGTCCATGGTTGCAAAAATCATGATCTAAATTTAATAAGTGCGTCACTGGCAGCTGGCAAAGACGTGTCTTCTTGTATAGTATTTTGAAATAGTTGTACCTCACCTAAAAGTTTTTTGCATTCATTTTCTTTCAGTTAGCCCTGAACACTGATTACAAATTAATTCAGTTTTCTTTTTAAGATCAGTAAATTCAGTTAGATGCACTAATTTGGAGTTTTCTCTGAAAACCTTTCAATTAAATGAAAAATAAAAAATCTAAAACAGGAATAAAAATTACTTTTTTCCAACAATCAGCTGCATTTGGAGCTTGAGTATTGGCTCGTTGAGTCTGTCTGCCAGTTAAACTCAGAAGCAAATTCATATTCAGCATTTGATTTTTTTTGTTTCAAAATTTCAATAAAATTTTTTAAATGCGTAACAGCTGAATCAAAACTAATATTTTTTTAGAAAAATATACTTAGGGGTATAGTTAAATTAAAAACTTCGGAAAGTACAGATAATGTTAAAATAAATTCGCAGTCCCGTATTGCTTTTAACAGTTTATGTGCTTTGCACGACGAGGTGTTTTCATCCCATTCAGAAATTTCGTTCAAAGTGTTACAAGTTTTTGATAAATCAGGCTGAAATTGAAAAACAGAATCATCCCTTTCCACCCATACGGTTTCACATGGATGGTTTAAACTGGTATTTATTATTATTATATTTATTTTTTTTTGCATTTTGCCTCTTAGCCGACGCGTTAAAAAAGGTTACAACTTATTGTATAATGCCCAATGAGTTCTAACACACTTTACCTTTGCAGTTTTTGAAAGTGATAGATTTAGACTGTGGTTAAAACACGGAGCTAAAACAGAATTTACTCCCACTTTTTGAATTTCCACTACAACTCCTCGAAGAGCGGATACATTTACACAATTTATACCGACACAGTTGTCTAAATTAAGACCTAGTTTAATCAGTTTTCTAATTACGGTTTTACCTAAAGTTATCCCATGAAACTGGGAATCTGTTGTGCTTTCAAGATCTTTATTATCAAAATTATCTAAATGAAGATCTGTAAAGCCAACAAAATCTTCGCTAACTGAATTATTATAAATATAGTGAAGAGAAACACTCAGCTGTGAATGGTGTGAGATATCAGTAGTTTCATCGAAAAGAACGCTATAATAGTTCGCTTCGGCAACACAGAATGAAATTAAAGAATTACATCTAGTTTTTCTGATGTAAGTTAC
This sequence comes from Kuschelorhynchus macadamiae, assembly GCA_030620095.1. Lineage (NCBI taxonomy): Eukaryota > Metazoa > Arthropoda > Insecta > Coleoptera > Curculionidae > Kuschelorhynchus > Kuschelorhynchus macadamiae. The sequence continues at coordinate 590,548 of JAUTXW010000226.1, forward strand.
GTTTGATTTCGCATTTTTTAAATAGTTTTCAAGGTCCTTGGTCTCCGCCATCCACACGAAAACGAAGTAGTGCTTTGAAATTGCCATCGTTAAAGTTTGTCATGCTTATATTATCATCCTCTTTGCCGATTTGGAACATAGACGTATTGTCTCTATGTTCACGTAAGGGTATATTTTGTCTTCCATGTTCCGATTTTCTTTGACCTGATTTTTCTTTTCATCGTCTAATAATTTTCGAACTTCTAATCTTTATTTTTACAAGTAGCAAGAAATAGTTTGGCTAAAATAGAAACTAGTTTTAGTTTTTATGCTTGTGCCTAGAATAAGTATTAACAAAAAATACCTAAGTAAATAATTACTGTAGATTAAAAAAAAAGTAAATATTTAAATCTGTTTTTCATCTTTTACTTGAGAAGTAGTGTTTTTTTAAATAATATTTCAAAAATAAATCAAAATATTACAAAGTGTACATCTTGATTTATAAATTAAACTGCAAATTACCTTTTTCCTCGGCTCGCAAATAGTACAAATTTGACAGATGTTTAAATACGTCTCCATCCTCGCCAGTAAGTTTAGCATACATTTGCAGAGGTCGCGTAAAGAACTTCTGAAGTTTCACTGTATTTTGTCCTCCAACCTCATAGCCAGATATAAATATTACGCACAATATGCGCTACAGGCCGTTACTTTTTTCAGAAAAAATTAGCCAAGGAAATTTGCTTAACATATCATAACTTATTTTTCGTTTTTCTCTTTGCTTTCTTTCATATGGGTAGAGAATGGAAAAATATAATCCCTGGGAGGTTTCCCGTAATTTACCAATATTTCTTATCTTGTAAAATCATCTATATTTTTAAAAATGTTATCGTCTTAGATAAAAAAATTACCGAGATCCACTTTAAAATCGGACAATTCTTTAACAACCTCTGACGAAGCAGCTGATGATGTATTTTTTAAGTCATTGGAAGTGGCACTACATTTAGAAAGCAGATTTTTATCAGCTTCATCAGTAATTGCCTAAAATAATTTTTATTTTTAACTAACTCTATCAGGCTTAGGCACTATATTAACCTTTCACTTTTACAACTACCTACTAAAAATCTTTAGCATAACTCGTGTTTTGTTATAGCTATTTTCTGAAAAATTAAACATATTATGAAGAAGTGTTCATAAAACAAATTGAAGTAGTAAACATTTTACCATTAATTAGTATATCGGCAGTTCAGGGGGGGGGGGGCGAAACCTCCTTCGCCCCCCCTAAATCCGCCAATGTTTCTTAACCGATTTGAATAAGTTTTTCGGATTCCAAAAGCTTGTTAACATTTTTTTATTTTTTGATTTCTGATTTCTACTGAAATGCTACTCTCATCTCCATGGAAAGTGAAAATCTGAAAAAATCTCGTAGGATGATTTTTTCACGATTACAATCGAGGGAAGTAAAACAATGGTTAATGCTCCAGATAATTATGAATTTTTACATCTTTCTTGCAATCGATTTTGAAATTGCAGAGGGTCTAACAATGTAAACTTTGACTAGTTCAAAAGAATTACAATATAAAAACTGGACCTGCTTCCTAATTTAACTGATGTCCGGCTTAAAAAATAGCTTCGCTTCCAGAATTAAAGGAAATCTAAATAAAAACAAGGTTGATTTTTGGTCTGAATAGGTAAATAAGGTAGAAAGTATAAAATAATATTTTACATTTGCAAGTGAAATGTTAGGTATTGTTGTTTGAATAATCGCCGTCGTGCGGGTCTACCTGCGCTGTTGGAAAAATAGGCTCTGAACGTTATCACTTATATAATAGTATTATTATTTCAAGTCAACATTCAAGAAAATGAGAATGTTAGGGACATATTTACTTTGAATAAAAATATTTGACAAAACTAATTTAAATATTCATTGATCTAATTTGACGTAATTACTGTTACTTTTACTGCTGCATCGTACAGTATACGCGGCAATGACTACCGTTCCGTCATAATCAAATTAGTTCAGTTGAATATTTTCTTCGCTTTTACGAGTATACCATAAAGTATATTTTTAATACATATTTGAAATTTGTCTGGGGGCAGTTATCTTTCTGCCTCCATGGCACGCCAGCATTATATATATATATATATATATATATATATATATATATATATATATATTTAATTTGTGATTTAAAATAATATTTATTTTTCATTATCTGGGCTTTCAGACCCCTCTGGAAAAATGTAAGACATTTAAAACCAAGAAGAATTTTATTAGACTGCCACGTGGACAAGATTATCGATATTTTGAAACAAGCCAAAGAAGTTGGACTTTTAGATGATTTTTCAACAAATATATTTCTCAGCTCATTAGTAAGCCATTATTATTATTATTATTTGTCGTGCATATTAAATCTCGATTTTTATTTTTAATATTTAGACTTGATTTAATCTGTTTGTGTTTTAGGATGCTCATACACTAGATTTCGAGCAACTTTCTCTTACTAGTAACATAACTACAATAAGGCTTTTCAATCCTTATAGTCGGAATATAGAGAAAACAATTAGCAAATATTATCATAAATTATTGCCAAACAAATTAAGAGTAAGTACCAGTAAAGTCTTTTTCTAGATTATATCTAATACTTTCCACTTACGCCTTCCTCTGTACAATAATGTTTATTTTATTAATAGTATACTCGTATTATTGATTTGAGAGGAAATAGTAAAAAATAAAATAATAACAATGCATGTGACTCCAGGACGCATATACAGTAATGGCACATACCCTTTTTTTCTATAGTTAGTCGTCTTTTCTAAACTGCCTGCGAATTAAGTTAGCAGAAGAATGATCAATAGTAGCGCGCATGCTGTTACTGTGTATATCCCTGACAACTTATATATTATCAATTATAATTTATGGTGGAAATCCATAACTAATATATATGGCACTAAGTAAAAAATAATTTTTACCTAACACTTTCCTCTATATTAAAGAAAATTATCCTATGAATTATTTCGTCAATACTTCGGCTTTCGATTTCTTCGGACGATACATTTGGAATGAAAGCATGAAGGAACAAAACGTTCAATATCTGATTTACAGTGGGTTTTTCATATTAACCTAAATGTAAGTTAACAAAAAATATTTATATTAAAATGCCTTTTTCTCGACTCTTCTACCACTGCCATGATAAAGGTTCTCAATATACTTTATTTACTAAAAGAAAACAAGGTTTCTATTAAATGCTAATTCTAAAATACGAGCTTAATACCAGTACCACAATAGACGGGGATGAGAAGTTCGGAGATTTCCGCCCGATCGAACATCAGTGGATCCTGGAGGAAGGCAGATGTCGATAATTTTCAATGCAAAATTATTGGACATTATTAATTAAGGTTCGAAAACATCCCTTGGTAGGGCAACGAACGAACAACATTATTACGTCACGTGGGTGGAAAATGAATGGCCGATATATAGGCTAGAAATTAGAATGATATATCTTTATTTTTTCAGTCTATGTAGCAGACAAGGCAACACCTCTGCTGCTTATGGAGCAAACTCTGCACAGCCAATATTAGATCAGCTAGAATCAGGTGATACCAAAAAGAAAAATGCCTGAAATACGTTGTCTGGGATCCCTCAGTATAGAAAGATACGTTTAAATAGGTGTATCAAACCTCGAAAACAATTTAACATATATTATTACTGCCATGTGCTAAGAGTTTGCTGCAATGGACTCTAAGGAACAACATTCTCTCTCCATAAACTAGCGGTTAAGCTTAAGCTACTTAAATCACTAAAAGCACGTAAATTTCCTTTCTACAAATATACCTTCGAACCAGTTCTTAAAAATAATAAGTACATACAAACTGAACTGGAAATGAACTGTGCTTACCGACTAATGACCTACTGATAATAGACTTGACATTATACTTGTTGATAAACTTTCCAGAAAAATAACACTCCATAAGTGAGATGAGTAAGTGCAGCATTTAAGGAGCCTGGGAAGATAGATGATATTCTAATAAATATATGGACAACTTCTCTCATCTCTAATAGCCTACCGGATAGCTCAAATATATTTGATCTCAACAAGCACATATAAATGATCATATAAATGAATTGAATGCAATGCAGAATTGCAGGTCTTTGAGTCCACTTGCCTATTTAGGCAAATGAACTTGGCTGTCGATCTCTAACCGAGCGCCGGCAAGGAGTAGTCGTTTCTTTCTCTTTGGACTTCTAGGTTGCGTCTGTGTTGATCGGAGCCATAGGACTGTTGCGGCTGAGACAAAATCCTAACTATACGAATAATTATAATATTATTAATAGTACAATAATACCAGCATTATTGAAATACATATATTTTTAGGTTGAGACGGCGCTTCAACATGATGCTATGCTTCTTTTAGGGGCATCGATAAATTCTCTATTAGAAAAGTATATTGATATAAGTACAGAGGCTAAATTTTGTAATAGTACTATAGCTTATGAAGACCATCTGGAATTTAAAGAAACCATTAGAAAAGTAAGAAATAATTTACAATAATTAAAGTATCTGGCTAATTTGTAAGAATATTAAGTTTGAATATGTGTGAATACTTTCTGATTTTTTTATTTTGGTTTAGTTCACTGTAGTTAAATAGAATATAAACACACACATAGTCGAATTATTATGTATAAGGTCGTAGCTATAGGTCGAAATCTGTGATGGTTCCAAAAAAAGAATGCTTTAAAGTCTTAAAATATTCGAGGACAAAACAAAAAGTGAACACGATGAATATTTATCGTAATGGAAAAAGCGGAGCGACAGCTTATATGACACACAGACCAAATACTAAATAGGTCTGAAAAGTTATTCATTCATATTGTTTTAGTAAGAAATAATTTTTATTAAGAATTATATTTTCTGAAACATTAAATTTTTAGGTTCATTTGTCTTGTTATAAGCCTGAACTGCGGACTGTATATATTTTTTTTACTATCTTCTGCTGATTACCAAACATATATGTTAAAGTGTGTGATATGCTATACTAACTACACTTATACTATAGGTACTAATATACTATACTATGAATTCAACTCTATTTCTTGTATAGGTAATCATTTTTATAATTTCATTTTTAGATTTTAATCAACGATGGTATAACTGGTGAATTTTCCCTGGAAAACGGAAAAAGAGATCAATTTAGTTTGGAGGTAATAGAAATCACTAGTCCCGAAAAACCTATAGGGATTTGGTCATCGGATTTACCTGAAAATATTCACCTAACGAGAAATGCAACTGAAAGAGAAAAAGAACTTCAAAAACGAATGCAGAATTACAACTTTATAATTAGTTCCAAGTTAGTTTTATTAATTTAGTCGAACTCAAAATGCTTTGACGACATTTATTTTGACTTTTAATAGTGTTAGATTTAAACGGATATTTAAAATTTCGTCTAAATATTAACACCTGTATTCACTGTCTAACTTAACAGTTATACGTTTAAGTTGATATTTGCGACAGTTGAACAAATAATTTTTCTTAATGTTACAATTACAAAATGACTGTGACTTAAGCAAAAAATGAACGATGAACTAACAGTTTTAATTGCCAAGGCAATTAGAACTGATCTAATTCCTAAACCTTTTTAGTGATCGGGGTGTAAATGTTTAATCTTAACTAAAATTCAAACTCAAAAATACTTTATTGTTAAAAGAATATATAGTCCTTGTCAACAAAGTAAGCTCTATAAAAATAAAAATATTGGGTCTATAAACTAAGTAACTACATGTTATTCAAAAAGGCACAAATATAACCATATTTAATTCCACTATTAAATATATAATATAATAAAAGTGACATAAAGCTTTTAAGTAGAGATTTTAGCCACAGAACCTAAAATACATAAGTAATGAAAAAAAAAACAAAATATATGGTATGCTCACAAACTATCATCGTAAAATTCGTGTAAGTTATAATATGCTCCAAGTTACATTTTACTTTTCTCTTAAATAATTTAAGAGATTTTATATTTCTAAATATTTGTGGGAGTTGATTGTATATTTTTTTACACTAAGTTCTGGAGATAGGAAATGGAAGGTTCCAATTCTGTCTAGTATTAAAGACCCTTTCAGTTAATAAATGTCCTTATTTTTTATGTATGAGAGATACAGATTCAAGTATTAAAAGGCAAGTAAGTGTAAATTTTATATCTCATAAAAAGTGGTTTGCAATGGCCTTGGGTTCCAGCTCTGCACATGTAACGAACAGCCCATTTTTGCAAAATAAAAGTAGAATTAAAAAGTTGTTGGCTGCAGTAACCCCAAACGGCTATACTATAAGTTAGGTACGAATTTACAAATGCAAAGTAAGCTATTCTTGGTGCAGTAATAGTTACATGTTCCCAGTCAAGCCACCTTAGTCCGCCACTGGAGAGAAGCACCGTTTACTGATAAACTACGAAATAGTGCAGTGTTAGACATTTCTCAGACTTTATTTTTTTATACCGTACTATATTATTTAATGATAATTATCCAATTTAACTTAGATTGCATTTTTACCAAACTTTATCTTTTGCTACCGAATTTTATCTACACTGATAATTATGGATTTTAGCAACTATTGTCAATTCTCATGTTTTATCTATTTACATCAAGAATTATCTACTAATTTACTATAAAAAGCTAGGAAACCATATATTGTTAACTTAGTAATTACCTGCTATTCTTGAAAGTCGGAATTAAATTTCTAAAAAAAACAAGTTTAAGAGTAATTTTATTAAGTTCAAAGAGGTTGTGCGTGGATTTTTGAAAAAACGAACATCACAAACGTAACTGGCGCAGTCGGTAGGATTTGTCCTGTACAGAAGACAGCAACAACATAGTGCCTTTTTGGATAGTGTTTCAAGTGAACTTCTGGTGATTTCCAAATCTTCAACGGGACTTCAAAATTCAAGCAACAAACAACTTTCAGTGTTGGTGAGGTGAACTGTATATTCATTCTCTCCTTCCTTGTCCTAGCTACAGACTGGATATCTGCAATTGGGACGCCTGTCAATCAACGGAACGTATATCCCTTGGATGGCAACTAGATTAAGTGAACAAGAAAAACCACAGTGAAAGAAAAAGCTGAAAATTTGAAGAAAGAAAAAGAAGACGCAAGATGAGACTTATACTCATCCTCTCAATAATCTTTTCAAACTATAGCACTAATGCCTCTATCCAAAAACTTACTAACCCTATTGTACCCATGACTTTGAAAGAAACTAGAGTAATACTAAGCAAACATACATTTGTAACATATATGAACCTTAGTTTTAGAGGATATTAAAAATACTCTAGAATTGCAACTTAATTTGACAACAAATAAAAATATTGGCACATACAGCAAAGTTATTCAAAAATATAATTTAATAAACCAAGCAAGAACACTTTTGTCAGAGGTTAAGCGTTCTTTAAAAAGTATTTATCCTTACAAAAGACAGAAACGTGGACTAATAAACCTAGGCGGTAAAATATCTAAATGGCTATTTGGAACATTACATTCTGATGATGGAAAAAGAATTGAATTGATTTTAAAACATCTTAAGAAAAGTAATCATTTACTTCAAGATAAAATTAATGAGCAAATATCTCTTGCTAAGGAAATTATGGTAAAAATAAATGACAGTTTTTCTGAAATAAAATCAAACATGATACTTATTGAACAGGCTATTAATGACTTGTCTGACGAAATAAATGCTTTAAACCTTATTATAAACTCTTTGTTAATTCTACAAATCCAATTAAATCAAGTTATAAATGCTATTATATTTGCAAGTTTTAATAAAATACATCCAATATTCCTATCATTAGACAAGCTAAGTACTATAATCGAAAAGGATAAAGATATTTATTCTCAGAATCAGTTAGTTCATTTTAAAAATCACCACAGCTTCTATTCTTTTCTTGGCATTCAATTAATATTTGATAAAAATAAAATAATGTTTCTAATTCATTTCCCTATTTTAAAAGCTACTACTTTTAAAACATACTTTATTTATCCAATCCCAATAGAAAACAAAATAATACCTCCTCAAAAATCTTACCTTGTCCTAACTGAGAGAAATGAGTTATATCAATATCAAGATACACCATGCGAAGAAATTGAAGAAGTCTAGTATGTCAAAACTATCTTCAAGCTGAAGAAGACTGTGTTGTTAGCATAATCAAAAAGAACAAGCCAGCGAATTGTTCTACTATACCTGTTCACCTCAGCAAACCAATCGCCAACCAAGTGACCCCACACAATGTTCTGTTCACAACCCGTAGGAAAATAGCTGTCACTGAAAGCTGTTCTATGGAAAAGAAATCGGAGTTGGAACCTGGAAGTTACTTGTTCACTATTCTAGAAAAATGTTTTATTTCCAATGACCAAGAAAAATTTGTCGCTGGAAATCAAGAAGTCTCTCCAGCCATTCTAGTTCAATTACCACGACTGAACATTTCATTGCTGCCAGAACAGTCCAGAAAAGTGAAGTTAGTCAACCTGGACCTAGAGGAAATCAAACACTTAACAACTAAAGTCAATGCACAACAACAAATTATTATTCCAAATTTAAAAAACAAAAATTGGCCTATATGGATACACGTACTAATATATGCTGTAATCTCAATCCTTATATTTTTGGGGATAACATGGTACTACAGAACTTGTTATCCATATCCACATCCTTTGCTGCTTAAGAAGCCCAAAGAAGAAAACATAGAGATGGAGGAGTCACCTTAGCCCTAGCCATTCCAGCCCTTGGGTTCCATCTTGCAGGGGAGGAGTTACATGTTCCCAGTCAAGCCACCTTAGTCCGCCACTGGAGAGAAGCACCATTTACTGATAAACTACGAAATAGTGCAGTGTTAGACATTTCTCAGACTTTATCTTTTTATACCGTACTATATTATTTAATGATAATTATCCAATTTAACTTAGATTGCATTTTTACCAAACTTTATCTTTTGCTACCGAATTTTATCAACACTGATAATTATCGATTTTAGCAACTATTGTCAATTCTCATGTTTTATCTATTTACATCAAGAATTATCTACTAATTTACTATAAAAAGCTAGGAAACCATATATTGTTAACTTAGTAATTACCTGCTATTCTTGAAAGTCGGAATTAAATTTCTAAAAAAAACAAGTTTAAGAGTAATTTTATTAAGTTCAAAGAGGTTGTGCGTGGATTTTTGAAAAAACGAACATCACAAACGTAACTTAATGCCGAGCTCATTTGACACAATACGAACGGCATAACTGCCTCTTGCAACTTTTTTATTTAGATTATGTATATGGTTAATAAATTTCAAGTTATTATCAATGTGTATTCCTAAAAAAAATAGTGTTTGATTTGTTTTCAACCTTAATATCAGATAGGTACAGATTATCAAAGTTAAACTTAAACGTTAAAATATTAGTTTTTGATACATTAAAACTAAGGTGATTTGCGTCACACCATTTCTTAACTAAGATCAGATCTCTTGAAATATTTTCTTTCAACAGGTCTTCATTTTTATTTCGCCAGACAATGGTAGTGTCGTCCGCAAACAATTTTAAAGTTCCATTTATGTTAAGGTCGTTAAGTCATTAATGTATAACAGAAAATGGGACCCAAGACAAATCCTTGTGGCACCCCACAAGAAATTGTAGTTCAACTGGACACCTTTTCTCCGTAGATAACTAATTGATTCCGAGTTATTAAATATGACTTAAACTAGTTGTAGCAGTTACCCTGAAATCCATAACACTTTAAATTTTTGAGGAGAACTTTATGATTTACACAGTCGAAAGCTTTGGAGTAATCGCAAAAAACCTCAGCAACTATATCATGATCGGTTAAACCAGAATAATTTTCTAAAAAGAAAAATATTGCATCTGCGGTACTTTTGGAATTTTGAAAGCCAAACTGATTTACACTTAGTAGATGAAATTTGTTTAAGTGAGCAATGACACGCTTTTTTACTACTTTTTCTATTATTTTTGAGAGTGTAGGTAATAGTGATATTGGGCGAAAGGTTGTAGGACATTCTTCATCGCCTCCTTTATGTATTGGCATTACTAATCCAAAAAATCGGTAAATTTCTTTACCCTGAACTTCCCTCGTTATGATTTCTTTCCATTTGTTAGGAATAGTGAAGTGTGACCCAATTTAGTTCAGTACATAGTCACAGTATATATGTGTTACACATACTGTCTTTTCATTTTTGTTTCATATTGGATTCCTACCAATATTTTACCATTTTGTTTCTACCTATGCCACACTTGATTTTTGGGCATAATAAAATAAATTTAATAAGTAGTTTTTACATAGACCCATACCGCCAGTTTGCTACGTCATATTGAATTCGTACCAGTTTATGCCATTTTCACATCTAATTTTTCTGCAAAATCAATTGAACAAGATTTTTTTACATTGATTTTTTAAAAATTTTATTTGGCCGCCATTTTGTTTCGCCAGCTTGAATTAAATATTGAAACCCATATTATCAGTCTTTACTTACTCCTCTGGTCCGCAGATACTTCGCAGATATTAGGTTTCTAACTGGCTTTCGTTATCGATCCTCTTGTTGTTATGTTAAAGTGTTGTATTAGTTGGGGTCAGGATCCAGTAAAAAAACAAAAGCCTTTTTTTAAAAATCCTCAGGACACAGATTTAATATCCTACATGAAACCCATATTATCAGTCTTTACATACTCCGTTGGTCTGCAGATATTTTCTAACCCCAAAAAATACACCACTCTAACAAGAAGATCGTTAGCGAAAAATCTATACATGTCCTGAGAATGTAACAATAAAGTTGCGAAACGTCGACAATTTAAAAAAAAACTTTTGTTTTTATTACTGGATCCTAACCCCAGATAATACACCACTCTAATATAAAAACAAGAGGATCGTTTACGAAAACCATTTGGAAACTTAATATCTGGAAAATATCTGCGGATCAATGTAGTAGGTCAAAACTGATAATATGAGTTTCAAGCAGAACATAGAATCTATATATGTGTCCTGAGGATGCAACAATAAAGTTGCGAAACGTCGACAATTTTAAAAAAGCCTTTTGTTTCTTCACTGGACCTTAACCCTAAATAATACACCACTCTAACATAACCACAAGAGGATCGTTAACGAAAACCATGGATACAATATCTGCGGACGAACGGAGTAAGTAAAGACTAATAATATGGGGTTCATCCAGGATATAGAAACTATATGTATCCTGAGGATGCAAAAATAAAGTTGCGAAACTTCAACTATTAAAAAATAGACATTGGTTTTTTTACCGGACCCTAACCCCAAATAATAGAAACTTAATATCTAGGAAATATCTGCGGACCTACGGAGTAGGTAAAGATTGATAATATGGGTTTCCTGCAGGATATCGGATCTCTATGTGTCCTGAGGATGCACAAATTAAGTTCCGAAACACCGATAATTAAAAAGAAAAATACTTGTTTTATTTCTGAATCTTAACCCTAAACAATACACCACTCTAGTACATTTTTTTTAACATTGTTCAGCCATATTGGATTTTTACCAAAATATCACCAGGTCATCCTAGAGGGTGAATTTTTCACTATTACAAAATATTTATTTGGACGCAATTTTATTTCGCCATCTTCAATTAGTAACTAGTTTTACTAGCAAAGCACTATACCACAATTAGTTATGGCACACAATTTGCAATCATTAAGTAGTTTCTAGTTTTTTATTTTGTGCCTCCATCTTGGATTCGTACCAAAATTTTATATATATATATATATATATATATATATATATATATATATATATATATATATTAATTGGACTTCTTTCTTGGGTATAGGTTTATTTGCAAAATCAAACAATGGGATTAACTTGACGTTTCGCCTATCATAGTAGACTTTCTCAAAAATTGCTCATTCCTTTTTTTTTTTTTTTTTGGTATATAAGGCTTTCCTTTCCTATCTACAATTAATTTAAAAAACATTTATTGGTCTAATTATAAAAAGACATTTACAATTTTTCTAAAACTGATTTAAAATTTTATACTATTGACAAATAATTATTACAAAATTAATAAAATAAGGTTACATACCTCGAAAAATGCATGTTGATTATTTATTTATATTTGAATGATAGGTAGCAAGTTAGTGGTTTGCCAGGCAACTCATGGCACAGTTTTAGGTAAAAAGGTGTTCTTATGTAGTACGTTTTTTTGAGGAATTTAAAGATAATTTTTTGCTATTTTTTAATTTTAACCTTAGAGTAGAATCAGACATTCACAATGATATACTACATTTTAAAAATAACGGCTTAGACGAAGTTAAAACTATACTAAAATATCAAATTGTGGTATATTTGACTTAAATTTTTTATGTCTTGTTTGTCATTTACTGCATTTTTTCTTTTTTTATGTGAATTATTTCTTTGATAATTAATTTCTGATACAGGTTAAAAAATTAAAAACTAAAATTCCTAAAAATAAAAAATCCAATTTCGTATATGAAATTCCTTGTTTAAACTGCCCTATGAAATATATTGGTATGACAACCCAACTTTTAGAAAATAGAATAAAAGGGCATAAGTATACAACGAATGCATCCACTGCATTACACAAACATGAAAAAAGCACAAAACACGAATTTAATTTTTCTGAAACCAAAATCATTGATGAAGATAACCTGTATCAGAAATTAATTATCCAAGAAATGATTCACATAAAAAAAGAAAAAAATGCAGTAAATGACAAACAAGACATAAAAAATGTAAGTCAAATATACCACAAATTGATATTTTAGTATAATTTTAACTTCGTCTAAGCCGTTATTTTTAAAATGTAGTATATCATTGTGAATGTCTTGTCTCTGATCAAGATTCTTTAACATCGGAAACAATAAAACTGATCGAAGCTCTTAGAGGGAATGGCTATTGCACTGAAGATATTACGTTCAATTAAAAGATATAGTAACCCAACTCGGCCAAAGAGCCACCATTAGGTAGTGTTGTTCTTCCCTACATACATGGCACTACAGACAAAATAAGACGATTACTTCGGCGGTCCAACATACGTACAATCTTCAATACACATAAGAAGATTGGACAATGCTTGCGATCCCCGAAATATATTGTACCTTTCTAAACAGAAGGAGTATATAAAATTCCTTGCTCCTGTGGAGAAGTGTATGTGGGAGAAACAGGACGCTCAATATCAACTAGACTTAAGGAACATGAACGATGAGTTGAAAAGAAACAAATTGTTCAATCTGCTGTAGCTGAACAGCAGCATAACACTGGCCATTTCATAAATGTAAAGGAAACCAAGGTTCTAGTATCGGCTCCAGGTTTTTATAAACGAAAAATTAGAGAATCTATTGAAATATTTAAACATACAAAAAATGTTTGCGTGTCTTCAACTGTTTTCGAGATAATGGCAGTGGAAAATTAAAATTTGGGATTTTGAGGGGCTGTCAAATTCCATTGGATCAATTTTTCAAAATAAAACCTAATTTCGTATATTAATGCGGGATTCTAAATAAAATTCAACCATACTTCATGTAACATATCACATACCTAAATCCAAATCTGTAACCTATAATATGTTATGTCTAAGTTGGCCATGATGTTAAATAAACAGATACATATATATAGTAGGCTTTGACATTATTCAATCAAATTTGCTAATGTGAGCATCAGAATGTCTTATTCAGAGAATGAAAAACGCGAAATGTACGAACTTTATATAAAAGATGGTTAAAATGCCAAACTTTCCTTACGGGAATACCGAAACTTTATGAAGGACTAAGGAGAATTCCGACCAATAAAACAGTTTATCAAAAAGTTTCAAATGAATCATCTGTCAAACGGAAGAGAAAACAATTCAAATAAACGAACAACATGAAAATGAAGATTTGGAGATCCTTCTGTATTTTTAATGCATTTTTTGGCACAAATTATGGTATAAAATACGGCACTTGGATCCGTAGATTTGGCCAGATGAGGTGGCCACCAAATAGCCCAGACTTGATCTTAGTGGATACTTTTCTATGGGGCTTTTTAAAAGGAAAGTTGGGAGAAGAAACACGCCCGCTAACGGTTAATATTATAAGAGAAATAATAACCCAAGAAATTGAAACACTAAATCATCGCAATTAGGGAACTTTGGCAGCTATAGAAAAGCAGAAGAGAATTTATAGGAAATGCTTTAAGCAAAAGGGGGGCATGTGGAACATAAAATTCAATAATCTAGTTTTTATTAAATATTGTCGTAGGCAGCGTAAAAGTTACTGTTATTGTCATCTTCATGCTGCTCATTTATTTTCTGGATTTCATTTAAAATTGGCCAAACTAAATATAATATAATTATTAATAGGGAGGAAATGTATCTCTAATTTTTAAAAATAAACTTTTAACAACTATATTCGAGGATCAGTGTTTTCATAACTCCGCAATGCGTGGTATGATTTCTCTGTTTTCAATTTCAGTTATTTCGTTATTTCTAAAATCATCTTTAACTATTTTGCTGTTGCAATTATTAAACAAGGTTGGTTTGTAAAAAGCCAGTGATACTAGTTTCAAGATTATTGTGAAATTAAAGATTTTTTCTGGAACTGTCAAAAATTGATATTCTCCGTTTGATCGGACATTAGTGTCTTTAAATAGAGTTTCAAAAACTAAGATAAGAAAGTGCACAGCGTTTTACTCTAATTTGATCCTTTTAAATTTGACAGCACTTCGAAATCTCAAATTTTCATTTTTCAACTGCCATTATCTCGAAAACGGTTGAAGATACGCGAAAATTTTAAATACACAAAATTATAACAGTGTACTGTGTTATAGTAGGAAAAACAACAAAAAAAATTTCTCGTAGAAATTATTTTTTAAGCCACATTAACAGATGTAACGAACATTCGAATACTAGAAAAATGTATTAAATAACGACCAGTTTTATTTTTAGGCTTGGAAAACCATACTTAATGGAGACGGGTATAGAAGGAGCGATTGGTAATGCAAGATATAGAGGTTTTTCTATGGATTTAATTACAGAAGTGGCGAAGTTAATGAACATTACATTCGAGTTTGTTCTAGCATATAAGAATCTACAAAAAAGTATTGTCGAAGATTTAGTTAACAGGGTACGCTTAAGTTTAAAATTTTTCATTTAAACAATTTAAATCACTAAACAGTTAAACGTATTTTTTCTTTTATAGTAAAATATTTAAAAAATGATTAACTAAAATACTACTTACTCAATTTACCTCAAATTTGGCACAAAAATCAAGTGTGACATGAACTGGTAAAAGTTCAGTATGAATCCAAGATAGCAAAAACAAAATGGCGGCCTAATAGAATGTTTAAAAAAAGTCAGTCTCGATTGATTTCAAATTTTGGTGTGATATAGAGATAGCGGAACAAAATCACAAACAAATAAAATGCTTAAAAAATCAACGTAAAGCGTTTTTATTTGACTTCAACTTTTACACAAAAACTAAATGTGATACTGATAAGGGATAAACTGGTAAAATTTTTGTACACATTCAACATAGGAATAAAATGTAAGGTTTTGAAAAAAATCGGTATAAAAAACTACTTATTCAACTAATGTTATATTCTACCCAAAAAAAGAAGTGTGACGTAGGTAAAAACAGTTAATATATTGGTACGAATCTAATATGGTGGATCAAAATGACGGCCTATATTAAGATGTTTTAAAAAAGGTAAATTTCCTTTACTTGGAACTTTCCTCGTTATAAATATTTCGTTTTATTGGGAATAGTGAAGTGTGACCTCATTTATTTTCTCTCATATGTACTGTCTTTTCAAACATGTCATGTTGAATTCGTACTAATATTTTACCAGTTTATCCTTATACCACAACTAATTTTTGTGGAAAATTTGAAGTTAATTGAATAAGAAGGTTTTTTATAATAATTTTTTAAACATTTTATTTGTCCGCCATTGCGTTCCTCCACCGCCATCTTGAATTCGCACCAGCGTAGTGTAGTTTTTTAGCTATGCTGTGAACAGAGATAGACCGACGAAATTGAGAAAACATGTTTTTTTGGCATCTAGAGACCCTAAGACGCGAAAACATATAAAAAACTGGGATGATTTTTTTTCACGATTACTCCCCTTTTACGACGTTAAGTAAAAATTAATATATTTTCTGTACACGGAACTTGCCTTGTTATCAATCCTTCCTTGTATAAATGGTCTTCACCTTTTCTAAAAAAAAGGAGGGTTTCCTTATGAGGGAACTTCAGGATAAATGGGTAAAATCAATTTGTAAAAGAAACCAGAAATGCCCTCCTAAATCTCTCTTTTTTGGCTACAAAAATGAAAGAAAATACAATTTAAATATGTTTTGCTTACTGACTATGTGCGGAACCAAATAGGGCCATGCTTCACTATTCCTAATAAAAATTACGAGGGAAGTTCAGTCTGAAGGAAATTTACCGATTTTTTATATACGAAAGTGTCAAATTATATCGTCACGAGAACTGTATGCGCACGCCAAATTAGAAGAGGTGTGGAAAATCCATTACAAAACTTGACGACCTGCATATAAAAAAACAAGTCACTCCTGAAGGAAATAAAAACATAATGTAGGTTTTATTAGTTTTTTTAAGGGGATCATTTTTTTGCCTAAGAGCGGCCACAACCCTAAAAAATATGGGCTTGAAATGAATACTGGGGGCTAAGAGGAAAAACATTTTTTTCTTCCGGAACATGGGTATTATGGGGGAGAGGCAAAAAGAGTAAATGCCTCCTCCCAGAGCTAACAACGCAGAGCAAAAATTAACCACGGTTCCATTCGCTCATAGTTTTCTAGTCACAGGGAATTAATCATATACAATATATGTATTCCCAGAAACACATTTTAAATACATCTATGTTCCGGAAATATTACAGATAGGGAAAATGTCTAAGATTAAAAAATGTTTGAACTAAAATGTCTACTTTCGAACTAAGTGTTAAAGCCAGCCCTTTTTTAAACAAAAAAAAAGATATATATTTTGGCCTTAGGAATAGGTGGTAACATTTTGTACAGACCTTTTTGTAGACACAATAAAAAAAATCTGTAGGAAATATTACAAGTAGCGAAAATGACCTAGATACAAAAAATGTTAAAACGATTTACCAAGAAACTAAGTCTAAAACCTGTTCACCGAAGAGATGAAACATATGAGCTTTTTTTAATATGATGGAAGATTACATGTATTCCTGCTCTGTCTACATTAAATGAAAGGTATCCTTCCAGGGATTCAGTTCATTGCGATGATACCAGGCAAAAATATCACTTGTGTCTCCTCCAGTGCAGATTAAGTACAACCTAAAAACAATTAATAATCTTAAGATATTTAAGAGAGGGTTTTTTTTGATTCTCTATAATTTATCTCCAAGAAACTGAAATTTCAGTACCTTCCTTAATATAAGAATATCTTTTTTTGGTTCTGTTCCTTAGACTATGTATTTTTAGTATTTTATCGATACTACTAAATAACATAAATAAATAAAAATGAGTAAACTTAATATAGTTTATCAGTTTCAAGAAATGTAGATTGTCGCTTCACAATAAATAAAATTCAGTTTGTTATTATTATTATTATTATTTTATAATGCTTTTGAATTTTTATATCGATTGTCTATTTTACGATATCATTTTCGTCATTTTGTAAGGCAACTCAGACAAATGAGACAAAGTGACAATATGTATGATGAAAATTTTAAGGTAAATCTAATCTGGTTTAAAAACAAAACGTATTTTCTTGTTTCTAATCATATTACAAAGTACTGTTAACGTTTTTTATTTAGTTTATGTGTCTTGGAAAATGTAGGTAATTAGGTAACAGGCCTAACAGTATATAGCATTTTTTTATATTATCTGAAAACAAAGACCAAAGGTAACGTTTAAAGGGTTAATCTGCTGAGACTATAATAATATGGTAAAATAATGGTAGTTTAATCATGTAACAATTGTAATATATAATAAAAATCAATATTTTAAAATTAACAAAGTTTAAAATTTCAGCAGTTAGCTTGGCGTTTAATTTTTTTGTTGTTTGGTTTTTGAGGTTACTTTTTTAATCGACCAAGTTGCAACTTGGTAGAGAAGTTAAGGTTGCAATTAAAAATTAAATTAATTTGTACTTAATTTATTATTTAAATCGACCCAAAGTCACAAATTAACATCGAAAAATTAATTTTTGTAAACACAAGTTTAAACGATATTCAATAAATATAATTTATTTTCTTTAGGGTCTGTTCGAATACTGTTACATTACTTATTAAACAATGTTGCTGTATCATAAAAAACATAAATTAAAATTTATTTTTGAGGTTTTTCTGTTTGGAAGTTATTGAGATTTTTATTACCATAGTTATCGTGTGTAAAATCCACCTATTGAATTTTTCTCACGAATTTTCGCTATTTGTTGAAAATGTTTTTTCCATAAATACTTTAAATGTACGATTTTACAACTAGACCTTGATCAAATCAAAAAGTTAAATATGTTATCTCAATACTTGATTATTTGACGGGTCTACAATCCACAATAATGAATAAAAAAGGGTCATCCGGTTGCGAAAAGCGCAACACGAATAAAGCAGGCAGACTTGGGCTCGGCGAGAAAGAACCATAAACAGTTGAAATTAACATTTTACCAAAATCAACTTGTTGCATCTCAAATGAATCCAAATAAAGATAGACGTTCTCAAAATCTAGATTTTGATATTAATAATTACCACAAGCAGAAATCTGCAAGAAAATTAGTAGGGAGAATCAGCATAAAGACAGAGACGTTATTTTTGACCGATTCAAAAATTCATATGTAACATAAAAATTAAATAATTCAAAAGTACATGCAAAAAGACCTCTTTTATTTGACTGATAAAATTAGAACTAAAAATAATAAATAAATAATTTTTTTCGCTTTCAATAATTTTATTTTCACTTAAACTATACCTCACAAAAAACTTTTCTAAGTATCTGTATCCATATTTTTATATTTCTGGCAATTTCTTCATTATACGTTCGTATGACGTATTTATTATTTTTCATTTAAAAATTGAAATAATTTAATATTGTTTTTATTTGCGTAATCAAGTTTTAGTGTCTGCTATCAATGTATAATAATGAATACATATCTTATACAATGCTACTATTTTTTTAGAAAGCCGACCTAGGTATTTGTGACTTTACAATAACACAAGAGAGAAGTGAAGTCATTGATTTTAGTTTACCTTTCATGTCGCTAGGTGAGTCTTCTTTATGTTACATAATTAACTTTAATTACTGTATCGTATCTTTCACAGCACTTAAAAAAATATAGTAGTTGTTTGTTAGCTAAGTCAATAAACCTAAAGTGATCTTTGTTTCATGAAAGTTGTAAGCAAAGCAAAAGATGAAAAGAACTTACTTTTTCACGTTTCGACTAATATCTAATCGGTATCAAGGGCACACTAAAAGTTATCACGTAAAGTAGGCACGCAGCTTGAGAATGTCAGTGTGGCTTAATAACATTGGGTATTTCGATACTACGTTTGTTAAAAATGCTACTAATGTAATATTCAATAAATTCTGCTTCTTTAAATTTTCTTTTTCTCCAGTACTATTCTTGGTGAATAATTTTGGCCTCAGGCACTTCTTTACAAACATGCTTAGCAATAACCGAATCTACATCAGTTTTAGTTCAGAAATTCTCACGCCAAGAGATCTTTTTGTTTGTTACAGGTGATCAGTTAAAAAATATAAATACCAGTTTGTTATATATTTTATGACCAGGAGAAACAGAAAAACTGTTGGTTGTGATGATGGAAGTCCCGTTGAGGAACAGGACAAAATTGGAATAAGTATGATGATAGTTCACAAGACATTGAAAGTGCCAACCCTAAAAATGATAATGTCAGAACGAATGTACTATATTCGGAAATTATTAAAGCCAAAGAAGACATTATTGCTGCAAAAGACGTTATAATAAATGAACTAAATGAGAAGATTATATTGCTAATAAATTCGTCCAGGACCAGAAAGAAAAATGTAAAGAATCAAATAAAGACAACACCAGATTATCTTATAGTGATTGTGTGAAAAGGACTGAAACAAGCTTACAGTAGGGTATAGTAAGCCTCATATAATTACCATAAAACCACTAAATTCACAAGATAAAAAAATAACGAAAAAAGATCTTTGTAAATTTATTAATCCTTCCGCCTTAGATATTAATATAACTAAAATTGAAAATATGAAAGAAGGAGCAGTTAAAATTTATTGCAATAAACCAGAAGATATAGAAAAAATCAAAAATGTTAATAAAAATCTATGTCAACATTATTCAGTAAAAAAGAGTGAGAAACGATTTCCAAAAATTAAAATAATTGGGATAGATGAAGATATGTCTGCTGAAGACTTAAAAAATAGTTTGAAGAATGGAAACAAATATCTCGAAAATTCTCAAATAAATGTTGTAGTTATGAAAAAGATGAAAACAAAATATTTAGCTATAATAGAAACAGATGGTAACAGTTTTACAGAAATCATGGATAAGGGTATGGTTTTTATTGGCTTTTCGGTATGTACAGTGTTTGAACATTTTGATGTAGTAAGATGCTATAAATGTACGGGATATAATCACATGAGCAAAAATTGTTCCAAAAAACAAAACTGCGTAAAATGTGGACTTCAAGATCATTATTGCAATTTCTTGTACAACAAATAATGAACATTTTGCATGTCCAAATTGCATTGAAGTAAATCAGAAGTTTAAATTAGGATATATGATTAATCATAACCCATTTTCTTCAGACTGTCAAACATACAAATCACAAATTGCAAAAGCAAAATAAAAAATTACATATGACGAATAGCAATTAGAGAACAGGAGTTGTTTAGAAAATGAAGTAAATAAAATAAATTCTCCTAGTAAAGTTTATTACTAAATATTCAAGGATTTTTAAAATCGAAAGTTGAAATTGGTTTATTTATGAATAAAGAAAAACCAATTATAGCATGCTTTTCAGAAACTTACGTAACTAATGTAATACATTGTGAAGAGCTCCAGATTAAATATTACACTCTCTATAGATGCAATTCAAATTCTTCTCGTACAGGAGGGATCCTACCGTGCCGGTTTACCCAGTGGTCTTTTGGGTGCTGTAGCACCGGGCGGCAAAATTTCATGAGCGGTAGGCGCGCGAAGCGATTAGATATTATATTATTAGCAACTGAACTAAAGGAAAAGTACGAATTTTGGACGAAGATTTTCCTCAAGAATGTGTCCATCTAAAAAAGCTGTTAAATTCTCTATCAGAAATAAAAATAACTTCTTCAATGGATTTGGTTCAAGCCTTATACGAAAATAAATTTATATCTACATTTTCCAATATCAATATTTGTCTGCAAATTTTTTTCTCTATAATGGTCACAAATGCAAATGGTTTTTTTTCACTCTCAAGAGGGTAAAGACGTATTTAAGAAATTCAATTGCCCAAGAAAACTTGTATTGTTTGGCAATTTTGTCTATTAACCAAGACTTGCTAGATGAAATAGATATATATACATATATATATATATATATATATATATATATATATATATATATATATATATATATATATATATATATATATATATATATATATATATATATATATATATATATATATATATATATATATATATATATATATATATATATATATATATATATATATATATATATATATATATATATATATATATATATATATATATATATATATATATATATATATATATATATCGAAAAGTTTGCATCGTTAAAAGCTAGAAAACAACCTTTTAAATAATTTTATTATAGTTTTTATGTTCCACTTACTTTTGATGCGTTCGTTTAAACCAAAGATAGAGCTTGTTAAAATTTTTGTTAAAGCGTTGGTTTATATTTTATTTGAGTCTTGGCGTTAGTATTAATTTACGTTTATGTATGTTTCATTTTATTTTAATGTTTTTTCCGACCGGGCAAGGGGCGTTGCGTTTTTGTAGCACCGGGCGGCAAACTACCTTAAACCGGCACTGGATCCTACTGTATATTTTAGAATCCATTGGAGTTCTACATTTTTTTGAATGTTCTAAGCTGTACCAATTTAACTGGTATTTAACACTTAGATTTAAAATAAATAAAGAAGTATATGATCTTAACTCATATTACAGATCACCAAGTGGCAATATTATACAAGTTTTAATTTTTTTTGAAGAAAAATGCGAAATTAGTTATGAAAAAATAATACTTCAATACATTTAGGTGATTTCAACATATTTAGTTTATACAAAAGTATATAATAATAACTGCAACATCAAAGACTATTATTGACTTGGTTATATCAAATGATTTTACATTAGAAACAGGAGTTAAACACGTACCTAAAACTGGAGATCCCAGCTGGATTTTTATAGAAATTGAATATTATGTTTTGGAAAAATATGAAGAAACAAAAGTTATAAAATTTGTAGATTATAAAAAATTAAATATGGAGCTAATATCTTGTTTTTGGAATTATAACAGTACAAATATTAACGACATTTATGACGAAATTGAAAACAATGTTAAAAATTCACTTAAGATAGTTGAAAACTTAATTTTTGATAATTCGAAAAATAATCCGCTACCTTGGTTCAACAAAAATATTTTGGAAGCCAAAAAAATTCGAGATAATGCATATAAAAAATATATCCTAACCAACAACAGTGATGATTGGGATATAGACAAAAGAGCGCGGAATCTACAACTTGATTGATGGAACTTTAAGAACAAAAATACTTTATATTTTCAGAACAAAATTGATAGTAATAAAGGCAACAGTAAGAAAATGTGGAAAACATTAAAAAGTTTAGTTAAAGCAGAAAAAAGAAAAAACATTATCGAAATTATTTTTGAAGATGGCAAAGAAAACAATGCGTTGGAAATAGCTGAAAAAATTAATGTATATTATAACAAGAGTATTGAAGATATAGTAAATTCGATACAAAATGAAACTGAAGAAATCTGCATATTTAACAGCTTAAGAAGAAAAATTTTAGATCTAAATTCAAACGAAAATTATAACGAAACGCTAAACAAAAGATTAATTAAAGAAACCTTTGAAACCATTGGATATCCACTATTATATTTGGTAAATTTTAATTTAAAATATGGCGTAATTCCCGAAAAATTAAAGTGCTCATATGTAACACAGGTTCCTAAAGTAAAAAACTCTAAAAGATTTGATGAAATAAGGCCGATAAACGTATTGTGGAACATTGAGAAATTAATAGAGTCTGTAGTATATGAACAGTTTTGTGAAATTTATAAATGAAAACAACATTTTGGTACAACATCAAGCTGGTCTTAGAAAAAAATACTCGACCGAAAGCGCACTTCAGTTCGTAGCTGAAAAATGGAGGAGCTTGGTAATGAATGAAGCAATAATAGCAGTTTTTTTAGACTTCAAACGGGCTTTTGACACCATTGACCGGGAAAGATTTTTAAATAAATTATACAAATATGGAATAAGGGATAATGTGCTAAATTGGTTTAAAAATTACTTGAGTAACAGATATCAAAAAACGAGAGTATCAAATGAAGTTTCGAGTGACAAATGGATTGATATAGGTGTTCCTCAAGGTAGTATTTTGGGACCATTACTTTTTATTTTGTATATAAATGATATTTCATCAATTTTAAAACATTGCCATATTCAGTTATTTTCTGATGACACATTAATTTATATACTAGATAGAAACATATTAACAGCACAAGATTTTATTAATTCAGATATAAATGTTAATAATAAATTAAAATTAAATTTATCTAAAACAAAATGCATGGGTTTGGGTCAAAATTTAAACACTAACAACTTGTATATTTCATTAGGAGGGTCAAATTTGGAAATAGTGAAATCCTTTAAATATTTAGGTATAATTATAGATGATAGATTAAATTTTACCATACATTTTGAAAAGACTATTAGTAAAATTGCTGGTAAAATTGGATATCTTAAAAGAATTTCTCCAAATTTAAGTTTTTTCTCCAAAAAATTATTTATAATACTATTAACTATCGACATTTTCTATATGGTTCTACATTTTTGTATTTGGCAAACGAAGAAATATTTGATAAATTACAAATTTTACAAAATAAAGTCATGCGGATTTTACTAAATTGTGATAAATATACAAAAATTACTTTAATGTTAAGAAAATTAGAATGGTTAAATATTCGTAATTTAATTTTATATTTAGTTCAAAATTTTATTTATAAAAAAAAATAATTTATTGCCCGAAAATCTAAGAACATTTATAAATGAAAACTGTGAAGAACATCATTACCAAACAAAGCAAAATAAAAAACTTACATTTAAATTATGTTTTTAAAGGGGTTGTTTATAAGTCAATTTTTCCATAAAGGGTCGATTCAATATAATAAACTACTATTTATTATAAAGTCTCTAAAGAGATCTTATAAAAAAATTAAAATTAACTTAAGAAATTATTTATTTAAAAATCAATTTTAAAAGTTGATAAGGAACACAAAAGTATTGTTGAAGTGTTTTTGAAGCTAGTTTAGAGTAGTCTATAATATTTAGAATTTTATGCTTGAAAAATGTAAATTGTAGCACTTGTGCTAAATAAAGAAATTAACTAACTAACTAACCTATAAAGGGTTCACCGCATTCACAAGGAATTTGATAAATACAGTTCTTTCGATCACTAATTTGATTTAGTTTTAGTCAACACGCCTCTTTTTTCCAGATATAAAAGATGTCTTGATTCCACTGGTTTTGTCGAATTGTCTTAACTTTTCTAAATTGTTATAATCTAATTGGTCTTCAGTGTGACGTATATAGTTTTTCTCCTGATTTACAATTGTGTGAATCAACATCTTTTCGATATACCCACTCACGAGATATTTTTTAATAGTGCTGATTTCAACGTCTGCGGTCACAGATCACCACTGCTTGATTAAATATCTTTATGATTCCTTGCTCGGTCGCTGCAGGACGGGTAGACTTCTTAGAGAGATACGACCCATAGGGAGACCATCATCTTGATCCTAAAACTTATTTCCTATTTGGAAGTAAACAATAGAAGACAACACTCCTACATGTCTCTAATTTCTTTTAGAGGCGCGTGATACATTCCTGTAGAATTTTAATGCCTCTTAGCTTTATTTTGAAGTGCCAACGACACGTCTAACCGAAAATTGGTGTATAGTCTTTTCACATCACAGCTCACAAATCGATCAGCCTATTCTAAGCCAAAGTTCTGATAAATTCCACAGAAGAATTCTATCTACTAGGTATTCCTTATATGTTCGTAACAACTGATAGATTTTTCTCTCTATAGATGCTGAGGAATCGCTTGCGAACAGTTTCTTTTCTGATACCTCTTTGTTTTTTTTTTGTTTTAGGATGTTACATCTGTTGTACGGTTTTCTTTATCGGTGGGTAGTATTTCGATAGATTTGTCCTCTTGAATGCCTTTTAATGTTATTGTCTCTAGCATCAACAGAGTTTTAGGAATTTCATTTGCTCCATGCTTACATGCTAGTTATATGGACTGCATTACTACATTCATCTGGTATATAAGCATAAAGTAAAATATCTAACTTTTAATTTGCACTTGATAACAACTATAGACACAATACGAGTCCAAACGTTGAGAAATTAATAGTAAACACAAAGCAAGTTTAACAAGTAACTTTTGCTCATATAATGAAACATTGCCTACCACTTTAATTAAAAGAATTTACTCAGTAGAACCTGTCAGATGTATTTGGAATGGATACCCATATAACACAAATGAATTCGCATCCCCTAATAAAACTAATACATTTATTTTACTTACACTACATATACTAGGATTTACACATTTCTAATCTATTCATGGAACATGAGATAGGTAACTATATGTGAAGGTAATTTGAAGGGTAACCGATTATGTGGAAGTGGGTAAAAAATCCATTACTAGATTTAAACCAGACATAGAAACATACAGGGTAGTGAATCTACCACTTACTACGCTGAGACCTGAATAATCAAAAATTTTAAGTAGTAAGATCTACCGCAATCTTATAAGTTAACAATGCCACTTTAAGCTATAAACAATGATAATTATTTTTTAAGAAACAATGCCCAAAATCAACCTAAATTGTAACAATACAAATTTAAGCAGTATTAAATAATAAATGAAATATTTCGTTTTGGATGGGTCTGAGAATCATCTTTATGTTTATATTTAATCTAAAATTTCTTGTAAAATCATTACCGAAGCTGTTAAATTAAAATCTAGACAAAATGTCTTTCAAATAAACTCTCAGTTAGACTTTTCTCGTTTAAAATATAAAATATAATGAACCGTATTTGCAAGAAAATAGTTTTGAGTTAAATAAAACTTAACATTTTCAGACTTCCTATTTGGATTTTTGGCCTAATTAGAAACATTTATTAAATGCCAAAATTACTAAATTTTCTGGATCTTGCAATATACGAGTGCATTTTAAATGTATCGTATCGATTTCAGGAATTAGCATTTTACACAAAAACAACGAACAAGAAGAAATAGATAACATGTATGGTTTCATGCGACCGTTCTCTTGGAAAGTATGGGGATACATTATGGTACTATATCTTGGGATATCGTTTGTAATACTTGTTATCGCCAGGTAATTACTCAATAATTATCAGCATCATTCACATGTTTTAAAACTCACTAGTAGTAATATTCTCAATATTTTAAGCCCAATTTGTCCACCTGGGAAGGATCTTATCTCGATATATCTGACGTAAGAAAACAGGACGACGTTAGCTATGTTTTTACTTGCTCCGCGCATGAGCTAGCTCGCCCCATGAGATAGGAGCACCAATGAAATGATAATGGGCAGAGCAACGGGAATACTAATTTTTTACTTTAATATATTTCTTTGTGTTAATATAGATACATTTTTTTAGCTAACGAAGACGCAGTCCAATATTTAAAACACGATTAAATACAAACAAATTATTGTTTTAATATAGAAACAATTTTTTAAATCAAACCAAAAAAAGGCCTAACCAGGGCTAACCAAAAGGCAATCCGATATTTAAAACACTACCACATACAAAAGTATATGTTTTGTTAAAAAAAAAACTAAAAGGACATCGCCTGTCGGGGATGGAACACAGGTACCTTTTAATGCTATTCCAATATCTATAGGAATATCTATCTACCACTGAGATAGCAGAAGTCACACCAAAAATTTATCGAAATTTGTTTATACCACAGACAATGCGTTCCCGTGCATAAATTAAATACTGAATGGGAGTATGAAGTTTTGCTTTTAGTGTGCCCAAAATATTCGTCATTGGAAAGTATCTCATGTTGACATTGACAGCCAACATTGACAGATGCCGAAACTCACGTAGTCAGCTAGCGCATGCGCAGCGTAGACGATGACGTAGCTCATTCATCGTATGTTTTCTGATTTTTAGAGATACCGAGTAGAATTAATAATAGTATAGTATACCTTAGGTCAATAAAAAACTATTTTTTAAAGAATTTTTTATTTTTTTACTTTATACCTAAAATTTTACACAGGAAACTTTGATTTTGTTTAAGGTTGGATCCAGATGACTGGGAAAATCCACATCCTTGTGATCCAAATCCAGAGGAACTGGAAAATATATGGGGGATAAAGAATTGCCTCTGGCTTACACTAGGGTCCATTATGACACAAGGTTGTGATATTTTGCCAAAGTAGGTATTCTCCAGTTTGTGTAAATTTGGTCACAATCTTAACTCATTGGCCAACATTCCTATCTCCGTATTAATAATTCATGAATCCTAAGGATGTAAATAAAAGCCAGAGATCGATCTACCTAAAACAGTGGAGACAATATTGATTTTAATTTTCAAAATCGAGAAATATGGTTTCCAGGTTTTAATAATCTATATTAAATGTATTGACAGAGGAAACAGCTAACATGGCTGATTTCGCACGGTTTTTTACTCATACATAGATAGATGCTAGTCAGTTACCTGGTTACCGTTCGTTTGTATTCAATTTTTCAATTTCAATATATCAAAAATATTTGACCTGTTTTTATGCTGTCGAAAGTTAACTCTTGTCATGTGAAAAAATGGAGTCCCATCGAATTTGAGTGTATGCCCCAAATATAATAGTAGAACCGAACCGTACACGATGGTATAACGTTATACAATATACTACTTAAATTTCCTGTATAACAATTAGAATATCTATTTACTATAAGTAAAGCTGCGTTTTTAAAACTGCGGCTATTTAAATGCATCCCATCACCGTCAAGCAGAAAAATTTTAATCCAAAAAATCTTCTTTTGCAACTTACCAAATGCGGATCATCATAAACTTATTCATAGAATGATCTCATAGCTATAAGTTATCATATCCTATAGGTACTTCATAACCCAAATATTTAAATGACATTACTTGTGCCATTTTGAGACTTATTTGTTGTGAAGCTTGTTTAAGCATTCTTCTCATAACTGCTGCTTTAAATATCAATTTGATTACAAAAGAATATAATATAATCTACAAAACGCACGGGATTATACGGCAACTTATTTATGGTGTCAAATGCTTTTTCATTGATTACAAATAACTTTATAAGTGGTTGTTATATTCAAAGTATTTGTTAATCAGCAATGATCATTGGCACAAGTCTTGCTCAAAAACAAAACTTTGCTATAAGTTGATTAAACTTGTCAGAAATTGTATGGAATTACATACGAGATAAAAGCCTGATGAAGCGATAATATTTAACTCAGCAGTAATCTCAACTGCAGGTATTCCAAAGATTTTTTAAACAACATTTATACGGCCTTAATCAGAAGAAGAATGACATTTTTACTACTTTTTCTTCAGGGGCATTATTATTTTTCATTCCACCTAAAGAAGATACTTCTTCGTTGAGTTGAATTATAATCTCTAGCATTGATTTTTATACTTTTGAGACATTAGTATTGTAGAACACTTTTTCACATATGTTTATTCGAGCTCATTATTAGGTGTTTTAGTACATTACGCATCTTCTAATTGATAAATATTTGATATTTCCGTATCCAATATCCCTGTCTTTCTTTCAAAGGTCTCTATTTGATATGATATTTACTTATTAATATTAATTAAGTTGTCCGTAATATTATGTACTATTATTAATAAGCTTCCTTTTCCGCTTCCTAAGGTTTTTTATCTGATTTTGTTAACTGGGGGGTGTGCAGTGACACAACCCCTTATATCCTTCTTGTTTTTTGGATTTCTTCACTTATCTCTTTTATAAACTTTTGTAGTTTTTTGTTTGTTTTTTACATATAAGTGTTGACATTTCTTCCAAATGTACCACACTTTAAACCTAAAAATAGTGGTTGAAAATTGTACAAAGGATGTGTTCTGCTTTAGTTGGAAATTAAGCACGCTCGAGGCTCATTAAATATTTTTAAATTTTAGAGGTGTTTGCTCCAGAATAGCAACTGCTATGTGGTGGTTCTTCTCTCTGATTATGACAAGTACCTACACAGCCAATTTGGCTGCATTTTTGACAATGTCTAGACAAGACGATACAGTTAAAAGCGTTGAAGATTTAGCAAATCAAAATGAAGTAAAATATGGTAAGAAACTTAATTTTTTATATTATAAACGAATACACTTCGAAGTAAATATAATACATATATCCGAACTAATATATGCCCTTGTTTTAAATACAGGAGTAATGTCTGGAGGATCCACACAAACATTTTTTCAGAATTCAAATAATAGTATGTATCAAAAAATGTGGGCTACAATGAAAAACGAAATTCCAAGTGTATTTGAAGAGAGTAACGATAAAGGGGTTGAAAGAGTTTTGAACACTAAACAAGCATTGTACGCATTTTTTATGGAATCACCACAAATTGAATATGAATTAGAAAGAAATTGTGAATTGAAGAAAATAGGACAATATTTGGATGCAAAAAGTTATGGCATAGGAATGCCCTTGGGTAAGTTCTTTGATCTACGCTTATTTTAAAATTGCTTATTTTGACTGGGGAAACTTGAAAAATAATAGAAAACTCAGATTATCAACCATTATTTACGTGTTTTTAAACTTCCGAAATTCAAGCAATATTTTCAAAGAAAACTGAAATAAATACGAATATTTAAAAAAATGAAATTAACAACACAAGATATCCATTCCAAAGGTACGGTTATGGGCCGGGGGTTAATGGCAAATATGATAATCAGGTAAGCTTAAAAAAATAATTATTTATTTACTTTTATTTGAAAGAGGGTTATACGACTATATTCTGAAGCTATTGATTATTGTTTTTTTTTTCGCAAATAAAAGAAAATATGTTAAGGAGGCCAGGTAGTAAGTATATTTATGTATACCTCTACAAATTCCAAATTCACAGTATTGCATAATGTCATTAAACATTATCAGCGCGGAGACACAAATAAAAACTGTTATAATCTATTTTGATTTTGTATAAAAAACAAACAATTTTGACTTTCAACGGGATTTTCATCCAATCCGATTCAAAGCGGGCATAATAACCGTTCGGAAGGTTTGTAGAAAAAATTGTACATACAATAACGACTACGATGCTATAAGGGTAAATATCGAGATTTTCACACTTAAATTCTTCAACAGAATTACATGTAAGGTTCCTTTAACTTAATTGGAGTTAAGTGGAGTCAAATTTAAATTCTGACACGAAACGGTCATCAGATTGTATATCCAACTTCCAGAAGCGGCGAAAAACTTACATTTTATAGTGATGCTAACAGTATTTTGCAAAATAAAACCATTCCATTAAGTTGCGTCGAAAAATCTTTAAGAACTTCAAGGAATCTTGAAAAATAAAATTAATAAATAAATATTTAGAAACAATAAAAACATGACCAATGCTTTATTTACGAATGTGTTTTAAAGATTCAACAGAAACTGAATAACGCACAAGAAATTTCAAAGATAAGCTACATCAACATTTCTTTTAAAATTCAACTGTATTATTTTATTATTAATTACTGTTTTACTCGAAATAGGTCATAAATAAATCCCATATACATACAGGGTAGTCCAACAGGGCATTTAAATAGTTGAACATAGAAGTGGTAGGAAATAGCAGTTACATATTTTGCAAATATTTTCTCTTAAACAAAGTGTCTCAAAAAAGTGTGGGTGTTGAATTTAATTTTTTTAAATACAACACTCTGTATATTATTGTATTTTAAGATTCTCCTTTTTGTCGTCAATCATCCTAAATATGATTGTTGTGGTATGTACCAAGTGGTTTAAAAATTATAGTCTTTTATTTGAAAAAATCATCTTGTATTTATCCATCTGTATCTTATTTACTATTTCAATTAATATTAGTTTTATTATATCAATAGCTTTACTATATGGTCTTGTTTCATATTATGTATTATTGTTAAGCCTACTTCAATAATTTATTCAGGAAGAAACGAAATTAAAAACTGAAATATGTAAACAAAATTAAATGGAACACCCTGTATATTATACTTTATTTTGGTATTTCTAATATCCTTCTTTCAATTCTATTAAGCGATTCCTATGTCTAAATCGTTTATTAATTGGTCTGAATAGCAAGTTAATAGTAACAGTAAAACAAAAGGGGGCAGAAGCGGCGAAAAACTTACATTTTATAGTGATGCTAACAGTATTTTGCAAAATAAAACCATTCCATTAAGTTGCGTCGAAAAATCTTTAAGAACTTCAAGGAATCTTGAAAAATAAAATTAATAAATAAATATTTAGAAACAATAAAAACATGACCAATGCTTTATTTACGAATGTGTTTTAAAGATTCAACAGAAACTGAATAACGCACAAGAAATTTCAAAGATAAGCTACATCAACATTTCTTTTAAAATTCAACTGTATTATTTTATTATTAATTACTGTTTTACTCGAAATAGGTCATAAATAAATCCCATATACATACAGGGTAGTCCAACAGGGCATTTAAATAGTTGAACATAGAAGTGGTAGGAAATAGCAGTTACATATTTTGCAAATATTTTCTCTTAAACAAAGTGTCTCAAAAAAGTGTGGGTGTTGAATTTAATTTTTTTAAATACAACACTCTGTATATTATTGTATTTTAAGATTCTCCTTTTTGTCGTCAATCATCCTAAATATGATTGTTGTGGTATGTACCAAGTGGTTTAAAAATTATAGTCTTTTATTTGAAAAAATCATCTTGTATTTATCCATCTGTATCTTATTTACTATTTCAATTAATATTAGTTCTATTATATCAATAGCTTTACTATATGGTCTTGTTTCATATTATGTATTATTGTTAAGCCTACTTCAATAATTTATTCAGGATGAAACGAAATTAAAAACTGAAATATGTAAACAAAATTAAATGGAACACCCTGTATATTATACTTTATTTTGGTATTTCTAATATCCTTCTTTCAATTCTATTAAGCGATTCCTATGTCTAAATCGTTTATTAATTGGTCTGAATAGCAAGTTAATAGTAACAGTAAAACAAAAGGGGGCAACATTTTGGCTGTTTGACACATAAAGCGTTTAACAAGCGTTGTTTCTTAAGTATCCAAGTTAATATGGCATTATAAGTTTAAATAAGTTAGTTAAAGTCAAGCTCAAAGTTTATAAAAATAAATTTTTCAAAAGTCTTCAGTTTCTGTTTTCTACATAAGCGTAAATAATATGGACAATAAATAAAAAGTCAGTTTAGCTATAAGGTTTCCGCGTAAAAGCGCAGTTGAAAAGGTATGCAGACATTATACGAAACAAGTGTTGAGTACAAGAAAAACGATCGTAACAAACCAATTTTAATAGAGGAAAATGAGCTGGAGCATTGCGGTGAATTTAAAAGTCACATATTATTTCCAGGGAATACATTACATTACATAAAAATAAATTTCACCCATACCACATCCAACTTTTACAAGAACTATGTGATGCAGATCACGAAAAGCGAGTTATTTTTTGTTGGGGCAGGGACAAAATTCAAAGGCAGGTGGATTTTTTTGACTTTGTGTTGTTTACAAAAACAATTACGTTACCGGACATATCGTTCATTATTTTGCTACTGAGAATTAACATTTTATTCGTAACCTTAATCAAAATAGATGCTCTGTTTGTTTGGGGTGGTGGTATAGGGGGGAATTTTGTGGTTGGACCATATTTCTTCCGGAAGAGACTTATTGCGCATCGTTACCTTCAGTTTTAACGCGAAGTTTTAAGACCACTAATAAACCACATTCCTAATAATGTACGATAAGGGATCTGGTTTTTGGACGGTGCTCCAGTCCATTACACTGCGATTTTTTGGAAGATGCGTTGGACGAGGAACGCTGCACAGTGACATAGCGTTAATCTATTTAGTGGCCAAAACGTCCAAAATATTGTTTAAGTAAAACTCTTTACAGAAATTTTTTATTCAAAGTTGTAATGTTTATAGTCAAAAAAAAGTGTAATTAGATTGTATATAAATATAAGGCCAATTAAGAAAAAATGGAATCCGGAATCGATTCCGAAATCGAAATAATTGGACCGATATCTTTGTAAATTTCATGCAAGTAAGTTTCAGACAATAACTTTTTTTTTAATTTCATGTAAAATTAACCATTGCACTTCTTTAGAGATAATATAAAGTAATGACATTTCCATTTTTATTTAAAACACTGTAAGTAATTAAAGTGTTTGTTCTACACAAATCTTCGGTACCTCAAGTTCACTAACGAAAAAAATCACTAGTGAAGCGAGACGAAGTTTTGCGCTTAGGCCAAAAAGTAAGGCTATGTTATACTTATTCGAAAGAAAAAAAATCTGGCTGCCCAAAGTTGCCCATTTCCTCGCAATAACTATTTTTTAAGTAGGCTCTGCCTGACTTAAAAAAATCGTTACAAGGCGCCCCATATTGTTGTGATTATTGTCAAAGTAGTATTGTTCTGTGTGATTTTGTATTAAAAATATGTTTGCAATAAGTCGAAAGTATCTTTTATGTACTTTATTATTACTATTGTAGTGAACAAGCTTTTTTTTCGATTAAAAGAAGACTTTCACTTATCTCCGACGGACTTTAAAATGGTGAAGCGTACCATACAGAAAACATTTTTGTGTCACTTTAGGCAAAAATGAAAACAGACTAATAGAGTTTTTTATGAAAAAATTGAAAATTGGTTGACAGGCGAGATGATATTTAGTGAAATTGTGAATGTCTTAAAAAGTACCATATCCTACTGTCGGGAGACCTATAAAAGATCTTGAAGGCAGTTCGGACAGAAGTAAAAGAAGGAAGTTACCTAAATTGGAAAAAACATGTGAAATGACACTCTCAGAGTTACAAGGCCTTTTGATTCAAAAGTGAAGGTCGGAAGGGAAAAAAGAGGAAGCAGCCGTGATGAAACTCTGCTTAATCAATAAACTTGTTTTTCACCTCTTTTTAAGTCAATGAGAGTAGACTTTTTATTTTGCCTTTCACTGTATGAAAAAGTTGTCGATTAACTAACATTTTATTTTATCTTAATCACATTACCAATATTAATAGTACTCGAGGGAATTCTTCTTAGATTCTGATGTTTAGTGTCTTATCTAATAATAAGGAAATCAACTTGATTACTATAGAAATTAGTGCTTTTCATATTAAGTTCTACAACTAATATTTCTCTTGAAATGATAATTTTACAAATGTATTATAAAAGTATGTTCGTTCACAATGTTCAAATATAAATAGCCGCCATTTTGTTCCGATATATTGGATCTTTTAAAAAAATTTATTAAATTTTCACTTTAGTTGTGTTAAAATCAAAATAAAAGTTTAGGGATTATGGCCGTTTTTATGTTCTATATGTATAGCCTCCATTTTGTTTCGCCATTTTTCATTTTTTTAAGACTAATCAGTATCTTCTCTCCAAACAGGTAATCTTCGCGACAAATTTTAGCATAATCAGATTAATAGTTTTCGAGCTATTATGTTCACAAAACAAGTTCACACATGTACAAGCACATTACACACACCCATACACGCACCCACCCACACCCACATTCGCAGATGGACAAACAGGATTTTTTTGATTTATTAAGGACTTCTTGACCTAAAACATCGATATTTGACCTAAAAAGTGGGAGTTAAAATTTTCGCCGTCAGATGCTTTCTTAATGAAACACCATTAAGTCAAAATACTATTTTTTTACCCTGTATATCACAACATTTTAGTAATGGAACATCCTACGATGGTGTTCCATTAATCTATGTTCTAAAAATTGAGAAAAATCTAATTCTACTGGTGCTTAACAATTATGGCCGGATGGTTACATAAGAGTTCACCACTGTGCGCCAGTGGCGTAGTCGCCTTGGTCATCTGATGTAACAAAAATAGATTTTTGTATGGGCTTTTGTCAAAGACCAATTATTTAAATGATGGCAATTTTGAATTATTTATTATCTTATTTTTCTATACATATTTTTACATTACTTTATTTCCATTTATGGATATTTAATAGTTTTATGTATATTTTTGTATTAAATGACTTAGTATTAGTTTCTAATGTTGCACTAAGCTTTTTCTATTTTCTTATAACTTATAAATTAGGTATAAAATAAGTATAGGTGAGTTGGTAACATTATATTGTTTTAACCGATTTTGAACGGTATATATATTTTCTGTAATTTGTTACTTTTTTTCTAGTGATCAATCGTTTTGATTATGATTATGATGATTGTTTAATGTAATTGTTCGCATTTATTTTTCAATAATCAGTTGTTTAAATGCTTTATAAAAAGATAGATAAAATATGTTACCTCTAAATATTTCGAGCCAATATTTGAATTGTAAGAGTGTTAGAAGAGTTTTCGATTTGAATGGCTAAGTTTAGAACAATTGAGTTTAGTTTTTTGCTAATAAAATATCAACAATCTCATATATATAGATATTGAGACATATATTATTGGACAAAAAGAGTGTATAAGTAATATAACATTGTTCTATTTAATTTTTTGCGTCAACTTGTATGCAAATATTGAAGTGGGCTTAATAATTAATAATTTGAAAAATATCATGTAGTAAAGTTTTTGATATCACAAAATAGAGATTATTTAAAATCGTCAATAAGATACAGAGCGACACAAGACGATTTTTCTAAATAAAAGTTTATAATTCCTAAACATAGGAATTGCTTGACGAAATTAAAAGAACAATATTAGATTTATCAAAATAAATTATAATATACAGGGTGTTCCATTTATTTTTGTTGACCAGTTTTACACTTTTAACTTGGGTTCATCCCTGTATACAAGTTTTAAAGTTTTAAACAGTATATAGTATGATTGAGGACAAATAGGGAATTCTTAAAATAAAATAATATAAAGGTAGTTTCATTTAACAAAGTATAAGTTTGTTCACACTTTTTTGTGACACTCTGTATGATAGAAATAGTTTCAAAATATTAACAATCCTATTCCCTATCTCTTTTATATTTAACTTTTTTTTCTAAGTTTAATAATAAGGGAACTATTGTACTTGAACGCACTGGTGTAGTTATATCACCCTGTATTGGATGTAATAATGAGTATTTCAATATTTTCGAAATTTTAATGACGCGCTATTTGAATATCGCCCTGGGCGGCTGTAAATTGAGCACGCTTGAAGATATCTGGGATATCATGAAAAAGACTGTAAAGCTTTTATTTTAGGTGCAGAGTATAGACATAAAGTCAACGCCGCAGTTCTACAACTAAAGGAAACCGGTAAGATAGATGACCTAAAAATAAAATGGTGGAAACAAGAAGACTTAGAAAAACCATGCACAAAAGTAGGTACAAGAGTAACGAAACCTCATTTTACACCTCCCTGGCATTTAAATATTTATTTATATATATATATATATATATATATATATATATATATATATATATATATATATATATATATAGAGCATAATTATTGGCGCACAGCAAAACCACAGATTATTTGTGTAACATGGTAGAATTTTATAATAAGACAATAACTAAGATACAGAATACAGTGGCTGTCAAAGTTCATTTAAATTTTTTTAATAACTTTAAAATTTGATACTTGGTGAGTTGTTTTTTTAGAATGAGGAATTTTAATTTCTTTACAATTTTAATATAGGTATAACGGGCGCATTCTGTGATATTTTGTCAATGTTTAAAAGGTCACAACTTTTTTGCAGTGTATTTAAGTTTTAAATGACAATATTGCTTTTTTATTTGTGTTAGGTAAAAAGTTATTCATATAGACTCATTAATTTATGTCGACAATTCAATCTCAAAATCCTAAATGCTTTTTACTCACACAAGAATATACATAAATATACCTGGCACCAAGATTCAAGACACCTAAGGTTCATTATTGATTATACAATAATAAAACAGAAATCTAGATGGAAAGTTCTAGACACCAGAGTGTACCGAGGTGTAGAATGTGGATCAGACCATTACCTGTTAAAGGCTCGAGCTGGATTATGCTTTAAATTTAAAGTTGAATATACTCCAATAGAACACCAGAAAGTAATAAAAGATACAAGATACAATACTTAATTTGACTATTGTAAACAGAGACACATATACACTCTACGCATGCACATATTGCAATCAATAAAGGAAGCAAATGAGGCACTGGGAAATGAAGACAAGAGTAACATCAGAAGGAACAACAACTTACTATGGAATAACGACCTCGAACAACAAAAAAAAAACAAAGCAACAAGCCTATCGCAAATAACTAAACTCATAAAAGATAGAAGATAAAAATGAATACCGCCAAGAACAAACAAAATTCAGGAATATGATAATAAAAATAAAAATTAGAACTGGGACAACAAATGCAGGGAAGTTCAGTTGGGTGGTAGTAGATCCTCGGAAGATTGGAGATTCATAAGGAATCTGAGAAATGAAAATACAAACAAGACAAATCTTCAAATCATTGATATAAACAAATGAAAAGATCATTATTCAGAAGAACTCAGAAGTACATGGTACATGCGGGTTACAGATGAGACCATAAGGAAACTAATTTAATCAATGAAAAACAAAAGGGCCAACGGACCAGAAGATATCCCAGCGGAACTCCTTAATGCTCACAGATCTGTTTAACAGGTATCTTAGTGAAGCCCCAGTACCCAATAGTTGGAATGAAGGATGGATAACACCGATACATAAAAAAGGTAATAAAAATGACTGCAAAAATTATCGCTGCATCTCAGTGACAAGCACGTTCAGCAGACTGTATGGAAAATTATTGAAAATGTTAGTTGAGGATGAATATGAACCAATAGAACTCGAAGAACAGGCGGGATTTACTGGAAGTAATAGAAAATTCAACAATTGGCATTACATTAGTAACAGCAATCCAACAATTGTTTCATAATGTTCAATCAAAAATTAAAATTTAAAACTAATTTTCAGATGGTTTTATCGTGACTAAAGGCGTAAGATAAGGCTGCAGTTTATACCCAACGTTGTTTAAGATTTATCTAAACGCAGCTTTTAAGAAATGGGATCATGATCTGGAATGGGCATTCAACTAAATGATCAAACAAGTCTATACACGCTCCATTTTGCCGATGACCAAGTGGTGATTGCACAAGACCGGGAAGACTTAGAGTTTATGACAAATCGGCTAATGCGCTAATACGAAGACTGGGTTCTAAGGAACAATGTCACGAAGACTAAATAAATGTGCATAGGAGGGAAAACGAAGATCTAAATATCGTTGATGGAAATAATATAGTAATTTCCACGTGTACTTAATATATCTACCTAGAAAGAAAAATTCAACAACATGGACGAACCGAAAATCGCAAACAGAATTGTGAAACGAAAGAAAATAATAAGAGTCTTAAGCTTACCACTATGATCAAAAACAATTTTAAAACACAAGAAAAAAACTGTATAATATCTTCAAAAGATTGGTGCTCTATGGATGCGAAAGTTGGCAGCTAAATAAAAGAACAGAACAAAAACTACTAGCACTGGAAATGGACTTCTGGCGGAGATCGGCGGGAATATCCGGATTAATGCATATAACCAATGAAAGGGTACGAAAAATAATGGACCGAACAGGAACAATAGCGGAGTTCAGAAGGCAATGTCCGAGAGAGATTTGCGTCTAGATATATGGATAAATAGACGCGAATCTGGGAACCGGAAGGCGCAGGACGCTATATAACCGTGTATATATATATATATATATATATATATATATATATATATATATATATATATATATATATATATATATATATATATATATATATATATATATATATATATATATATATATATATATATAAATATATATATATATATATATATATATATATATATATATATATATATATATATATATATATATATATATAAAGTCGTTTTAAATGTCGCTCCGAATAATCGTTTCTGAAAAATCTGAAATTTGAATTGTTCAGTGTGCTTGTTAAAAAAATCATTAAAATTCTATATCACTGCGGTACATATGAACTACCAAATGGTAGGTAGAGATTAATTACAAATTATCGAAATAATTAAATGGTTCTTTAATCTACTTAGTTTACTAAATGATTTCATTTCAATCTTAAAGGAACAATAAATAATATTAGATGCCCGTTTTTAGCAATAAATGTTGAAAGTGATTTCATTCTCTTCAATACGCGTTTACTTAAGGACCGAAACTGTGTTCAAGTACTCTGTGCTATAAATTACCCGTGAAATATATAAATTTACATTATTTTTAGCTGAGATAATATGAGAGATTTTATTGACACCATATTTCTCACTTGCAGAATAACGCTGAACCTAAAAAAGACGAACTGACTTTAGCAAACGTTGGTGGCGCATTTATTGTACTGGCCGCAGGAATAGGTTTGGCGTTCTTTTTGGCCATTGTAGAATTTCTTTGGAATGTTCGCAAGATATCCGTAGAAGAACATGTAAGTATATCATATAATCCTCCGCATCGGCAAAAAACTAAATTGGTGGCATTAATTCACAATATTTTAAAAGATCATTGTTATGTCTGATTTTGACTTCTCTCCCTTTTGAGTATGATTAAAATGCTGCATTGACTCTTATACTAAGAGGGCGTTTTTTCTTTCCAATGTACGATTCACCACACTCACATTGGATTTGGTAAATGCATTTTTTGTTGCCATTTGGCTTAGTTTTCGTCAGACGGCTTCTTAATATATTTCCCAATTCAAAAGCGATGTTTATGTTAAAATCCCTGGCTACTCTCCTAATCTTAGAAATAATTACCATTGGATTGAAGGTAATTATTATTCGAAACGTTGTCAAACAGAAACAGTTAGTGAACATTCTACATTGTCCACTACCTTCAAGCAAAATTTTAACTAGGTTTTTATTTATGAGACATCCAACTAATATGAAATATCATCATCATCATCATCATTGGCACTACAACCCAGTACGGGTCCAGACCTTCACAATTCTTTGTTTCCATATGGTTCGATGTCCGGCGATTGCTATCCAGTTAAGCGGTTTTATGTTTTCTTGTTTCTTGGGCTTTAATATTTATTTATGGTTTCTTCCATACGCATCACATGCTTAGCCTATTTCTACACTTTGATTGTCCATACGCAACCTACAGATTGTGGTTCTATCTAGTTGTGTATAAGCCACCTTCCCCGGTAGGACCTTTTTCTCTTTCAAAGATCATGTTTTTGTTGTAGCAACACGTACGTTGTATTCTCCGTATGATGTCGATATCATGAGAATCCTAGAAGTTGCATATATCTATTACATATTTTATCTCTGGTGTTAATTCTGGCATCTCAAATGCCATTCTGCAAAGCAATATTGAACAACAAGCATGTCTTGTATTAGTTAAAAATTATTATATAGTCATCATTTTCAATTAATATTGAGTATACTAGATTGTTCATGCCTATTTTTGTCAAATTGACTAGTTTCTTAGATATTCTAAGCCCCAGCATGTACAGCAAATTTCTTTGCTATGCTGCCTTTAAACTAGGAATACCCTCGGAATCCATAGATTACTGTCAAATAAGGAATCTCCTTGATCTTAAATCTCTCAGTGATAGACGAAGAGTAAATGATCAACTACTTATCTGTAATTTATTGTATATTATGTTTCATACTCCTGTGAGTCGAATTCGACGCCAATTAAAATAAATGTCCACTTTGTTTGTTTTACCTGTGATACATTTAAATGATGGTTTTCATTTTTATTAAATTTACTTTTATATTTTTAGCATGTGTAAATTGTATTTATTATGTTTTAACTACTTACTGTTACTTGTAGTGTTAAATATTTTTGACCTACACCCTAAATTAATTATATTTACATTATATTATATTACAAATTTTGTAGCACTATGTGCAATTGGGTACAACCCGTTTATGAATGAATAAATAAATAAAATAAATGTCTAAACTCCCCCGTGACAATAAATTTTAGGTAGCCTTAGATTCGACATGAATTATTCTGTTTAATTACAGGGTTTGGTTAGAAATACCTCAAAAATAAAACGTCGCTGCAAAAAACTGAAACATGCATCATCTTTTGTTTGCTTGCCCCCCTTATCAAAAATGTAGCCATGCTGATTAACTGACTAAACGGGTTTTACTTTTATTTTTTAGATGACTTATTTAGAAGCCCTAAAATGCGAAGTAAAGTTTGCCTGTAACATAACTGTAACCAAAAAAGCAGCAAAACCAGTAATATCAGAATCTTCATCTTCAAATTCAGATGATGGTAGCAAAAGCATGTCTAGAACAATATTAGCAGGAGCTGGATCATTTTTAAATATTAACGCGAGCGTCCTAAACAGATTGGGATACTTGGATCTTGGAGATGAATATAATAAGCAATGTTAATATTTTCCTTTTGATAATTTGTTTTTATTTGTTAGGATAGAATATTAGTTCTTTGTATCTGGTAAATTGTTTTAATAACTGTATTATAGATACTGGTGATATTTTTTGTTGTCTATTAACATTGTAAGTTTTGTTATTATATTTCATCTGTTATCTGAGGATGAGTACCTACTCACCCTAATAATATATGTAAAAATTTGATATGGAGGTTTTATAACGGTTTTGAGTTTAGATAATTTTATACAAAAAAAAGTTCTATATAAAAGACTATGTAGTTCAAACACAAAAGTATAGATTTTTCGGTTATGTCAAATAGAATGCCTTAATTTTGTTACATTTTTGCATTCTGCGCATAATTCTAGGGTATCTTCATTTATCACGTCTTACTAGACGTTTTATATGTAAGTTCAGCAATTTTCGTAATAATGCCATATTGCAAGTTAAAAATGTTCAAAAATCGCGACATTACATATTTCTAAAAAAACTCTTGGGATTTTAAAAATAAAATTAAAAATTTAATAATTCCACCAAACTACATTATCGTATCATTGGATGTAGTTTCAATGTACACAAACATTCCAACAGACTTGGTCATAAATATAATCGAAAAAAAAATGGAATGAAATAAAGAACTATACAGATATCCCCCTAAATGATTTTATAGAAGGTGTAATTCTAGTTTTAAATTCCACATATTTTAGTTTTAACAATAATTTTTACAAACAAATAAATGGCTGTGCTATGGGTTCATCAATTTCGAGTGTCATTGCTCAATTAGTTTTGGAAGACTTAGAAAACACCATCCTACCAAATAATGGCTTCGAAATTCCATTTTTTTACAGATACGTGGACGATTGCCTCACTACCATACCTAAAGACCATGAATCGTTAATTCTTGAGAGATTCCATAGTTACCATGAAAAACTAAAATTTACTATCGAGGTTGAGGAGAGTGGTGCAAACAAACTTTAAAAACCGAATGCTATACAAAAAATACATGGTCGGGAAGGTATATGACCTACTTCTCTAATCACCCCTTATCCCAAAAAAAATCGGTCATAATAGGTTTGGCAGACAGGGCAATTAAACTGTCTGATGAACATTTCCGACAAAAAGCAATAAAAAAAGCAAAAACCATTCTAGAACAAAATAGTTACCCATCTAAATTAATAAAAAAAAATTTTTCAACCCGTCTTAACATCTGTAGTGAAAAACCGGAAATTAACATAAAACAAAACAAAGAAAAACCCACTTATATGTCCCTCCCTTACATCCAAAACCTATCAGAAAATATGAAAAAATATTTTAATAAACATAAAATCAGAGTATGTCATAAAGCCCACAACTTAATACAAAAAAAATATAGCAAATTAAAATCTGAAACACCCAAAAATAAAACAACGCATTGCATTTATCAAATACCATGTACGGAATGTAATGGAGTCTACATTGGACAAACGAGTCAATATTTGGGAA
Organism: Kuschelorhynchus macadamiae; assembly: GCA_030620095.1. Classification (NCBI taxonomy): domain Eukaryota; kingdom Metazoa; phylum Arthropoda; class Insecta; order Coleoptera; family Curculionidae; genus Kuschelorhynchus; species Kuschelorhynchus macadamiae. The sequence goes on from JAUTXW010000226.1 coordinate 633,888, forward strand.
ATAGGTTAAATGGACATAAGTATGATAAAACCAATCAGACCGCCCTAACTAAACATATAAATCAATTCAAACATAATTTTGATTACCCAAACACCAAAATCCTAAAAACCGAACCTCACAAACAGAAAAGAGAAATTTTAGAAATTGTATATATCAAGAAAGAACCAAATTCAATTAACGACAAGACAGACATTCAAAAACTCAGTAAAATAATAATAATAATAATAATAATAGTAATAATAATAATAATAATAATAAACATCCTTTATTGCCAGCTAAATCACAAAGGACAAGGCAACGTCACACAAGAAAGTATATATGTTGCATAACAACATTAATATATAATACATATTTTAAATAGACATTCAATGATCAAACAAACAGATAATAAAATATGATTTTGACAAAACATTTTAAAATTAAATTAATGAATAAATAAATAACATTTTAAAAATTGAAGGAATAAAAACATTTCGACTTACCATATTGTATCACAGATCTTCTGAAAATTTTGACACTATTTAAGCTTTTTATGTGTTTTGGTAGTGATCGATATGCACTAACGGCCATGTAATATGGGCCATTTCTATAAAATGAGGAGCTATGTGCAGGCACGCTCAGTTCATTGCGTTCTCTAGTTACAATGTCCATGTTGTGGGCATAGAGGTCACGGTTTTGAGTAAAGAGCTCAGGTTGTTTTCTGACAAGCATTACCAAAGATAGATAATATAAGGATGGTACGGTCAAAATGTCTAACTCCTTAAAATGTTCTCTGCAAGATGTTCTCGGTGGTAAACCAAGAATACATCTAATTATTCTTTTTTGAATGATGAAGATTCTATTGGCATCCTTGGAGGAGCCCCAAAAGCAGATTCCATAGGACATAACTGACTGAATATGGGCAAAATAATATTCACGAATAGGCTTAAGAGATATGATGAGTCTTAATCTACGGATCATAGCACATGTACTACTCAATCTTGAGGCCAGAGACTCAATGTGAGCTCCCCAGGCCAAGCACTGATCTAGGTCCACTCCCAAAAACCGCACTGAGTCAGACATTGAGATAGATTTTTGTTTAAGTCTGACAAGTAATGATTCCTGGGTACTCCTCTTGGCAAAAGTCAAGAGACCAGTTTTGTCAGCATTAAGCTTCAAAGAATTTCCCTCGCACCATTCAGCCATGGACTTTGCCACACGTGAACATCCACTCGACAAACCATGCAAACAACTATCAGCCACTAAAACAGATGTATCATCTGCATATTGGCAAACAATCCCCCCACTAAATCCATCGAATAGGTCATTCACATACAATATAAATAAAAGTGGCCCCAGAATGGAGCCCTGAGGTACACCCATTTTGAGCTTAACAGTATCTGAGTAATAATTTGTTCCATTTTGTGTGATGCACACTGTTTGGGTTCTTTCATCCAAGTATGAGTTTATTAGATTTGCACATGTACCACGAATCCCATAACAATGCAATTTTCTCAATAACTGCTTGTGATCCAGAGTATCAAAGGCTTTAGAGAGGTCAAAATAGATACCTGCTACCCTGTGGTTTTTATCAACATTTTCATAGATGTATATTAAGGCATGAAAAATTGCCAATTCAGTAGACTTTGTTGGTCTAAATCCAAACTGCCTGTCACTTAATATGTGATTTTGGTTACAAAATAATAAAAGTCTGTTGTAAATTGATCTCTCAAAAACCTTTGAAATGGAAGGCAAGAGTGAGATGGGGCGATAGTTTGAACTCCTTTGTTTATCTCCTTTTTTGTGGATAGGTACTAGCTTAGCTTTTTTTAGTGCATTAGGAAACTTACCAGAAACAAAACATTCATTTATTATATGCGCAACTGGGCAAGATATTAAATCTGCTACATGTTTAAGTGTATAAACTGGAATTTCATCCAGACCTGAGGAGTATTTATTTGGAAGATCTATAATGATTCCACGGATTTCCACATGATCCACTGGTCGTAGAAATATTGTCGGATAAAAATTATTTAAATTTGGTTGCATTAAGTTTGAATTTAAAACTGGCAAATTAAACTGAGAAGAAAAGGTATTCGAGATCTGATATGGGTCTTCAATCAGCTCACCATCAATTGTTTTTAATGTAATATTTGAGACAGAATTTGTTTTATTTGTTTCGGTATTAAAGATTTTCTACATAGTTTTAGATTTATTTTTAGAATTTAGTATTTTATTGTCATTTAGAGTTTTCTTATAGTCAGAAATGTATTTACGATATTTAGTTCTCTCCGTTTTATAAATTGATAAATGATGTTCACTCCTTGTAATTTGATAAGTAACATAAAGATCCTTAATATAGCTTGAATAGTTCTTTATGTCAGCACTCACCCAGTCTGTTTTATCCCTAAGCCTGCTGGAGCACATAGGAAATGAGATATTAAAATAATAAAATAATATATTGGAAAAGCAGTCGTATTTCTCATCCACACCCTCTTGCTGATAAACATCCTGCCAAGATTCATTATATAGATATGTTCTAAATCTGGATATATTACCCTCTGTAAAAAACCTTCTTTTCGTATATGATAAGCATTACGTTTCTCGAATATTGATATTCAGAATTTGACCATTATGATCAGAAATAGGGGTATAACAGGTATCAAAAGAGATGCCATCTATAGGCAAATTGCTAAATATATTGTCAATTTGAGACTCGGTTGTGACTGTTACCCTTGTCATCCCAACTCCATGAGGTTCCAACCCATAGCTCGCTATTAATTCAACTATTGTTATCGACATAGGATTATGCGTAGAAAAATCAACATTGAAGTCTCCTCCAATTACTAAATAACTATTTGGACTGTACAGTTCCTCTAACAAATCACATAAAATGGAAATAAAAATATCAAAGTCACCTGATGGTGATCTATAAAGACAAATAAATAAATACAACTTATCAAATTTCATTTCAGCTACACAAAATTCACAATGTGTTTGAATTGATTTAGTTATTGTGTTTCTACAGTCTATAATTAAATTATGCTTTGCAAAAATTGCCGTACCTCCTCCTCTAGAGTCTGTTCTGGATGAGTAACTTGCTAGTGTGTAGTTTTCAAAATATACTGATGATATCTGATCCTTTGGCATCCAATGTTCTGACACCATAAACAAATTTGGGCTCTCGACTGATAGCAAAACAGAGACTGAGAACATTTTGGTATTTAGGCTTCCTGCATTTTGATGAAGCAATTTTAATGCTTTGGTGTCTATTTGAGAATTTGTTTCAAATTTTCTTATGGCATTAGGTACCACTGCTAAAGCTTCCTTGTTTCTTACTGATGCTGTGCCACTGAATGTTGGTTTTGCCCTAAAAAATTTCGTCCCAGAGAAAAATTGAAACGTTGAAAAGCAACTCCTTTGGGCCAAAAGTTCTCGCCATAGACAATATCCTTCAGGTCTATTGGTAGTCCAATCATGAAACAGTTTTGTGTTGCATTGGCAATATATACCAATATTCTATAGTCCCAAAAAAAAAAAAAAAAAAAAATGTGCTGTATAAAATTGTTGTATATGTTATTATAAAATAGACTATAAAACAATTAACTTAAAAATAAAATTAATAGATTGTTTTGTAGTAAAAATGTTAATGAATAAATAAAAAATAAGGTACTCTCCTGGAGCCCTCGACCACTGGACCACTTCTGGTCTGATAAGGTTTTATATTGAACCGTTAATAAATGAATAAATCATCTTTCTCCCTAAATTTTAAAAATATCATCTTTAGGAAGTGAGGTTACGAATCCTCATTTAAAATGTAAATAAACATGATGCTAAGTTTTAAGTTTTAACAATTTGTGTTGTCCAAATTACAGTATGTTTTTTGTGTTGTAAAACTTCCATGTTTCTGTTTTAGGTAAGCCATTTTATTTTTTAAACATTAATTGACAGATGTATAAGAAAAAAAATTTTTTTCCTACCTATATATATATATATATATATATATATATAATTTTGATAAAGGTAATAATGCAGAACATTCCGAATAATTATTGCCAAATCAAGTAGCAACAGTAGATTTTATTACTATTTTTTTATTTCAAATTACTTTTTATACAACTTTAAACCTAGTGACAGTTGACAGTAAAAGTATATTTTAACACTAAAATAATTTTTTAATTTACATTGAACTTTTGCATGGTGCAAGAACTAATTACATCAAAGATAAGTAATGTGTACAGAAAGAGTAAATTAATGAATAGGTTTCTAGAGATATTTTAAAACAAACATCGGTGTCAGTTTCTGCCCTCGATATGTTAAGGCAAAATGATAACTGAAAAATATATATTTCCAATATATCCATAACTTTGATGAGGAAAATGCGTGAAATAGTGAAAAATTAAAGTAAGCTTTTATGGATTTTGGGATTTTAACATAATTGTACTCGTACAGAGAACTTCTTTTTGAAAAAAGTAGCTGCCTGCCCTATTAAATTTGAGATTATTAAAAACTATGATTTTTTTAGTCATTAGTTATTGTCTGTGGGTTAGTGCATATAGGAGGCCCTTAATTCAAAACTGCAGGGAGGGCTTACATTTGTAGCTACACCACTTATAATGACAATGGCATACTCATTTGCAAAGTATAACACATTAATATCCGCTCATTCTTTTTATTCACTAAGCGGAGATATTTATTTAGATTTAAGTAATATTTTTTGTGCCTATCTGATACGGTGTGATACTCCTGCGAGAATGTATAAATATTTAAGTTTACTGACCCCAATAGATCCTCACAAATTATATGATTATGTAAAAATGTATAAATAAAGAGCTTATTAAAATATTCTCTTTCCTCATTCAAGGTCTTTATCTTTAGTGATTCAGTACGGCATATTCGAAATTATCGTTAGGAATCGTTAACTTAAAACCATCATATCACAATTTTTTCCTAGACTCTCTCAAAAGCATTGATATGATTTGAGAAATTAGGAGAACTATCTACAAGGTGACTGCGAAGTGCAAACAAATGAAACATAATGTGCTTTTGGTGCATGAAAATTTTTAGAGTGTCTAGTGTTAAATTTAAATGTTTTAAAATAATAAGAAAAATTTCAATTTAAAATATACATATAGTGAATGCTCTCGATTAGAATGTCAAAACAAAATGTGTGAAGCATTGAATGTGCTTGAGAATTGCTTTATGCAGAACAACCTACTACTGAATGTTGGAAAAACTCCATTCTTATTTTTTAACCAGTAAATGGATAACTTTAACCTCAGTTATAATAATCAGGACCTAACATCAAGAACATATCCTTTCTGGGTGTTGAGCTGTAGACATGACTGGAAGGTGCATATTGATAGTTTGTCACATAGTCTGTCTAGGTATAGTTTTGCTCTTAGGATGTTGTCCATGAGTTTAGATTGTGACACTGCGTTGATTGCATATCATGCATATATGCAATCCAAAATTGCTAACGGCATAATTTTTTGGGGTAACTCAGTAGATGTTAACAGAATCATGATCTTTAAAAAACTATTCTCTGTAATAGGATTATATATGTTGGAAAGTGTAAAGTTTAATTTAAAAAACTCTTTTTGCAGATAGCTTATTAACATATTCATACCTCACAAAAAATAAAATTAATTTACAATGCAATAAAATTAAATTCACATATTTACACCTGAATCCCTAAGAGATTGATCTGAAAAACAACTTAAATTAAAAATTTTTTTCTTAAACGGGCCTATTATTGACTTAATGCATTTTGGGAAGGTACCTTGACTGACATCGAACTGTGATATGTAATAATTAATTGTATAGCCACTAATTTTTTTATTGTGCTTTCAAATAATTAAAAGTTGTTGCGTAGTAGTTGACATTTTAAACTAATTACTTTAGTTCTAATTAATTGATTTTAATAGAGTTACAATTTTATTTGTTTAATTAATTTAGACATACAAAATAAATTTTAGATAACTGTATTTGACACGTTCTACCCCGTAAGGGATTTTGTATTGGAACAAATAAATAGATTTTCTTTCTTGTCTTATTGATGTTGGAATCACTATCAATAAAAACAGGTAGAGTTGCCAGATTTGTTGAAATCAAGAGCGGGAGGATAGTTCTGTTCCTTCGGAAGGAAAGGTAAATAAGTAATCTTTTAAGTAAGTTAACATTATCCGAAAAAACACCTAAATCTTTTTGCTTATTACATGGTTGTAATACATCATTATTGATCTTGTATTCAGCATTTGTAACATAATTTTTCAGTGAAAATGTCATTTTTGTAAACTTTTTTGCATTTAATTTAAAACCAATTTCATTACACCAGACACACACATTATCAAAGTCAACTTGCAACTGATCACAATTATCAAATCTCTAAAAAAATCTTAAAATTGTACGCGAATAATAATGCTTTCGAATTCTGAACAACCTGGCACAATAGAATTAATAGAAATTATAAATATGAACAGATCTAAATTTAAGCCTTGAGGAACCCCAGACGTACCATAGTACATTTTAAAATTTGTACCCCTTATTTCAACATATTGTTTCTTGTCACACAAATATGAACCAAGTAAAGAGACCAGGTAATTCCTATCATTTGTCTCAAGGACTTGATGACAACACAGTGTTTTATTTTTTCAAAAGCTTTCTCTAGATCTATGAAAATTACATCAACCTGGTTCTTCTTACTGCCAAAGCCATGCTAATTGGACTACATTAAAGAGGTGATAGAACATGTCAACTGCCTTATTGACAGTATTATGTGCATAAAGTATTTGCCGTTTGTAATAATATATATAAAAGTAAAGATATAAGGTAACAAAATATGCAACTCTACCCCTGGTAAAAGAATTGTAGTATCAAATAAGTATTTGCTTATTAGCGCTCTATCCAGCTAAATGCACATTAAGCACTAGTCTGACCAAAGGAGATTTTTATTAAGTGGTCAATAATTCATTAAAATATAATATAGTTAATTACTATTTAGGAGTATGTACCAAAATTTTGCTGAGCACTGAAATAATATCCAAAGCCCATTAATTAGTCGGACTCTACTGATCACTTTAATTATATTAATACCATGGTAAATATTATAATATATTTTCAAGAAATATAATACACAACTGAATTATCTTAAAACTAATGATAATTATTTTATGTATTAATGCCATATTTGCTTTTCATTTTATCAATTTCTTCTTGCTTCTTATCCAGATCTGTCTTTTTAAATGCCTTATTAGCTTGATAATAAAGCACGACAAGATACCTGTTACAAACGTTAAATCCGGAGAGATGGTCACATGCATTTTTTGCATCAAAAATATCTTCATATACTACGAAGGCTGTACCTCTAGTTTCTGGAGTATTTCCTACTCTAATCTGCCTTATAGCTCCATATTTACCAAATATATCATACATCTCCTCGCCAGTAATTTTGTATGGAAGGTTTCGTATATACAGTATTCTATTTATCTCTGGAGGTAATCGCACCTAAAATCAAAATAGAAAAGGTTTCGTATATATAGTATTTTATTTATCTTTGAAGGTTATTGCACCTAAAATCAAATAGCTTTAAGAATTCTTATAAGATACTGTTTAATATTTAACTTACGTTAGTTTTTCTTTGCATTGCTAGCGCCATTTTTCAGAATATTCCTTAAAATAACTTAAAAAAAGCAACTAAAATTAATAGAATAACAACAACTTTGCTTTTGTTTGTTTGGATTTAATTGTCATGTCAATGTCATTATTGTCAATCTTGTTCTTTCTCTTTTTTTGTCTATTGGTAGCATTGAGGTAGAATTGGAATCCTCAGACTATAAAACAAAGATAGTCTAAGGAATCCTCCTACCTCAATGATTAGTAGGAATAGTAGGTAAGGGCTGCGTTCGAAAATTGTTACAGAGGTGCGAGCAGAGTTGTTTAAGATAATTTTAGAAAAGTTTTAAATCAAAGATTGTAGATACTTCTATTTGGACAAATGATTTAAATCAAAGATCATTTTGTGCATAAAAAAAAGATTCTTTTTGTATTTAAATCTCTTTTAAAATTTAAATCTTTTAAAATTTAAATCGTTTTAGGAAATATTTAAATCTTTTCAAAAGATTTAAATCAGTTCAAAAGATTTAAATCATTTCAAAAGAATTAAATCATTTCAAAATATTAAATAAGAAGCATCACTAAAAATTAATGGATTTTATCTATTTTTTAAAAATTAAGTTTTCCTTAAAAATATTATTAGTCTAGCTAAAAAAATCTAGTTAGTTTAGTTATATGTATATGGTTTTCTTTGTTTATTTATTTCAGACTGATTATTCTTTGAAGTGTTTTTCATATTTTATAAATCCGTAATATATAACAGTTGCCATAAAATATAGGTATAACGTTTCCATGTAGTCAACACACTTCATGGCAAGTACTGTTACTAGACACTTAAGCCAAGTCAAATTTCCGACCGTATCGGTATACGCATCATGCTAAGCTCGACAGATTTTGTTAAGGATAGAGGTGGCTAGTGAGTGAGTGATTCGGTTCGCGTGATCCGATCTTTGATTTTAATGCATGACTCGAGTCACTCATCTTAAAATCACTCGAGTCTCCAATCTCAAACAACTGCCAAGTTCACTTACTACGTACACTCTCTGACTCCTGTTTCAGCTCTCGTTACTCTTGTACAGCAGAACAATGTGTGAACCGTTCTTTGTTTCATGCCTGGCAGTCGGTCCCGGATGATTTAAATATTATTGAATTGTCAATATTTTTACATAACTGATAGGCGGAAGGGGTTTTTCATCCGCTTTTTTTTTATTCCTAATATTAAAAGAAACATAATTTGTTTATATCGATACTAATCAATAATGATTATAAATGGGTGTAATTCATACTTGCACCCCAGATTTTCAGATAATAGAATAAAGTTAATACGTTATAAATAAAATATAATGACGATTAGAACATTACAAAATATATTTATTTAAGTATTTATAATTTACAATAGGAAACAAAACCTATAACTTAAGTAGTTATACAAGTAAAGTTTACCACCAAACCAAACCAATGATTAAAATATCATATCAACTAAACACATCTACGCAGCATTCAGAATCCGAGGAATTACTAGCTTTAATAACTTAATAATCATTAAACAAACATGTATAACATTCCAGAAATGTTCGTCAAAATGCGTCATCTGCTAGTTAGGAGCAAAAATAACTTATCCTTCCGCATGCAAACCAAGTTGAAATCTGTAAATGCGAGTGATTCACTGAGCATCCAGCGAATCGTCAGCAGTACGCCGTCGCTCGCGGCACTCAAGAAGTTACAGGTATGTTCTGAACTCCGCTCCGATAAATGACTCAATGACTCGAGTCAGTGACACGATTCATTTAATGCTGCTGCCTCGACTGACTTGACTCAATAAAAAGACTCGCTTTTGCCATCTCTAGTTACGGACATTAATACACCGGATACGGATCTGTCAAGAGTCAAAAATATTTACGTCAAAAAGCTTTTTAACCTAGTTTTTTTTCTGTATAAAAAAATACAAAAACTGTCACAGTCTTCCCGTTCGTCTCGTCTCAGGCAGACCTCTGTGTTATTAACATAAGTGGTTCCACGTATTCGGTTCTGCTGCTTTATTTCGGGGGGAAACGGGAGACTCAACCGCTCAGTGTGAAAACTAACGACCCCGCTAGAAAGGGAGTAGATGCTGCGATCGTGTGAGGTCTAGTTGTTCCTGCATTCTATCCCGTTCGTCTGCCGCAGTTCTACAAAGAATATTAGCGTAATGGCCGCTATGTGGCGTGAGTGGGAGGGGTAAGGGGATAGCTTAAAAGAAAGGGTCATCTCGTGATATCAGTAGTACTCTCAAGGGGCACCTAGTGGAAGCCAAGATACATTTCACAAATTAAAAGAGGAAAAATCAAGAAGTATTTTAAAGATTCAGGGTGTCCGGGAGTTTAGAACTCGCCATCCGGACATCCTACCGATAATGTCTCTAAACTGGAGTAAGGTGTAAATCATCTGGGAGGGTTGCCCCAGCTCTGACTAAGCCCCGTGCGGAGAGCAATCTGGCGACTGTCTTGTAGCAAAGCCATGTCCTGTTATGTAACAGGATAAACAGGAAAGTCAACTCAAAAACTGTCACTTTCAAAATATAAATATGACATTTGAAAGTTCCGTATTCGTATGCGTTTCGTCGGCGGCTTCAGGGGATTATTCCACCATTTACGTAACTCGATACGTTATGTATACGTATACGGATACTGCAAACAATTTACAGTTGGCTTTCAGAGTCTACTGTATAAATTATAAAGAACAAAATAAAAATGCGCTTTTAAGTAATTTTATTGAAAAATATAAAACAAAATATAATACCGAAATACTATAACTCTTGATAAAAATTTCAGTTTAACGTACAATATAAGATTCAAAATAATATGTAAAACGTTTATTGTAATATTCATAATTGCGTAATATTAGGAGACATACTATAGTCTGCATTGACTAAACAGATTATAAGTTGGTTCATAAAGAAGTATTTTACCATATTTGTCAGTCTGCCTAAGACTTTTATTGATGATTAATTTTATGGAGTTATAAAAATAGAAAACTCACTTTGGGTACCGAAAGGATGAAACAATTTGTATTTTGGGGGGTGAGTTGCTATTAGACGAGAACGGAATAAAGTTTCATTTGTAGCGAACGACATGTTTTATTTTATCGTCTAACAAATAACATACGTGTCCCTTTGGCGGTAAGTATTTGACCCATTTCTGTCGGCTCCGGAAATTTTCCTTCATCTATGCACCAACTTTTTCTATATTTAAATCGTTTTACTAAGATTTAAATAATTTTTAAATGATTTAAATCTTTTTAAAAAGAATAATAAATAAATCAAAACTCAAAGATAAGATTTAAATCAAAAATCATTTTCTGAAAAAAAAATTTAAAATTAAAATATTTAAATCAAAAAATGTATTTAATTCGTAAAAAAATTTAAATCTCACTGATTTGTAACAGCTCTGGACGAGAGAATTAATTTATTTGTTTTCTACAGCCAAGGTAACAGTATAGGTTTTGTTAAAAAAAGCCTTGTTTAGTTGCTTTAATATAGACCTCAGATTTTGTTCAGTCTTCATAAAATTGCGAGCGCTTTCTTTCCAGCAAACCTAACCTAACCTGTAAATAATAAATTTCTTTATTAATTATAAGTTTTGTTTAAATAAAACATTCCGATATCGGAAGTTTTTTGAGTGTTCTCAATTTTGTAAATAAAGAAAGCAAGAAAAACAAAACAAGAGTTTGTTTTACGTCTGTTTATAATGTTTGCAGTAGTTTCATACATTTTCATGTAAACCCAGCAAATACCCAAAATTGTATAATTTCATTTACAAAATCTGGCTACACGTTTCCATCATCTTAACACTACAAATTATTTAAAGAAGAGTGACATAACACTATTCTAACCTTGTTTTTACAATTGGTTTTTAAAAAAATTTATAATTTAATAATTGAATTATGGCCAATTTTATAGCCTTAAATCGTTTAGTTTTACAAAGAATAAAACCAGCAATTCAAAGAAGACTTGTTTCCACATCCAAAAAAAATAACGACACGGTGGCTGCAGAAGTATGCAAGACTACTGCAAAGGTAGAGAAGAACTGGATATCCTATGGATATGACGTTAATGCAAAATCAGACGATAGATTTGCTATGCACGGTGTAACATTTGCAAGTATTACATTGTGTATGGTTGTAGGAGGTATGTTCACTTTCAAGCTAGCTAGTATATTGATTAAACTAATACTAATTAGTTTTCAGCCCTATATAGTGATACAATCCGACAATATTTTTCTTTAGGCATTGAATATTGATTTTTGTATCGCCGTTATAGTAGCTTTATTTTATTTATTCAGCAACACATGAATTAGGTACATTTAGTTACAAAACAAATATACAAGATTAGGTGTTAGAATGGATTTCTAAGTTTATTTATAATTTACACCTAAATGACTTAAAATCAGAATATTTTGGGATTGTTTGTAAACTGTTGCTTTTCGAGGGTATAGTTTCTTCCAAGACATTTTCATTTTTAATACTTGTAACATTTCTGGTAGCGGAGTATTCAAATTTGTATTTCATGTAACAAATTGAGATACAATATTTCCACATATCAGTTATATGTCTTATGAGTATGGCAGATTAGTACTAATTATATGCAAATTATGATAAAAATTAGAGCTAAAACACATATAACAGTATACACATTATGGGTGCCTTACAAGTATGTTGGAAGAGCATAAAAATAAAATTTCAAATTTAAATCATCATTTAAACCTGCGTAGATTAATGGATAAAAATGAACAACTAATTGATCAAATTAATCTGATGATGATGATAAAAACCAAAGCCTGGCGTCTGAATTAACCGAGTTAAATGCCCTTAAAAAGAATTTTCTTACAAGTATTGAGACTTTAACTCCAGATAGGGATGCTTTATTGCATGATCTAAAGAGCGCTAAAAAAGAATTATTTGACTTTAAAGAAAAGAACCGTAGCTCTTTGAGGGAAATTGGTGAGAATAATGGTGCCACCTTCACTTTGAATGAACACACCTGTCATGACAAACCAATTTAGGGTGTAACAATTGAAGACATGAATCAAGCAGTCTCCTCGGTACGCAAAATGATCCAGAAGTTATATAAAAAAAGAAACCATATTTTGATTATAGGAGATAAAATTGTGAGAGGAACATTATCAATTTTCAAGCAACAGACAAATGGGTCAATGGATGTCAATTGCCAATGGCGTAATGAAAAGCTTTTTGAAGATCCAATTGACATATGTATACATTCAAGTCAAACAATTACCAAAAAAGACTTTTTTTTTGTTTATGGGCACACAGAATTCTGTAGATAACAATAAATTAAAGTATGGGTTTCTCCCATATGTCATCATATCTACATGGTTCTCATAGCTTTTATGATAAGACCAATCTAAAACTATTTTTTAGGTATTTCACCTTAAACAAAATTTGAAATCAAAAGAAATTAATTACCTGATAAGATCAATAGGTAGTCTTAAGTTCTGGGTCCCCTATGAGGGCACCTGAGGAACGACACTGAAAAATGTTTGTATTTCTGGACGTTTCGGGGGAAATTCTAGTGAAATATTTGGTTAGTATTTCTATTAACACATGTACAAACGATGATGGTATTGGTTCTTGTTAAACCAACAGTAAGCAGTTCTAATTCTTTTCCTGCGACTGAAGAAATTACAAACAATATAAATTTTCACATGAGGTTACATGAAGGACAACAGGAATAACAAATTCATCTACTGAAATACATTGTTATTACCAAAATGTAAGAGGATGAGAATTAAACTGAAAACTCTAAATAATTCGAATGAGATCTGGGATTTTAATGTTACTACGCTCACAGAAACGTGTACTGGATGGGAATTAGGCTTTACTTACTTTGATGCTATTCATTGTGACAGTTCTGTTAAAACGTGTGTGTTCATGGTGGTGGAGTGCTGATTGTGGTTAAATCACATTTGTCTGTAAAATGTAATAATGATGATTTAGAGAGTTTGTTTGTTATATTAAATATAAATGGTAAAAAAACAGTGGTTGGCATTTTACCACCATAATCATCCCCCGATCTCTTTGAAACTTATTCTACATCATTGGATTATGCATTGAGTCATAATGATATAGACAATGTTATACTTGGTGATTTTAATTTACCTAATATATCATAGGTAAATGATTATGGTGTTAGAGTGGTAGGCAATTTGTCCCAGTAAGCAAGAGCAGCAAATTAATAATATTTCCAATGTTGTGAATAATTATCTAGATCTAGCATTTACTAACATGGGAGACACTTATGTATCAACTGCCAGCAATTCTATTATTTCTGTTGACAAGTATTATCCTTCTCTAACATTTGAATTAAATTTGGCAATGAAACAAGATTATATATATCTTTTGACTATGAATATTTGGATTTTCATTCAGCAAATTATAATGACATTAACTTCTATTTAGCAAGTATCAATTGGGATCAATTGTTCTATTCAAATGATATTGACCGAACATTGGAAGAATTTTACATTGTTATTGATATTGTGTTTGATTTATTTATGCCCAAAAAAAGATCAAAGATGGAGAAATTTCCGAGGTGGTATTGGACTGAGCTGAAAAGTATAAATGTAATAATTCCTCTCAAGATTACAATAATTTTTATTTAATCTTAGGAATCAGTGTAAAATAGTTAGTGAAAACTGTTAAGCCATCTACATAAATAACATGGAAAATTCTATAAATGCATGCAAATTGCACACTGTTTTGGGAGTATGTAGGAGAAAAAAGTAAAAAATTTGAATTGCCCAAGTCTGTCATATAATGACAGCACAGCAGATAATCTTTCCGATATAACTCAATTTATTTTGCCAAATTTTTTTCAACTGTATATTGTGATAATAAACCTAGCATTAAATTACCTGACTGTCATATTAATAAGTGTTGATATAAGTGACCTTGATATAACTGTAGCTGATGTATATGAATGCATTCATAACATGAATAATTGTCTTTCTGAGGGATCTGATGGTATTCCTCTTATATTTTTAAAGTAATGTTAGTGTATATTGTCCCCAATATTTTTAAAAAAATTGTATATGTCTTTGTCTCAAGGTGTGTATCCAAATAGGTAGTATCTTATGTAACACCAATTTTTAAGAATGGAGATAATATTGGTTGAAAATTATAGGGCAGTTAGTAAGATCTCTCTAATTGCCAAATTACTTGAATATCTGGTAACAGCTAAAATAACACCATTACTAGAAAATGTATTTAATATGCACTAAGCAGCATGGGTTTATGCATGGAAGATCCACAACAAATCTACTGATTTATGAGGAATATCTAAAGAATGCTTTGGAGGAAAGGTGCCTGGTAGATACTATCTATATGATAGTCTCCTGATAGGGTAAATCCCAGGGTAAATCATCATGTACTACTGTATAAGTTAAAAGCAATTCACATTTTTGGTGGACTACTGAAATGGCTTTCTGCTATTTGACTGGCATACTCAAATAATAAAAATAAAAAACCATTTGTCTAGCCCAAACAGGGTAACTTTCGGTGTTCCTCAGGGTGCACATTTATAACCCATATTATTTAAAATAAATAAATAAATAAATAAATATCGTCTTTATTAATGCATACATGAACAGGAAATAGATAAATAAATATCCATAAACCTACACAGAGATATGCAGTTTACAGGGTTGGAGCGGCGAAGTTTAACCATAGGTTACTCTTACACTTAACCACTCCAACCCTGCCCAAACCAGCTAAACTTATTGCACATTAATTATAATTCTATATACCTAATACCACAAATAGATTCTAATCCGATTTTAATAAATCGTTTAATTTACTTGGAGTTAACTAAATACCTATTGGAGAACAACATACAATGTCTATACAGTCTGAAGACCCAACAAGTAGGATTTATATTTATGTCTTAAGGTATTAATATTACAAAGTCTTAACTCTTGATCCAAAGAATTAAAAAGCGAAACAGCATTATAAGTAAAGCTACGTTGGAATAATGTAGACTGGTGTTGTGGCATAGTGAGAAATTCCCGATTTCTCAGGTTACGGTCGTGAATAGCCGAACGAAAAATAAGTTTTTCTTTTAGGTAAATTGGTCCATCATTGCGCAGCAATTTTACCAGGAAAACAATAAAATGAAGTTTTACTGTATTGGACATATTTAACCATCTAAGCTCATTTATTTTAGCTGATATGTGGTCGTATTTCCTAAGATTAAAAATAAAACGGCAACATGTATTCTGAACAATTTGCAGGCGGTTTTTAGTAACCTTATCTAAACATAAAAAATAAACTATATTGCAGTAGTAGTATATCGGCAAGATCAAAGATTCACAGAGTTTTTTTCTTATTTTGAAATTGAGTATATACCTGTTTGCATATAGGACCTTCATCCTCGCATAACTTCTCTGCAGGAGCTTCCCAACATGTGCCCTAAACCTTAAACCAACATCAATACACAACCCCAAATTTTTGGCACATCCTGTAAAGTGTAGATCAACACCATCCAGCCTAAGGTTAATTTGTTGTTCCAATCTTTGCCGCCGCCTCTCTGAGCAAAATAAAAGGACCTCAGTCTTATTTGGATTGATCTTTAAGTTATGGTCTTTAGAGTAGGTAAGTATCGCTTCAAGATCAGCATTGAGAGAGGTAGTGGCAAGATTTGGTTCATCGGGATCAAAGCAATGGAGTAATTGAGTGTCATCAGCATATGCCTGTACATGCGAATTGGCAGCTGTCTGGAAAATGTCAAAAGTGTAGACTAAAAATAAAAGTGGCCCAATTATGGACCCCTGAGGGACGCCGGACAATATTCTTCTCGTTGAGGAATATTCATTACCAATTCGCACCGTCTGGTGTCTCTCACAAAGGTATGATCTAAAAAAGGAGACTGATACCTCATCAAACCCCAAATACTCCAGCTTTGCGCAGAGCAAATCGTGATCTAAAACATCAAATGCTTTAGAATAATCAAGTGAGACTGAAATGACCGCCATGCTTTTGTCCAAAGCCCTAATGACGTTATCAATTAAATTAAGCAAAGCAGATGTAGTGCTATGGCCTTCCCTGAAACCCGATTGATGTATAGGAAGTAGACTATTATTTTTAAGATAACACAGGACCTGTTTATGAACAGTCCTTTCAAGTACTTTGGAAAGGACAGGAAGAAGGCTAATTGGTCGTAAGTCACCAGCATTAGTCGGATTTTTAACCTTGGGTACAGGACAAACTATAGATTGCCGCCAGTATCTGGGAAAGTAGCCACATTCAATGCAGGAATTAATTATGTGAGTCAAGGGATTCAATATTATGGGTAGACTAAGCTTAATCATAAAAAGGGTGAGATCATCACATCCAGCTGCATTGGAATTGATACCATAAACATGATTCCAAATAGTCTCAGGCTCGACCAGAGTAAAACAAAATTTTATATCAGCATTATATTTATTAGCTTCATAAAATGCCTTTCTATCATTGCAGTTGTTTGTTTTTTGAAACACACTCATGAAATAGTCATTTACTACATCTGGCTTCATTTGATCAGGAGAAATGCAGCCACCTTTTGACTCTGCCCCAGCATACACATTCATCTGTCTGAGGCCCTTCCAGAGGCGTCCCATATTCCGGTCACGCTGTAGAAATTCTAGGTAACCCATCTTCTCTCTACGAACAGATGCAAGAGTAAAGTTCCGAAGCCGCTTGTATGCATCCCAGGACTCAGGGGTCTTATTGATTCTATACCTAGACTTTGCTTTGTCACGCTCTTTCATGATTTGCCTCAGCGTAGGTGTAATCCATGGTGCAGGTGGCTTGTTCACTCGTACGGTTTTAAGGGGTACATGATAGTTAAAAAGGGAGGATAAATGTGATGACAGAAAATTTACCTTGTTATCTATATCCGTTTCATAATAAATATCATCCCATGGTATATCACACAAGTCCTCATAAAAGAGCTCCTGATTAAAATCACGATAGCTGCGAAACGTTACAAATTTTTGTTTATTTCTCAGTGTTGGTAGTTCAAGGTTACAATAGGTCAATCTATGGTCACTAATGGGTTCAGCAGCAATTGTACCAGAGCTAGAGAGAACATCAGAATTGTAAAGAAATATAGGATCCAGCAATGTAGAGACAGAGGGCGTAACTCTAGTTGGTTCATCTATAACCTGGGTAAAACCTAGAGAATCAAATAACTGTGATAGAGGGTTTGCTAAATTTAAAAAGTTTACATTTAAATCTCCTAGGACAGTTACATACTCATACAATGGTAAGATCTCAGGCAGTACATTGTCAAAAGCCCGCACACATTCCGGAACATTATTTCCCGTCCGATAAACTACCCCTGCAATTATAGTAACTTTACTATTTATTTTAATTTTAACCCAAATATTCTCTAATCCTTCAATATGTATTGCGTTATCCAAATTTACAATTTCGCTTTGGAAAGTAGTTTTGACGTAGATTCCCACGCCTCCCCCCCGCCCCACTACTCGGTCGCGTCGAAAAAACCTATAACCATTCAGGCCAATCATATCAGATGAAACATCGGGGTTCAACCAAGTCTCGGTAACGGCTATAACATCAAAATCATTACCACTTACCAGGTCTACAAATTCCTGAAAACCAGTAAAAATAGATCTAAGGTTAAGATGAAAATTCTTAAATATACAAGAATTAGTCCTAATATTATTCATAACGTCTCTTTGTACTCTATACAGGTTCACAAAAATAATCTATTCTTTTATTTTGTTCATTAATTAAACGTAGCAGCGAGGGACATTGTCTACCTAGGGCGTTATGGCTAAAATCAAGGTTTGGGTTTTGTACCTTACTGCAATTGGCACATTTCACAATTGCTGATTGACAATTTTTATACGAATGAGGGCCTCCACCTTTAGAACACACCTTTTCTGCATTACAATTTTTTGCAAAATGATGAAACCCCATGCAATTGTAACATTGTAAAATGCTAACATGGTTAAAAACACGGCACCTAGACCATCCTAATTTTAACCTTTCTTGCTTTAGCAAAAAACTGTGAGTTTTGGAGTCCAATTCTAAAATTAAGTCAATATTTTTGTACCTGTTTTCAGACTTTTTTAACACTTTTATGCAAACATTGTTATCGGCGCCAAGATCATTCCATTTCACAATTAGTTTCACAACATCATCATCCGAATCATCAATACCTATGTCATCGCTGTTTATGTTTACGACTCTTAGTTTAGGACAGTATATTTTTGACCTAACTGACCCACCAACTTCTTACGTAAAGTATCTATGTCCTTCCTATCGGTACATCAATGACAACGCCACCATTTGTGATTTCTCGAAACTTTGAGACATTAATATCTACGGGATCTACCTTTTGCCTAATATCCTTTTTTGTCAGCTTACTGTTTTGATCATTCTTCGGTTTTACCAACAATACTGATTCAGGTGTATTTCTTTTTACAACTTCGGCAAAAAGCTTTCGAGGGCGTATGTCTGTTGTATGACCATCCTTTAGCTGCTTTTCCAGACTATCTACTTTGATAAGCAATTCCTTGTTTTTCTCCTCTAGAAGAGCTATAATTTTGTCCTTTGCAGCTGCATTTTGCTTTTGTTCTTCCGTAACTGCTTGATAAAACAAATAGAAATCGCTTTTATGCTTATTGCACTTATCACAATAAAACTTCAAATATCTGCCACCTCGTAACTGCAAGACTCTGACCTCTGAAGCAGAAACCATATTAGCTACTTCAGTATGACATAATCGCGCCCTACATCCATCGCAACTAAATATTTCAACCTGGTCGCTAGTTTTCTTGCAAACATCACACTCCATGATCCTCAGGAGATTTTAGCCCGAGATATGGCAACGCTGTCGCCTGTTTCTTTGGAACCACGTTGTAAACAATGCAGGAATGTAATGTTTACTTTCTTAAAAATATCGAATATTTCCGAAACTTTTAGTTCCTCGGGTAATGCAGACACTTATAGATTACCGGATACTAATTTTATGCAATAAATATTTCATTAACTTAGAGAAAACACCGAAAACTTGCGCACAAAACAAGAAAACATCTGAGATGTTGCCAGATGTACTGCAAAAAAAAAAATAATTTAATAATAATATATATATTAGCAACATTAATAAATATATCCAAAATTGAAAGTTTTTGTTGTTTGCTGACAATCTCAAAGTGTTTTCTAGAGTTCACTCTGTAAATGATTGTGTGTTAATACAGGAGGATATTGACCTTCTCTCGGTATGATGTCTCTTAAATGGTTTGACTTTTAATTTGAACAAATGTAAAGTAATGCAGTTCTTGCGTTAGAAAAATGTTATTGATTATGACTATATGATAAGTAATTCTAGTTTTAATAATGATCTTGCACTTCTGATGTCATTCTTGGAAGAGAGGCGGATTATGATGCAACTCGGCAGTTCCAGATCTGAACAATATGAGATCAATATTGGATCAGCGCAGGGCTCGGTTCTGGCACCACTCATTTTCATTTTGTTTATCAATGACTTGTCCCTTCCAGGAACAACCATCAAGTTTGCTGATGACACAACAATGGGAGTATCAGCAATGAATGAAAAGTCCCTTTTGCAAAATATATCACTGGTATGCAACAACATGAGTCAGTGGTGTACGCAAAATAGACTGATCCTTAATAAAGAAAAGACGGTGACAGTTCACTTTTACCATCTCAAACCAAAAGTAAATATAGAGGACAGTGCTGATATGGTTAAATTTTTGGGTTCTTACCTAGACTCCAGAAATACTTGGATTCCACAAATATATGATATATGCTCTGGGCTTGGTAGGGCATATTTTGTGATACTGAAACTAAAGCAAACTATACCCGCAGGCATGCTTCTAAATTCGTACTATGCCCTGGCTTACCATTACCTCACATATTACATCATGCTTTGGGGCCAAGCCTCCGAAGTGAACTGGGTTTTTGTGTCGCAGAAGCGTATCATCAGATTAATATTTGGGTTAAAGCCACTACAAACATGTAGGGACAGACACATTTCAAAACTGGAAAATCTTAACAGTCACATCGATTTATATATTTAAGTGTGCTCTTTATGTTTTTTGCAACAAAGATAGATTCCCACAAAACCAGCACTATTACGATTACCCAATACGTAATGCATCTGCACTGACAGTGCCAAACCACAAAACAACACTTTTTGAGAAGTCACCGTACTATGCCTGTTTAAGAATCTATAACCGGATACCTGATGCCACGAAACGTCAAAAATCTGTGGGCCAATTTAGAAAGACTCTCTGAAACTATCTGTCTGAGAAGGCGTTTTACTCCTTAAAAGAGTTCTGGGACCAGACCTGAATAATGTACATATATAAACTGTCAAAATTTTAGTGTGTGTTAGGTTTTAAATAATTTTACTTTTTATTTGTTCAATGTTAAATGTGTTCTTGATTTTAAATTAGTATTTAGATATTTTTAAAACATTGACTTGTTCTATATCATATTTGTGATCTTAGGAACTAATAAAATTAATTTGAATTTGAATTTGATAATCACATTGAAATTATTGTAAATATCTAACTTAATAATCACATTGAAATTATTGTAAATAAAGCTTTAAACTGGGTTTTATGCAGTGTATACTTACCGACTTCAATAATATTAATTGTTTTAGAATATTATACTGTTCTTATGTGAGATCTATTCTTGAGTATGCTTGTCCTGTGTGGTCTCCATATTACAGAATCTATGTTGACCAGTTGGAAGGGTGCAAAATAGTTTTTAAGATTAATAACTAGTACTACTAATGTTTATATTATGGAAGGTATTTATTTTATATATAATGTATATATATATATATATATATATATATATATACTAATGTAATATTTATTGGTTCACCCACTGTAAGGAACAAACCGACGTTAAATAATTTGTTAGAACAACAAAACAGTATGATTCAAAGTTCCATTAATAACATAACCAATGAAACAACTCATTTCATCGACTGCAGCAAAATATTGCAGGAATTTTGAATTCAAGACAATGGTGAAGTAACCGCTAAAGGAAGATTTCGTGTCTAAATTATATATACAGTAATTACATAAATTAAAGAACAGTAGCAACTCTCACAAAACAGGTAAACAGCAACGCAAACAACATATAATTTTTTATACCCTCGACTGTCGCAGCTAATAACGGAGATATAGCAAAACATCGAAGCGGAAAGCTGTTAGTTTACCATATTAACATTCAGAACCTTCCCAATAAACTGAACCTGTTAGAAGCTCTTCGCAAAGAAAAGCAACCCCACATCTTGCACCTATCAGAAACATGGATAGCTAACAATGCAACTGCAAGTATGAATATCCCAGATTATACACTGCAAACCTCTTTCTGTTGTAACAAACACCTACATAGAGGGACCGCGATATACACGGATAACCACCTAAACGTCAAACCAATTGAATGTATAAAGGATTTTGATGTGGAAATGCAGATGGAATGTTGTGGGATAGAACTGGTTCTAGAGTCATTGAAAATAATAGGGATAACTATATACAAACCACCATTAGGAAATATCGAAATTTTCCTCAATCAAACCTCAAGTCTTCTTGAATATTGTTCAAATAGTTGTCAAAATATAATTATATGTGGTGATTTAAATATCAATAGTTTGAAAAAAGACGAATACTCTTTTAAATTGTTAATAAACTTACTGGACTCATTCGAACTAAAGAACTACTGCACTGGACTGAAACTGGTAGAGTTCATACATGAAGAACTCCAATCAGGACATGTTGTTGGTAACTAAAGAACCACTGCACTGGACCAACAAGAATTTTTACTTCGAAAACGGGCAAAACTAGAAATACGTCAATTGATTATATGATAACGAATATGGACGATAGTTTTATGCAAAGTGCAATTTCGGAGCTGCAACTATCTGACCACACACTGCAAGAATTATTGATTACTATCAAGCCACAAGAAATGACCATTAAAAACGAACAAATAAATAAAAGATCCCTAACTAAAAAAAATTTTAATGATCTGAAGCAGAGACTGACACAAGAAAATTGGAGTGGTATCCAAGTGGAAAAGATCATTAAAAATTTGAAAAACAAAAAATCAGTTGGCACTCACGACATTTCCATCAAAGCCCTAAAAGCGGTTTGCAGTGAAATTGCTCAACCACTTTAGATATTGATAAATCAATCCATGGAAACAGGCAAATTTCCAAAATTGCTTAAAACGGCCAAAGTGATTCCGCAATACAAGAAAGGCGAACATACAAACATAGACAACTATAGACCAGTGTCAATTTTGAGTGCTTTCTGAAAGATATTGGAAAGAGCCATTTACGACAGACTTGTAAATTTAGCTTTACTGCAAGCATCAACACGATTTTAGAAGCGGAAGATCCACTGAGACAGCAGCAATCGAACTGGTAGAGTTCATACACTAAGAACTCCAATCAGGACATGTTGTTGAGGGTATCAAAAGCATTTGATACCCTCAACCTCAAAATTGTTCATCACAAACTTCATCAACTGGGAATAAGAGATAATGCTCTTGCACTTCTAATGTCATTCTTGGAAGAGAGGCTGATCATGGTACAACTCGACAGTTGCAGATCTGAACAATTGAGATCAATATTGGAGCAGCACAGGGCTCAGTTCTGGCACCACTCATTTTCAGGAACAACCATCAAGTTTGCTGATGACACAACAGTGGGAGTGTCAGCAATGGATGAAAAATCCCTTTTGCAAAATATAGTACTGGTATGCAACAGCATGAGTCCATGGTGTACGCAAAATAAAGACAGTGACAGTTCACTTTTGCAATCTCAAACCAAAAAGAAAATATAGAAGACAGTGCTGATGTGGTTAAATTTTTGGGTTCTTACCTAGACTCCAGAAACAGCTGGAGTCCACAAATAGATCATATATGCTCTGGGCTTGGTAAGGCATATTTTGCGATACTGAAACTAAAGTAAACTATATCTGCAGACATGCTTCTAAGTTCGTATTATGCCCTGGCTTACCGTTACCTCACATATAACATCATGCTTTGGGGCAAAACCTCCGACGTGAACAGGGTTTTTGTGTCGCAGAAGTGTATCTTCAGATTAATATTTGGGTTAAAGCCACTCCAAACGTGTAGGGATAAATTTCAAAACTGGAAAATCTTAATAGTCACATTTAATCTTTTCTTTATTGAGGATCAGTCTATTTTGCGTACACCACCTACTCCACTTCTCTTTGTATTTCTCTACATCTTTTGTGTATATCTCTTCTTGTTCCTCCGCAGCATTTTCAATTGCTACTGAGTGCCGTTTAGCTCTATGAAGTGCTGTGGTTGGTTATTTCTTTTAGCTCGCATTGTTGTTCCGCGATCATTCCACGTAATTCGGTAATTTCATCAGTCTCGCCATTTTCGCTATCATTACAAAAGTTCTTGTAGAAGTCGCTGCAATAGATTTTGTTGTTCTTAATCATTGTTATTAATTTTCTATCTGTGCAAGTCCTATGCAATATTATTTTGCATGCTACCCAATAATAGCATGTCGTATCCTTTTTACAGCATTCAAACTTTCCCAAAGATTGCTTCTCACTCATTTTTGCATCATGTGGTAAACCCCCAAACCCATGCAAATCAATCTGTTTTTTATCTGTGAGCTGGTTTTTGTCCATGAAAGTGCTCAGGGATCATCAGGAAATTAAATATAAGAACGGAAGATTCTGAACCTAATCTCAGTGGTTTCATATCTAGCAGGGAACTGATGTAATGTTTGTTATTGTTTATGCTGGTGTGATATATATATATATATATATATATATATATATATATATATATATATATATATATATATTGTCTTTAATGTATTAAACAAAATTTCTTTTCGGAGAATTTTTTTATTTACAATTTTTATTTTTCAGTTTAAGAGACATAATAATTTTAAAATTTTTCGTTTCTAGAACATTGAATGCGGTGGTGTAAATATTTAAAACTAGCTTTTAATTTTTTTTTGCTATAGAAAAGCCATTGGTTTTTCAACTTGCTATGATGTTTTAAAGTTTTTCATATCATCTCTTAACTTCTGTCCTCCTTAACTCTATTAATTTTTATAATAACAAAAAAGTATCTAAACCATTTATACGTTCTTCTAGCTCTTACCTTTTTTGAATATCATTAAAAAAAAACTCTTTTTTTTCACCACATATCTGGTTGTGCTATCTATGCATATTTAAAGAAAATCAGCTATACTCATTGTCAGAAACTAAAATTTTTGGTAAAACTTAATATTATATTTTTAAAATACACAACTTTTTCTCTTTTCCACTATGCACTTCTCTCATTGACACAAGAAATGTTTTGTGTCAAGAATAAAGGTATTTGATATTTTCAACATTCATTAAGATTTATAATAACCAAAAAACCCTGATGAAAAGATAGATCCCTAGGGCTGTATGTACCTCAGAGCACAGCAAAATTTATTTTATGATGAATTACACATTATACGCTAAATTTTAAGGCAATGTATTCAAGCAAGTCAAAATTATCTCTTAATCCTTGGGTAGAAAAGGATTCAAATTGGCGTCATTCTGCTTTTTTTTCTCATTATGCTTGTGGTAGAACTACACCTGACAGTTCAGAGCAAGAGAAAACCATCCACTTTTGTATACAATGTTTTTGATATGTCTAAAAGTAAAGCTTGTAGACGCCGTTTAAAATATAACTACACACCCTATATATTATATACATAAAAAGTCAACCAAAACTGCGGGTGTTTGTTAGATTACTTTTAGGTTTTTACGATTTGTAACTAGCATCAATTTTGATAAAATACATAAAGTAAATTAGGTTACTTAAAATCATTTTTAAACTACTTAAGTATTTTTAATATTCAACTACTTTTGAAAGACTTAATTATTTTTGAATACTGAATGAAAAGTACTTATACAAAGTACTTTAAGTAGAGTAAGATTTTGCAGTACATTTTTTAAATAATAAGTAAACCTTATTACTGAATACTGAATACATTGTCTCAAGTAGCATTATTTCAATAAATACTTTAGTAAATTACTTACAAAAGTACTAATTGTTTTACTTTAAGTACATTTTTGTATTCAGTACCTCAGCTCTGGCATAAGTTGTATATTTTGTTATGGCAAGTGCTACCACAGTTTCCACAAGATTGTAATGACTGCAATTATGGCAGCGAGTCATATACTCAAAGCATCTACATACAGCCCAAAAATGTATTTGGATCACTTTTTGTTATTATCAGTTTAATTTGATTATCAAGGGTTATAATGCCCTGATTTGGCTGATTTGGCTTTCCAATTTTAAGTTTTGGTTTCTTTTGTTTGGTATTGTTGTTACAAAGTTCTTGGTAATTTTAGGTTCAAGGTTTGACTTTAATTTCCTTCCATTCTCGTTTCGGCACTGAATGGACTATGGCCCCTTCTCTGGCCTCCTTCATGGCCTTAATTCCAATACCCAAATCAGCTGCATTTACCTGCTGCCTTATAATTTTCTCATTTTCTCCGCTGTCATATGCTTATGTATGCTTTACAACCCCTATTCCAGCTATTTAGGATGCTAGTATAGCTTCCTAAACGATTTGATTCCACTTTCTCAACATCACTCACAGTGTTACTGATTTTATGGCCTTTAAGAGCCCCGATGTTTGTTCAATCACTTGATCCGTCTTTTTTTCCAATTCGGTTATTTTCTGAATTAGATTTAGATTATTTGCAACAGTATTCATGCAATTGTGCAATACCAAATTCCCACTATGTTTCTGCCGGTATTGATTTTTAATTATAGCTATATTGCTTAATTTTTAATTGCTGTAGAGAT
Organism: Kuschelorhynchus macadamiae; assembly: GCA_030620095.1. NCBI lineage: Eukaryota > Metazoa > Arthropoda > Insecta > Coleoptera > Curculionidae > Kuschelorhynchus > Kuschelorhynchus macadamiae. The sequence goes on from JAUTXW010000226.1 coordinate 660,366, forward strand.
CATTTAACATTCTGAGACGTTCCCTTATTTCACTTAAGACCAGGCTATGCCACCTCATCCCCCTATTAAAATTAGAAATAAGCTTCTTTATTGGAAAATAGTCATTATAGTGATATGCAAGTACATCGACAAACAAACTGGCAGCACTCTTCAGGTTTTACAAAAGACTAATCTGTACTATTTAAAACCTGAAAAAGCTTGTCTGTGTCGTTTCTTGTTATTGGACGATGCCAACTGTTTGTTTGTAAATGATCATGGTTTTCTTTATTAAAATATATATTTATTGATAAAGTAAGATGATCTGATATTACTTCTTCTGATGCGTTAGTTGTGAACTAGAACATATTCGGGAAATTAACAAAAATAAAGGTCCTGGTCCTGATGGAGTAACCCTATTTGTTATTAAAAACTGTGCTTTTGCATTATCAAGGCCATTATGGATTCTTTACAATAAATATCTCGGAGCAGGAGTTTTTCCGAACTTTTGGAAGCTATCTTTTGTCTGTCCTATCTATGAAAAAACTGGCAAAAAATCTGACATAAATTATCGCCCAATCACTATGATGTCACATTTTCCTAAGATCTTTGAATCAATTGTTAGCAAATACCTTACATCTTCTTTTAATAACTTTTTGTCAAATAAACAGCATGGTTTTATTAAAGCACGGTCAACATATGAGCAAACCATTTCTAAAGCCCTTAAAAATGGTCCCGTTGTGGATTCAATATACTCAGATTTTGAAAAAGCATTTGATAAGGTTAACCTCCATATTTTAGTTCAGAAACTGAATAACTATGGTATAGGTGGCATGCTTATAAGTAGGCTAAAGTCTTATTTGTTTAATCGTAGGCAAAGTGTAAAAGTTGATATTTATCTCTCTGAAGATTATGATGTGACATCTGGGGTGCCTCAGTATGGTCATCTAGCACCTTTACTCTTTAACATTTTCATAAATGATGCTGTCGACTGTTTCCACCATAGCGAATATCTACTATATGCCGATGACTTGAAAATATATAAGGTTATTGTCTCTCCAGAGGCATTACAATTGTTACAGCAAGAACTCTTCTGATTTGAGAACTGGTGTAAATTAAATCTGGTGGGATTAAATATAAGTAAATGTAAACATATCAAATTTAGTAGAAAGCTTATAGATAATCCAAATTTATATACTATTGAGGGCAAACCTATAGAGAATGTCAATCTTATAAGAGATCTAGGAATAACATTTAATAGTAAATTGACTTTTGCAATCACATGGACAATATTTGTAATAAAGCTTTAAAAATATTAGGGTTTGTAAAAAGACATACCAAAGATTTTAAAATTATACGTATCCCTGGTTAGATTTATACTTGAAAGTAGTACTCCTGTGTGAGCACCATACTACTCATTTTATATTAATAAAATAGAACGTGGTCAGCATAAATTTTTGAGCTATATTGGTGGTAAATTGGGTACTAGTGGTCATGAGAGTATTAATTATGACAATGTAATGCATTTACTTAATCTAAAAACATTGTATGAAAGACGCTGCAATTTTGATCAAATTTTTATTTACAAACTCATTAACAACCAAATAGCACTGATCTGCTAACATCTATTAACATTTATGTACCCCCTATCTCATTGCGTTATTGAATAGTAATATCCATAAACAACACTCTGTTTTTCTAAGACCTGTAATGCCTGGTATCATAATCATAATCAAAAGCAGAGAACATTTATACATGATAAACTATAGTCAAATTTTACTCAGTCATTATGAGTGAGAGTATAGTATCTTTCTTTGAACAACATCAAATTTCATCACACGATCAATATGGTTTCCGCGGGAGGTTTTCTACATCTGATGCAATGTGTAGATCTAAGTATGTGTGGGAATATTTTGAGAAAGGTCTTGACAATGAATGTTGGCTCACCTCCGCCTTCGACTATGTGGACTATAGTGTTCTGCTCAGTAAGATAGAACACTTCGGTGTTAGAGGGAAAACTCTTGATTTAGGTATTATCTTAGTAATCGACACCAGCAAGTTTTAATCAATGGTGGGTGAGCTGAGCTCATCCTAGCAAATAAAAAGGGATGTGCCTCAGTGGTCTATATTGGGATGCCTGCTTTTTCTTATTTTCATTAATGATTCCCCATGTTCAATCACATAAAACTAGGGTTTAAATTTGCTCTTTGCTTGCAACTAAATCCTTGTTTATCGTGGATTGAACATATTAATACTATCTGCAATAGACTTTTCTTTCATATATGCATTACTTAGGATACGTTTTACGACCAGGCAAACCAGGCTGCTTTGGTAGCATACCATGGCTTATTCCACTCAAAAAATAAGCTATAGAATACTGGCTTGTTGTATACAACTAACACTAATTTCCTTAGGGTATTTTTGAAGCAAAAATAGTTTTAAGCATCTTTTTTGAACATTCCATACTGACTCTCTGTGGTCAGAGTTCATGACTGTATATGTTACGTAAAAAAACACAATCACCAACACATCATAGTAATGTTAGGATTAAACGATGAATAAGACGGATATTCACTAAACTGCACCTAATAATTAATGATAATGGGAATTATCAAGGTACCATTTTAAGTATTTTCGCTATGAAAGTGCCGACAAGTTTAGATTTTTCGGAACACATACAAATGTTAATAAACGAAGAGCATAATTTTACATCTCCACATTCAAACTAGTAGAAAAACCGCGTTGCTCGGAGCATATATCAACTGAATAGTACCAGAAGGTTGTAAAGTTACTACTTTAAGTCCTTTCAGTAACAAAAGTGTAATTCGACAAGTTTCGATTTTTTGGGACACTTTAAATATAACAAAAAATGAAAAGCATAATTTTAAATCTCCATCTTCAAACTGGTGAAACACCGCCTTGCTATGGACTCAAGCCTTTTCGGCAACAAAAGTCAAATGCCGATTTTTTCGTGTATATGTGACTGAAAGATGGCAATAAATGAAAAGCATAATTTGACTTCTCCATATTTAGACTAGGGAAAAATCGTGTTGCTGGAAGCAGAGACCAACCAAATTGTTCTAGAAGTTAGTAAAGGTAATATCTTAAGCATTTGCGGGGCACATTAAGGATATAAAAGAAATGAAAAGCATAATTTTTCATCCCAACATTCAAACTACTAAGAAACTGTATTACTGAAGGAATTTTTAACTACATTGTACCAAAAAGTGGTCGAGGTACTTTAACTATTAAAATCAGCTTTGGATTTTGTGGGGTCACTTTAAAAAATATTAATAAATGAAAAGCATCATTATATGTCTCCACTTTAAAAGAATTAAAAAACCGCGTTGCGGTGGGCATAGAGCAACTACATTTTACCAGGAGGTGGTCAAGGTACTACCTTAAGTAAACTGTATTCATTTGTATAAGCAAAATTATTCGTTTATTGGTTCGGTGCTGCTAAGTTTATTTAAATTACACTAGTTATCTAGGTTTTTGTCACGCGGATAAAACCCACTTTTTTCACTACGTATCATTTTTGAGAAAAACATGAATATATAGAACTCGTAAAGAACGAGATTACGTTAAGGATAGTTGCTCAAAATTAATTCATTACTTAGTTTTTGACACATTAAACAGTCAAGTTTCAAGTCAACTTTCACTATTTTGTATTGTTTTTTCCACTTAAAAAAGATCATTTGAGTTGTTACTAGCATTTTGCTGTGTAGTAAACGAATATATCGTACCTTGACCACTTCTTGGTAATTTAGTTACAAAAATTCCTTCAGCAACGCTTAGTAGTTTATTTGTTAGGATGGAAAATTATACTTTTGATTTTTCTTATATATTTCAAGTGTTCCCAAAAATCGAAACTTGTCGGCATTAGACTTTCGTTAGTGAAAAGACTTAAGGTAGTGCCTTCACTACCTTCTGGTACAATTTAGTTGATATGTCCCCAGCTACCCGATGTTTAATTAGTTTGAACCTGGAGATCTAAAATTACACTTTTCATTTTTTATATATTTGTGTCCCGAAAAATTGAAACCGGTCGGCATTAGACTTTTGTTACCAAAATGACTTACTACCTGCTGGTACAATTTAGTTGATCTATGCCACCAGAAACTCGAAACCTGTCTGCATTAGATTCTTGGTACCAAAAAGACCTAAGGTAGTACCTTCACTACGTTTTGGTACATTTTAGCAGATATATGCCCTTAGCGACGCGGTTTTTCCATTAGTTTGAATGTAGAGATGTAAAATTATGCTTTTCGTTTAAAACATATTTTAAAGTGTTTCAAAAAATATAAACTTGTAGACATTTTACCTTTAATAGCTAAAATACTTAAAATGGTATCTTCATAATTCTCATTATCATTAATTTTCAGGTGAAGTTTAGTAAATATCCCTCATATTCATCGTTTAATCCTATAATTAGTTTCGACATTCCTCACAAAGTGTTTACTTCTTTGTAACAGCCAATATACAGATAGAATCTTAAATGTGAGCGATATATTTCGTTGATAATCGCATCGCATTTTCATAAGGCACCCACTACCACTTCTTGACACGATCAGGGCGTTGCCGGAATGGCGTTGCTAACATTACCATAGTCACCAACACAACATTCATTCAGACGCAAAGAAAATATTTTACACTCATAGAGCAGACTTCATTTCATAGGAATAACACTATTGGCATAGATCTATAAGATCTATTGGTACTTTCGGGCAACTGAATTCCTTACGGTTTAGAAAACGAATTTTAATTCGATGTATTGTATATGATATGCATTATATTTATTAAGTATGTCTGTATGTTTGTGTTAAATATTTATTAGTATTTATTTTACGGAATGGCTTGATAACGTCTCTATGAAAATGTATCTTTTTGTGATTAATAAACATAAATAAATCTCTTCTAAAAGTCGGTATAGATTTCCGAAGAAACACACCGGCATGCATATTCGTATCGGACGTACGTTATTGCACAACCGGAAATAAACGAACTTATGCGACCCAGGTTACTTAACGAACATACGTGATTGCACATTGTGTGCAAAATCAGTCGTCCTCCGATAAGGATACTTGGTGTTCTTTTTGTCTTGAAATAAGGTAGAAGTAGATGTCAGCGTGTTATTGATTTGTATTAATTTGTATGTAATTTGTATTATAAAAGTATAAAATGTGTAGTATACTTCCAGAAAATTATGATTACCACCATGTTAGCAGCGACACAATAAGAACTAAATTTAATGCTGAAAAAGAAATCGATGTAAGTATTCAAGTGTTATATCATGCCGTCAAGTGTAAAATTTTTGAGGTTAGTTATCGTGTCGTATTTTCGAAACGTTAAAGCTAGATTGAGAGATGACCCACACGGATTTTCTGGGGCAATTAATTCGTATGTTGCAGCTTACGATAAAAACGTAAATTCTTCATCCACCCTTATGAGTGGTCTATTTCAAATGTTCAAAGTTCCGCAATCCTTACCTTTGAGACCATGCAAGAAAACGCAAAGAAAAGGAAAAAAGATAAGTGTACAGCCAGCATCAGTGGCGCGCAGAAAAACGGCTTCAAAAGGAAAAAGGAGGTTACAAGCAGGCAGAAAAATCAAGTCCCTTGTGAATAAGAAGAAGAAAGCATCGCACGCTTTATATAAATGTGTGAAACTCAATATTGCGCTAGGAGGCAACAAGTTTTCCAAATAAACATTTTTTTGTATTTACTTTAGTTTTCAAAAGTTAACATTTTACTTTTAAACAAATGTTCATTTTATTCATTTTTATTTTTTGAACTTTATTCATTACCAATAAAAATAATAGTATGTCTGAGTATGTAGGGTATACAGTGGAAAAACCAATAGAGTCCAAAAATTGAAAAATGGGATTATCATTCAATACATTCGATCTGCTATATGTTTCGCTAAAAATACTACGAAAGTGTCGAGTTTCTATTGCTTTAAGCTTTGTTTTCTTTGTACTGAAAATTATACTTTTTGGCCTTAGTTGCTATTCCCCTGTACTTTTCATATAAAATGGCGTTTCTATTTTTAACCACATTGTAATAGGTTTTTTTATTTTAAATATATAATAGACTCAATGTCGATGCAGCTAATTGCCAATCGTATCGAACGAACGATATCGCACAGCTCTGTGCAATCACTCTCGTCCTTTATGAACCGTACTTCGGCATCTTCAAATGTGCAATTACTTACGTCCGATACGAATATGCCGGCATTCCGCTTTATAGGAATATACATATACAATGAATTATTAATTAATACGAACATTTTTTACAGGATTTTTACTTGCATATGCACCAGATGTTACTATGAGAGATTGGGCTTGCAGAGAAGCATTTTTAGAATTGAGACGTCGCGAAGCTTCTGGCGCACCATTAGTAGATCCTAATTTTATTCCAACAGAAAAAATGTGCTTGCCCTCTGATGAAGAATTGGGCGATACTGAAATTATTATTTAAATATTTTTTCAATATATTGTAAATAATTATTTGGTAATGTTATTAAATATAAAACATGTAGCTGTTTTGTTTGCCAGTCGGTTAATCAGAAACCACCTATCCATGTAACTTTACATTTTTCACAAAACCAACAGTTGTATAGTTGGCGCATTACCTTTCTGGAATGACGTCATTTTTGGTTATTTTTGTTTGATTTATGTTAACTGACAGTGACAAAAACATTTTGAAAAAATTCATTGTCGTTTCTTTACAACAGTCAATGCCGGTTTTGGTTATGTGTCTTTCAGAATATATTCGTCAAAATTGACATTGATTTGTGATTCTTTTTAAACTTTTGCAAGATGCCGCGAAGATATAATCAGCAATCACAGCTAATGGTTTTGAATATCTTGGCTTTTTTTCAATTGGAAAAAGAGCAAGCTAAAAATGGAATCCTTCCGCAAACTGATAATATAATTGAACGAGCTTCAAATGCAACAAAACTTAGCCATACAACAATCATAAATATTAAGAAAAGAGGAATAACGAGCGATGAATCCTTTACCTCCAGAATGTCTCAAAAGCAAAAAGAGGTAAAAACAAAAATTACAGATTACTTAAAGAACAAAATAAGAGATACGATCTACTGCATGTATGCGAAAAATGAATATGTTACAATGCAGACTTTGCTTAAAAAACTAAAAGAGATAAATGAATATTTTAATTTTTCCATCACCTCGCTAAGAAAATACGTAAAAAGTATTGGTTTTAAGTGGAAGAAATCAAATAATAGAAAATACCTGATGGATTTGCCCCACATCGTCCACAAGAGAATCAATTTCTTCAGGGAATATGTCAAAAATCAAAATCTAGGACAAGATGCTTATACCACCGTATTTATTGATGAGACTTGGATTTTTAGTAAAGGTTCGTTTAGAAACAGCTGGCAGGATAACACTATGTCTACAAGTTCTAAAAAAGCTAGTGAAGGTCATCGATATATTGTAGTTCACCCTGGATCAAAGGAAGGATTTATTAAGGGGGCCAGTTTAATATTTAAAAGTGGACTAAAAAGCGGAGATTATCATGACAATATGAACAAGCAAAATTTTGAAAATTGGTTTAAAAATCAGTTGGTACCAAATCTTCCTCCAAAAAGTTTGATAGTGATGGACAACGCAAGCTATCATTCCGGCCTTTTAGAGGATATTCCAAGAAAATCATGGACAAAGCAGAGATTGATTGGATGGTTAAAAGAAAAGAACATTGACTTCCCAGAGAGGGCCATGAAGGATGAAATATGGAGCATTGTAGAAAAAAATTGTAACATTGAAAAAACATTCTACCTTGACGAATATGTGAAACCTTTGGGCCACAAAATACTAAGACTTCCTCCATACCATTGTCAATTTAATGCTATTGAAATGGTATGGTCTGAGTGTAAGAGGAAATACGACCAATACATTGCTAGTCTGAAGGGGACACCATCGGAAATTTTGGCCATGTGGGAAAAAGCGATAAATGAAGTATCTTCAGAGCATTGGAAAAATTATGTCAGCCACACAGAAAGGGTAATCCAAGAAGCTTGGAAGGCAATACAGATATGTGATGCTTCAGACATTGCGCCACTTGTAATTGGTACCGACGAAGACAGCAGTGACGATGAAGAATTTAGTTCTGATTCTGGAGTAGTTTTTATTTTTAAAGTTAGTTATACATTAATTTCTCTCTTTTAGTTTTTAAAGCAAAGTCTGCATTGTAACATATTCATTTTTAGCATACACGCAATAGATCAAATCTCTTATTTTGTTCTTTAAGTAATCTGTGATTTTTGTTTTTGAAACATTCTGGAGGTAAAGGATTCATCGTTCGTTATTCCCCTTTTCTTAATATTTTTTCAGTATTGTCTGTAATTGAGAATTAAAATAATGTTGATGAAAATGGGTAACTGGCGTCAATTTATTACATTGCAAACAAAGAATAAGACTAAGATGAAAGAATTTATATTAGTAAAGTCTTATTTGCAAAATAATTTTAGTTTTTGAAGTTATAATAGTTATTTTTGTATTAAGTGTGCAAAATGAGGGTTTTTTTATGGCAATGATAGTGTTAATTTTTTGCCAGCCATTTTCGACAAGTTGCAGCGCTTTCTGTACAGAAAATGCCAATTTTAAATTCGCTTTAGCCAGTGCTGAATGCACCCCTCCTATCTACATCACTGCATACGTTTAGGTTAGGAATCATCGCTGAAATATAAATAATATAAGAAATACGTTATTTGAAACCAGCGTGACGTCATTCCAGAAAGGTAATGCGCCAACTATATTAGAACGATTTTGTAGGTGTATATATGAAATAAGATGAAATATATATTACCAATCCGATTCAAGTTAGGTGCAGTTTGAACAATAACTTGCCAAACATGTCAAATAAAAATTATTATAATTCTACTTATTAGTGCTCATACTACTTAAATAAGTCTTAAAAAAACATTCCACATAATAATTTAAAATAGAAAATTTAAAACTTAATTAGTGGTGGGCAACGGCCATCAGTTCTTTAATATACTATTAAAATAATTATACAGCTAACTGTACTGAAATGAAATATATATTACCAATCCGATTCAAGTTAGGTGCAGTTTGAACAATAACTTGCCAAATATGTCAAATAAAAATTATAATTCTACTTATTAGTCCTCATGCTACTTAAGTAAGTCTTAGAAAAACATTACACATAATAACTTAAAATAGAAAATTTAAAACTTAACTAGTAGTGGGCAGCGGCCATCAGTTCTTTAATATACTATTAAAATAATTATACAGCTAACAGTACTGAACAAACAGACAGAAATAAACGGAGTCTTTATACAGGAATGTTCACCAAGTGATTTTAGAGGTATTCATCGACAGAGTAGTATGCCTTTTAGACGGCAACTATTTTGATCTAGCAGAAAACAATGTATATGATTTTATTCCCTTTAATAGTTGGAGAGTTAATGAAGGCGTGTTTGAAGGTTTCCAAAGGTTTTTTTCTGCGTCAAAATGCTTTGAATGCTTCCCTACCCCCATACTAATGCATAAGAACCACAAGACATTGTACTTCATGACTACAGCATTCCCCAAAAGAAAGCAACTAGAACTCAGTTTTTTGCATGATTTATTTGTTCTGAGTTTGTGATCCACATGGATTCCTAGAAAATTTGTGCAGTTTACTTGCTCAATGGATGGTCCATTTATCTTCACAAGTTGTCTTCAATGGAGGTGTTCTTTGGGCAAATGTGCACAAAATTTGTGAAGTATTAATGGAACCTTGGTTTAATTGGAACTTAGAAACTAGGCGGGGGTAAGCGCGGACGGCGAGATTAAAGTAGGTTTACGTTGGTTTCATGGGTTCATATTTTTCTTTTTAATATTTTAAATTATGAGCACTGAATTTCGGTTGCTCTTTATTTAAATATGTATATTGAAGAAGGGCATCTGAAAAACGATGGACCCAACAGTGAATTTGAAAACATTCACTGTTGGTTTATAATGTGACTATAATAAATAAAGATTAATTCAAATAAATTTTAAAAAATATTAATATGATTTGAGGAATATAAACTTGTGCTATAAATGTTAATTATATTTTATGTAAAATATTGATATTTACGACTTGGCAGCACTCACATCTCAAAAACTGAGTTTTTAAGATATAAAAATGAAATTATAACGTGTTCAATTATAACAACAATAAAATTACAAGCAAAATTTGGTTTAGTTTGAAATTACGTACCTAACTATTTTCTTTTCTTATAAAAAGTCAAGCCATACTAACTTATATATTTAAGTGTATCATTTTAAAAAATAAAATTGTTTTGTTTTAGTTGATTTAAGTAAATGAATACAAATATATCAATGTTCATCACTTTTAATTTTGATTTGGTTGAAATATGTGGAATTTAAAATAACAGAACTTTAAGGAGGACAAATAGCGTCCTCCAGGGTATCTGTGGAGGGCGGAGCACATATTCCAATTCCAATATATGTTTTTGGCACTGCACTTCGCAACTTGCCAGATTGCTCCCCGTCCGGAGCTTACTCGCTTTATCCGGCGACCCTCGGAGCGAGATACACTTTATTCCGGTTTGGGGACGTTATCGGTGGGATGTCCGGATGGCGAGCTCTGAGCTCCCGGTCACCCCGTGTATTTCAAAATCTTTAAATTTGACTTTATTTAAAAACTTTCTAATGCATCTTGGCTTCCACTAGATGCCCCTTGAGAGTACTACTGGTCTCACGAGATAACCTTTTCTTTCAAGCTATCCCCTTACCCCTCCCACTCCCGCCACATAGCGGCCATTACGCTAATATTCTATGTAGAACTGCGGCAGACGAACGGGATAGAATACAGGAACAACTAGGCCTCACACGTTCACAGCGTCTGCTCCCTTTCTAGCGGGGTCGTTAGTTTCCACTCTGAGCGTTTGAGTCTCCCGCTTCCCCCCGAAATAAAGCAGCAAAACCGAACACGTGGAACCACTTATGTTAAAAACACAGAGGTCTACCTTCGACGAGACGAACCAGAAGACTGGAGCACATATTAGCCCAAAGGAGAAATATCCTCCTAGCTAGAGGAAGGTTGGCCACACTAATTTGCTGACATATCCAGTGTTGCCAATCACCGGGTAATTACCCGAATTGCGGGTATTTTTAATTTGGTCGGGTAATCTTATCGGATAGTGCCTGCCTATTCACGGGCAAACTGCGGGCAAAACATCAAAATATATACTTTTTCATTTCATCTAAAATAGGCGCTGAGCAGTGATTTTGAACGAAATATTTAGAATGGCATTAGTTGTAGACATGAGTGGTCTGGGTCCGGTGATAGTTTCGGATCCGTCCGCTCGTGGACTCGTTCCAATGGATTCGTTCACGGGTATATTTAGTTCCGATGTCTACGTTACGTGTGTTGAACTGTTGACTGCTCCATGTTTTTATATTCATTGCTGGATAGGAATTATGGGCCTAGCAAAATTTGATTAATGCGAACAAATTTCTGTAATAGAAGATGATTGATTATAAGAAGCACACATTAAAATATTTAAGGTTCATTAATAAATATAAATGTATTTTTCGTAAATACTATGTATTTACTATGCAGAGTTGCAGAATTTGTGTAATGTAAGTAACCAATATATGTATATGTACGTGAATAAAGAGATTCGAGACAAACACCTAATTTAAACTAAGGAAACACTGGTGCATTTTTATATTTATAGTATAAACGGATGCCCTATTCAAATTTTTTTAAACGTATTATTTAACTAAATTATCCTTTCTAATCAAAACATACTAATAAAGATGATTAATGACGCTTATACAGCGTTTCCAATTTCTTTGAGAGTGAATTATCTATTCCTGCTCCAAAAACATTCGATTTTATCCGTTGGCGTCAAATGATAATACCGGGGTACCCATATCCATGTTGAATGCAATTCAATTTGTACCGATATTTTATATTTTAGTCTGGCGAAGCTTTTATTAAATCTTCAAAATAAAACTGTTATTATTATATTTTATTATTCACTTTAAACTGCTGACGATTATAAATTGTCCGGTCATAACTGTGATTGTTGACATAAATATATTTACATATCTGCTAGGTGCTAAACCCTAAAACCACAGGTAAAAAAATATATTCTTTACGGTGCCAAATCGTACGATTAGGATAACAATTCCCCATCTTGTCAAGAACTTAGATCTACGCGGACTTAATCCAACCGCAGTCGCGGTGCTGCGAATGTTAACGTTGACATTCAGCCAGTGACAGCCTACTCGTGACTGGTATGAACCCGGTCCGATTTTGCTACTGGATACGTTCAATCGGACCGGGTCCAGTCGGAACGACATAAGTCTAATTAGTTGTTTCCAGATTGTTGGCGCGGATACTAGTACATTTAACAGATTGCTCTTCTTCCGGGGCCTATTCAGAGCTGGACTGGCCCTTCCTGATGATTTACACCTTATTCCAGTTTGTAGACGTTGTCGGTGGGGTGTCCGGATAGTAAGCTCTAAGCTCCCGGAACACCCCAGTTATTTCAAATATCTTTAAATTGTTCCTTCTTTATAAAACCCTTCTAATGCATCTTGGTTCGGCAGACGAACGAGATAGAATGCAGGAACAACTAGACCTCACACGTTCACAGCGTCTGCTCCCTTTCTAGCGGGGACGCTAGTTTCCACACTGAGCGGTTGAGTCTCCCGCATCCCCCTAAAACAAGGCAGCTAAACCGGACACGTAGAACCACTTATGTTAAAAACTCAGAGGTCTACCTTCAACGAGGCGATTCTGAAGACTCCATGGCATTAGTTGATCCTTTTTGTTTGACAATGATTTATTGCAACGCCATCTAAATTATTTCCACTCTACTTATATAAAAATTAATTTTGAAAATTTTATTTACTATTTTTATTCTACAAGCAAGATGGTGAAGTGACTGAAAACATAAAAGAAAGTTTGTTAATAAGAGGCGTATTCAGTTTTCTGCACCCGTTACACTTATATTTGACGTCATCAGTTGTTCACCATGCAGAAGTTCAATGTAATTCAAAGATTGGTTTCATTCAGCATTATAAATATGGTACTTCTACTATCAACTGTCATCAACGTTGCCCATACTAACAATGTCCCTTTCATCTGCAGAAGTAGAACGAGGTTTTTCTCAGCTGTCATTAAATAAAACTAAAACGGAATCGTTTGCATATTAAAACATTTGCGGCAATCTTAATTGTAAAAGATTTTTGCAAAAATTCTACAAATGGCATTTGCGGAATCCACCACCTAGGTTCTTAAATTTTATATTTGCTCAGATGAGTCTAAGTAGGTCTGATAGGATATTAAGCTGATACGAGGACTGTTTATTGGGATTATATTGTCAAACCGGCTTTTCTAGTTTGTTTATGTCAATACATATTTATTTGTTTTCTTACTTCAACCTCTTAAGTTTATTATGTATTTTAAGTATATTCTATATTTTACAATAAAAACGTCCATTTCTATTATTTTTATTTAATTTCCAACAGTGGCATATATAAGGGAGGTTTGGGGGTTAACCCTCCCCCCTCCCAGAGCTAGTTTTATTTAAGGTTAAATGATAGAAATAGTATACTAACTAAAAACCTTTTTATTTCCAGAGCCAGTTTTATTTACAACTAAAATAAAATAATGGTCTTTTTTTTGTTGATAATATTATTTACGCTCAATTGGACGATTTTTTATATGCAAATTTTCCTATTCGAGCATCATCAGACCTACAAACAACAGAGAGAACCTTAGTAAATAATTACACTCACAAATCCTAAAACAATTACTTACAAATAGAATAAAACACACTAAAGCACAACAAAACAAACAACTACTTATACATATTTGATGGACATTAAAATGAGGGTAAGTCTCACGTGAATAAACAAAATAAAATATTAAAAAAGATTCAGTCTCTAGACAGGATCGAACCCAGACCGCCCGAGCGAGACGCCGAAGCAACCACCCACAGACCACTGGACTAGTCGAACGAAACAACCAAAAACTCTCACTCTATGAATTAATGAATGAAATGAAGGTTGCCTACAATTATTATTACATTAAATTGTTAAATATTAGGGTTGGTTCAAAATTAAAAACATCGTTAACGCAAGTGAGAATGGGACTTTTTATAGCTTTGGTTATTTCCATTTTTTCTAGAAGATCAAGCTTTTTCCCCTTCGGACATTCATGTAAAACATCAACGTCAGAAATGGAAAATTCATGACCTGACTCCAACAAATGATTGGCAAAAGCTGAAGCAGTCTCAGTTACATCCGTATTTCTGAATTTGTTGACAAGGCTTAAATGTTCTCTCACCCTTGTGGAAATTTTTCGACCTGTTTGTCCCACATAGGTCGTGGAACATTCGCTACAATTTAGTGCATAAACCCCAGATCTGGACAATTTATCGGTTGTGTCCTTCGTCCTTACTAAATGTCTCTTGAGAGTATTTACTGTTTTGAATGAAATATTGACATTTTTAATATTTTTAAAAAATTTAGCCAATTGGAGAGAAATATTTCCGAAAAAAGTAATGCACTTGAAAAAATTTGTCTCATCGCTAAGTTTTGAATGTATGACAGTATAGGACATTTTGTACTTGTTTATAAATTTATAATATAATTTGGTGATGGACTCCAAAGGAAAACCGTTATTCATAGCAATCTGCATTATAATATCACGCTCCTTATTAAACGCTTCCCTTGACAACGGTAAATTACACAACCGATAGAAAAAGGAGTTGAACGCGGCAAATTTATGTGTGTAAGGAGAGTTTGAAGCATACTGAATAACATTATCCGTGGACGATGTTTTCCGGTAAACCTCAAACTCTATTCTACTGTGTTTCCGCGATAGTAAAAGGTCAAGAAACGGTAGTTTTCCCTCATCTTCCATTTCCAATGTAAACTCAATTTTAGCAACGAGTTAACGAATTGTAAAAACTCTTCCAACTGATTTCTGTTGCCATTCCACACAATGCAAATATCATCCACGTATCTTTTATATGCTGTTAGGAAGGAGGCAAAATAACTATTCATTATCCTGTTTTCCAAATTGTTCATGAAAACCTCACTCAGAAATGGTGACAAACAGGAACCCATAGCCAGCCCAGACCTTTGTCTATATAACTGTCCATTAAATTTGAAAAAATTTTGGTCTAAAACTAAGGTAAGAAGAGAAGTGAGGCCATCAACGAGTAACTGTGGCAAAGAAGATCTCGCCAATAAATCCCTTACCAACTGAATACAATCTGCGGGAGGCACACTAGGAAACAAATTCTCGACATCCAATGAAACTAATAATGCATTGTGCGGAATATCAACGTTTTTCAGGTGATTGGCAAAGTCGATGGAATTCCTGGTAGAATATGTGCTATGAAAACCCGTTACGTCCCTAAGAACTCTATTTAGCCAAGCTGAAAGCTTATAGCATGGGGAATCAATAAATGAAACCACTGGCCTCATGGGCGTGCCATCTTTATGAATCTTTGGCAAGCCATAAAGTAAGGGTGTTTTCGGGTTCGTAGGATATAATTTATCTTTAGTCATGTTAAAATATTCTAAGGTTGTTAGAAATGTGTCCAGACTACTTTTTAACGTAAAAAATGAGTTTGTTGGGTCTCTGTTTATTCTTTCAAAATCACCAGAGTTCAAGAAACCAATAACCTTGTCAACATAATCAGTTCTTTCCATAACTACCAAACAAGAGCCTTTATCGGCCTTGGTGCAAATCAGATCGTTGGATTTGATCTTATGTGCCAGAGATTTTAGGTGAGCCCTGTTGTAGTTACAGCCTGTGTCACTCGGACAATTAGAGTTCAGAAAATTTATTATTTTAGCCCGCAATATATTCTTGTTAGAAATGTCGGTCGTTTGAATAATACATTCGGCCTCTATAGCCAGAGTTTCTTTAATATCAGTATTGATTTTGTGGGAAAAATTATACTTAAGGTTAGAATTAAGTATATGTTCGTCTTGAGGAGTGAAAGTAACACCAGACAAATTAATAAAACGCTTGTGAAAACCAGAAAGTGTGCTTACCAAACCTAATCTGTATTCATCAATATTATTGGATAAAAGATAATTTCTTTTGAGCTAATTTAAGACAATGAATTTTCTTACCTAATCTCCTAAACGTATTCTCACCAAAAGACTCAACCTCATCTCTAAAGTCATGATCTAAAACTACAAATTCAATGTAGGATAGCACAAATGTTAAAGTTAGATAGAGATATTTGAGTTTAGAGTTTACTGAGTTCAAAGTTTTATAATGTTGTTTAATCTCTTCCTTGATCCAAACGGTCTGAGCTTTCTTCAATGCAGCTGATGGGGCCTTAGCATGAATCTTGCACTTGATTGTCACGAATTTAGATGTCAATTGAAATAGTAAGCATCGTTGAAGGAACCAAATTTTTAGCAGCAAGTTTTTCCGTGCAATTAGGTTCTTTCTGTATAACTGGACAAGTTTAGCCTGACTGGCATTATAAAAATCGAAGAAATTGTCCATATTGCTCAAAGAGATCTAGTTTTAATAACAAACATAGAAAAAGACTCCAAGTCTCGGTCTCATTAAATTATAAATTTACAATCTACAACAAACATGACACGTGTTTCGCCCTTTCGAGCATCATCAGACCTACAAACAACAGAGAGAACCTTAGTAAATAATTACACTCACAAATCCTAAAACAATAACTTACAAATAGAATAAAACAAGTGGTATAACAAGAAATTAATAAAACTTGCCTTTTTTTGGTACACTAATAATGTTTCGGGTATTCTGCATTATTACTTTTACAAGTTGGCCGCTCTAAGACTAATGCATAGGGAGCAAAAGTGCAAAGAAATTTTTGAAAATTACAAAAGTGTGAATTACTGAATATAGCTTAATTATTAGCAGTATAATAGCATAGCAAAATACATTAGAAATTGCTGCACAAATCTCGAAAGGGTGATATTGGCTGGAACTTCAGAATCTATCTGAATATTGTCCGTCGTCTCACAGTTCAACTGATGCTGTTATTATAAAACTCTGGGCACTCTGGAAAAAACAATAAGAACATACTATATTCTAAAACATTCAACAAAAATGGTTAGAGTTATTGTTTTCTTCAATTAGGTTGCAGAAAAGGCTCAGGGGCGAAAAGTTAGGTGTTTCAGGAACCACTCAGAAAAGCGCTTAGGCTAACATTGAGGACCTTTTCTTTTTTAGTCTTTTGATGTTTCAAAATCTGGACATTTTAAATCCACTTGCCATTGAGGATAAAAGCCGGTCATTTTTAGTCTCTAAACGGGTAATTTCCACAAGTTGTGTTGGCAAGACTGGACATACCCATAAGAACATTTTAAGTATTACATGGGAAATAAAATACCTACTTGAGTTTTGTATGTTTTCAAGAATTTTTACTCTTCAGTTTTTTTGTTCTGTTAATTATTTTTTTATCAAAACAAAAAAAAGTACTGTAAGTACAAGCACGTAGTCAAATGAGCGTGCAAACTAGGTCCTTAGTTCATTTATTGGAAGAGTAGGGCGTGGAAAAAAAACAAGAAAAAAAATAAATGAAAGTTAGCGCACCAGCTTGATGAGTTCCCAAACTAGAAAGGCCTCTAGATTTTATGGGCAAAAAAATGAACGGTATAAAAATCAGTCACTACAACTATTGGGCACATTCGGTGCAGTCCCCAAAAGTCGGTACTGAGAATCAGGATCAGTGCAAATGGACCTGAATATCTGGGGTAAAATACATCTCTGCAGACTGGTTTCCAATTTGTATTTAAAACATATTTTATATAGTACAATTTTATTTTAAGAATATACTTTATACAGTACAAACACGACATAACAAAATATACAACCGAAAGGCTTTTTTAGTCGCTTGTTATTACTGGGGCATAGTTTTTTTAATACCTTGCCCACCCGAGAACGAGATGTCGATATCTTCTAGAAATGGCCCTGATTTTGTGGATTAAATTTTAGGTTTGGATTATTTCAAGGTTACAGCTAAACTAAAGATTTTCTGCAAAATACGTTTCTAAGGTTACTTAAAGTTTAAACTCGTACATTGATTTAATTTAAACTCCAAACTAAAGATTTTGAGTTGCGGGAGAGCCGAAATGTCGTAAATAAACGATTCTTTTCTTTAACCGAACCTCACTTTTCCAATACAAATTTGATAATGTAAAATTTTGATTTTAGATGCATACTGAAAATAGCTGGGTATACCATAACGGAAAGCTATAAAACTTATATAAAATGCCAGTTAGATTTAATCCTGAATTTAAACTT
This sequence comes from Kuschelorhynchus macadamiae, assembly GCA_030620095.1. Classification (NCBI taxonomy): domain Eukaryota; kingdom Metazoa; phylum Arthropoda; class Insecta; order Coleoptera; family Curculionidae; genus Kuschelorhynchus; species Kuschelorhynchus macadamiae. The sequence continues at coordinate 678,656 of JAUTXW010000226.1, forward strand.
CAGTGTAGAGTCTAAGCTACAAATTAAACCTAAGCTTAAACACAAGCTATAAAACTGGCCGCTAAGAGTATAGGTTATGTTAAAAAACCCCTGTTTTAATATAGACTCGGATTATATTAATGCGCTACTTTGCGCTTTCTTTCCAGCAAACCTAACCGATCCCAATCGAACCGAATCCGCATTTTTATTAATTATAATAAAAGAAGTCATTCGCCTGACAGAGTAATCGGACGCATATGCGCTGCATCAAAAGTCGTGCACACAACACACAAACCAGGAATCTCATGCAGAACTTTTAACAAAACTTGTTTATACTCCGCGGAAAAGACAAATCAATAGGAATAGGAACAATCTGTGTTGTGATTAGTGGAAATCGATGCGGATATAAGGTTTTGTAACTATTAATACTTAGGTTACACCGGTATGTTAGTGTTGTCCTAAACCCGTTCACTATTGATCACTTTATCTATAAGTATACGGTACTTTGAATCTGATACTTTGTATCTGATTTAGTTAAGAGTGCGGTACATGATGGTGTAATGTGAACGGTTCTAGTCATTTATGTCGAATATTAGAACAGTCCGATATATTCCCGTCGGGACGTGATAGTCACCAATGGTAGTAGAACTTTAATAAGGTATTAAAAAAATAATGTAATATAGGTAGTTTAATCTTTTGAGATACATTTGTGATCATAGTTTTGAATATTGTTAGAAATTAAAAAATACTGGTTTAATAAACACAAAGGCGATAGTAATAGTAAGCGTTCATTTTTTAAAGTGCATTTTTTCAAGAACATATTTAACACCAATACCATTATATAGATTTTAATAACAAGTATATATTTAAATATAATAAAAGTTACTTAAACTACTCATGAAAAGACTACAACTAAAGAAAACTAGGGCTTTAATGGCTAACGTATATGAACACAAATCTTGTCTGACATTAAAAAAACAAATACATTTGAAATAACATACCGATACGATTAGTTTCGGATATCGAGTAATTGACATCGAGTAGAAAAACCTTTTTTTTCGGAATTGGAGGGTAAAAAATTTCCCCTCAGAGTCAGTTTTACCGGATACTTCGAATCCTTGCAAGTATCAGATACTAAAATATCGGATAGATACTATTCGCACACCACTACCCAGCTGACCGATTATCACCTCCCCGTGATACGTGCTCAGACGCTAGATTTTGACGCGTTGTTTGAACTTATTCAAAAACGTTCCTGACGAACGAGACCAGTGTCATTTCTCTTCTTACGCGTTTCCTCTTGAAAACATTTCGGAACTTTAGTACTGTAAAAGGACTTTATTATTTTACATGTGGATCATTGCACGAAATTCTTTACTGTCCCAATTAGGTTAAAATATAATTTTAATAAGACAACTTTAGTTAATGTTTTAAATCCGGTTTTCGATGTGTGATTTTATGACTTTAATGATGGTTTACGTCTTTAATGACCGTTTTATCGACGATCTTTAGCTGATCTAACGCTAACGGGACAGCTACATTTAACAGCATAGGTTTTGTTAAAAAAACCTTGTTTTAACATAGAGCTGGCATTTTGTTGGCGCCCTGCATATATTCGCCGCATTCAATGCTGAGTATCCTCAACAAAACTTGTTTATAATTTTACGGCTTCAATGATAGTTTATACTTATACAAGACCCTAAATTTCCCTCGCAACCCATCAATCACGGCGCTTTAGAGTGCGCGCATATTTCAAATCTGATTTTCTATGATTTTGAGATATGCTTTCAAGGCTTTAATGATGGTTTATAGAATTAATCATAGTGTTACTGTTGAACCTGAGCTAATAACCTAATGCTAACGGGACACATACACCTAATAGTATAGGTTTTGTTAAAAAAAATCTTTGTTTTATTATAGCCTGAGAATTTGGTCGGCATACCACCACGCGGTTTCTTTACAGCAAACCTAACCTAACCAATTCTAACCTAATCCGCACTTATATAAATTATAGGTTTTGTTGAAAAAAAAAACTAAAAAAAAATCATCTCCCTGTAGGGGGATTCGAACACATTCGCGCCGCCCCAAAGAGTACAGCCGGTATTGCACAAAGTCGAGTCCGTGTGCTAAGAAGTCCATGCTGAACTTTCATCAAAAATTCTTTATAGTCCGCTTTTCGCCAACAACAACCAATGAAATTTCACGATTTAACTTACGTCTACACCTGTAACAGCAACTGAAATCTAGCCTGCATGGCAGAATATTTTTTGATAATCTGTGGGAACTGAGAATAGAGATTAAATGAGTAGTTGTTCCGTGACTCTAGCGCTACTGTATCATATATAGGAATTGAAATATATATTACGTAACGTAGTGGCAGCTCGTGGCACCCAAAGCAGGTGAGTTCTAAAAAAAAAAGAAAAATGTGATGTTGGTAAAAATTTGTGCACCACACGAAAATTTGTTTTAGCCCATTCGCCATTTTGTAAAAAACTAAATTGCTTTTTATAACATCCACCACAGGATTACACTTTTGCATTAATTTATATAAATGGATTTTTAAATTTAATTTCGTTTAAGGGCTCCCGGTTTAAAAAAGGCTGCCAGTCGTGAGCTGAGCCCTTAGTTGCGCCCCATTCAATTTTTTGAAAGGAAAACGAAATTTCAAAGCATAAACCTTTTATCATAGAATTAAAATGTCACAATATTATTATATAAGGTCACAATAGGTATATAAATGTCACAATAAGTAATAAATTTGTCAAAATCAGTAAAAAGTGCCCCAATAAATAAAACAAGGATCTTAAAAATGACAACACTATAGATTCCCGCTCTGATCACTAGTGCTGAAAGTTTATTATCTAATAGCACCATTTAAAAAATATGCTGCCTCGCGTCGTAGCTTTATTTTTTATAAATCAAGTTAATAAGAAAATAGGTTAAAAATAATTAAGCAAAATAATAAATAACCCCAAACATTGTTTACTTTTTTCTATATATATATATATATATATATATATATATATATATATATATATATATATATATATATATATATATATATATATATATATATATATATATATATATATATATATATATATATATATATATATATATATATATATATATATATATATATATATATATATATATATATATATATATATATATATATATATATATATATATATATATATATATATATATATATATAATTTCCTTGTAAACTGAATATCCTCACTAAGGCTTTGTAAAATTCCTTTGTCTATAGATATCGTTGAAAACCCCGTTAAACGCAATTGTGTGATCGTATTTCTTAAATAAGTTTTAACGCGCTTAAGACCCGAAAAATACCTCTTCACCGACATACTTGTGGCAGAAATATTTAAAACTAGACAAAAGTTTGCAGGTTTCCGAAAAGATAATTTTAAAATCCTAGTATAATATTTGTAATATTTATTGAACACTTAAATTACAAACTTGTGTGTCCCTGTACAAAACACTAAGTTCATTTTTTAGCCGATCTATTTCAAAAAAATTTGAATACATTTTATAATCCTAGTATAATATTTGTAATATTTATTGAACACTTAAATTACAAACTTGTGTGTCCCTGTACAAAACACTAAGTTCATTTTTTAGCCGATCTATTTCAAAAAAATTTGAATACATTTTTAATAAACATTTAAACTATTTTCCGGGAAAATGTTTAACATATTCCGTAAATTTTGAAGAATCTACTAATGAAAGAAAACTTGAATCGTGGAGATTACTAAAACGAGTACTTAACTGAACGGAAATACAATTTATAATTTCGTAGTACAACATACCTAGAATTATGGTTTGCAAAATTTGGAAAAGTAAATCTGTGCACGCAAAAATTTCGTGATAGATCTTAGTCAAAATCGCAAAGTCAAAGTCCTGAAAATGTTTTAGAAATCTCTTTGACGTGTTTACTGATTCTGAACCAGCAGTTTTGTCGTCAATTATGGCTGGAAACACTAATATTAACTTGTCCCATTCAGTGGCAACTAAATCTGAGATTTTGGAACGTGTATACCAGCGCTTTTCGACTGATCGTGATGTCCTTTTCCCGACTATTTGATCAAGGACAAAGGCGCGCTTTGCTGAGTTATGAAAAAATGTTGATATACCTAACACAAAAAGTAATAAAATTCTACTTTTGTCGATTTGCTTAATGCCTTGCTGCAGCATAAGGATTAGCCTATAGGCAGAGCAGTGGGTAAACAAAGCCAAGTGGGCAGAAGATTTTATCCTTGCTTGAAGCCCATTTAGCTCATCAGACAACACTAGTCCCGTCATAGCACTGAGCCATTAATCTTTCTCTAAAATTATATGGCTCCAAAACGCTTCTTAACAAACTATAAAGAGCATCTACACTTCGATTTTCACTAACATCAAAAAACCCCAAAAATCTTTCATAAAGTCGCCCTTTGCTGACGTAACGAATAGTTATGGCACATTGGGAACGCTCTGTTATATCTGTTGTATCATGTGCTATTACACCAAAAAAAAAACAATCTTTATCATTGACTTCATTTCTAATAAAACCTGATAAATATTCGTGAATACAACAAATGAGTTCATTTTGTTCATTGTGTGTTCATGTTGACCTGTAAAAATATTGCTAAATTTTTAACAATGTTCCGTAAGTTCTTGATTATGTTTAATTAAGCATTTAAAAACCTCATTTTTTTTATTTTCATAATGTCCCAGAAAAGGCAGTTCTTGTTTTCCCAACGTAAGTGTGACATCAATTAAATAACTAATTAGAGATTGATTTTTGCGAACATTTTCATAGTATAAAATTTTGTTTTTTTCCCATAATGCGTCCTGAATGGTCGCCCTATTTTACCTAAATCGTACTACAACCATAACGTTTTGTATGTGCTCTTTAGAAGCCTCATGCATTTTAGTACTACGAGAGAAATTTTTTAAGTCCCTAAAACCTTCTTTTGAGCACCATGAATGTTTTGCTTTACCCAATAAAATCCACGCACAGCGATATAAACTCTGTTTGTATGTACTCCCGCAAAGCCATTTATAAGTATCATACCAGTAAGTTTGAAACGTTCGCGAAGTTTGCCGACCCACCCTCTTTTTTACGATAATAAAAATAAATAATGCAAAACCTTTTGCAAAAATGTGGTCATAGTTGTCATTTTTTATTCTTGTTTTCATAGCATATTCCAATAAAACCTGCTCTTGATCAGTTCGTAATCGATTTCTAATAATAATTAAAATAAATAAATGCAGAAACTGCACGTGTTGTAAAAATTCGCTCATAAAACACCATTTTGTATTTTAATTTCCACAACATAATCAAACATCACCTGCTGCCGATCAGTTTATGCTCAGTTAATTAAAAGCAACATCTAATCGGGTCTTAACATTTTCCCTATGGTACTCTATTACGCGAAAATATTAGTTTGTGTTGTACTAAATATATTAGATTAACCTCCAGAAAATTTACTTAAAGCGGGGCAAATCGGTTATTAGGCAACCCGCACATATATAGTATACCCTTCTCTCTCGCACATCACATTGCTTATGCAGGGGGAAACCATCAATTTTTATTAGCTAAATGTTAAATTTCCAAGAAAAAGAATTACCATGTATTTAGATATTACAAAACGACTGAACTATTAAGTTTAAAATTAATAAATAGATGTTTTCACAAATAGTCTAGGCACAGAAATATATTGGATTACTTAATAATGCTTTACCTACTGCAGAACTTGAAATTAGTTTAAAATTTTTTAAAATTCATTATTCATATACTTATCTTGTAATTTTGAAAATTTGATTTGCTTAAAGAGTAGATAGGAAAACATGTAGGAACTTCTTAAATTTGGTTCATTATTAAAACTAGGAATTTATGTATGTTCCAAAAAAATAAATATCCCATGTATCTAGTTATTTACACAGTTATTTTTTAATGTTAATACTGATCACTATGGATACAAATTGATACCTCGGTACGGGTATTTGTATTAATGCACCTGTTCTATTTTAAATTAAAACATTACTCCTAACAATAATACAACATATTTATTATATAAAAAGATAAGCCAACACTTAGTAGATCTCTAGTTTTTTTTTTCTTTATAAAGACTACGTGACAACACGGCAGCCGCAGAATGAAAAACCCAATACCAATTTGCGTTTTTTTTCTTCTTCCAATATTTAAGTTTTTTTTATAAGCACAGTCGACCCTGCACCTTGGTCCAGTTTGGAGGCGTTAGTAGGATATCCGGAAGCTCTAGGCTCCCGAATACCCCGAATCTTTCAAATACTTTAATAATTCCTCTTTAAATTTTTGAAATGCATCTAGGCTTCCACTAGGTGCCCCTTGAGAGTACTACTGATATCACGAGATGACCCTTTCTTTCAAGCTATCCCCTTACCCCTCCCACTCCCGCCACGTAGCGGCCGTTACGCTAATATTCTATGCGGCAGACGAACGTGATAGAATGCAGGAACAACTAGGCCTCACACGTTCACAGCGTATGCTCCCTTTCTAGCGGGGTCGTAAGTTTCCACCTGAGCGGTTGAGTCTCCCGTTTCCCCCGAAATAAAAACCGAACACGTGGCACCACTTATGTTCTGCATTCGACGAGACGAACCGGAAGACTGTGCGTTTTTTTTATAAGCACAGGGGAGCTGATTAGGTTAGAAAAATAGTGCATAAATCACACAAAAGGGAGTTCACACAAAATATCTTTATACAGCAAAAAGGTATAAAATATTTCAATACATGGAACTGTGTAAAATAACTTTCGGAACTAAAATAGTTCGAAAAAAAAACACATAATGTTAAAGAATAAGGAAAGCCGCCATTTAATACAAAACACAATATATAAAAGAGAGCAAGGAATCTTGCACTCCGTTGCTCCTGCCTCAAAACAGCAGTGTTTCGTTGACGAACGTATCCGTTCCAGTTACGTAGTATTAAATTTCACTGTATTATAGGTTTATTTAGGCAAAGTATAAACAGAAAGCAAATTTTCACGACGTGGGTTTAGAGTAGCAAGAGTATGCCCGTTTAACTTCACTGACGTCAACTTGTTACTCCCTCCAACTCAATCAGTGATGAACCGAGTTTTGGCCGTAAAAAACGTTTTAAGTAAAAATGGACTAGATTTATAAACTGTTTTCTTTTCTTTTTGCTACCAATATGAAACTATCTCTCTCTTTTATATATAATGGGAAGTGAAAATAGAGACTTATCGATATTTCAATGGATTATTTTACCATAATTACAATAAATAAGTCAAAAACTTCTTTATCCTGTTAGCAAAATCTTACCTTATGGCAATAGCAATAAAACCTGCTCTTGGTCAGATGATTTTTAATAATTAGAATAAATAAATCAAGAGACTGCACGTGTAATACAAAGTCTGTCATAAAACACCATTTTTTAATTGTGGCAACTTACTCTATTTCGGCAAAACGTTAGATTATGTTGTTAACCTAAACCGGTTATGTTAGATCTTTGAAAACCACGCGAAAATTTGGTTAAGTCCGTTGAGGTTTTCGTGAGACATTGGTTAGCTCAATGGTAGATATCGGATTTGCAATGAGAATGTCTCGAGTTCCAATCCTGGTTTCAGCAATGACTTCCTTGTTTTTTTGTTAGCAAAATATATAATAATTAATAAAAATGCGGAATAGGTTAGGCTAGGATTGGTTAGGTCTGTTGTAAAGAAAGCGCGTGGTAGCCGGGTAGCCCACCAACAAAATTACAAGTCTATATTATAGAAGTGGCTAGTGAGTGAGTGATTCGGTTCGCGTGATCCGATCTTTGATTTTAACGAATGACTCGAGTCACTCATTTTATAATCACTCGAGTCTCGAATCTCAAACGACTGCTAAGTTCACTTACTACGTACACTCTCTGACTCCTGTTTCAGCTCTCGTTACTCTTGTACAGCGGAACAATGTGTGAACCGTTCTTTGTTTCATGCCTGGCAGTCGGTCCCGGATGAATTAAATATTATTTAATTGTCAATATTTTTACATAACTGATAGATGGAAGGGGTTTTTCATCCGCTTATTTTTTATTCCTAATACTAAAAGAAACATAATTTGTTTATTTCGATGCTAATCAATAACGATTATAAATGAGTGTAATTCATACTTGCACCCCAGACTTTCAGATAATAATAGAATAAAATTAATACATTATAAATAAAATATAATGACGATTAGAACATTACAAAATATGTTTATTTAAGTATTTATAATTTACAAAAGCAAACAAAACATATAACTTAAGGGGTTATACAAGTAAACTATTCCCACACTACACTCGTTTGTTTTTCTAATCTTGACATTGCTAGTTAACTTTTAATTTTCAAAATATTATCGAAGGGCACATTGTTAATAATTGCGAATAATACCATTGATTAAAATATCATATCCGGGGAATTACTAGCTTTAATAACCTAATAACCATTAACCAAACATGCATAAAATTCCAGAAATGTTCATCAAAATGCGTCATCTGCTAGTTAGGAGCAAAAATAACTTGAACAATAAATGTCAGGTATCCTCTAAACTCACGATTCCTTTAATGCTGATGACTCGACTGACTTGACTCAATAAAAAGACTCGCTTTTGCCATCTCTACTATATTAAAAGAAGGATGACAAACATAACTGCTCCAATCTGCTCGACAATGTTGACTGTCTGTTGACAGCGTGATCTTAACTCAGGGTTACCAACTAACATGACCGCGTAATAGTACAGTAACGCTGGAAAATAATAGTACAACAGAGGAAATAATAGTACATTTTCTCAGAAGATGGAATTTGTCGAAAGTACATACTAAGACGTCATTTGTTTATGTCGATAACGTATTAGTTTATCATCACCCAGCAGATGTGTTAATATGGTGTCACTGACTGTGCCATGTGGTCAATATTGTGTTTATGATCGTTGATTCAGATTTATTTTCAATCACGATAAATATAATAATTGCAAAATTGAAATGACTGTCGCCTAAGCCTAACCTAAATGCTAACCAAACCTTTGTTGATTAGGAACCTTGTCTAACAGTCTTCCGGTTCGTCTCGTCGAATGCAGACCTCTGTGTTGTTAACATAAGTGGTGCCACGTGTTCGGTTTTGCTGCTTTATTTCGGGGGGAAACGGGAGACTCAACCGCTCAGGTGGAAACTTACGACCCCGCTAGAAAGGGAGCATACGCTGTGAACGTGTGAGGCCTAGTTGTTCCTGCATTCTATCCCGTCCGTCTGCCGCAGTTCTACATAGAATATTAGCGTAACGGCCGCTACGTGGCGGGAGTGGGAGGGGTAAGGGGATAGCTTGAAAGAAAGGGTCATCTCGTGATATCAGTAGTACTCTCAAGGGGCACCTAGTGGAAGCCTAGATGCATTTCAAAAATTTAAAGAGGAATTATTAAAGTATTTGAAAGATTCGGGGTATTCGGGAGCCTAGAGCTCGCCATCCGGATATCCTACCGATAACGCCTCCAAACTGGACCAAGGTGCAGGGTCGACTTCGAGGGTCGCCGATTTAACGACTCTGAGCCCCGGACGGAGGGCAATCTGGCGACTGCCTCGTAGCAAAGCCAATAAGTCCTGTTATGTAACAGGCTAAACAGGAATGAAGAAGAAGAAGGACCCAAAGGAGAAGAGCTGGCAAATTGTCATGGCCAATGAGAACATTGAGAACGCCAAAAAAAGAACTGAACTGTTGATTACTGAACTTAACTGAAGAAGTTTTGTTCTATTGGTTTTAGTTGTTAATTATGGTTTTTGTGGTGTTGGAATTTGGATCATTTAAGCAGTTTTTTAAACATTCTAATTAATAACTAGAATTTTTTTGAATGTAAAAGAAATTAGAATATAAAGATTTTTAGAAAAAGTTTATAATTTACTATTATGGCGGATGGTGGGCCCCCTGCGCCCCGCGGACGTGGGGCTGCACTTCTGGCAATCCTACAAAAAAAAAGAGAGGCTCAAGCTCAAGCCGTTGGTGGCCAACCCGAAGAGCCGAAAGAGGAACCGCCAAAGCCCAAGGTAATTAAATCCTGATAAATCTGTTTTAAGGTTAATCGTTTCATATAGGCCTGTCCACATAAATTATTATTTTTTTTTATATAAGAAATATTAGAGAACACCATAAATTAACACTATGGAATAGACTTATCCAGTGTAAGTTAGTATTTTTAGATATATGGATTGATTTGTCTTACAACTGAAGGATTATTACCAGTCATGTGTTATCACATTATATGATGGGAAATACGGAATATATTTGTTTTGATACATCTTATAATGATGGGACAGGACAAGTATCATATTGGGATTGCTTCATGTATTTGCCATTTTTCTATGTGTTTGGAAATTAGTAATGTATATCTTTGGTGTCATTTTGATTGGAAAATAGTGTAGTATTTCCATGTAGAAATTGAATTAAAGCTGGAAAATTTGAATATATATATATATATATATATATATATATATATATATATATATATATATATATATATATATATATATATATATATATATATATATATATATATATATATATATATATATATATATATATATATATATATAAACACAAGAATATCTCGACCGTACGCTAAATCAGCTAGTTTGAATTCTCGGGTAAGCGGTCTGTGGTGTGTGTCAAACAAAAACAAAAAATCTCATTTATCCATCAATCCTCTATATTTCGCCATTGATTAATGGCTTCTTCAGGAGGTAAATAGCTAAAATACAACACTAATGAATCAACAGTACAATCAAAATGATACAAACTTACATTCAGAGTTGCCATACAGTTAAATAAATTTTATTTGAATAACATTATAACAAAAAAAAAAAAATGCATATATATTATTATATCTTCTATATTATTATTTATTTTTATGTCATTTTTAATAAGAAAATTTTTTATTAATATTGGTGTTTTACGATAATTATTAATATTTATATTATAAATAATTCTATATACATAAAATGGACATATATTATCATCTTTTTTTTTTTTTTGTTACTAATGTTATTCAAATAAAATTTATTTAACGTTCTGTATGGCAACTCTGAATGTAAGTTTGTATCATTTTGATTGTACTGTTGATTCATTAGTGTTGTATTTTATATATTTATATGAAGAAGCCATTAATCAATGGCGAAATATAGAGGATTGATGGATATATGAGATTTTTTGTTTTTGTTTGACACACATATATATATATATTCAAATAGCTATATATATATATATATATATATATATATATATATATATATATATATATATATATATATATATATATATATATATATATATATATATATATACAAATATACACATATGTATACCAAAGGAATTCGTAAGAGATATTTATTTTTGTTACCTAGTATGTATTGTACATAACATAAATTCAACAAATACAACTATGTTTATTTGATAGTATGTGGTATTAACAATTAATCAACAATATTCCTTATCTATATCACTAACAATAATAATGATAATAAAAAAATATTTTTGTTAGACTTGTCACATATTAATTGGACCATAAAAATTTGAATAATTTGTCATTGTTACCACTGAGTACAGTCACTTTTTGTTTTATAACTGCATCAAGTCTTGCTTGGATGGTGTCTACTAATGTTTTACAATATTTTGGTTGGAAGTTATACCAGATTTCCTGAATTTTGTCTTTTAATTCGGGAATGGTGCGGACGGGACTGGTTTGTAGAGTTTTTTTTATTTGATGCCTTAGTGTTTCGATAGGCGATAAGTCGGGGCTACTAGATGGCCATTTTAAAACAGGAATATTCATTTCTTGCAGCCAGAATGTTATGGTTTTGGCGATATGGCATGCTGCGCTGTCTGCTGGAATATGAATCCTCCCTCTAGCAACTGAATCTCATCAATTAAAGGAATTAGTTCTTCTTGTAAAATTGACATACTTTACAGCATTGACGGTACCATTAATAAAAAGAAGACCAACCCTTTGTGAAGACATACATCCCCATACCATGATGGAGGCTGGAAATTTAACTTTTCTCTTGAGGCAGTCTCGATGATATTCCTCCCCTTCCAATTACATACTTCAAATTTAGACTCGTCGCTCCATATAACGGAATCCCACCGACATTGTGACCAGCTTTTATGCTCCTTTGCCCACAAAAGTCGATATCTTTTTTGTTTTTGTGACAAAAGCGGTTTTTCCTTGGCCTGAAATGAAAACATTTAAGTTTGTTTTTTTTTGTATTTTGCTATAAACTTCATATTTCTCAACCAGATGTCTTTTGAAATGCGTTTACCAATTACATCAACCCATTTTACAGCTAACTCCCATGATGAAGCTTGTCGATCTTGTTTAATTAGTGTACGGAGAGTCCGCTTATCTCTTTCTGTGATTTTCGAAGAACGGCCCGACTTCGTTTTTAACTGAACATTTCTGCTTTTTTTGAATTGGGAAATAATATTTCTTGTTGTCTCTTGAGAAATGTTTAGATTTTTTGCAATACTATGTCCAGAGAGACCATTTTTGTGGGCACTAATAATGGAATTTTAATAATAAGTTTATGGCCCAATTAATATACTCCAAACCTAACAAAAATATATTTTTCTAATCATTATTATTGTTAGTGATATAGATATGCGATATTGTTAATATCACATACTATCAAATGAACGTACTTTCATTTGTTGAAGTTATGTTACATGTAGTAAATGCTAGGTGAACAAATAATGTCCCTTTGTCTGAAGTTTCTGTTATAAAAGACATTGGCGTGTCTTTAGATACTCAGTTAATGATTACTGAACATTTTGAAGTGGTAATTGGTAGGGCTAATAAAATGTTGAGCTTTATTAAGAGAGCTACTAGAGACTTTACAAGTATATGACCTATCAAAATTCTGTATACATCACTAGTCAGATCTGTATCTTTAGTTTTCATGCATAGTTTGGTCACCTTACTATCAGACCCACATCAATAGGCTCCAGAATGTGCAACATAAGTTTATAAAATTTGCAAGGTACAAACTTTTCCAGAGTGGTGTGTATCTCAGTGATGACCAAACTATGACTTACTTAGACTTAACTACTCTAGTTCGCAGAGCGGAATACTTTGATGTCTGTGTTGATTTCTACTACATAATAACTACTACATAAAAAGCTCAGAATGTCTTCAGTGTTTTTTTCTACACATTCAAAATTACCAAAAAACATTCTGGATTTTCATCACTGCTGAGTCCTACAGTCTGGAAAGTTTGACAAACTTGTTGTTCAAAACCAAATGTGAGCTTAGATGTGAAAATTCTGCATTAAAAGCCAATGAGGTACACTTGGAGGAAAGAATGAACTGGAAGTTAAATTGAACACAGGAAATACTGAATTTTCTCCTACGCAAATACAAGCTGGGACTAACCCAAAACCAGTGTTTTTGGTGATTATTAATGATCTTTTACAGTGCAATATTAAAGAAACTGATATAGGAGTGCTATAGAAAGGACAAAAAGAAGGGGGGCCCTAATAATGGTTAAATTATCATCAACAGTGTGGCGAGTATTCTCTCCCTGCAACGCAGGGCTGTGGGTGTTCTTGCAGGTATTGGGTATAGAGATAAATGTAGGGAAAGTTTTGTTAAACTTGGCATTTTAACATTTCCTTGTATATACATATTTCAAACCTTATTGTACATGCATCAAAATAAGAACAAATATCCAACCAGAGAGATACATGGCATGGCCACGTGGGGCAGAGAGGATCACTCGGGGCCACATCACAGACTGTCCAAGTGCTAGAACGAACCAGATTTTCTAGCGATAAAATTCTATAACAAGGTACCAAGGGAGGTCAGGCTTCTTGACTTCAAAACATTTAAAACAAAAATTCTTAGTGCTATTTGTTTAGTAGCCTTTCTCACCATATCGGGTGTAACTGTTTGAAAATAATAATAATAACTTTATTCAAGATAGGACGAACCTAATACAAAAGTTAGCTTTTGGTTTACAATTTTGGTTATTCTTAAATTAATCCTAAAATATAGCTAAACATTAGTTAGTTTTCATATATTTTGATAAATTGCACTTAAAAATAATAATGCTATTGCTTCCCTTTATATCTAATGGTAATCTGTTAAATTCGGAGATACCCGGCACAAACAGTGATGCCATCGAAACCAATAAATTAGTTCTAGCTACTCGATAGTCATTATTTCTTCGTGTATTATGGTTGTGAATCTCATTATTAAATGTTAAAAATTGATTAAAATATGCAGGCAAAAGACCCCTACTAATCTTGAATAGAAAAACCATGGTCAAGTAATGAAGGCGTTGCCTCACAGTAAACCAATCAAGTGTCGATAACATCACTACTATAGGCGTATACCTATTGCACTTAAGAATAATTCTCATACCCCTGTTCATTAATTTCTGAAGTGAATCTTTTTCTTTAGTGCTCATAAGGTACAACAGTGAACTGCAATAATCGAAATGTGGCTGAATTATTGTTTTATATATAGTAATTCTAGCATACATTGACAAATGACCAGAAACCCTAGAGAAAAGATATAACTTCTTGCGAATTTTCCTAGAGATAAACTTAAAGTGCTTATCAAATCTCAACCTATTATCCAAAACAAAACCAAGATATTTCATCTCTGCAACCCACTCAATCTTTTTACCGTCTATCTCCAAGGAAAAGTTGTCAAAGTTTATACCAGAAACCTTATATAATAATAATAATAATAATACATTTATTGTTCATCCAGATTTACAATATAGATTTAATTGAAAATACACTAGTTGAACAATGGGCCTTATGGTACTCAGACATCCAACCGCATTGGCCAGACACTGTTCAAGCCCTAACTAACTTAAATCAAAACTAACCTAAATCTAAGTCGAGATATTTCATTTATTTCTACTGAATGAAAGGCACATGCGAAGCTTTGTAAATACAAAAATGAATCAAAAACCAGCAACAATTTTTAAATTATCGGGCGTTGGTGGGGGAGCAGACACGATCACAAGCATAAAAAACAGTACTATTGCAGTCGAAGGAGATGTTCTTTCATTACTTTTTTAAATTTACATGTAGAAAAATTCAAATCTATATTCTCTATTGAATTAATAAATTTAGATAAATTGTACGAAAATGACCTCTTAAACATCTCTTTTCTATGTTGTGGCACTGTTAATAAATGTTTTCTACGTAAGCGGCAAACAAAACATGTCACAGATACTAAAGCAATTGGATGTCTTTATAACTCACTTGTTCGCAGCGTTCTGGAGTATTGTTCTACAGTTTGGAGTCCATCGTATCAGTGCCATATCGATAAAATCAAAAAAGTCCAAAATAGATTTGCCAAATACCTTTTGTATAAGTTTAATTTTCCGTACCAGGGTTTATCATATAATACCAGGGCTCTTCTGTGTGGCCTTCAAACACTTGAGTTTCGAAGAAAGAAGGCACTTCTAGTTTTTCTTCACAAACTGCTCAGTGAAGATATTGACTGTCCGATGTTGCTTGAGTCGGTCGCATTTCTGGTTCCTATTAGGAGAACAAGGCAATCTCAACTCTTTTTTGAAGGATACCATCGTACAAATTATGGGCTTAGCGCATTTGTCGATCGACTGGTACGCAATTACAATCGTCACTTCCCTGATTATGACATTTTCAGTTTAAGCACTTTACAGCTTAAAAGGCGGTTAAACGAATTGCTTTTATGATTGTTTTATATCTATGTATACTTTGTATCTATTTTTATTCACTTGTATTTTAATTATTTATGTATTGTGTTGCTTTTTTGATGAACTATTGTGTGTTCTTTTTTTTTCTTTATTTCTATTCGACATGCCTCTTAGGGCTATTTTACTTTTTACTTTATCTATTTGACCTTGCATGCGAATTCGTACCATTTGGAATGTTTAGCATTCTGTAGTGTACGTTTCAGAAGGGCCACTTGTCCGATGCGTGCATCGGCTACGTCCTTACAATACATATGTAAGTTGATTTTATGAATATCGTGTCTAAAGGATACTTTCTCAAATAAATAATTCGGCTGTTTAAACTTAAGGATCTTAAATGTAAAATTATACATATGCAAACGGTACCTATTAAACATATTGAGCCATCTTGATTGTTCTAAAAATGGAGTAATATGATTTCTCCTTTTAACCCCATATATTAATCTCAAGCACGAATTCTGCACCTTCTGTATTCTGTTTCCATCGGAGGCGTCCAGACAGGGATAAAAGACAGTCGAACAGTGACTAAAGTGAGATAATACGAGAGAATCGCATAAAAGTTTTTTGCGCTCTCTGGATAGACAGTACCTCTGGCTATAAATAAGCTTTAAATTACTGTACGCTGCACGCAATTTAAAGGTAACATGCTCTTTAAAACAGAGTTTTGAATCCATATTAATCCCCAAAGTCTTACAGGTAGACACAGCGGGTATGCTTACATTGTTAATTTTGACCTCAATGTTGTTCTTAGCATATGTTACTTGGGTTTGATTACCGAATAAGATTATTGACGATTTATTAGGATTGAGTGTAAGTATATGATTTGATGCTACGTTAAAAAAGTCAGCCATATCTGAATTTATTAGTTGTTGGGCTTCAACCGTTTGGTTCTCTGAGAAAGAAAGGTATAATTGGGTATCATCCACATAGAAATGCAATTTACAGTATTTAATAGATTTATAAAAGTTGGAAGTATAAATTGTATATAACAATGGACCCAAAATACTACCCTGTGGTACTCCTATACTTATACTTAAAAAATTTGAATATTGCATGTCATAAACAACTTGTTGATTTCGATCAGATAAGAAAGATTGAATGAAGTTAGAAGCCTTCGTGCCAAAACCTATAAAGTGCAAAATAGCGTATAGAATTTTGTGGTTAAGCATATCGAACGCTTTACTAAAAACGAGAGAAATGAGTGCTGTAATTTTGTTATCATCGGCGGCTCTAAGAATATCATCAGTTATGTGTGCCAAGGCACTCTCACAACTATGATTGGCTCTAAAACCGGACTGAGTTACTGGTAAAATTTGATAACGGTTAAGAAAAGTTCTCATTTGATGGTTCATAACTTTTTCAAGTATTTTAGATAACGTCGGCAGTATGCTGATTGATCTTAGGTGATTAAACTCAGAGGGGTTGTTTATTTTCGGCAAGGGGATAACCTGAGCTTTCTTCCATAAAAATGGAAAGTATGATGACAAAATACATTCGTTAATTATATGTGTAATAAAAGGTACAATAAAAGGGCAACAAAAATGAATCATTGTTATGTTAATCTTATCCACACCAATAGCCTTAGAATTAAATTTTTTAATAATTTCCAATATTTGATTTTCGTCTGATAAAGTAAATTCAAAAAGTTCGTTAATGTTTTCCAAATGATTATTGTCATAATAGTCCAAAATCTCTTGATTTGGATTGTTCTGATTATTTACCGAATTTACAAAAAAATTATTTATATTATTTGGCTCGCACAAATTGTGAGGTAATGCACAATTTTTTTGTTTAATAAAATTAAGTTTTTTAAGCTCTTGCCATTTTTCTTTTTGATTGGAGTTTTGAAATTTTATTCGTAAGTATGCCTTTTTTTCAGATCTAATTGCAGACGTGGTATAGTTCCTTAACTGCTTATAGGATTCATAGTGCTCTGGTTTCTTTGTTTGTTTATATTTTTTTAGAGCTTTGTTTCTAAGTTTTTGCATTAGTTTAATATTGTCTGTGATCCAGGGAGCATAACTATAATTTCTATTCTTCCTAAATTGTTTAAGAGGTGCATGTTTATCAAAAACATACAACAATAAATTATTAAAATATTCTATTTTATCATCTATAGTTTCCAAATAAAGCAGAGTGTGCCAGTCCAAACGTTCAAGGTCCGTTCCGAATTCTTCAAGATTGATTCTTTTCATTGCTCTATAAAAAAAATTTACGGGAATATCTCTGATATTGTTTAATCGAATTTTCATAAAAATCAAAAAATGGTCCGCAATACCACAATCTACCACACCCGAATCCGTTATATTTTCCATATTTGTCCATATAAGATCAACAAGGGAAACTGTATTATTGGATATACGAGTAGGATCCTGAATAACTTGTAACATACCAAAAGTGGAGAAGACAGCCTCAAGTTTCAGACATTCATTTGATTCTAAATTTAACATATTAATATTGAAATCTCCCATACAAAGTATGTGTTCATACTCTGAATAAATATTTGACAAAGTATCCTCCAAACAATCCAAAAAATGTGTGATATTTGACTTAGGTGGCCTATATATATTCCCTATGATAATAAATGTATTTTTTTAATTTAATTTTTAGCCATAAACACTCAATATACTCTGTACCGGTTGATATTAGAACATCAGTTTCAATATTTTGCTTCACATAAATGTCAACGCCCCCTCCTTGACCTAACTTGACTAAAAAATTTATATGTATTTACACTTACAACATTAGAGTCAATTTCTGGCCTTAGCCATGTTTCAGATACCCCAACAACGCCAAAATCCCTATTAATAATATAATTTTGGAATGAGTCAAAATTTGCAAGCAATGACCTTGTATTTATGTGCGCAATATTCATTTATTTATTTATTCTACAAATATAATAAAGTGAAGAAAAAAGAATATATATATATAAATATAAAAAAAAATAAACTTACATAGGAAGTGTATATAAATTTGCAGGAGTATGTGTGTGCTCCCAGACTGCTATACATATTGAGTACACTATTCTATATTTACAATACGTAAACTATTAATACAAGTAAAAACAATAATTTTTATTTCATAATTGTTTCCCTATCAGAATAAACGTAACTAAATCATATACAAAAAACTCCATATTATTGGTCGTACTGAAATAATAATTAAAAAATAATAAAAAAGAAAAAATCGTCCAATTAGAATATAAGCACCCCAACAAAGCGCAAAAAAGACCATATCCAAATTACGTAACTAATTATCTAATTCTCATATTTTAATCAATATTATACCTTTCTCCCTCATTAAGGGTAATTTCCTTCATACAACAAAAAAAAAACCTATAGAAAACCAAACATATCTTATTTCCCTACAATGCCACTAAAATTACTTTAAAGTTTTAAGCTAGGAAAACAAATTTCTGCCATACTATCTAAATAATAATGTATCCTACAAAACGTAAAAGCAATAAATAATGCGATATTTTAGGCGAATGACAACAATGTTTTGGATAAAATAAATTAAATACAAATTTAATACGTTCACAGCGAAATATGTGCTTATTTACCTTAGACGATTCAAATCCATTTCATCAATTACACGATGGGTTACACCCCCGCACTTAACAAAAATATTACCATTAAGTTCAATTCAATCATCGCCAAAAATAAAGAACTTTTTAATAAATAAACTCTTGTGAAACATAAAGTAGACTTTCTGTGAAGTGTTGAGACATATATTTCGAAAAAATTCGCTACATTTTGTCCGATTTTTTTTTTTCTTCTTCGCAACCATTCGAAAAAAAAGAACAAACTTTTGGTAATTGTATCATGCTACATAATAAAAATGGAATGCACATTGTGTAAGTCGATCAAACAACCAACAAAAGAAAGTAAAAATCCATGTTTTCCATGTGATAAATGTAAAAATTTGATATGCGAAAAATGTAGTGAGTTAAGTGCATCTGAATTAAGATGCATAACACTGCAAAAACGCATAATAGAATTTAAATGTAGAAGATGTAGAAATTATGATTTTGACATCATTGATTTATTACAAAAAAGTATAGATGACAAAGAAAAAATTATCAAAGACCAACAACAAATAATTCAGCTGCTGCAGGAAAAAATTGAGACTGAGAGACTGCAAATGGATATAACTTCTAAACCAAAATATTCAGAAATTGTAGGTGGAAATAATAATGGAAATAAAAATATAAACAATATGCCTCCCCTAATAATTAAACCCAAAGAAAGACAGGACCCTAAAATTACTCAGGAAGATATTCAACAAAACATAAATCCTGTGGACTTGAAGGTCGGAATAAAGAGTTTTCGAACAGCTAAAGGGGGTAACTTGTTGATTAGATGTTATAATAAAGAAGACACTGAAATACTAAAAAAGGCTGTGGAAAATAAAATGAATGAAAAATATGATATACAGGTACCTAAAATGAAATTGCCAAGAATAAAAGTAGTTGGGTATAAGGGTCCACTGAAAGGAAAAGAGATTGAAGAATCCATCAGAAATCAAAACAAGTGGATAGAAGAACAGGACAAATTTACAATAACATACGAAAAATTTATAAAATATAAAGAAACGACAACAATTTTTGCTGAATGCAGTGCAACTTTGTTTTACAAGATGATTCAGTATGGTAAGGTCTTTATTGGATGGGAAAGATTTTTGGTATTTGAAGAACTATCAGTCCCAAGATGCTACAACTGCCAAGGATTTTTCCACAGAAGTAACGAATGTAAAAATAAACGAAGCTGTGTTAAGTGTGCGGAAGACCATGATAGCCTTTCATGTCATGAAATATTGAAAAAGTGTCAGAATTGTGTAACTGCAAATTTAACATACAAAACAAAACATGATATTAACCATGCATCTAATGATGAAAATTGCCCCTCTTATAAATACCAACTCCAAAAATTAAGAAGTAAAATAGACTATGGTACATATAGTGTTAATGTTAATGGGTAGTTTAGAATTAGGTTTATTTAAGGACATAGAACAAGAACAAAGAAAACTAGAACGTGTGAAGGAAGTTAGGTATGACGTAGATGAATTTCAGACTATACATAAGACCTTTAGTTTCAAAAAACAAATACTAAATATCTTACATGTTAATATTAGAAGTGCCCGTAAAAACTTTGATTCATTTTTAGTTTTTCTTGAAGCCTTTGGAATTGGCAACTTGGATATAATAATTCTAGGGGAAACACGTAACATCTATGAAATAAAAAACTTTACTATTCCTGGTTTTCATACAATGTTTAATAACAGCATGATTAATCAAAATGATGGTGTTCTTATGTTTATTAGAGACCATATTAATTATAATGTGACACATACCATCTTACCCCTAAGTAAGGTAACAATAAGTAATATAACTTTTAGGCTGCAAAATGTAAATTTTTTGGTGATGCCTTGTTATAGGTCACCCTCCATCAATGATGAACGGTTTTTAATGGATATTGAAATATATTTTGCAAATCTTAAACAGGGCAATGATATTGAAGTATTTTTGGGAGATATAAATTTTGACATTGTAAATGGTAATGATTTAATAGTAAATAGGTATCTTTCTATTATGTCCTCTCTTGGCTTTGAATCTCATATTAATTCATTTACTAGAGTTACTGGGGATAGCGAGAGCTGTCTTGACCATATATTTATTAGGAAAAAGTTGGAATTAAATAATTTAATTTACAAAACAATGGTTTTAGACACCGATGTATCTGATCATTTTCCAATTTATTTAAACCTGCATATTGACCAAAATAACACTCCTATAAAAATTGAAGATAAATTGATAAATAATTTTGATGAAGAAAAATTTTCAAACTTGATTAAGGAAGTTGATTGGAATGATGTAATCAGCTTGAATGATTCAGAAACGGCTTACAAAAAGTTTATTGATATATTTGTCTCCCTTTGTGACAAATGTACCACCACAAAAAAAGTGATAATAAATAAATACAAAAAAATAAAACCATGGATTACTTATGGTATTATCAACTCAATTAAACACAGAGATAAATTAAAAATTCGTGCTTTAAGAAATAAAAATAATATTAATTTACTAAATGAATACCGTACATTTCGTAATATTCTTAATAAAACCATAACATCAGCAAAAAACACATATTATAGGAATCAAGTTATACAGAATAGTAGAAATATAAAAAAAATATATCAGATAATTAATGATGCTTCAAATCAAGTTTCAAACAAGGCTAGTAATGATTTAAATATTACCAATTCTGAAAAAAAAACACTTAATGATAATGAAATGGCAAATTTTTGTAACAACTACTTTATAAATATAGGTAAAGATATGGCTGCTAAAATACCTCATCCATCATCTGGCTTAAAGTTAAATTATCCTAACCCAGTCAATTCTATGTCACTGACTCCTGTAACTAATGATGAAATTCTAGTACATATTAGCAGCTTAAAAAATAATTGTTCTCCTGGACTTGATGGCATATCAACGAAACTGGTTAAAAAAGTACACATGTATATCAAAGATCCATTAATTCATATTATCAATCTTATATTCTTATCTGGCAGGGTTCCCTCTGATTTTAAGGTTTCAATTGTTACGTCAATCTATAAAAATGGTCCCAAAGATGACATCTCAAACTACCGACCAATTAGTCTAGTTTCCACTTTTACAAAAATTTTTGAAAAATGTCTGAAAAAAAGATTATATGAATATCTTACATCGATGGGCATTTTGCATAATAATCAATTTGGTTTCATGAAGAATGTTAGCACTGCGGATGCCATGTATAAGCTTATTAGTCTAATAAAACAACAACTTGACTCTGGAAAAAAAAGTATTGTGGTTTTCTTAGATCTGGCTAAGGCATTTGATACTGTGCCCCACAAACAACTGTTGGAGGCACTTGAAAAATATGGAGTCAGGGGTACAGTGTTGGATGTCTTTGGTAGCTATTTGAGTGATAGGAAGCAGATGGTTAAAATTAAGAATACCATTAGTGATCCCCTGACCGTAGAAATAGGAGTGCCTCAGGGTACAGTGCTTGGCCCTTTGCTCTTCATTTCTTACATAAATTCATTATTAAATTTAAACACGGGTGGAACTGTAATTTCTTATGCGGATGATACTGTTATGCTTTTTGAGGGGGATACTTGGGAGTCAGTAAAAACCAAAGTTATGACAGGACTGAAGAAAGTAAAAAACTGGCTGGATACACATAAATTAACTCTTAATAACACAAAAACTGTCTATATTGCCTTTTCACTAACCGAAGCAAATCGTCCACACTATAACTCAATTTCATTGCCTGACTACAGACTTACTATAAAAGATTCTGAATCAGCAAAATATCTCGGAGTTACAATAGATAACCATCTAAAATGGTCAAAACATATTCATAATTTAACTAACAAATTGAGAAGTTTAATTCATAAATTCTATGTTATTCGAAATATATTAACTGCCAAAATATTAAGATTGATCTATAAATCATTGGTGGAGTCGTTGTTAAGGTATGGCATAATTGTATGGGGGGCTTTATGATAATGTTCTATGTCCACTCTCTGTAATTCAGAATTACATTCTTAAAGTAATCAATTTTAAAAACAGATTATATTCAACTAGTCTCCTCTACAATGAAGATATCTTAAATGTTAGATCTTTGTATTTGTTGGCCAATTGTATATTTTGCTTTAAATCCAACAAGAACTACATTGATCACTGTTACTTAACCAGAAACAACACTAATCAAATGCTATCAGTTCCTTATAGAAAATGTGATGGTAATCAGAGATTTGCTGATGTTATAGCACCTAAGATCTATAATTTGCTTCCTAATGAAATTAAAAACATTGTAAATATGAAACGTTTCATCATAGAATGTCGGTCGTTTATTTTTCAAAATAAAAATCACCTTATTAATGTTCTTTAGTTAATTCTGGTTGTATGTATTAGGTTGTTATATACGCTAGGCTACACAAAGGTATAATTACATAATATATAATTTCTTTACAATTAAGCAATAATGTGAGTTTAATATCGAGGTACATACAGATGATCCTTTCATCTAGGTACCCTCTACACAAGTAAGGCAACTATTTTGTTTAGATTTAAGCATTTGTTAATTGTGTATTTTACTGTACGAATAAATAAATAAATAAAAAATAAATAAATAAATAAATAATAAATAAATAAAGTGACCACGCATTTTCTTCGGAAAATTTAATCACTGCACTTTTATATAAACGCAAACGAGTCTGAGTTAGGTGTTCTCGAACCACTACAGGAGAGTTTTTTAGATTATTTCGCTGTTTCAATACCGTTTTGCGAACGTTGCTGTCTCGGAATTCAACAAGCACTGCAGCCGGCTTATCAGGTGTAGGGTTTTTTGCCATCACTCGATGACAAACTTTGATATCATTGGGGCCAATATTTACATTCATTTTATTTTTAAAAAGACCCGACACAACGTCGATTAATATCTCATTACTACTATTTGTAATTCCAAATATGCGGACATTCCTGTTACGGGAATGCTGCTCCTGTTTATCGGTTTGCTTCTTAAGCTCAAGATTTTCCCGCCTTATGTTTTCCATCTCTTGTTGGAGGGTGGCGATATCGTTGTCGATCTTCCTGAATTTTTCACTTAACCTATCATCAATCCTTTTAGTCAGAGAATCAATGAGTCTGACTTGAAACTCTTCACTTAGAATTGTTGCATTAATCTGATCAGCAACTATCTTACGGATCTCTTCAATATCGTTTCGCAATAACACCATTTTATAGGTTAGTTTATTTAACGTTGTTAATAAGACACACAGCTAGCACCAAGGGCACAAATATTTCGCTAGAGTACAGTACTAAACTCTTTTCAACTTTAATGTACAAAAACGGTTTTCTATTGCAGAGTTTTCTGTTATTTTTAAAAAACTAGCAGACTAGGAGACACGTTACAATTTCTACACGCGCGCCATATTGTATGAAGTACTCAATATCATTGCTTTCTTTTAAGAACATTAAGTTTAAGTTTATTGGTTTTAAAAAAACTCTCCAGCTTTCCCAAAGCCAAATTCATATTTTCCATTACCCTCTCTAAATCATTTCCGGTACATGCCACAAGTGTATCGTCAGCAAAGAGGTTCAAAAATTCGAAATCATGGGCATAGTTTATGTCATTGAGATAGATAATGAAAAGGTTGGGTCCCAATATACTGCCTTGCGGCACTCCTATACTATTCAACACTGCATTGGAGAAAGAGTTTCCACACTTTGTTATTTGTGCTCTGTCTTCCAGATATTGTTGAAACCAAGACAACACTCTTCCCCAAATACCATAATATTTCAATTTTTTTAAAAGTAAATCTCGGTCAATTGTTTCAAAAGCTCTCTGAAGATCTAAAATCACAGCCACAATATACTTGTTTTCATCAATGGATTGTTTCCATTTAGTTACTGTAAGTTGCATAGCTGTTTCACAGGAGTGGTTTTTCCTGAATCCTGATTGGTGGCCTTTAAACATTTTATTTTTATCAAAATATTTCTTTAATTGATCACAGACGGCTGCTTCCAAAATTTTTTCAAAGGTAGGAAGAGTGTTGATTGGTCTAAACTCATCTACATTTGAAGAGTTGGGAATCTTAGGAACTGGTGAAATAATACTTGTTTTTAGGTCATATGGAAAACATCCTCTTAACAAAGATGAATTTACAAAATTAAGCAAAACATACCCCAACACCTCAAAAGAGTTCCTGAAAAAACCTGCATTAAGTATGTCATGTGGATCAGTCTTATTCTTTAGTGAAAATACAATGCTTTTAAGTTCACACAATGTAATTGTTTCAAAATCACAGAAAACAGTCTCAACTGGACAACATTTTGTAGCCTCATCTGGAGTGCCGCAGGGGAGTAACCTAGGCCCCTTGCTGTTCGCAATATTTGTCAACACCTTACCTTCACGTATAAGATGCTCACAAAGCTTGTTATTTGCAGATGATTTTAAAGTTTTTAAAATAATATCATCACCTGAGGATTGTATTGGATTGCAGCAAGATCTAGACTCTGTTGTAAACTGGTTTGTAGAAAATAGAATGGTTTTAAATGTTAGCAAGTGCTAATTAATGACTTTTAGTCGCAAATCTAATCTTATAAACTTTAATTATATGATAAACAACTCTCCTGTAGTAAGGAAAACTGAATGTAAGGATCTGGGCATCTATTTGCAAGCAACCTTAAAGTTTAATAGAGATTATGAGTTTATTGTAAATAAGGCTTACAAATCTTTGGGTTTTGTCATTAGAAATTCAAAGTTTTTTAGAATCGATACTACTATTAAGCTGTACAATGCTTTAGTAAGGCCACACTTGGAGTAAGCTGCTGTAATCTGGTCACCACAGACTGATAATAGAAATGGTCCAAAAAAGGTTTTTGAGATACTTGTATTTAAAGCAATATAATATATACCCTCTTATGATATCATATAACACCATGATCAATACTTTTAAAACAAAAAAATTGAGTCAGAGACGAAGTATGCATAGTGTTCTATTTATTTATTACATTGTAAATAACTTAAAGCATTGTAAATGTTCCTTGATTAACAAAATTAGATTTCATGTTCCTAAAATTAACCTTAGACTTAGGCAACCTAAGCTTTTCTATGTTGATCCCTTAAGTTGCTCACCAATCAAGAATATGGCTCAGGAATGTAACAATATTTTACAGAAGTGCGATATTGACATTTTTAACATCAGTGCAAATAGTATTAAAGCATATTTTAAGTAGGAGTGAATGTTATTTCTTATTTCTATTGTTCCTGCAATCTAAATGTGTTAATGCTTCTGCAAATTATTTATTATGTTTTAGTGTCTTTTACTTAACTGTTAGTGCTAGTTGGATTTACTTTTAATTCTTATTCTTAGAAATGTAAGAATTCTATATACATTCTTATTTAGTAAGTAACCACTCTTCCATTATAATTACTTTTTTTAAATGTTCTGTAAGAGTATAATAAATAAAAATTAAAAAAAAAAATATATCACCTGTCCACTCATCAGTAGGAATAATTGAACTTTCAATATCCATTACACTATTAACAAAAAAATCATTAAATCTATTAGCATTCTCAACTTCACTAGATGCAAACTCATCATTTATAAATTTAATTGACAGGTAATTTAAGGATTGATTTTTACTTTTAATTAGATTCTTCAAAGTGCTCCACATAGCCCTACTATTCCCTTTATTTGCATCTATTCTGCTTTTATAGAACTCCCTCTTTTTATTTTTTATAATATTGACTACTGAATTTCTTTTAAGTTTGTAATCCTGCCACAAAACCTCTCTTCCATTATCCACTATGGAGTTCTTAAAAACTTTATAAGCTCTATCTCTTTCTTCGACTTTAAGTTTAACATCAGTATCATACTATACTGGTTTTCTTCAATCAATGGGGCAAACATATCAACTATATGCTTACATTTAGTTAAAATATCTTGAAATAAAACATTTACATTACTTGATTGAGTATTAAAATCCGTTTCAATAAGTTTAGGATTGATGTTATTCATAACTTCTGAGTTTATCCTACGAAAACAGAATGATGTTAGACCATTGCAGCTCGACCTCATACACATTTTCACACAAACAATAGAATGATCGGTAATCCTTGGTACATCAAGAATGCTGACAGATATTTTATTGAATTTATTACATAATACATAATCAATCAAATTAGAACTTACTTCACTATGCCTTGTACACTCAGTCACTGTACTATCCAGAAAATGTATGTTAATATCACCTGTTAGTATACAGTTATCAGTTTCTGTAAAGTACTCATCACACCACTCTTCTAACTTCTTTAAAAACACAGCATGGCTAGAGTTAGGTGAGTGATAACAACCTCCTACTGTCCAGTTTACCCCATGAATATTGATTCTAATAAAAACACACCAATAATTACCAATTTCAACGGAAGTCCCAAAAATACTAAATTTAACATTATTTCTTACAAACAAGAATCACCCCTCCTGTATGTCTGCTATGGGAGTTGCAACGTATACATGAGTACCCCTTTACCTGAACCTCTAGATCATCAACTTCTTCTGTTACTCTTGCTTCAGTTAAAACTACCAATAGAGGGTTACAAATAAATATTTCTGCAATTAATTCTGACTTCTGGGCCAAAAAAACTTTGAGTATTTAGACATACTACATCACAGTTTGCCAAGGTAACAATATCACAGGAATTTATTGGTGCCTTTAGTTTTTTGCTTTCACAATATGAGGAACTCCGTTTGTGTATTTAATGACTAAATCCAATTCACCTTTAGATTTCCGATCCTTGAGCTGTTTGAAATTTCTCCCTTTCTTCCTGTCTCTGGGCATTTGAGAGATCTGGTCCTACAAAAACACTGCATCCTTTTAGTCGGCTTTTATTTCTTAGTGCAGATTGTACTTGTTTGGAATTAGTCAGTGTTATTTTAAGTGAACGAGCACCATTTTTATTTGGTTTACCAACTCTCAGTACTTTATATGTTATTACTTCCTCATTTATAACTTGGTTTAGTACTCTTTTTGCTTCCTCAATGTCATTTGGACCCTCAGGTAAATTAAATACCATTATGTTATTGGCTCTTAACTGACGCTGTCTTAATTCATTCAGGATATCAACTTTATTGCAGTTTGAAGTCATTTCTGCAGCAGCAGAATCTGATTGGGTTCTTATCTGTATAATGAAATTCTTTAAACCTTCTAGTTGAGCCTCTGTGTTTGCTTTTCACTCTTTAAACTCTGTTTTAAGAGTATCAAGTGCACTTATAAGCTTTGGAACATGTAAAAATCCCTCATTACAGTCCTGACAAAAATATTTGAGAACTCGCTGTGTTTTTAGTTCCATTACACGCAGTTCAGTAACTGTAAGGCCAGAGCAAGTTTGTCTTTTATGGCAATAACGATTACAACTATCACAAGCAATTCTGGAATCCACGTCGTTTTCATCTTCATTGCATTTGAAACAAGGCATTGTAAGGATTTTGGAACACAGCTGCTCAGAATTGCATGTAAACAAATCAAAGGTCTATGATAAAACCCACAAATAGAAGTACGCAAGGGAAATGTTTAGTATAAATTTAAAACCAGTAGAACAAAACACAAAACAGCGGTGATCGTTTAAATTAAACTTCTGTTTATAAGGAAACGTCAACGCATAAACCCGACGCCGTCTCAACCTCGCCTTGGCTTGAACTCATGAAAAGCATCAACTATTCTTTGCCTTAGATCTGCAATATCTAAAATAATAAAGCGGATTAAGACATGGAGACCATGGTGGCCATAGAACAGGTCCATATCAAATCAAATCAATCAATCTTGAAGAGATGGGAGGCTTCAGACCTTGAGTCTCTCTTTATAAGGCATATTCTTTATTTTCATAGGTATCTTCGTCATTCTTCTTTGCACTCTTTCCATGGCCTCTATGTCCTTGATGTAATAGGGGTTCCATATGCTATGTCCATATTCCAGAATGGGCCTGTAGGTGTGAAGAAAATACTTAAGAAAAATAAATTTCACGATTACAAATTTCAGCCTGTGCAGAACTTACACGAAGGAGATTCAGAAAGGCAATCAGCATTTTGTGAGTCGTTCCAAATTGAGAGTGCTAATGATCCAGAATTATGTAAGTCAATTTTATGGACTAATGAAACTACAATTACATATATATGCAGAGGACTGCCGCATTGAGAATCAGGGAAATGCTTAATTGGTTGGTTGGGACCAACATTATTTTTAATTTATGTTAATGAAAGGTTAGAGTTCCTTACCATGGACAAAAGTTATAGATAAGTTTTAAATTTTTTTTATTTATTTGTTGTTGGAAGACATACCTTCCCTTTAGTGTTTGTGTAATTATGTATTTGTATGTGCCAGTTTTATATATTTTACATGTTTATGTTCTTTTAAGGTAGGCTTTTTAATTATAATTAATTATAAAATATGTTACTATTAGGTTCTTAATGCATTTTAGATCTGATGATGCCTGTTTCTTTGGCGAAACACGTGTTTTTTCCTTTATTAATCCGGGTCTCTTAGAGATATTATGGACGAATTACTTCTTAAGAATTTTTATATTATAAAAAAGGATGATTAGAAAAACAAATTCATTAAGTCAATTAGAGTCCTGAAGACTTTACTTCAAACAGTATAAAATTCTTCCTCTTCCATGCATTTTAATTTTACAATGTTGTTATTTTTTAAAAAACAATTCACTAGATTTACTAGATAACTATGGTACAAAAAACACCACAAACATTTATATACCTCCCTACAGGGCTAGCCCTTTCCAAAAGAGTTCTTACTGCTTCTGTGGTAACATATATAATCAACTACCAGCAAGCCTAAGAGAAATAACTTCATATAGGGTGATTTTAATCTCCCGTCAATAGAGTGGGTTACCGAGGATGATGTTCTTGTGCCCAAGGGGTTGCAATCTCCGGCCGCAGAGATAATTGTCGATACCATGTTCTTCCTTGAGCTGCAACAAATGAACTCTGTAACCAATTGCCTTGGTTGAACACTAGATCTAGTTTTTGCTGAGTATTCTATTCAGATTTCAGTGCATCCAAGCAAGTATGAACTCACTAAGATAGATCATCATTACCCGGCTGTCGAGTGCTCCCTTAATTTTCCACATGTCTCCACACTCAAAAACAACAGTGACGTGAACGTATATCAGTTTCGTAATGCAAACTATCTTGAATTGAACAGATGTCTCAAACAGATAGACTGGTCTTTCCTCACTAATGATAAAGATCTGGAACTGGCAGTCCAACATTTTTATAAAGCCATTTAATCAGCATTTTGTTTAAAACCACAGTACGGGTATCGAACCATTTTGCAAATACCGACTCCACAAAAATATAAAAAACCAGTGCCATTATGAGGAATAGTAGCATTCGACGTCAGGTGAAGTTTCGCACAGATATGTGTTACGTAACCAACACTGAAAACCTCATACCACAAAATATGAAATATTTTTCGTCATTCGTTAATAGCCACAAAAGTTCCAGCCTCCCAAGCAGAATGCCATTTAACAATCAAGAACTGAAATGCTCTGAAGATATTGCAAATGCATTTGCCTCGCATTTTCAGATATGCTATACCAATCATACCAACATCAGTTGTATAAAAAATTTTCGTGCTTGTTTATTTACGTGCTTGTTTTTGTTTTTAAAGTCGTCGTTTAAAGAGTAATTTAACTGCTTAAAATAGGCAACAGTTGTGTGAAGTGATCCTTGTGAGCTGTATTTTGTGTATGAGTAAAGGCAAAGTGAAGAAATATATATAAACAATATTAAAATCAAAAATAGTGACGCCATTTGTAAAGAGACCGCTGACAGAAGAAAGTGGGGTTATTGTGTGATTCTCTTCTTGCTAGTTGTTTGGCTTGAATCGAGAGACATTTTCTGTGGTGGCGTTTGCCGCCTGGGCTAATCAGTCAATTTGCCAGCCCATTTGGGGGTGGTGAGTCACTGTCGAATTAAGTAGGTACTGGCGGTCCCCTTCCTGAGTGAGTGAATTCTGGCTGTTCTCTTGTAAGATCTTTGTTCTTCCTTGACAATGTCAAAGTGTTCAAAATGCGATGCTGAATGTAAATTTATAGATACAACAAAAAGTAAAGAAATTAAGGACCTATTTGGTGGGCCATGCGACATGTGTAAGACAATATATTGCAAAACATGCTCGAAAATCTCGTCAGGCGAAATAAGGGCACTTTTCACACAGTCCAGAGTGTTAAGTCTCTTCTGCTCAGCATGTATGTAACCAAGCAATGTTGAACCTACACTAATAGAAATGAAAGAAAGAGAGTCCAGAGCATCTAATGCACTGATCTTTGGAGCTGAAGAAGGTAAGTCAGCTAAAATAGAGGAACGTAAGGAGCACGATGAGCAAATAGTTAAGGACATACTAAACTCTGTTTGTGAAGACACCTTAATAGAGGAACGTAAGGAGCACGATGAGCAAATAGTTAAGGACATACTAAACTCTGTTTGTGAAGACACCTTAATAAAACCACTACACTATCATCCGAGTAGGTCCATATAACCCACAGAAGCAGAGGCCTATAAAGGTTATTTTTGGCTCCAAAGAGGAGGCTCGCAAAGTGCTTCAAAATAAGAATAAACTCCCTAAACTCAGTGGTAAATACACTAAATATGATCAGACTAGTATGCAGCGTACTTACCTTAAAAATCTCCTAGCTGAAATGCAAAGAAGAATACACCTCAGGGAAGCTGACCTAAAGATAAAATACTTTAATGGATTGCCAAGGATTATTAAGCCTAGACTTCCGACGGCCCAGAACGCGACCGACCCCTAAGGACTCTAAAAACTAAACACTCAGACATACACCTCCATAACATTTCTGTACACTAACCTTTGCTCAATAAGTGCCAAATTTGATGAAATTGGAAAATTAATATTAAGAGAGGAAATCAAATGAGCAGGGTGTTGTACAGGATGTGTTTATGTCAAGAGCGAGATTCATGGTCACCAGGTTGTTTGTAATAAACGGGTGATGCTAGTCGGTTGCTCAAATAGACACTATATGGTTGAATGTCAAGGTTGGACAGTATCTATTACTGGGATGCATACCGACCACCCAATTGCTCAGTGGATGAAAACAATAAAATTCTGGAGATGCTTGCTGAATTAAGTGATACTAATATTACATCAATAGTTTTTGATTAAACATCCTGAGATAGACTGGACCCTGGGTCAAGTGACAAAACATAATCCCTCTGCTGAAGAGTTTCTTTGGGTACAAAAAATGTGCTCTACCAGTTGGAGGTTTAGAGATGTGTTGAGAGTCTGATGAGAGACTTATGACAGGGGTGGAGGTTGCTCCTCCAATTGGTAAAAGTGTTCATGTGACCATATTAACCACCGCTCAGCTTATGTTAACACCACTTACAAGGAAACTACAACTACGCAAAGGTTATTGGAAGGCCGATTATATCACAATAAATAACTTCATATCACAGTGGGTGCCTGATAGCAGTATCTCACATTTTCAAAACTGCGAAAGCCTCTTAACTGAGATCTCAGATACATACATTCCCTTGCAGCATCCTAAGAAGACATATAACAAACCATGGATCTCAAAGACACACATTAAACTGATAAACAGAAAAAGACGACTTTGGCATAGGTATCGAAACACTAACAGGGCGTGTAACTACGAACTGTACAAAGCTTCAAAAAACGAAGTCTCTATAGCATTGAGAAGGGCTAGAAATACATATGAGAGTAGTCTCCTAGAGCAAGGTCCAAGAAGATTTTACCAGTACATAAACAGCTGCCTTGACTCCAGAGTCCAGAACTTAGTTTTAAAGGAGGGCGGCCAACTTGTGTCCGAACCGCTCCGGGTAGCTGAGGTTTTCGCTATACAGTTTGACAAAGTGTTTATTCATGAGGACACCTCAAATATTCCACAACTTCCAGCGACCAGTTACTCTATACCATCAATTGAGTCCATTGTTTTTACTCCAGAAAAAGTGGAAAAGGCATTGAACGACCTTAAAAGCTCTACCAGTCCTGGACCTGATAATGTGTCTCCCGTTCTGCTTAAAAACTGCCGAGCAACTATATGCAGCATCCTTGCTGATTCGATGACTGAGTCTTTCAGTCGTGGCAGGGTACCCAAGATTTGGAAGGGTGCTGTGGTAATCCCCATATATAAAAAAGGAGACAAGCATCTGGCTGAAAACTACAGACCCATTAGTTTAACATCAATACCGGGCAAGTGTATGGAGAAGATCATTGCTAATGAAATCACAGAATTCCTTCAGATGTACCATGAGGGACTTGTGCTTAACCAACATGGCTTTCTTAAGGGAAAGTCAGTAATATCCAATCTGTTGTCTAACTTGGAGCTATGGACCAAGGCTCACTTCCCAATGGACGTGATTTACCTCGATTTTGCTAAAGCATTTGACACCGTTCCCTTAAATAGACTTCTATGTAAGCTTAACCATTTTGGCATCCGAGGTCCATTGCTCTCCTGGATTAGGG
Source organism: Kuschelorhynchus macadamiae (assembly GCA_030620095.1). Lineage (NCBI taxonomy): Eukaryota > Metazoa > Arthropoda > Insecta > Coleoptera > Curculionidae > Kuschelorhynchus > Kuschelorhynchus macadamiae. The sequence continues at coordinate 712,477 of JAUTXW010000226.1, forward strand.
ATTATCTGTCAGATAGGCATTACCAAGTCAGAATAAATGGCAGGCTTTCTGGAAGGCATACAGTTATTAGTGGTGTTCCGCATGGATCTGTATTGGGTATTGGGTTCTTTTTATAATATATGTATCTGACCTAGCAACAAACATGTCTTGTATGACTAGTATGTACGCAGATGACACTAAAATATATGGTGATCCCACAAGTCATCATGGTAGTTTGGTGGAGGATCTTGCTGAGTTGGAGAGGTGGACGGGGGATTGGCTGCTCGAGCTAAATATTAGCAAGTGTGCAGTGCTTCACATTGGATATAATAACCCGCTTCTTGATTATCACATTGATAATAACTTACTAAAGAAAGTCACTGAACAGGTGGTCCTCGGTGTTCGCATTTCACATGATCTGAAGTGGGAGCATCACATAAACAACATTGTGAAAAGGGCAAACTGCACAATCTATCTAATTGGTAGATGTTTCCGCAACATGACACCGGAACTATTTCTCAAAGTCTACAAGACATATGTAAGACCATTGTTGGAGCATGCCGTTATTGTGTGGAGTCCGTGTTTCAAAAAGGATATCGATGCTCTAGAGAGGGTCCAAAGAAGAGCGACAAGAATCCCACCTCTGTTGAGAGGATTGTCTTATGATGACAGGCTTAAAGCCCTCAAGCTTAGCACACTGGAGGAGAGGCGAAATAGAGGATGCCTAATAGAAACCTTTAAAATCCTACATGGGCACTACAAATGTGACATAAATTTCTTTCACAGAAACACCAATCAACATCTCCGAGGACATTCTCTAAAGTTGACACCAGAGCTGAGTCGTAGACTCTCGAGGAAATACTTTCTTACTAATCGCACAGTCCAACAGTGGAATGAGCTCCCTGAGGATGTCGTAACTGCTCCCAGTATAAAAGCTTTTAAGAACAGACTGGACAATTATGTTGGTACTGGGGTGTAATCACAACTATAAACAAACAAACAAACAAACAAAAGTATGCTTTATTGCCGCAGAAAAATTCTACAATTTTATGGACAAAGCAAAATATACCTAAAAATAAGACATATCAAAACATTAATCGAAAATAATTTCGACAAGTCAGTGCTTTTTTTTTTTTTTTAAAATGTAAATTATCAATTTACCAAATCGTAAAACACACGTTAGAATATAGCATAACATTGCAAACAGTAAATGAATCATGATAACCTTATAAAAGTAAACAAACACACATGTACGAGGTGAATAATTTCGATGACATTGAAATCAAAATTGCAACTATGCGACCTTAAACTCTATGTTATTATAGTTATACAAATAATTGTGATGTTAAACAGAAGGTATATTGAACTAGTGCAGAATGTAGTATACAAAAAGAATTAAATTGTTTTTAATCCAATACCAAACAAAAATAATTAAGTTTTAAGTGAATGTTCGACAGTTCTTTTCCCTATATAATGATTTACAAAATTCTATGCTATGAGTTAGGACATGACTCACAAAAGATTTAAGTAAACAAGCGAGTTTAGTGACAATTTAAAGAGACTTACTCACTGAAAAAAAAAATCATTAACGCTGTAAAGTGGTCTCTCAATGAGGTATGCTTTGGTGTTTTTTCGAAATTGTGCAAGCATAGGGATAGATTTTAAATGTACTGGCAGATTGTTGTAAAGTTTTATGGCGTTGTAAATAATTGATTTTTTTATTAATTCTGTGGAAGGAATGGGAAGATAAATATCATGCCTAGAGTTTCTGGTAGGGTATACATGTTGTGGCCTTTCTGGGAGGGTGTTTATATGTTTTCTCAGCAAACATACCGTTTCCAAAATAAATAATGCAGGAAGTGTTAATATTTCATGTTTTTTGAAATAGTATTGGCAGTGAGCTCTATTATTTAGACCAAACAAATAACGAATGGCTCTCTTTTGAAGCATAAAAATACTACGAAATTGCTCGGTGGTACAGCAGCCCCAAAAGGGAAGGCCATAGCGGAGGTGGGATTCAAATAAAGAGAAATAAGTGAGTCTGGCAGAAGGAACGTCTAGTTCTTTTGAAACTGATCGAATGGCGAAGCAGGCGGTAGAAAGTTTTTTAGTTAAGGTGTCAATATGATTAGACCATTTTAGGTTGCTATTTATATTTAAACCCAGGAATTTAACCGACTCTACGTATTCAATATTGCTGTTATGTACCTGAAGTGGTTGTAAAGTTCCCTTATAAGATAACGCCACCGTTTTATCGACGTTAAAACAAAGCATATTGGAATCGGACCAAGCCTTAATTATAACCAAGTCTTTGGAGATACTAGAGTGTAAAGACGTTGTATCAAAATCACTCCATGTTATGCTTGTGTCATCAGCAAAAAGGGAGATTCTTCCATTAATTTTAAGGTTCGTGATATCATTAATGTATAACAAAAAAAGAATAGGTCCCAAGACTGAACCTTGAGGAACTCCACTTGTAATCAACTTACAATCAGAATCGGAACCATTAGCCCTTACAAGTTGTTGCCTTTTTCCAAGATAAGATTTGAACCAATTTAAAGAAGTACCACGAATTCCATAAAAATGTAGTTTGTTTATCAGAATTTCATGACTAACACAATCAAAGGCTTTCGCATAGTCACAAAAAACTGAGGCAGTTGGGTGGTTGTTATTGAGAGATGAGTAGACGCCTCTAAGCAACGTGAACATGGCGTCACTGGTGCACTTGTTGGGTAGAAATCCGAACTGCTCCGGGGATATTATCTGATGTTTCAGGAGAAATGGCATAAGACGGTTCTTCAGTAGCCTTTCGATGATTTTTGATAGCACTGGTAGTAGTGCAATTGGGCGATAATTGCAAGAGTTAGTTTTTTCGCCGCCTTTATGAAGTGGAATAATTATAGCTGTTTTAAGGCAATCAGGGAATACACCTTTTATAAAGGACTCATTTATTAATGTTGTAAGGGCCTCTATGACTGGGAGTGGCAAGTTCAGGAATATTCTAATTGATAGGCCATCAGTGCTACACGAAGATTTACTTTTAATATTATGTATTACCTTCAATAGTTCAGTGTTGCTAACGGGACTTAAGAAAAAGCTATCAGCTAAATTTTTTGAAGGAGGGAGAAACGAAAGAGGGTCCAAACTTGGCGAGATACTAGAGGTAACATTTTTGCTTACATTAATAAAATAATCATTTAGATCATTAGCCCCTGGCAAGATCTGAGTCACAGGGTTTGATTTGTTTCTGAGGTTATTGATGATGGACCAGGTTTCTTTTGAAACGTTATTAGAGTTTGTTAGACGTTTTCGGTAGTGTAATTTTTTTGCTGACTTAATAAGAGTAGTGTAGATCCTCCTATAATTAGAGATATAGTCGAGAATAAGAAAGGAGTCGGTGAATTTTTTTATATATGAGAGCGAGCGCATATTTTTAGCAGAAATTCGTATTCCTTTCGTGGTCCACGGTTTATGCCGCTTAGGTTTGATATTCTTAAGCGGGAAGGCCTTGTTAAAAGCACTTAAAGTTTTATTTAAAAAAGTTCTGAAGTTTGTGTTGACATTATCAGATTCAAAATTCCAATTGGTGTTAAAGCAAATATTATGAAATACTGAGAAATTTGCGGCCGAGAAAATTCTGCCCCGATGGCGAGATCTTGGTAAGGGCCTAATAGGTAAACTAAACCTGGAAATTACCGCCTCGTGATCGGAAAGACCTGAGTTATAGACCTGTGATTGCACCTCTGATGGAGAAAAATCAGACGCCATGTAATCGATGATAGAAGAAGAGTTTTTTGAAATTCTAGTTGGCGAGGATACATGCATTGAAAGACCGAAAGAGTCGAATATAGAAATTAGATATTTCTGGATGGCACAAACAGTAGCATAGTCAATATTAAAGTCTCCGCATAGAATTTTTTTACCTTTAATCGGTAGGCTGTCTAGCAAACTTACCAGGCTATTTAAAAATGATTGTACATCAGAGTTTGGTGATCTATAAATACAAATTACATAAAGGTCAAGGTTTTGATTATATACTATAGAGAATTCAAAAGAGCTATCCGCTAACAAATGATCATATTTAGATACCGACATGAAATCTCCATTTAGGGATAGAATCAGTGTTCCCCCATGAGCTGAGTTTTTTCTGTCATATCTAGCTACTGTGGTATACCTCTCAATATAAAAGGGTTCGTTTAGATTCAGCCAGTGCTCAGTAATTGCAACAAGTTGGGGGAACTCCAATTCTTCCAGAAATAGGTACAACTCGTCAGTTTTATTTCTTAGAGAAGCAATATTAATTAGAACCATATTAAGACTAGTAACAACAGGAAGTTTTGAGGAATCTAGTTCCTCAGGACACGTCGTGTTTTCTAAAAATTTTTTTTGGGAGAATTGCTGGTAAAATAATTTTTATGGCATTCTCTGGTCCTCTGAAGATGAATCGATCTCTCCGAAGATATGTAGGATCCATAGGCTGAAAGATCCGCTTCCACTTCTGCTGCGTTAAATCCGTAAGCAGCATGAAAATCGAAATATATCTTGTGTAGGGTTCTATAATCTATAGGAATGCCTTCAGAAGCCAAAAACAGCCTGGTGCTTGTATTTGTAAACCCTTCAAAGTGAATTGGCGCAGGTTGGTCGTGCAGGAAGGCGAGATATAACTTGAAGGCCTTTAAAATGGCTGGTTCTCTTAGTCTAGACATGAGGAAACGGTTATCAGAACTTTTTTCGGTTCGCGTAAGCTTCACTGTTGGGGGAGACATTGGATCAAAAATAGGTTCTTGGTCAGTAGGAGTTTTCTTGGAAAGACTATAGCAGTTGTCGCTCAACAAGACATCTGCTTTGCAGGCAGCAATGGCCTCTTTGTCAGAAGATATTATAGTGCCCTTTTGAGAAATTGGAGAGGAGACAACCAGTGAACTGACGGAGCTCGAGTTGGTGGGCAGTTTTTTCGGTGTGGAGGGAGGTGGGAGGTTCGGTGTAGATTTTTCTGTAAGTTCGGATACAGCTGACCGTTTTATGACTACGCCATGTGGCCATAGATTGCTGTCTAAAAGCTTTTCAGCTGACTTTTTTGACTGAGTTCCAATTTTAAAATCAATGTTTGAGATATGATTGATTAGGTGGTAGCATCGAATAAACTCTGTAGTCCCAAGCTTTTCCTTAACGCAGTGAACTATGTTGTTAGGCGTAAACCCTGCAGGAAGATTTCTTACGACTACATAGTGCCACCGTTGTGTATTATTACAAGCCAGCTTGCTGGAGCCTTCAGTAGTACTGGGAATATCCGTAGGTGTTACCTCAGTTTGTGTAGAGGCGGTGGAGCAGGTAGTTTCCATAGTTGGTGTAGGCAAGGGTATGGTGGTAGGGTATGTATTTTTGATATGCTTACACTTATGTTGGCTTTCATATTTGGAGTATAACTCCTTTACCAAGTCAGTTACACAAGTTAGGTTGCTCTTAATGTTAGCAATACCTGCTTTTAATTCAATTGAAGAGGAGTCCTGTACTTGGATTTTTATCACTTCTTCGGCATTGTTGAAGAGGATTTGGGAAATATTGAAAATATTCTGTTCCATATCCCTTAGAGACTTTAATAACATATCTGGTTTGTAAGCGGAAAACTCCCTCGAGAGATTATGGATATCGTCAATTTTTTTCTCCATGAGATCCCACCTGGATTCACTCTTCACTAAAATGTCATACATTTCAGAAATTGTCGGTACACTACTTGACAATTGAGATACACGGTTTGCGACTGAATCAAAAAGTTCATGTGGAATCAAATTTTGAGATACCTTTGTGATTTTATCGTTGAGATATTTCAAACTAGGGGAGTCGCACATAAAGTGTGGATGGTTAAATTTAAAGTGCATGGACATAATAATGGCAGTTAATCGGTTACAACCGCCTACTGTCTAATAACCATAATAATAATAATAATAATTTATCTCATGTTAGCCCAGTGAGGTTTTCCACAATACTTGCAACTCACAACTTTACCATAGAAGAATTAAACAAAAAAACTGTGCCAACTGGATGTGTCTAAGGGTGCTGGGCCCGATGGAATTCCACCACTTCTTCTGAAAAGTTGTTCGGAGTCTCTTGCAAGACCTCTCAGTGCCCTTTTTCAAAGATCTTTTGACACTGGCCACTTTCCATCAATATGGAAAAAATTAAATCTTCAACCAATTTTTATATCTGGGGATAAGGCGGATGTTCAGAACTACCGAGGAATTTCATTGCTATCAGCAATTCCAAAGCTTTTCGAGGCCATTGTTGCCAAGGAAGTGTTCAGCACATACAGGTTTTATATAATACCAGAACAACATGGTTTTTTCCAGAGCCGCTCAGCAGTAACCAATTTGGCACTATATCTGAATTTTCTCATAACATCTCTCGAATCTGGTAAACAAGTCGACTCCATCTACACTGATCTGTCAAAAGCTTTTGATAGTGTCTGTCATTCTTTGCTGTTCAAGAAGCTGTCTGATATCGAGGTTTCTGGAAGCTACTTGGAATGGATCTACTCCTATTTGACTGAACGTCGTCAACAGGTTGATGTGTGTGGTTCGTGTTTTCGTGAAGTGTTTTTGACATCCGGAGCACCACAGGGGTCGAATATTGGTCCCATTTTGTTTTTACTTTTTATGAATACGTCCAGTCTTGTTTTGAAACGTCTCAGTGCCTTTTATACGCAGACGACCTGAAGCTTTACAGTGTTGTTGGTTCTAGTCCTGATGACTTGCAGCCGGATCTTAATAACTTTGTGAAATGGTGTGATAAAAACTTCCTAAAGATTCACATAACAAAATGTAAATCTATTAGTTTCTATAAAAGTGCACATCCCTTAGAAACAGTATATTGAATTAATAATGTAAACAATGAATGGGTAGAATGCGTAAATGATTTGGGTGGATTCGATACAAACTAAAAACTTGGACTTTAACTAGCATATTGACAACATTGTTCTTAAATCCTTTAGGTTACTGGGCTTTATTAAGAGAAACACCAAACATATCAGCGGTACAAGGGCACTCGTTTGTTTATATAATTGCCTTGTCTGTAGTATACTCTGTGATCTGGTCTCCTCGGCATATTTGCTACAAAAATAGACTTCAAAAAGTGCAAAACAAATTTGTGAAATATTTATTTTATAAGTTTCGTTTTCCCTGCCAAAACATACCCTATGAAACAAGGCTATTACTTTGTGGCTTAAAAAGTCTCAAGATAAGACGTAAAGAGGCTCTTTTATTATTTCTGCAGAAACTTGTAAATGGTGTTATAGACTGTGATATTTTGTTGGGTTTGGTACTTTTTCATTTTCCCAGCAGGCGGACCAGACAATTTCAACTATTTTATGAGCACACACAGAACTAACTAGGGTCAAAGTGCCTTCGTTGATCGTATGGTTGGTAATTTTAATTCATCTTTCTCTGAGTATTATTTATTTTGCTCATTCGTCATTAAAGTGAAACTTAATGGTAAGACATTTTTTTTCTTCTATTTTTTTTTTACCTACCCACCGTATGTTTTTAACTGTGTTGAATTCTGTTATTTTTGTAATGTTCATAAATGTTTATTTTAGTTCATAGTTATGACAATATATACCATTTGGAATAATTATTGTATTCTGTAGTGTATTTGTTGAATAAATAAATAAATAAATAAAATTTGTTTATACTACGCCAAAATAATCAACAAACCAATAGGAAGCACATTGAACAATCTTTCATGTAGTTAGGCTAGGTTAAGCTTGATATGATTAGGTTAAATAGCTTTTTCAGAAAAATAGGCATATTACCGTGTCATTGTTCTTTTTTTTTTTTATTAAATTTTGTTAGATAAGACTTTTTTTCACTGAAGTAACATATTTTCTCTATTAAATTATGAATTGTGTTTTTTTTATTCTACAAAAATAGACACATTTACAGGTTTTTGTTTTTTTTTTCTTAAATTAAGTTCTTGGGTAAGAAAAAAAAGAGTATGCTATCATAATTATTTGAGGAGCCAAGATAAATACATTATAAACGCCTTGGTGCCCATATGGTCAGATCAGTTTATTCTTGGGTGTTGCTGAAGTAAACATTAATAAAAATAAATTAGATCTAACTAAAATAATATTGTGTGAGAATATAATATCGCATATCTTTTGTTCATAATAATTTTATTTCTCAAGAAACTAAAATAGAAGCTGAATAATATTTCAAAATATAAGTACCTTCTTAGTTGAAACTCATAACACAGGATTTAATCAAGGGAAATGCGACAACACTGCTCACACTGGTGTAAATAAAATAGTATATTTTTCTCCAGCTAAGGTAGAGAGGCAGTAAAAAAATTTGTTTGGCATTTGTTGTGTGTGATTAGAAGGGATGTTTTAGTGCGTTACAAGTGTTTCTTTTTGAGTACTATTAATAAAAGTGTTTTAATATCAGTATGGTTCTTAAGTATTTGGTGTGTAAAAATATATATTTTTATATATAGTATAATTTTCCCGACCTTACATTCTAAAGGAGGGTAAACATGTCAAAACAGTGGCATATAGATACATCATAAACAAATAAATAAATGTTTATTTATAGATATAACCATTATCAGAATACAATCAATACTCAAATCAATACATTAAACAATAACAGCAATAATGCAAAGTATATAACATTTTACAATAAAGATAACAAGGATCTCCAATCTCAATAAAATTCACAAATTCAGGTACTTGATTAAAAAAAAAATAATAAAATAAGTTGCTTAAAGAAAAGATTTTGTAGTTACTGACTCGAAAAACCTAAAACTTACATTAAAGACATCATTGTCTATCTTTTCCATCAGTTCTTTTATCTCCTGACACATTCTTGAGAGTGGGGAGTTATACCCTTAGTGCTATGATACAACAAATTAAATAGTTGTTTATTTCTAAATGTGTTCAGATTATTTGTTGCGTTTAGTTTGACAGCCAAAGTGCAAATGGCAGTTAATCGGTTACATGAATAAATTCAGTTGCGAAAAAGCCAAAAAAGATTTTGTTTGTTTATTTCTAGTTGTACGTTGTAAAACCGGGAGACCTATTTTTTGAAGTAGTTCAGACACTGATGATATTTCTAATGATTTTAAACAGAGCTCATAGGTCTAAAACTATACTCCTATTATAATTATGTAGTGTTGATAAATTTAGAGACCCTACAGTATAGTACAGATTGATGGGATCTAAAGGGAAGCCCTGCTTAAAAGTAACAAATTTATTTTTGACTCTTTCTACCTGGTTATTATATGATGCATAATAAGGTGACCCAATGGGGCAGGCATACTCGAAGACAGACCGAACATATGCGCAGTATATCGTTTTTAGATATGAAAGGTCAGTAAAGTCTCTAAGCATACGCGTTGAGAAGCCCAACAACTTTATAGCTCAGCTAGTGATGTGATCGATGTGTACATCGAAACGGAGCAAAATATCAAAGATGATCTCTCTTACTAGTAAAACTTAAATACAGTAATTATAATAGTTGTAGTAAATATTTGTCTGCATATTTCTTTAATTGTTAAACAATGATCCATATCTTTTTAACTGTTTCGAGGGAATTAGATCATTTTACCAATTTTTGATGATAAAATTTTAATTTTTAGTTTCTATTCTAAGATAGAAAAAAGAAAAATGTGTCTGTCTATATTAGGTTTTATTGAAAATATAGTATTAAATGCATCTGTCAATATAGCGTAGGTATTTAAAGAATTTATTATGTTAATACTTTTTTTTTTACCTTCAATGCAAGCTTGTTAACATATTATGATTCTTACACTTGGGTAAAGTTTTCTTGGTATTAGTGAATATTGTTCACTATACGTTATTTTTTATTCTTAATCTGATATTTATACCGTCATATTTCTTTAAATTGGAGAATACGTCCTCAGTTCAAATGCTCTAAGGTGATAATTTAAAGAAAGTTGAAGAATTTATATATTTCGTCCTCGTTTTTAAAATGACAGTAAAAATAATTCTGGTTTTCTTTTTTTTGTTAATATGTTCAAATACCTCAAAATAAAATAAACTATTCAACAAAAATCCCACAACACCACATTTTTCGATCGTTTTTAAAGTGCTGTAACCTAAAAATGGGTAAAATTCTTTCAATTTACTTTTCGAAATTTTAAAGTTTGATTCATCTGCATCCAGTTTATGGTATATCTAGTATTTTTATGATATACAGTGTGCTAATTAAACTGATGTAAATATTTAAAAAATTGGGGAAGTGTGCCACTTTGACACTTGATAATTTTTACTCGATTATGGAATGAAAACTTAAAGTTTAGATAACATTAAGAATTCATGGTTCTTAGGTTTAGACCATGTCAAATTGAAATTTCATTCCGACGTTTTATCTGCGAATGCACGAGGCATCTTCAGAGATCGTCCCTGCTCAATATCAAAAAACTGAATGAATGATCTTGGGCAATGTAGATCCGTAAAGATGCCTCGTGCAATCGCAGGCGAAACGTCGGAAATTAATTCCAGTTTGACACGGTCTAAACCCAAGAACCATGATTTCCTAATTGACTCCAGCCGTGAAAGCTTTCTTACTACGTTTAGAATAGTATCTTAAAACGTTTTTGGCATTTATTTAATTGCAGCCTCCTAACCAAACAAAACCCATTTTTCTTACAAAAAGTGCTTAATTGGCATAATCTAATAAATGTGCTTGTATAGCCAAGTGTACATTTTTATTTTATTTAAAGCTAAATCTTTAGTCAGTTTTCAGTAAAAAAATGCAAAGATGCAATAGTTGACACAAAAATAATTTTCTAAATTACATCTTTACATTTTTTTTACCTCTGAGATTTTTGAAACAGTCTGTAGGTATATATTTTGTGGTTCTGATATATATATATATATATATATATATATATATATATATATATATATATATATATATATATATATATATATATATATTATGTATATATATATATATATATATATATATATATATATATATATATATATATATATATATATATATATATATATATATATATATATATATATATATATATATATATATATATATATATATATATATATATATATATATATATGTATGTATATATATATATATATATATATATATATATATATATATATATATATATATATATATATATATATATATATATATATATTTTATAAATTAACTAGAGATGTTGCTTTAAATTAAATAACAATGGATAAACTTGAAATGGTGTACTACGCACAGAAAACACAAATTATTTAGTATTTACCAAATCCTGTGAAATTGTTACCTAGAAGGAGTTTCAAATTAGTATTAAAACAATATTTTATTGCCAAATGTTTTTATTCATTAGTGCAAATTCATAATAATACCTGTCATAGTTGAGCATGCACATTATATTTGCATAATATTTGTTTACCTACTTAAAAATTATATTTAATTGGCTTTAAATTAGTTTCTGTTATATTTATGACGTGTAAACTATGTAATAAAAAGAATTAATAATTGGCAATTTGATTACCTATTTAACAATCATATTTGATAGTTTAAAAATAGTTATTATATTTATATTTTTGATGTATGTAAATAATATGATGTCTGTAAACTATTGTAATAACATGAGTAATTAGTATTTATCTATCTATCTAACAATGAATTATTTATACATTGATTATTACCAAACTACTATGGATTCATAAAATGTTTATCTTATTTATTTGTATATGGGCATAAACTCATTTTACAATGAATATAGATAGACAGTATATTAAAAACAATAACTAGTCTAAATTTAGGATTGTATAAATAGAATGTCGTGTGATTGTCATTTGCAGCCCAAATAATAAAAGTATCATCCATATACCTAAACCAAAGTTTAGGCTTAATTTGAGCAGTATTTATTGTGTGCTCTTTGAACCACGAAACCAAACGAAAATAAGAAGAAACTACACTTAAGCATCTCCAGGACGACAGTTTTTGTAAAGGGAACCAGACAATCGACAAAGTTTTGATGAAAGGAAACTACAAAATACTATCGAAAGATCCACAAGCAAGGGATTGACGAAATAGAGTTCTTACATCCCAGATAGGATATGCAGCAAGTTGTCGCCACATTACAGCAATCCACCTCATCTCTATGGCCTAGCGACTCTCCAAATGCTTTAGCCAAGTTTTTGTTAGAGATCATTCAACCTTTACAAGTTACGACAAATCATTTGTTCAAAAATTCGAACCATTTTGTTAGTAGACAGATCAAATCAAATAAAAAAACACAATATGTAATACATACAGTGTGTCTGAGGCACATCTCATAAAAAATTTGTTTTTGTCTGTTTCTCGTTAAGCGAACTGCAGAGGGTAACAGAACTACAGTGTACCGAAAACACACACACTGGACAATATCTCAACCATGGTTCTAACCATTCTGCGGCAACAAAAGAGGGCATCATAAGAATGCTTTACAACAGAGCTGTAATAACTTGTAATAATACGATGGACCTTTAGGCAGAAACTGAAAACATAAAAAAATATCTGTTGCAGAACAGTTACTCTGAAAGATTAATAAGTAATACAGTACCAAAATTACAAAATTATTATCATAATACGATACGTTCCGATCTACAAAAGACAACACCATTTCTCACAATACCTTATATTAGGGGAAGATCTGAAAAGATTCGTAGAATGCTACAGATTTCAACATCAAAATCGGGACATACGTTAAGAAACTTTCAGACAAAAACTAAGCCAAAGAACATTAATTAGGAAGAAATAATGCATTTACCAAATCCAATGTGAATGTGGTGACTCATATATAGGAGAGACAAAACGCCCTCTTAGTATAAGAATCAAGGAGCATTTTAATAATACTCAAAAAGCAGAGACATCAAAATCGGGCATAGCGGAACCTGTCTGGGCAAATCAACACTGGATGCAGTGGATGTAACCTAAAATTTTTATAGAAGAAGCTTTCATAGGAGGGAATCAAGGAATATTTAGTAAGCCTAGCCTCGATATTCCAAATATATGGAAGCCGCTATTAGCTCAAACAGACCTCCTAAAACTTCATGGTTCAGGTAACCAGGGGGCGAAGACTTCACGCATAACGCGACTTGTGTATAAACCCGTAGCTCTAGAGTTAGCATTTAGTTAACACTTGAAACCGATTGAAGATAGTTACTACTCGAAATGTTGTGAAATCAAAATAACAAAGACCATGCAAATACGATATAACGAATTTGCTGAATATCTGCTTAAGTTTTGTGGCATGACATAAATAGTGAGTATTCCATACACAAGAGGCGTACTCCAAACTCGGCCTAACTAATGCAAAGTAGAGCATTCGAGCAAAAGAAAGAGCACAGAATTCCAATGTGCAGCGCTCTACAAAGCCAAGCATTCTAAGGGATCTTGACGTTATATCAGATATCTGTGGAACGAAGCTTAATAAAGCATCTATTAAGACACGAAGGTCCCTAATTGTGTCCACACTTTTTAATAAAGCATTTGAATTTGATTTTAGAGATATTTAGGATCATGCTGTTCATGCTACACCACTCAACGAGATTATCTAGATCAGACTGTAATTTTTAACAATCATGCAGAAAACGTCTTCAAATCATCTGCAAATAAAAAGTTTGGTTCCAGAAAATAGAATTTTAAATATTTTATTAAGCCGCCATTTTCTTTTGCCATATAAGATTTGCACTTAAATTTTATCGGTTTGTCCCTGTTTTACACTCGATTTTTGTGCAAAATTTTAAGTCAATTGATTAAATTGGTTTGTGGTACCTACCTACTGAATTTTAATACGTTTCAGGTGGCCATTTTGTTCTGTCATAATAGCTCCACAATAAAATTTTACCAGTGTATCCTTTTATCACACTTGATTTTTGTGCAAACTTTGATTTATCATTTAATAAGAAGGTTTTTAATAATCCTTTAAACATTTTCTGAGACCGCCATTAATTTTTAAGAAAATGTTACTATCATAACATTGATTGGCTAAAATTTGAAGTCAATCAGATTTCTGAGGGAAGCAGTATTGCAATATAGTATCTCATTAATACGGACTCTAAGCATGGTGTCATGTTGGTGGTAGTTTGTAACAACTATAAAATAGGAATATATTGGAGAAAAATTAAACATTTAACAACCTGATATTAATGTCATATTTATTAACACAAATTTTAATCATGAATGTTGGAGAGTTGTTAAGAGTGTACTTTAGATAGCATAAATAATTTGTATATTTAAATTAAATTCACATAGCTGTAGATATCAGTTAATCCTATTAGAATACTAAATTAAATTTAACTCTGGTAGAAAATTGTTTCAGTATTTTTTATTGAAAATGTCATACAGGAATATGTAGGTTTGCCCCCAATATGCAAATAAAAATTCGTTTTGGAAGTGTGTAATATAAGAAATGCAATATTTCTTTATTCCCAATGTGGTTAGTTTATGTTTTATTTTACACGATTTGCGAAATTGAAACATTTTACTGAAGTAACATACAAATAAGAGGTTTTTATATTGATTAATATTAAATCAAAATTTTGTAAACTGTAGCCCCCTATACTCCGTCTGTACTCTGTGGACTACAGCGTGCCAACAAAACCGCGTAGAAACCAACTCTACCAAACGTTTTGTATTTATTTCATTGATAAATTGGGGACGCAACGAAAGACTTGTTTGCTCATTTTTGTTACCTGTGAATGGGTGGGAGCGTCTATCCTTAATTTGGTCTGACGAAATTACCATATTCTTGAAACACTGATTTTTTCTTCTAATATTTAATTGATTAGCCTCACTCTCCGAAGAAGCCATTTTAATAAAATCTAGATGAATAAAAATGTTGACATTCATGGCCTACTATATAAATTCTACATAAGTAGCATTATTTTAACAGGGAGCATACTAGATTTACAAATTTACTGCCCAAAACTTTTTTTTATTTTTTTATTACTATAGTGTATTTATAATCAATAATCAATATTAATTTATTTCAGTTTTATAAACATTACATTGTGTACACAAGCACATATACATATATTTTTTACAAACTATTCTTATAAATAAAATAAATTGTGTTAGAGCTGTGACGAAAAAAAAGCAAACGTCTCGCGCTAAACTCTGAGACACAAGGCTTGTATTTCAGGTTTGTGTTGGGAGGCGTCTGTACGTATTAAACCAAGATAAACAACTGTGGAGTGTGGAGCAGAGGCGGCAAAACGCAGAGCGCGGGGCGGAGAAAAAGAGAGAGCGAGAGAGAGAGAAACAAAAATGGATAATAAGCGAAATATATAAACAAAAAACCACTAAGGTGACAGAAAAAGGAAAAACTTCCATTTTTCCCCCTTATGTGGCTGATGAGTTCAAAATGCAAATCAAAGTTAAATAGTGATCTTGAATGTATGCTTTTGTTAGTTTTTTAAATTTTTCCTTCTTATGTAGATGTGATTATATTTCTTTTGAAAGCAGGTTAAAAAATTTAGGCGCAAAATATGTAACTATCCGTTGTGTATGTGATTTGTAATATAACGGTGTTCTAACAGTGGTCATTGACCGAGTATTATATATAATTGGTATATCTGGAAGGACATTTTCAATTTTATGCAAAAAATTTAAACAACTGTACAAATAAGCCCCTTAAAGGAAGAATATCTGACTCTTTGTACAGAGTATTTGTTGTGCATCTACGATTTTTTTTGTACATAATTTTTAGAATAGGGTTTTGGGTGACCATTAGTTCATGCAAAGCATTACTAAAAGCACCACCCCAGACAATCAGACAATATCGCAACATTGATTCTACCAACGCATTATATACAATCTTTAGTAATTTATTATCTAGTATCTCCCTCAATTGATAGAACCTATAATAAAAGTTTCTGACTTTTGATGAAATATAATGACAGTGGTCCCCCCATCTTATGTTGGTTCACTATAACTCCCAGATATTTAATTTTTTTAACGTTACTAATTTGTTTGCAATCACACCGGTCAATAACACAGTCCTCAGTGTGGATTTTAAGTGAGCTGGATGCAGGTCTATCAGATGCCGTACTGGAGAAGGCAATGCATTTAGTTTTTTCAATGTTTAGACTTAAGAGACTATAGTTAAGCCAACCAAACATGCCGCCGAGGCCGGCCTCCGCTTTCCGATATACATCAATCCAGTTGTCGCCTTCAAACAGGATGGCTGTATTGTCAGCATAAGAGATGACTGTTGCATTCGGTATTATACTGCCAATTTCGTTGATGTATACCAAGAACAAAACTGGTCCCAAAACCGTGCTTTGTGGTACTCCCATAGAGTAGTACTAGTACTAGGCTCACTATATTACCAAAATTGTTTATTAGCGAAATCGGCCTATAGTTACAAGTTTCCTGTCCATTTCCGGACTTAAAAACTGGAATAATTATTGAGGTCTTCCAATCTAAAGGTATCTCACATTGTGGAAAACATAGGTTAATTATATATAATAATTTTTTAAGTAGGTAAGTATGTATGCCTTAATGGTTTTTGCTGTAATACCATCCTCACCGGGTGCAGAATCATTTTTTAAAGAAGATATGTGATTAATTATTTCCGCTTCTGTTACAGGTGTTAAAAAAAAGTTTTTGTATTTACGATCTTTTCACGAAAGTCTTTATTGGAAATTGGAATGTTTTTTTGCATATCGGTTCCTATATTTGTAAAGTATTCGTTAAAAATATTAGCAATATCTTTTTTATTTGTAGCAATTTCGTTAGCAGAATTTAATATGCTTCTTATATTCGGTTTTTGTTTAGTCACGTTTACTGCTTCATCCATAATTTCCCAAATCTTTTTAAAATTATTTTTATTTGTATTTAATTTATATTTATAATAACTATTTTTCGCATTTTTTATAATTTTATTAAGGAAGTTTCTATAAGTTTTAAAGCGTTTATGTTTTTCTTGAGAATATTGTCTATTAAGTTCAAGTTTTAATTTATCTCTATGTCTAATTGACTTCACTATTCCCTGTGTGATCCAAGGTTTTAATTTTGTATTTTTATTAGTAAAAGTGAACTTTTTACTACATTGATCAATGTAGGTAAGTAACCTTTTTATAAAAACATTATACGTTTCTTCAACAGACTTCTTATTATAAACTTCTTGCCACTGTTCGTGTGTTAGTAATGAAATTAATTTATTGGTGTCTAATTTAGTCATAAATATACTGGGATCTTTTTTAATTTTATTTTTTGTTGGACATATATTTAAAGCTATGGGGTAATGATCAGTTACAGAGAAATGAAAAATAAAAGAGTTTAATTCTAATTCGTTTTCTACACTGTTTTGAGACCTGACAAATATATGGTCAATTAAAAACGAGGAATGTTCGGTTATCCTCGTTGGTTTATCTATAAACGAAAAAAAGCCGTTGCTCATCATTACGTTAAGAATAAATTTACTGCAGCATTTTTTTTGTCTAACAAATTTAAATTTATATCCCCTGTAAAAACTTCTAATTGATTTTTTTTAAATGTTCGAAATAGTCACCCATATCTTCCAGAAACAGTCCTGTATTTGTCGCGGGCGGTCTATACACTGCTGTCACACCAATAGACACGTTATTAAACATAAATTCTAACCTCAAAGCTATCAATTCTTTAAATTTAACTTCTTGAATATTTACATTTATATTATTTTTTACGTAGATTATTAGACCATCATTTTTGTTGAATTTCGAGCCACTATAAAATACTTGATAACCCTTCAGGGTAAAATTCATAAATTCTTCTACCACAAAAGTTTCCGAAAGAACTATTATGTCAACATTTTTAGTATTAATTTTATCTAAGTAAATCAACAATTCATCAAAGTTTTTACTAATGCTTCTTATATTAAAATGAATTAATGAAAGCCGTTCCGTTCCGTTTCTCTCAACAAATCCGCCAAATCGGCAATAGTCGCCGCGTTCACCCCCATATATTGCTCCACCCTGTCCATTAGATCAAGAATCATTCTTACTTAAAAATAACTTAAATTATACTGTAAACACTACAATTTTAAAAAAATATATTTCAAATAACAATAGTATTCTGGAAAGGAATGACAGAAAGTAAAAAAATTGTATTAAAGCCCTACCCTGATAAAACATACATAATTTATCAAATTAAATTAATTATGTGTAGAAGCTAGGAAAAATTTAATGTCTCTGAGCCAGTGTTTGCAATTCAGTAATATTTCTTATTTTTGTCTGGAATTCCATGTTCTAACATAAACATTGCCCTCGTATGTGTAAACCATTTTTTTATCAAACATATTTACTGCATCTTTGAACAATTTAAGTCTAGTTGGGGTCAAATCTTCACATAAAATTAGCTGGGATCCTTTTAATTTGCCTCTGTTTTTAAAAAGCTTTTGTTTTTGCGTAATTTTTTTCCATTCTGACAATGACCGGTCGTGTTTTTTCACTATTTTTGCCAACTCTGTATGTCTTAATAATATCGTCCTGTTTAATAGAAATATTCATATTTTCATTAAATATACGCAGAACCTTGTTTTGTAGATTTTCTTGGTTTTCTTCGGGAATTCCATAAAAACAAATGTTATTTTGCTTCTCATATTGCTTACATGATTCAAACCTCGATTCCAGGTAAACAATTTTTTTTCTCTTGAGCTGCGATTGTATTTTCAAGTTCACACACTTTTTGTGATAATTTGATTACGATGCCGTCAAGAAATTCGTCGTTCGATAGCAGTTCTTTTATTACTTCTTTCACTGTTGTTTTTATATCTGTTGTTACCTTAGGCGGCATTTTGACTCCGAAAATGAAATTTACTGTCTAATTTATATCACTGTTAGTTTTAATTTTTTCCCCGCAAACTGACACTGATATTTACGTTTTTAGCAGTAGCGTAAACAACACACTGTTAACGTCGCGCCATCTTGGAATCTTCTTCTTATATATATCTATGTTATAAATAGTCATGTGTTGGCTACAAACAGCTGTTAAAAAAATTGTCTTTTTGCTGGTTTAAAGGGAGTGGAGTTAATGATTCACTCATATATGGCAAAATTACAACAGCAAACACATTATGGTGGGGAAGTCTTGAAGGGTTGTGGTGTACTGTTCTTTTTTATACAATGTTCTGACGACTTAAAACCAATTCACAACATGTTTATATAGTTGTATGTATGAATCTATAAGACAACTTTTGACACTAATGCTGAATGTATTGAGTGCATGCCATACATGTCACAAATCTTGTGAAGTCATAGTCAAATATTGTCTAACATGTATGCACATGACGTTACAAGTGAACGAAAGGGATCCATATGTTGCATCTGTAGTGAGCCGTCCTCCCCCATTACAATAGAGTAAAGAGTTTACATTATAAAAAACATTGTGATTGAGTTAAAGGATGAATTAAGCAATGTGTTTGCTAAAGGGTTTTAGTTTTTTTGGAACTTTCTAACAACCAAAACAATGCTATTCAATAATTTTAAGCTCGATTTTAAGAGTCTAAGAAACTCTACAAATAATAAAGAACTGTTTTTGAAGTGTATTTGTTGATACAATATAAGTAAAAATAAATACACAACATAATTTCTATGCAATTGTAAATTTATCAGTTATTTAAAAATAAATTTAAATATTTGTTGTCTGTAGATGTAGTAGATTTACGTCTGCTTTATTTACGTATGCTACTTACAATTTAGCCTTAATTTACAGATTTACTATCTGTTTGTTTTTGTGTTAGGGTCGCGCAGCAATGCTTTTGAAAGTAATGCAAGCTAAAAAAGTTGGCGCTGGTAGAGATTCTACAACTGTTACAACCTCTGTTAAAAGTACCTCATTATCAACCCAACCAGTTTCCAAGGAGCAATCAGCTGTTAAAGATATCTCAGAAAGGGTGGCCCAAGTTAGCATTTCAGAACCTAGAGAACCTGCTTTCTATCAAGGTAACATTAAACATTTTAACTGCTTATAAAACTATCATTAAACCAGTTTTTTTTGTAATTTTTTTTATTGATATTAACAGTCAATGAACTTCAAAATGTTTTTTAATTAGTCTTTTCACTTGTGAAGAATTTGTATAAAATTTGCTTTGCTATTTTTTATTTTTAAGTCAACCTCTTGTTATTTGTTTAATCAATAACAAAATAAATAACAATCAAATGGTGTTAAAAGTTACAATTATATATTCAATTTTAGGTAATACTGGAAAGGACCTTAGGCTATCTGCAAATTATATAAGACTAAATGTAGAAAAAGGGCGAGGTGTTTTTGAGTATGAAGTAAGATTTGACCCAGAACTTGATGCAAAGAATCAAAGGATTAAGTTGGTAAACCAGATGATGCGAGAAATGGAGACTGCCAAAGTTTTTGATGGAGGTGAAATAGTTTTTTATTTATTTTTTAGTGTGCTTAATTCTGAAGTGAAATACATTTTTGGTAATAGTAAAGAAGAATTCTAATATTTTGAGCAATCATGTGATTTATAGTTAAAAAGTTAATTATTATAAACCATTTATTACAATTTCTTACTTTATTCGAGGTTAAGATGGTATAAAAATTAATATATTTATATTTGCATTTTCTATACATATATTTTTTTCATTGGATTCTGTTGATTAGTAAAAGCACGACGTTAAAATTGTTATTTTAAATAGTACTGTTAAATTTATGTTTTATGACTAATTAAATAAAATTACTTTTTGAATAGATTGGTATCCGGACTGAAATAAAATCCCTTTTCTTTAATAAGAGACGACGTTCCGACTAATATATTCAGTTTTCTTCGGTGCTATGTGTAAGTTGTTTTCAGCTCACGAGTTGCTGAATGTGAAATTTCAACAAATTGTTTGGCTGAATATTTTTAGGTTAAAGCTTTTAAAGTAGGTAGATCACTTAAAACAAAACAAGTTTTTATTTTAATTTAAGATTACTTTTTCTGAAATTCTCGGATAACAGTTAAATGTATCCTAAAATGAAGGTGACATGACTGTTTTCCTTTTTGATGTTGGTATTTTAAAATGTCCCAAAAGTTAGTAGAAGCTGATAAATATCCAACTTTAACTGTATAACTTTCTTGTAGAGGAATCAATATTACATCAGAAAACAGTGGTAAGATAAAACAATGAATTTGTCACATTGTTAGGTAAGATGCAATTATGTGTCTGACGTTAAACTTGGGAATTGTGAATTAGAAATTGAGAACTTGTATAAACCAATGTAAAAAAGATGTAAATATGAAATGAGAAGATAGAAAACCCTGACTTAATCTCCATGCTTTTATCACCTATAGCTATATGGGATGCAAGAATCAATATTATTAGTAAATAAAATAAAACATTTTTTAAAGAATTTGATATTCAATAAGTACCGACTTCTCCTTTTTCTGTTTTTTTCTTCGACTTATCATGAAACTTAATTATAAAAAAAAGTGAATTGCTTATGTTTTTTTTAAGTTAAATCATATTTTCCGATAAATGTGTTAATATTCACTTAACAAAAGTTTTGTATAAAAATATGCATTTTTTTCTAAAATACACTCTAAAATGCCAAAATTATGTAAATGCTCTTTGAGTATTTACCCCTAATTTTATTGTTAATATATTTAGTATCTGTTTTTAAAAGTCAAAAAAAGGAAATAGCAAGGTTTTTTAAATTTTTTATTTTAATTTTTATATTTTAAGTTAACTGAAATAAGAATTATTTTTTAAAATCTTTTAATTTAAAGATAAGAAAAATATATGGCCATATATAAAATTATTTTAAAGCCTATTTTGTTTTTATGCTGAAATTTTTTTAACACTATTGAATCCAAAGGAATTTTTAAAACATGTATAATATTAAATATTCATAGTAGAGCTTTACTTACTTGCCCTCAAATACAATGGAGTAACAGAAACCTGGTCAATAAGTTGATTAATTAATCAATAAATGTGGAACAATTAACAAAATTGGTGATCATGCCATCGCAGGCGAAACGTCGGAATGAAATTCCAATTTGACAGTGTAAGGCCGAGAGCCATGATTTCTCAAGGGAATGTTTTACTTAATCTGTTGATTAAAGTATAAAACGAATTTATAGTACTTATAAAACATAATATGAACAGTGATCAAAATAAGGTTTGATAACAAAAGTGAGACTAAAATTAAATGCAGAACTAAAAGAGTTTGAAGAAAGTTATTTTGAGTACTGAAAGTCTTAAGCAGTATTTTGTTCAGAACAAAAGGTACAATAACTAATAATGATAAACATTTTTTAGCAGCAGTCAAAATATTGTACACTTAAAACTAAAAAATGATTTTAGTTAATTAGATAGTTCTTTGCTAGATGCTTTACAATTTTAAGCAATTACAAGTCAAAACTTGTAAATCTGAGACCTCTCTACAAATACATAGAATTTAAGAAATAGGTAGATTTATTTAATACCAACACATATTACAATGTCAATTAAATTGAAAATTATGTGGATAAAGTGAATATTTAATTTTTATTTTTTCACGGTAACTCTATTAAATAAGCCTGCATAGTGTGCACAATTTGTTGTACACAAGTTAATAGAGGAAATTTGTGTTTTATAATTTCATATGAGAATATAAAGTATATCTACAAAAAACAAAAAAAAACTTTTGAAGCCAAATTCCAAGCAAACCAAACTAAAGCACTTCTGCATCAGTAGGTAAATATGTTTAGCATGATTCCCTAAAATCGCTTGGTCAACTAACTGCATTTACCAATCAAAGCACTTGCGATAATCCAATTCATCACTCACGTCGAACGACACAAGATGATCACAGATCTCTCAATATAAGAAATGATAGTGGTAAAAATATTGGCCAGATTCTATCCCACAAATTACAACAACCACAAAACATATCAGATAATAACTCTATAAGACCTCAAGTGGTAAAAGGGACTTGCTGTGGTTCCTCCAGTATTTTTTCTTCTGCAGCTAGGAGCTTCTGGCTTTCTGTTCATAAGAGTGTTACTGTTAAAGAACATAATTTCCAGGCCTCTTATTCAGTGTTGAGCAGCAGCCAAAGAGACCTGATCCCTAAAGCCTTGTATTTAAAGTAGGAGCAAATGTTGAGCTAATAAATGATTTATATGATGAAAAGACTTGGCCAACCGGTGTTATGATAAAACGGTTTTTCTCTCGAAGGCCCAATAATGGAAACCCAATTCGGCAGTGGCAATAAATCAAATATAGTAACTGATAGTATCAAGAAACATCTCGTATACTAACAAAATTAATTTGTTGCTGGTATCGGATTGACTTTTTGAACACCTTCTCATAGAGAAATAAAAAAAGTTGGGGTGTCTACAAATTAAGGTATTACAGGGAGGGGGCTGATAATATTACAAAAAGACGAACAACCATTTAAACCACTTCACGTGTTCCAGCGTTTTTGTGAAAAATGAGTTTTACAGAAAATATCAATTTTGTGCCTTTCTTTTGAACAACCCTGTATATTGAATATTCATTAGTTTTTGACAGCATAACTTAACTAAACCCAAAAAGGGGACCTAAACATGATGGAGTACCACAAGATTTATTTAAATTTTGTGTATATTCTCTATCCAAACCTCTAATATTTTAAAAATGATATCTTTCCTGAACAATGCAAGCACAGTTTCATAACTCCTGTTTTTAAATCAGGTAACAGATCAAATATTTTTAACAATAGACCAATCTTAATAATTAATTCAATTCCAAAATTCTTTGAAAGAATTATTTGTAACCAGCTGAGCATATATGGTTTGTATAAACCCATGTACACCTAGCATGTGCCTGGGGCTTTCTAGAGTGTCAGGTTGATTTCATTTACACTACTTCTCCAAGGACTTTAGCACTATAGATCATGATATGCTTCTGGAGAAGCTGAAATCTTTGGGTGTTAGGGTTAACTTTTTGTCATGAAATGATCTTGAATATATATAAAATTGGTGCTGTAGATTTAAATATTGGTAAATGTAAATTAAGTTAACTTTAACCTGACATTCAGAATGGATGGACAACAGTCCATCTTCCTTAGGTTTCATATGGCTACTTTTGTGTGTTGTGTATTGACATAGGTCCCATATTTTTAAAATGGCCCTGAAGACCACTAAATATATAATCGAAATGTGGATCTTTTATATAAATTCTATTAAATAAATATGTGTTTTTATTGAAATTAATAAACATAGATTTGGAAGTAAAATGAATGGGTGACTATACTTCAATTCCAATGGGGGAAAAGTATTGTTAAACACATTTTGAAACTATGGAAAAAAGCTGATGATTAATTAAAATCAACTTTCCAGAAAACAATTTATATCTACTATATTTAGAATCAAACTTTGATCAGAAGATTTCAGAAATAAATAACCCTTCAGATATATTACACTTGCATACAATATGTTAGGATATGGGACATAAAATAAAAACATGGAAAAAGTCCAGACTATAAGAAGTATAAAAACTTAGGCATTAAAAATTACAAAAAATATTTATCAGAATGTTGGCCAATTTTATTTTATCTTGTCTCCAGAGATAGTCAGAGCAGATTGATGAAATTTTGTTGAAAAAGTTGCCAGCTTTTCATGATTTTACAGTAGGTGACACTAGAATTGTTAATGGCTTTAAAACAATAAAATCTGTGCTAGAAAACTAAGCATGACATTTTTCAGTAATAAACATTTTGCATCTATGAAATTTCGTATGATACTTTGTGGTAACGTGAAAAAGTGTTCTGAAGAACAGAACAATGTAACTAGTGGAAGCTTAGGTATAGATGTGACACAGGGGCAAAACAACCTACAACTCTTGTTAGAAAACGATTGTTTATCGATATGAAAGTGAACAGCATGTTTGAGGGGCGGGCATCAAGCAGGTACTGACCTTGTTATGCAGAATATAGGTTAAAATCAGTGACATGGAAATAAACATAGACTCCGTTGTTTACATTTCCCAAGTTGTTCCAGAAATTCGTGGTATTAGCACACAAAATGTTTTAAAACTAATAATTAAATGGCTCAATATAATTAATTCAAACCGAATCAGCACTAACCTTCTTCTAAAATTTTTCTGGAATTATTATTTATTATTTATTTTAAGAGATAAAACACAGGATGAGCAATGTCGCAGCTCTAGGTGGTAACGAAATACTACGCATTTCATTCCGAATCATTCAAGCATTGCACCCAGTGGTGACAATGTCATGTATAAAACAAGCACTGTATCAATTGAAAATCGCTCTCCTTTCCCTGAATGGGATCTATAGGTCCACCTTTTTTGTTTTACATCTTTTACCACCCTAATAAAATTCGGCCAAACAAAAGTCATTACTTTTATTTATGCATATTTAATTTTTTTCGTCCCTCTCGACATCATCCCAGATCTACCCCTGTTATGTCATATCAGTGCTGTAGTCAAACGGGAATCAGTAAAATGACTGTCTAATGGTTTTATACATTTTTGCTAAAGAACTAGGCTATGCTAAATGATAAGTCTTTAATAAGTTTTTATAGCTTCACCATATTATCTATAAACTCGGAGCCACTGATAATAAACTAATTAAAAACTTTTTTATATATTTGTGCAATTGTAAGTTCTTTACTATTAGATGTACGTGAGGCATCCTTCCAATATGGACAATATTCCATAAACGAGAAACTTTTTGCCTCTTGATTTTGAAGCGATCTGTGCCGTGATCTTCACTGTAATTTTTCAATCCGAAACTTTCTGTAAATCTCATGCGCATTCACGCTCAAGTGAATATTCTCCTTAAGGTAAATTACTTAAAAAAAAAACTGAAACAGAAAATATTAAAATTTTGATTTTTAATGGCTCATATTATAAATTGTACAGAAAACCTAAATCAAAGGTCTAAGAATTTTAGTCTTAAAGTTCCCATGGTACAAAAGATAAACGGCAACTACTATTATTATTTTCCACAGGGCACCAATTATATTTACCGACAATGATTACTGAGTCACAGAAGTCCTATAAGGGAGTTCTTCCAGGTGGTGATGAAGAGGTAACAATAACAATTATGTACAAGAGGCAGAAAAGTCTAGGAGATAGGGAGTGCCTCCATTTATACAATATCCTTTTTAAGCGAATAATGCATGTATTGTTATACACACAGATGGGAAGAAATTATTTTGATCCTCAACACAAACATTTGATTCCACAGCACAAGCTTGAGGTAGATATATATTTTTAATAAATATCGCAGTAGGTTGAGATAAAAAATAGAAAGTTTGTTGTTTTTGTATTGTCTAGGTTTTATTATTACAAATTATCCAAAATTATTTTATTGGCATTTCAGACAGATTTTAAAATTGGAAAAGTTAATCTGACTCCAGTAGAATTCGGACTCAGCACCTCTGAGTTACTAGACCATGAGCTCAACCTACTGATTTAACCTGTTCAATTTTATGTTAGTAGATTTTTAAGTATTGTAGCTTTCGGTGGCTACAGTACTATAAAAATCTATTAACATATTCAATTTCAGATTTAAAATCTCTCTAATCAAACAATTGTGGAATACAGAGTGAATTAATATGGCACAATTGAATGATCGAGCTTCATATATGACAAAAAAGTCAATTAGAAAAATAGAAAAACTATTACTAACACTAACATACATACTATAAAAAATTCTCATACAATAATACACTACAGTAAAACAAGTTCTGCTTAAAAAAATGTAATCCAAAAACTCCTTAAAAGAGTATGACACTATATTTAAAATAATATTAAGCACAGATTTTTTAAACAGTTTAAATTTTGTCACAGCCTTGAAGTGATTAAGTAATTTATAAAAAAAAATTATAAATGCATATGTGGGGCCTGTCAGTTGGACAAAGACTGTGAGCAGGGACATTTAAAACCTGCCCTTTTTTTGTGTGAGAATTGCACGATTTGCATCCGTGCTCCATCCACCAAAATCTAAATACAGAGTGAATGTTTGCAAAATATACCAGTCTAATGTTGTCAAGATCTAAGTATTTATATATTATTCTTAGAGGAAGAAATAATGACTTTTGTGCAAACATTAGTTACTCGCTCAACTCAATCCAAATTTTAATCTATGAAAATACCCAAACATTTTGTACTGTTTGCCAAGGTCATATTTTCAGACTTAACTGGGACTATCTCTGGAATATCTCTATTCTTTTGCTTGGTTCTGAAACACAAAAATTTAGTTTTCTCATTACTGAGCAATTACATGTTTCTCACAACCAGTGTTCTGTAATTTCTAGGCGTTCACTAGAGAGACTAAGGAGATCTGACAATGTTGAACCAATGACCAAAATGTTTGAATCGTTAGCAAAGTTTACCATGTGGGAATGCTGCTGAAGTATTTTTGAGGCTAAATTGTTTATATAAAAAATAAACAAAAGTGGCCTCATGACACTCCCCTGTGGAATTCCCAGTTGAAGGTACCCTTCATCGGAGAAATATCATTCACCGTTCTCCTCAACTACCACTTTTTGACTTCTATTATTTAAATAGGAATGAATCCATTCTAATGCTGGTCCACGAATTCCATACCGCTCAAGCTTCTCCAACAAAATTCCATGCAGACTATCAAAAGCTTTTGATAGGACAAGGAATATGTCCACTTACAGATTTCCATCCTCTAAAGCTCCAATTATCTTCCCAACAAAGGCGTAAACTGCAGTATCAGTAGACCTTCCCTCTCTTGGTTTGAGTCGGGTGGTGTATTGGTGCGCGTGCATGGGGAGGTTTTAATAGTCAATACCCCAGTGAGCAGTCACTTCTTGCCGCGAGGAATGCCTTCGGGTATATCTTCGACGCAAACGCTGTAGGGGTCCGACTACCGAGGACTCACGTCAATGTACCGGTGTGCTGCCTTTCCGGGTATGTGACAGCACATGCGGCCAGCTCATTCTGTCGCATATAAGGGGAGGAAAACATGGGGCTAGAACAACAACGGCGATACCCTGCTGATTAAAATATCAGCCCTTAAGGCTATAAAGATCCAGAAGGTAGTTCTTTTTTATAATGCTGGTTTGCTTTTTAAAGTTGTTCCGGCTCAATGCTAGAGGAGTCGGACCACATTACATAGGCTTTAAAGAGATTCGGTGTTGGTTAGACTATGTCTAGATCCACACTCGAGTCATATCGCGGTTGTTGAGGTGGACAGTTCACCTATAAGGCCGATTAAAGTAAAGTAAATGATCTCTATCTCCAAATTTATTTAACATGATATAGACAAGCTGATAGAGGACATCTACCGAGTAGGCAGATATGTTAAAGTCAGAAATGACAGCAACATATCCATCATTTGATTTGATTTTACTTACGATCCGAAAGGTACGTTGACAGAATTAAAAGGAATCGATAGGTCTCTCGGGACGTTCGTAAGGCGTATTTTGCATCTGAACCGCTCATGTGCGGACGCCTATATTCATGCTCCCGTTGGGCAGGAGGGATTGGGACTGCTTAATCTTTCGAAACATGTTTCCATTGTATTACTCAAGCATTCACCCGTTTTCGGCTCTCAGGCGGCGTGATGTGGATGATATTGTCAACCTTGAGTAGGTGTCATAATTCTTAAACTTATACATTGGAGAGGAGATGCCCGCTCTGTTATATTTGTCGGAGACTTTTGAGGTAGAAACTCGAAGAAAATACTCGAGGAATGGACTGAGACTTGAACAGCTTCGTCCGAAAGTGGTTAACACGTCCGTCTCCATAGCTTTGAATATTAACTAAATTAAAGGATTTTTTTTTTGGTTTTAGGAAAATGATTACAAGAAATGTATAACAGGGAGCTGTGATTTACTATTTTTAATTTAATTTAAGTTAATACTATCCGGCTTTGATTATATTCGGGCCATCCAACTTAGGTGAAACTTATTACCAACGAGAGGGATTCCCTCTATCCTCCTACTGAGAGGCGTTGTAGGTTTGGATGCAATCAGAGTGAAAGGCTAAGCCACGTACCTCAGAGATATCCTTTCTTGAAGTGGCCAATCATTAAAAGGCATGACACGTTGGTGAAGACTATCCAACGTACAACTGAGAGAAAAGGGTAGACAGTGTTTATCGAACAACGGATAAGGTGCAATAACGGACTCTACTGGCGTCCAGATCTCATCCTTGTTGATGGCGATAGGGTGATTGCCAGTGATGTAGCTGTGGCCTGGGAAAGTTCATTACATCACGTTTTTGAGGGTAAGATGGCCTATTATCTGTGGCGGCTCGTGGCTATTATTGTAGGGAGGTCATATACCAAAATTGCACCGCAGACGAAGGTTAAATCGTGAAAATTTTTTCGAGTTCCTCTCAAATTTACCTAGGTTTTTATGAAGTACCTGTATTTTTAGTTATCTAAAGAAAAATGAAGCTAGAAATAAAAACAAATTATGTTAAAGTGAAACTTACCCTTGCCTTTTTAAACAGATGGTATTCCAGTGATATTTCACTTAAAATACAGTCAATGTACAAATAACTAATTTTCCAAGGTAGAATGTAAAAGGCACTTAAATAATAATGTTAAAAGAATATAAGAAATCGTACATTGTTTTTTTAAATATCGATTTTCACTCCTGCCGACCAACCTCCTTGCACTCTAAACGTTTTTCGAAATTTAAGCATTTGTTTTTTTTAACCGCACAATTTTACAAACTAAACACGGTTTCGTCGGTTCTTACATTTTAAAAAATCAAGTTTAGAATCAATCAACAGCAATTCATCGTTCATCTATAAAATTATTATTATTACCTACATAAATTTCGCGCTACGCCTCAAACAGCTGCTAATGCTGCATGTCCCACCGCCAACGACTCGAGAGGTATCCACAACTACTAAAAAGTAGATCGGATTTCTTTTCTTCTTAACGAGCTAAATATATTGCGCGCGACATCGACACATCATGCATGATGGATGACGTGGTCAATCAAATTTCCTATATGCAGTATATCTTGTCTTGTTGGCGCCTCGAGCCGCGGCGTCTGGCCTTGAAAACATAGGGGGAACGAATGGCAAAAATGCAATTTTGACTGGTAGTATAGAAAATGGGTAAAATAAGACGTTTTTAAGCTGGAATTGGACAAATTGAAGATTTTTAGAAATAGGCTTGAATATATTAGGATGAAAAAAGTGATTTACAAAAAATATAATTTAAATACATTTTTCTAATTTTCTCTTGTTTCTTTTGGGAGGACATTGACCATTTGACCTATGGTCGAGCCGCCACTGTCTATTATTTAGATCAATTTTTCTTGACTGAAATCGGGAAAAGGCACCCAGGCCGTGACATCAAGGTTTTACCTCTAATAATTGGTAGCTGGGGGACATGGTCCTACTGCGCTTTTGGTATAACTAAATTTAATATACAACAGCTCATGTGTAAGAGCATTATATTATACACAAGCAGTTCAGTCAGCAGTAATAACGCAAACTCCTTTGTGTGTGTACCGTCTTTTTTTTATTAAGATCGCTGTCGTGTTTGTTTTGCTCACGAATTGTCTATTTACTATCCATGTATGCTACAAAGGCCGAAATCTCACCTTTTATTGAGAGAACGCCAGAGCTTGTGGATTCCCAGGGAAAAGGAGTACTCTCCTCTTTTATAAGTACACTTTTTATTTTTGACCGTACCGGTGGGGTAAGAATTTTCACTGGAAATTCACGCGTGGTCTACTTGGAGTCTGTCAGGTTACAATGATGAAAATTGTTCCTGTTGAATGGCTCCCGTAGCCTAGAAATTGAGCGTTCTGAGTAAATGTGCTGTGAAATATTGAGCAACTTTTCTGAGTAGAAAAATCGTAACATTCTAGGAGCACATTGCTAACTCAAATATTTTTGAAAATGCCGGAATCAGAGTAATTGGTCGGTAGTTCTCGAGCAAAGCTTTATCACCTTTCTTATGAAGGGGTTTAGCAATAGCCAGTTTTAAATTACAGAAAATGCCTTAGTTAAAGCAATTGTTTATGTGAGTCAAAGGAGTAGCAAATTCAAAAGCACACATCTTAGACTAGATGATATTTCATCTTAACCGGAACTCTTTGTTTTTATAGCTGATATAATATTTAAAGTTTTGAGTTTGATTCAATTTTTTAAAAAGGTCTGGTGCAGCTTGTAATAGAAAGTTGTTGAGACAGGTTTACCTTTTCAGTTTTAATAAATTTGTATAAAATGCCAATTAAATAATTTTGGGAAATTTGTAAAATTAATAGGTAATAAAGATTTTTATGAAATAAGAAAATTTAAGTACTATTTAAAGCATTAGATCATTTCATTTTTATAGAATGAATATACCTAATAATGAAAATTTGATGATTTTTCAATACTTCACTAATTAGCTTTGAATATTAACTAAATTAAAAGATTTATTTTTGTGTTGGGAAAATGGGAGCTGTGATTTACTATTCCTCTAAGTTAATACTAACATTGCAGGTGTATCCTGGTTTTGCTGTGACAGTGGATGAAGTCGAAGATGGCTTGATGCTCTGCCTTGACACTCAGCACAGAGTCCTGCGTACTCAAAATGCCTATGAGTTGTTAAATGAAATCAAGTGTGCCGCAAATCCTAGGGCCTTTAAAGAAACAGCTTTAAAGAACTTTTTGGGCTCATGTGTATTTACACGTTATAATAACAAAACTTACATTATTGATGATATTCTTTGGGATATGACGCCCAAAGACACATTTCCAACTAGAGATGGAAGGTTAGTTTTATGTGATCACTTCATTTGCAACCTATGAAAGTAAAATATAGTTTTTAACATTTTTGTTTACTAGTACTCTTATTAATCTTTAGTTTTGGTACTATTTATAAATCCCACATTTAGCATTTTTAGAAGTTCAAAATTCAATCTTCTCCATTGCCTAAGGTCCTTAAAGATGGTGTCGTTACGTAGATCAGGGTACATCTAATTATCGTCCTGGATCCGTTATTCCCAAAATACCTATTTAAATTCAAATTATTTATTAATAGTAGTACAGGGCTGTACAATGAGGACTGGGTGGTTTTTTCAGCTATAATTTCACCTATTATTAAACTGAAATAGCCATTTTATGTAACACTACCTGCAGATTTGGAAAATTAAAATTAAAAAACAAATGAGTTATGACATAATATTTTTCATCCTACTTCTTATTTAATTTTTGGAATCTTAAAATTTGTCTGTTGCGACATGAAACTTTCAAATTAAACATAAAATATATTTAAAATGAATCCTTTATTTCCACGTGTCAGAAATAAATAATACAACGCTAAAGCATGTATTTCCTTAAATAATTTATGAATAAAAAATAGGACCTTACGTTAAAAACATACATAGCACACTTGTCAAAAAATAGGTAATAATGTATGTTTACATTAAAAAATCTTTGCCTCCTAATATATAAAAGGTAGGTACTAAATGATATAAAACTGTACATTTATGTTGAAAAGAAAACATACTAATATATTGTTACAAATACTAATAAAATTTACAATATAAGGTTATACATTAAAATATTTTGTAAAAACAAAAATCTAATACATTTTCTCAGCATGCGCGATGTGCCCCCAGTTGAGAGCAGCATAGCACATAATATGTGAGGAAAAATACCAATGATAAGCTATTATTAGTGTTCAAAGGGATACACACTGAGAGCGCACCCTAAGTAATTAGATATTCCTAAAACTGGGATTGAGTCTTACTGTAATGTTTAGGTTTTGGGTCTTCGACCTATTAAGGCTTAGCTGAAAAATATTCAAATCAAATATATTACGAATTTTGAAAGTATGTTCTTACTCAATTCAATAAAAGAGAGGAAGCCATAATAAATATGCAGTAGTCCACTTCCTTAATGAATCCTAAAAATAAATACTAAACGAGCTACTTAAATATTACACATGTTATACATTTATTCACAACACATTAAAATATTGTAGTGTTTAACACAAGAAATCCTCCATCTAGTACTAAACCTTTTGCATCAGAATTTTTTTAATAAAAAAACTTGCCTCCAAGTTCCACAAGTCAAGAGACAATTTATTGTAGTAGGGTGGAGCAGGGGCAGAGTTACATTCCAGGACCTACCGAGGCGCAAAAAATCTATATACATATAATTATTATTATACCTGGTGCCATAATAATGTTCATCCCGCCCAACAGAAAAGCATTGTAAGTTATTCGTCACATATATCAAGCAGTTGAAAAGATAAGGAGGCAATGTCATGACACTTGTCTTACATCCATGTGGTAGCCCTAAGAACATACTCGACCTTACATAGCTTGGATATAATATTGTTGACATGCTGTTCAAAAGTCAACCCTGGATCAAGGTACACACTCATAAACTTAACATGCTACGGATTGTTAATGATTTCTCTAGAAAAAACTCTCATTTTTATTTTGATTAAGGTTCAGTCCATTTGCTACAAACCAGTCACATTCACAACTGAAAGACTCTCTTGGTTTTTCAGATTCTCATATAAGAATGTTTTACATTGAAGCTACTGTCGTCCGCAAACAGCGGTGTCGTCCGCAAACAGCGCAACTCTCCAAAGAGATGAGGTGACGTCTATATAGGCTGGGAGAAGGATTGGTCCCAGGATTGAGCCCTGTGGGACCCTATAATTCATGGTTTTTACCCCAGAAGTCTCTCTCCCATTCATGTCTCTGGCCACCAAGATAGCCCTCTATAAGCTTAATGATGTTAATATATAATCCATAAAAACTTAATGTTCTTAGAAGGAGCTCTTGCAAGACAACTTTTCAAATATTTTTGATACCATTGATATGAGTGAGAGAGATGTTTTCATCTTCAATATCAATATTGTTTTTGAAATTTTAAATTTAGTGGGGTATATCTCATTTGTTATACATGAGTTACAAAGCTTGGTCAGAGGTGCTATCAACACATTTTTTAAAACTTAATAAAGTTTATATCCATATCATAAATATCCTTATTATGCTTTGGCTTTGGAGAGTTAATAGCATCTGCTGTACCTAAGCCTGACAACTGAAAATCATTGAGAGCACCAGAATCAATCTCTGTACTTATCACCCCTCTTGAGGGCCTGAAACGTTTCTGCGCGGCCATATCGGTGCGGCCGTTTCGGCGTCGACTGTTTCGGCGTCAAACAATCAATTTTTTTCATTATTTTATTTACTTATGGATTATCTTTTAAGGTAAAATGTACCCAACTGTCCGTCGCAGTGTTGTCAGCATGTTTTATATAATTAAAGTTAGATTCAGTATTAGACTTAATGATAGCTTGCGTATATTCCCTTTTGCAAAGTTTTACCTGTTCTGCCATAACAGGTGTGCTAAAGTTTTGATAAAATTATGTCAATTATCTCAGACCCTCTGTCATTCTCATTAACCTATGCATTTCACTTCAAACTTTCGGCAACAGCTACAATTATTTCGGTTATACCCACCGGACGAGCACGAGGATAGCTTTTATTGTTCCCAAGCTTACCACTTTTACTAACTTTTTTTGTGAATTTCCTTACACCAGCCACTGAGGGGGTTTCAAAAATTCTTCTCAATTTTCGCACAGCTTCAGCAACACAGCACTCAATTGGAAATAGTGTTTCTACATTTTCCAGCATTGTTCAAATGTGAAATGATCGATTCATACAGCGAAAACTGTACAAACTCTAAAACCAACATATGCCTTACTCATTAATGGCTCTATAGTCTGAGAGAAGCCAATTAGAACTGAGATCTTGTAAGGTAAATATGTTTAAAAAAATGTATACTATATACTTTATACAGGTACTGTTGACACAGTTATTTATGTGGGTATTTTCAAAAATTTGTTATGTGAAACTCATTGAACATATTAAATCTAAAAAACTGATTCTATTTCTCCAGTTATTAATTAAAATTTTTGAAATTAAAGACAGTTAAAGCTGAAAAAAGTCTGTCCTCGTGTGGAAGTCAAACCCGCAACCTCTCTGATTCCGGGACATCGCTCTACCAACAAAAATAGCAAGGTACTCTATAGCACACTGGTAAAAGAAGGCTATATGATTTCGCACCCGCCGCAGACACGCTCCACTCCTCAACGCCCTACAAATCGGTATCGGTCCTACTTCGATCAGGACCCTAAAATCCACCTATATACCCAAAATCATCAAAATAGACGATGGTGTAAAAAAGTAAATAACTACACTAGGTTTTTTGTCTATAGTCCTCACAACCTTGGCGTAGCTTTAGCTTTGCAAGATCTTGCAAATAGCTAACTTAATTTTTTTAGTATTTCCTGATCTTTTTCTAACTGCTTATTCTCTTTAAGAACCGAAATTAATGATTTTTTGATATCATCCATTTTTTATTAGAATTTCTAACATTTTGTTGTTTGATAAATTTTGTTACCAATTCTTTGTTTGCAATGTAATAAATTGTTACCCATTTCATTTTTGGTTAGCTTCTCAAAATCAACTGTATTTCTCTTCTTGCTTTGCATTAGTTCGGGGCAGAAGCGACACTGTTGTTGTAGTTTATCCACTTTACTGTCAGAAACTGTCATGTGACACTGATATCCTTCTAACCTCTGCCGTGCACGTTGGGCAGATCCATTGATCTTCTGATGTTTTTCTATTTTTTAGGAACGTTTCTGATAGTTTTGTACTCTTAGAGTATTCTGGGTGGTTTTGATTTCCTATATTTAGTTTTCCAAAACTTGATCACTACCATACAGGGGTAGATCAGTTATACTGATCAAAGATAATATTGGTTCAGAACCGAACCCTCTGGCACTCCGGCGTCAACCAGTCTCTCCCTAGAAGCTACCTTTAGCACCCGAACCCGCTGGTATCGATCCATAAGGATCGAATAAGATCAATGCTGTTATGAAGTTTTTTTTAGGAGATCTTGCGACACGCAGTCAAACTATTTGCATAGGTGCATAAAGAGTGATGCTAAATTCAAGACACCTAATGTGTAGCCTGTAGCCTATATGCTAGGACTTCAGGACACCTAATGTGTAGCCTGTAGCCAAATTGGCTACAGGAAAATATATTATTCTCAAAATTTTTCAAATATTTGAAAATTATAGGCAAAAAAGAAATTGATCTATAATTGGTAATATTAGTGGCATCGCCATTCTTAAAATTATGAAAACACCTTACATAGTAAAAACTATCTAAATAATAGGGTACATGATCATTTTTTGAATGTAGTTTAAAAAAATGCTTTGAACAATTGTTTTGCATTATTTTAAAAGATATTGACCTTTTATTTCCAACAGCTTAAAACACCTGTGATTTTAATGGTTTATAAATAGAGTACATTTAGCAATATGGGAAATTTTACCTGAATTTATTTTATATCTATAATTCCCTCGATAATCCCCAGGTGATTATAACCTATAAATACGTTTTACATCAAACAATAACAGCACTGTTATAGAGGTAAACATAAAAATTTTTTCGCATAAGAATAAGTAAAATGGGTAATTATTGCTATTTTACCCTTTGGCAGGCAATTTTCTTTCAAATTTACAATTGCAATTTATGTAGTACTTATGTGAGGTTAGGATTACGTTTGAACATCTGTCAGCGGCCAGGTAAATTACAAACAAAAAACAATATCCACCAATTCAGAGATCATTTATAAACAAACCGGTAGCGTCAGACATGTTATTAATCACCTAATCAAAACCCCGTTTAAAAGTTACATTCATAAATTATAAACTCAACATTAAAAGACTTGGAGCCCTTCATAAGAGGTAGTGCCAATTTACTCTGCTTCAAGACCAGATATCTTCAAGGATAACTGATCCAGCAAAGTGATTATAAAAACATAATGCAACAAAAACAGAGCTATCACTGCTTGTCAACTAGAGAATTCAATTGTAATTAGAATGATCTACAGAGAGTTTGAAAACTTTGTAACAAGACCGTCCATTGATTTAATATTCGGAGCATTGTTAAACTTTTTCTACACACTCTGAACATATTGAATGCTCAAGTTAACTAGCAATGGTAACCCTGTTTTTTTATTGACGTTATTGTGTTTTTTTAATCACTTCGCTGGATCAGTTATTTCTGAAAATATGCTGTCTTGAAGCAGGGTATATTTGCATTGAATCTTATAAAGGGGGCTAAAACTTTGGTTGTGTGTATATCAAAGCGAATTATATTTTCCAATTCCATAGAGCACAAAGTTGTTCTGGATATATAAAATTTCATTTTGAAAAAAAAATTTCTTGGGATATATGGTTCTGAATTAAATTGCAGATTGGTTGATCAGTCACATATTTAATTGAACGTTTATAATTTTACAATTTTAACAGGACGTTTCGGTCACTTTCGTGGCCTTTTTCAACTGTAAGGTACTAAAATTATTGCCATTGCCAAAAAAAAAACAGGAATCCATTAAGTCATAATCAACTTAAAACACTTACAAATATTTTAGAAAACAATAAACACACAGACATTGCAACTGGATGTATTTACGTTAACATATACAAAGGTGCACTGGAGCCCATCACTTTTTTTTCTCTGCTTTATAATTGAAATGTATATTTTTATTATTTTTTTTACAGACATATCACTTTTATTGAGTACTATAAACAGCAACATAATATCACCATTAGAGATCATGATCAGCCCTTGCTTTTAAACAGAAAAAGTGTCAAAGTATCTGGTTCAGCACAAAAAGAGGATAGGATGGTGTGCTTAATTCCTGAAGTATCATACCTAACTGGTCTGACTGATGCCATGCGAAACGATTTTAAGGTATCCATAATTTTACACAGAAATAGTAACCTTACAATACTTTTTATATTAAATACATGGTCTATTTTTAGGTCATGAAAGACGTTGCAGTATACACTCGTGTTACTCCACATCAGAGAATTTTAGCTTTAAGATCTTATCTCGATAGTGTGAAAAAAAGTGAAAAGGCGCAACAGGTAAATAATAAAAAAGTCTTCTTAGTTTCGACCAGATGTTCAGCATATCTAAATTATTAGCCAATAATAATAAGATTATTTCTATTCTACTTTTGAAGGAAAATTAAAATTATAATGCAATAAAAACGTTATTTTTTCTTTACATTTGAAACATTTATCAACATTTTCTATGATGCATTTTGTTTTTTCCTACAATATTTTACTTGCTACACTTTTTAAAATAAGAAATAAATATTTATTTCTTAGTTTATTTTGTTGTTCCAATGGTATTTGTATTATCCATAGGGAAAAGCAAAAAGGTCTATTAAATCACAATTGAATTTACTTTTGACTATTAGCCATATGTTGTAGATCATGGCTGATTGGGGACTTACTATTGCAACCGAGAATCTGGATCTTAAGGGCAGGCAGTTGGATATAGAACAAATTATATTTGGAAATCAAGTTATCAAGATGGCTGGCCCTGGAGCTGATTGGAACAGAGAATTGGCAAATAATACTGTAAGTTTTTTTTTGGTTGCCTCTGTTTAAATAATAATTTTATGTTGTACAATGTGCTTATATAAGAAACCACTTATTGTACAATTCCAATTGTCGTTTCTATTGAACAAGGTTTGCTGCCAAAGAATAAGATTCAAATTTTTGTTCATTTGTCTATTCGATTATAAAAACAGTGTTAAAGATAATGGTTTGATATATATCATTATCAAGATTCAAATTTTTTAGTTGAATATTATCACAGTTAATTATTATACGATTTTAAGATTTAAGAACGCGATGTTAAAAAAACCATAATTTGACCTTTACCTAGAACTTCCTAGATAATAACGCTTTTTTTTATAAAAAAAAAGTTGTAGTGGCGGACCGGACCATTGGTCTAAAAGACCCTTGTTTCCATCCCTTGTCCCAGTTTCACCGCCTTATCGAGGCTTGTAACTTGTCCCAATCAAAAGTTCTGTAACCATAGACAGGCTCCTGAGCTGACCATAAAACAAATATTTTGACTAAGGAACTATATTATATAATTACTTATTTAAATTTTTACACCTCTACTCATTAAAGAGGTTTTAATTAGATTAGGGTGGCGATTTTGTTTCGAACGATCGGAAAGTCACGTGACTTTGCCAAATAACTAATAGGCATTTGCTAGTAGCAATCATTTTTAAATGGGAAATTGTATGTACTTTTTGCCGCCTATTTGATTTGACAATTCTTGTCAACCTTAAAATTGTTTTGTTGACGTTGATCAAAACGTACAAAACATGAAAAAAAGTTTGCAGGTATCTGTTTATTTGCATATTTTATTATTCTGGAAATAGGAATGAATTGGAAGAAAGTTCAAGTACTTAGATGAAGCTTTTATTAGGTTAGTTCAACAACAGTTGTATAACTATATGACGGTACATTTAATCCAAAAGAAAAGACAAAGCTACATTGCTAGCAAAAGTTGGTGATTGCATTATTGTAATACCTTCTAATGTTCCTGTAAACAAGAAAATTAGCAAGTAATTGAAGAGTTCGGGAAGCATAAATGTCTACAAGTCGCAAGTTAATGTAGTGGAAAAAGATGAAGTTCTTGATGGATTTTATTTCATATATTTTGTCTGCTTGTGGCATTCTAAAAATTACGTGAATTATTCTAAGAGGTTAATATAATAATTATATGTACTTCGAAAAGGCGTGTACAGATATTTTAGAGATATTAAAAAATTGAGTAGAAAATAACATTTTTAGGGCACTGGCATGTTTTTTGAGGTAGAGTTTGGGTATTTTTATTGTCAACAAATTTGTAATAGTATTAAGTGCATAGTTCATCATTTAAATATGCTTAGAAATGTTAGATGGATTAGTTTCAGGTATATTAGCCAAAATTTTGTTTTTATTTGTTTTGATACGTTTTTTAAATTGTAACTGTATCTACTTTGGTATATTATGTTTGTTGTCTAATTTGAATTAAGTAATAATAAAAATATATTTTTTTCTATACCTCTGCTATTCATTTCTAGTTTCTGTTTAAAGTATTCAAATTTAGATGGCTATTAATAAAAAAATAGTTTTAGCTAAATATTTTCTGCAATTGGTCTAATTAATTTTTTTTTATAATATTTAGTGTAATTAAATTCGTAGAAAACTCACGTTTTAACAAATAGATTTAAAATAAGTGCTAAACTATTTATTACATTTCAAATATTTAAACGCATACTTTTTGTAGAAGACAAAATCGACCATCTAGTTTATGAGAGCTAGACTATATACACATATGTATATAAGGATTTTCAATAATAATGAAAAGCGTATCTAGTTTAAAAAAGACTTAATGATTTATTGTACTATTGTATTGTGAGATAAAACTATAGATATAAACTGGCGCTGATTACCCTTAATTTGTGGTATTAATATTATTAATATTTAAACCAGCGTCGATATGAGAAATTTCCCCTTCGGTCCTGATACATTAATCGTTCTACATTTTGAATTTACCGCTCATTTTTAAAATATTTTTATATCATACTGTCTTACCAGTGTCTACATTGGTATAAAATAATTGACAGTTAACCAGTTTTTCGTTTATTTTTTATAATGACACAAAGCTAGAAACAAAAATACTTTTTGTTGTTTGAGTAATACAAAGAAATAGAAAATTATTTTCTAGAATTTTAAAACTCCCTTATATTGATGACACATGATATGACAAATCTAAGAAAATATCCCCAAAATAATTATTGTTTTTTAAGTTTTTGTAACGATTAAACTTTTTGTTTGTAAAGCACAGTATAAGTATTTTAAAAATGTTTTATATTTTATAATTTAATCTTCAAGTGTAAATCAATTGGTTTTGTAGATTATAATGTGTCAGCATTTCGAAATTCTCGCGATACAAATGTTTCCGAAAGTTGTTAAAGAGACAACTCTTTAAATTGGTATGATATACATATCTTTGTCTAATTTTAGTCTCCTTTTTCGACCGTCCTCTATAATGCGCACTTTTTGACCAGGCAATGGCTGAACTCTCCTCACGACGGGTGAGAAAATGTTAAGCACCTATTTCAGAGTTTATATACAAAATTTTAACATGGGAAATACCGCTTAGCTGGATAGTTGGGTAATTAATGCACGAGACGATAATTCTTCGGCGATCGATCGCGTTTATATGACAATTAGCGTGTGAAATATTTTAAAATGAGACTTCTGACAGTAGTCGTTGGCAGACAAAAATTGAATCATTTTCTTGGAGAACTGACGCCTGCTTTAACTACTACACCAGCTAAGAAAACTGTAAACAGTAGTTTTCACAGGACTCTAAATTGCATATAATGTAATTGCCATAATTTGCTTTCTTTCCCTGCTTATTTTTACATATATACATACTACATTAGAAAACTGAAAAGCACAAGATTTCTGCTCAGCGCGGAAAATAAATTAGTGAAAGGAGCTGTCGTTACTGGACACAATAATTATAAAGTATGTAGGTATATCTTAAAAAGTACAATCAAAATTATTTGGTTGTAAATTGGCATTAGGTTTGAGGGGATACTGTGGGAAAAAATCATTTAAAAAGTAATAGCAAGCCACTCAAAAGCCTTCCCTGAGTACTCACCCAAAAGTTGCTGCTGATATGTACATGGTCATCCAAATGAGAGGAAAAATGCTTTATTGTTATAAGACATAGGAATCAAAGATTAAAATGTTACTTGTTATTGTTCTTTTCTTTTTATGTAGAAGGTTTTCCCCTATATATTTTGGCAACTACCTAGAGAGTTTATTTCAATAGATACCGAAATTTCGAATTCGAAAATGCAAAAGTTGCTGGGTTTTTTATGAATCATCAGAATTTGTTATCATAAATGCGAAAATATTTTTGGAAATGTCAAATTTTGACAGGTTGGCAGTTTTTTTATGGATTTTTAAATGGAAACCCTGTATGTTATCTTGAATTCTTAAATATCATATAAGTGTTTAAATATTTAAAAAATGCTAAGTTAATTGCCGCTGAAACAAAGTCAGCCGTGATGAAGGAAACGATAATATTTTGATGTTTACTTGTCAGACGAATTTGTTTGCGAGTATTTTTGCTATCTTAAAAGTTGTAAGGTGGATTATTCCGAACAAGGAGGAAATGATAGAATTATTTTATCTACATGGAATAAATGCACAGCTCGTAACGAATATTATAGAAAATTTCCAGATAAACGAACATCGAGCCAAACGGTGGAAAGGAACACCGAAGAAGATTTAAATATTTTATTATATATTGAAGTTATTAGTTTTATTTTTAAACTTTTGTTGTTTGTCTTAATCTATTTATGTATGCTTTATAAAATCGTCAGCGATGAATGCCCTAGGCAGCAACTGTTTTTAACAAATCCTGGTATAAAATTGACTCTGCTCTATAGCATTATAAATACAAGCCCTATAAGTGTCTACCTGTGCAAGAGGTGACAGATCAAAATAAAAGGGACTGATTACACTTCTGCCAGGAAATAGAAAGAATGGTATCGACCAATCAAGTAAATTTGTCAAACGTAATTTTTACTGACGAGGCAACATTTACTACTGGAGGCATGTTTAACCGAAAACAAGCATTTTTGGTATAAAGAAAATCCGCGAGCTCTTCAGCTAGTGAAAATACAAGGGAGAATATATCTACTTGTTTGGTATGGTTTTCTTAATACTTAAATTATTGGACCTATATTTTTAAATAGAAATACAAAGGTATCATGAAATATTACAAAATGAAATCGAGGCATATTTTGAACTGCCGATCAATTCGTTTCTTAATTTGATATGGCAACAAGATGGTGACCCTCCTCATAATGTCCAGCCAGCCAACTATCTAAATGACAGGTATCCATTGTGGATAGAAAGACAAGGACCGTTAAAATAGCCAGCAAGCAGTCCCGATCTTTCCCCATTGGACAGGTTTTTGTGGAATTATCTAAAAAACAAAGTATACTATGATCGGCCAAAAATCATCTAAACTTAAGAGGAAAAAATACGCCAAGTAGTTAATGAGTTATTTTCGCTTAAATGTTTTTCTTTCATTCAATAGTTTAAGGATGTTTAATATTGTCAAACGGCTCGGTGTTTGTCTATCGAGTTTTTCTTGTTCGGAATAACCCATCTTACAACGTTTAAGATAGCAAAAATAATCGTGAACAAATTCATCTGACGAAATTAACTTAGCATACTTTAAATATTTAAATGCTTATATATCAAAAACTACAAAGTATACACGTATACATAAAAACTGTCAATCTGTCAAAATTTGACATATGATGATTCATAAAAAAAACCCTCCAACTTTTGTATTTACGAAATTTGGGTATCTTTTGAAATAGAACTCTCTAGGTAGGTTCCAAAATGTACAGGAAAACGCTGTACACATAGAGAAACTATATGGCCTATATTCTGACAGAAATTGCATTCTTCATTTCTAAAGTAGCAGTTTGGAGCAATGTGGTTTGACCTGTCACATCTAAAACCTTTTCTTTTCTTTTCTTTAATACTTTTTACATACAGTTTTGATTTCTCTCAATATCAATCATCCATTTGAATTTTTGAATGTTCTCTTTTGATTGCTTTGTAATACAACATTTTAAATGTGATATTTGAGGATGCTAATAGCCTTGTAATTGTCTTGTCTAACTATCTCTTGTGCCTATAATAAATCTGTTCTTTAGCATAATTTTTAAAGGAAATTGTTGTTTC
Source organism: Kuschelorhynchus macadamiae (assembly GCA_030620095.1). Classification (NCBI taxonomy): domain Eukaryota; kingdom Metazoa; phylum Arthropoda; class Insecta; order Coleoptera; family Curculionidae; genus Kuschelorhynchus; species Kuschelorhynchus macadamiae. The sequence continues at coordinate 756,060 of JAUTXW010000226.1, forward strand.
AAATCCACACTGTTGAGCCAATTCTCGCAGCTCCTTTGAAAAATCAGCATTTATGAAAAATCCAAACGAAAACAATTGGGTACGAAATAAAAAACAAATGTAATAGAATTATCACAATTTTTGAATTCCACGGAAGAAACTAGGCAAATTTTACATGTTCATCTAATCGGAGTTATTTAAGGTTAAATATCTAATTTTTTTAACTTCAGACACGCGTTATGAAACCCAACCTAATAAGAACAAATGAATCTTATCTTATTTTTTCATAATCTCTCCAAAGGTAAGAAATAAAATATTTTATGAAATAAATAATTTAATACTTATATTATTATAATATTTCCTTTTGTCATTTTTGGAAAAATTATAAAAAAGCAAGTTGGTTTCAATTGTTTCTATGGAACATTTTATTCCAATGTTTTTCCTCACTTTTGGATTACCCCGGATAGTTATTTGGTAATAACTTTATACATAATACATAAATTGTAATGTATCTTTTATTTTTTGTTAAAAAAAAACAAGTACATTACAGGGGAAAATCTGGAGAAAGACTAATTTACCCATTTATTTGATTATATTAATGATATTTTGATTTTCTTACATCCGAAAATACAATACTAATATGTTTTTTAACTATATTGGATTTTTAACAAAATCGAATCAGTGGGACATGAATGGGATTTTTTTTTCTATTTAAGGTTTTCTGAAATTTAAAGTAATGAAAAAATATCTCGGTATTTTTTTCAGGATTGCACTACTTCGTTTTAGGAGGGAAGTAAAAAGTTCACATTATTTTGTTAATAAACAAATTAGTATTTTAAAATTTCATAATATATGGCCATATAAAATGAAGTTGTAATAAACGTTTTATATTTTCAAATAACTTTTAGGTTACTGGACCTGTTGATTTACGAAACTGGGTTGTGTTTTACACTGAACAAGATACCAGGTATGCAAAAGACTTTAGCCAACACATGTTGAGGCTGGCAAGTTCCTTAGGTTGTGTTATTACACCTCCAAGAATGGAAAGGTTACCCAATGATCAACCGGCAACGTATGTTAATTATGTAAAGGGCAAAATTAGCACTTCTGTTCAGGTATGGGTTTCTTTTAATTAATTATTAGTAGGAATAGTAAGCAACGAGGAAATTCCTAAAGTACTTATGACTAGTTAAATGGTACTATGTTTTTTGTATTTTAATTTCTGTCGGTTGATATTTTTCGAGGGTAGCATAATAATATGATTACAGATTTATTAATGTTATTTTTAGGTAAATTATAATATGTGGAATTTGAAGTAATTCTTCAGTAACATTTTGTTCTAGTTTTTTAATTTTTTTATAAAATATAAATCAATAATAAAATATTTCTTGACATTATAAAAACTATCGTAAAGGTGCTGGGTTGCTTTATGTAGATTGGCATAGAATTTATTATAAGACATGGAAGATAACTTTAAATACAAAAACCAAAAACTGCTTGTTTTTATTTAAAATATAATATAAATAAATAATTATGATAATAAGAACTGAAACCGCCTTGTTCAGAGATGGTTCCAAGCACTGAAGCCGCATTTATTCTTTGTGTTGGAGAGCTGATCTATTGAGTAATGACTGCTTCTGTGTTTTGTTCTTTATTTTAAAGTTGATACAGGAAATTAAGTTTGTAGATTCATCCCATTGACCAAATATCTCTACACTAAATGACATAAAAATTAAGTAGGTGTCCAAAAAAGTCACATCGAAAAAACAATTGCAAATTATAATTATTTTTTTTATTGAAACGTCCCATTTTTTAGGATTTTTGAATTCTGCTGAAGATTCTAAAGATATATGATTTGCCTAACATTATATCCCTAACATCAGTTGTTTATGAGATATAAATATGTGTAAAATCTAAATGGTTTGACTAAAGGTAAAACGGATACAACATTTCTATCTTACTTTTTATAGTTTCTCGGGTAAAAAAAATCGGAAAAATATTATGTCAGGTTTAAATGTAGTGTGCCGTTATAAGAAAGGCTATAAAATACTGATAGTAACGTGCAATCAAGAACGATTTTTGTATATTAAAACAAATAAAAAAATATTGGAAATGCGTCGTTGCATTGGGAATCAATGAAAAATAAAATTTAAAAAATCTGTCAGGAAGAAATAATATGTAACTTTTATCATAAAGAAAAGAAAACACTTTATGAGTTCATTAAGCAAAGTCCTGTGATGTATAGTCATAAACAGATTAGTTGATTATTTAAAATATTACTTTTAATAGGTTTATATTTTCAAAGATTCACAGAAACCCAAATGTCATCAATATCGTAACACTTATTATTTTATAGTCATGATGCAGATACAGATGGTATGTTAGCAGCTCCATGAAAATTAAGCCCAGTAGGCTGCGCTTACGTCACGCGTGTAACACGACAGGCAGTGCACCGTGATTTGCGTAGTATTAAACCTCAATATTTTGTGATTTGTAGCAATTTATTATCTTGTTCTCTTTAATGACTCTGTATATTTGTGTTAGAGTTTTGATGTAAACATAGGGTGATTTTTGTTTTGAGGTCAAGATACAGGTTTGCTTGTGTGTTGATGTGTTAACAATGGTTAACTGTGCGATTACGGGTTGCAAAAACGACGCGAGTTATGAAAGGTATTGACATTAGATATTTTCGATTTCTACAAAATGTTGCAAAGCAATGGGTAATCGCCTGACATCGAAAAGGCGAAATTAATTTTAAAAAATGGTAGGTACCCAGTTCCACCCTTACCAATCCCACTTTTTACTACAATTTGAAACTCAATATTCTTCATGAGCTTTTCCCAACAAGTCTAAACTAAGAAAAAGTTTTATTCATTAGAAGCTTTTTAGGTAATTTAATGTTTTTAAATCTTATTCTGCATAATAAACCGTTTTAGTAGCATTTATAAAGCTTAAAAGCAGTAGAAACAAGTCCCCAAACTACAATCACAAATATTTTTAAAAGATGTCAATAAAATAAGTTTAAACTCAATCTTCAATCCTGTTCCTATTTAAATACGTAATAAATGGCAAACGCTTTCAACACACGTGACGTCACGGGCGGAATACAACCTGCGCGCTGACTTATCGTTTGTATTGTATCATGTGTATAGGTATAGGTAATATTATGAATTCTAATTTTTAATTGTGCTTTATTCTTTAACCAATTAAAAAATAAATATACAAGCTATAGAGGTAATAATGTTTAACTTAAAATGTCTAAAGTACACAACTGGACTTTTAGTTCATTATTAAGACTATATTTCGTTCATAAATTTTATGATTTAACAACATTTATCTATAATTTATCAGAAACTTTTTCTGAAAATAAAAACTGTAGTTTCGTTTCTAACAGAAATGATTATTTGAATAGTAATTAGATTTATTTCCTTTTTCAAGGGGTAAAGAAAGTGTAGCAGTATATAATTATTTTAGGTTGCTGTGTTTATCTGCCCATCGATGAGAAGCGACCGGTATGCGATTATTAAGAAACTCTGCTCCGCCCAAATTCCAATAGCCTCACAGGTTATCAACTCTCGAACCTTGTCAAAGCCTGACAAGGTCCGATCTATCATACTGAAGATAGCTCTTCAGATCAATTGTAAATTAGGCGGAAGCCTTTGGACGTTAAAATTTCCATTTCAAGGTTGGATGATATGTGGTATTGATGTATATCATGGGTCACCCCCCAATTCAGTTTGTGGATTTGTCACAAGCTTGAATGAAAGTATTTCAAGGTAAGAAAAGATGTATTCTATATTTTAAACGTATTTGTGGCTTCCATCTTGGTTCTTCAAGAAAAACACCTCTTTTAGGACACTTAAGATTATTGGCAAAAGGCCATATATGCAGGGAAAAATCAGAATGATGTATTCCTTTGCTAATATTGAGCATTTGAGCGCACAGTGTTTTTGTCCATCCAGTTGGGGATCCTTTTTAGTGGACATTAATCAATCCTCATAAGTAACATTAAATCTTTTGAGAATGAGGATTTCGGAGGGAGTAAATTTAGAGATTAGTAAATCCCCTTATCAGAAAAATACAAAAAGCGCTCCTTGTATTGTTTGAGATAGAGGAGAGGCAACAGACCGAACAATGCCAATATGCGTGAATTTAAAGTAAATGATTTTAAAAAACGACACACAATATCTACAGAATTTCTGTTTATACTTTGAACGGGGTCTACAAGCTTTATTTTAAGAGATCGCATCTAAATGTTAATTTCAGAAGTTTGAAGATCTTATTTGAACCACCAAGATTTGCTAAAAAATAAACAAATGACAATTGGAAAGTTAAAAAGATAAAAGCAAATTTGGTATTTTAAATGGAAAACTTTGTATAACGGTTTATTAAAGGTATCTTCTTTCTGATTATAATTATATCAGGTTTTTTCTAGGGCCCTTTTCTTTAAAGACAAGCGAGAAAATTGTATTTGTTTTAAAATCTCTTTAATTATTTTTTTAAATTTATTTTTAGATGGTATTCAACGGCACTCTTCCAAACCAAAGAACTTGGAGATTTCTATAAAATGGCATTCACCAAATCTTTGGAACAATTTAAAAATGAATGTGCATCATATCCTTCAAAAGTTATTATTATACGAGATGGAGTGAGTGATGGTCAGCTGGAATACACAAAAAGATACGAGGTTGAGCAGTTTGAAAATGTTCTGCAGGCTTTTGGCCTTAGTACCACACTTTGCTTCATTGTAGTGCAAAAAAGAATCAATACTAGAATGTTCAATATTTCTCGAGGTAAGCAATGTATGCATATGTGAAACTAAAATCCATAGCTATGATATAATTTGAGTTACCCCCCAATTCTGTTGAAACTCCGAAAATCGAAGTCTTTAAAACCGCATTATTTTAAAAAAATCTCTTTGTTTATGTTTGACTCTATATCTGGCAAAAAAAAAACGAAACATTGACAACATTAATTTTTAAAAATCACATGACTTTTCTTTTATTAATTTGAATCATAATAAATAACTTCTATAATTTCCGTATAGTTATATTCGTAAATAAACCTATTACAATCTCATGTTTATGTGAAATGGCAATGCCTGCAAATTTATTACAATTGGCTTTGCGTGCCTGTCACAAATAATAATCTGGATTAATATGTTAAAGATTATTCAAAATTATCAGAAATTTAACACGTGAATTGTTGCCTAAAAACGGTCGTGAGTTCATTTTCATTACTGTTTGACAGTAAGTGCCCCACACCAAGTTGAGTGCACGTTTCAATCCAACAACATTGAAAGTGAACTAATGCTTTTTCTCAAAGGCAGCATGCTTTAGATGGAAAATTGTGTATTTATGTCTCAACAGATTAGTAAAAAATCATCATACGTAACATTTCAGTCGTCTGGACGTGACTAAAGCACTGCGAAATTCGCTGTAATTCGGTGATAATTACATTGTTAGTATATCAAGGTTTACAGGTGAGGGAAATAATTATATCTATTTTAACGCTATGTAAATATTTACTATTTATAAATCAGCTTCCATTGCTTTGCAAGCTGAAGAGGCAAGAATATGGTCCCATATTATATACAGTGTGTCCCCAGTTGAACGTAAATATACCTGTAAACGTTATTATTTTGTATTTTAGGAGAAAATATATAAGTTTTTCAAAAATTATACAAATCTAAAATCTAAAAACCCCCATAATAAGTACAGCACCCTTATGTCTATAGTTACTAAAATATAAAAAGTTCTTTGGAAAGGATTAGATATTTTAAATACCTTTTGTTTATTTCAGACCCCCTGTAATAAGTCTTTAATCTAAACAAGAAGCGTAACATAAATAGGAAATTTTATGTCGACCTATATTTATCTAAACTCGGTATTAGAACCCCCTTCTTTCAAAATAACCTTTTTTATATAAAATGTTTCAAAAACTATAAAAATAAGGATACTTTACTTTCGGGGTAAGTTTAGATTTTTTTTTTGGACAACGTGTATAACTAATTTTCATTCCAACAATACTTTTCGAGACAAGCAAATCCTTTCTTTATAAAATTTTTTAATAACTATACAAATAACGGTACTTTACTCTTGGGGTTATTTTGGATTTTTACTGCTACATCAAAGTTTACAGAATTAAATATAAGTTGCTGTACTGGGCGTCGGAACTTTGGTATTCGCAGCCTAAATACCGGCGCGTTCCAGACCGGTCGTAAAATTCCTTACCGGGCTTTTTTAATAATAGTTTGGCTCCACGACGGAAATATTTTTATACCAGGTAATTTCAAAAAGTATACAAAATAATTATTATAGGCAAAATTTGGTGAATTGAAATAATGTTGTGAGGTTGGTTAGTTAGTTACATTTTACAATTACAATTTTAAATGTTATTTAATGAGACAGAAATTATTATTAAGTTTTACCAGCTGATCGAATTTAAAAATAAATATTCTTAAATGTATGATGAAGGAATGTAGATGTTAAAATTTAAAATCTAGGATTCGTACCTATGTGAAACAGCCTTAACCCACCAATAAAGTTTCTGTAACTATAAATTGCGATTATACGAATGTTACTATAATAAATAATAATAAAGATATATGTATTTAGCGAATGGAATAGAAATTGTAGCCCAGCCCACCCCGTAATAGGTGAAATAACAATAAAGCCATAAAATATGTTCGAAAATTGCAATGAAGGATAAGCGGGTAAATCGGGCCATCAGGGTCGGAGAGTTGTAGTTGGGCTGTAACTTATTATGTTTGACAATATGGCAAAAAAATACTGTGAAACATCTTAGACGACTTCCTGAAAAAAAGTCATCTGTCATTTTGACATACTGTCGAATTTTCACGCTTTAAGGGTGGTTTTAAACTGTGACAGATCAAGATCTGACCACTTTATGATAAAAAAAGTTGCCATATTGTCGATTTTTTACTTTCCTCATAACAGAGGAAGTATTGTAATCGTGAAAAAATCATTCTCCGAGATTTTTCAGACCTTTACGTTTTACGATTGACATCAAATTTTGGTCGAGAATTGAGAGTCATATGAGGATACTCTGGTAACATTTTAGTAAAAATCCAATATGGCGAAACAAAATGACGGCCTAGTGAAATATAAAAAAAATTGTTATTAAAAACTGCTTAGGAATCAATTGATAAAATTTTGGTACAGATCCCGATGGCGGAACAAAATGGAAGCTTAATAAAATATTTAAAAATTCAGCCTGAAAAACTACTTAAGGCTGAACTGCACACAGCCAACGAAATATCAGGGACAAGGTCAAGTCACGTTCAAAGTAATATGAAAAGGTGGGTAATATGATGACGTGTTAGAAAATACAAATATAACACTGAAAGAAACTGCGGCTAACAGAATAAATTACAATTTTATTATTATTTGAGCGGCGGCGCCTCGGATAATATTTACGAATTTATTTGCTTATGCCTGTCCGTAGGATGATGTCGTGGGAGGGGGGTGAAATTATTTTAATTTGTATAAAGTGAAGAATTTTTTTTGGTTGTTGAATTTTATTATGATAATTGAACATGTAAAACAGATAAAGGGAGGATCTATAGATCTCGTTCAGGGGGAGGGTGCGAATTACTATTTTCAACTGATGCAGTGCTTTCGTTTATACATAACACTGTATGCCAGTGAATTTATCAGCTTTGATTTCGATGTGCGGATCATTATTCGTTATTCCCTCGTTCGATTTTCGTTTGATTTTCGATCTGCGATTTGCGAATTTATAATAAAATTTATCAGTGTTTTTGTGATTTTTACTTCCCTCATAAAAGTATTGTAATCGTGAAAAAATTAGCCTCCAGAATGTTTGCACCCTTCACTTAGAGGCCGTAAAATATATCTTCTTCATTCCGTCGGTCTGTCTGTCTGTTCGAAGCATAGCTAAAAGATTACTCACCTCATATTGACTTGCTGACAAATGATGGTCAAAAATTAAAGGTCAGTGGAGATGACTTGGTAACATTTTGGTATGGTTTGGCGGAAGAAAATGACAGCCTAGCGTTAAAAACATTTTTACTAAAAAAATAACTGACGAAACAAAATGGCGGCCTAATAAAATATTAAAAATATCAGCCTGGAAAAACTACTTATTGGATTGATTTCCAGTTTTGTGCGAGAATTAAGTGTGATGTAGAGTGAATAGTTAAAATTGTGGTACGAATTCAATATGGCGGAAGAAAATGGCGGCCAAATGTGTTAGTAATCGTGAAAATATCACCCTCCCAGGTCTTACATATCTTCATGTTTTAGCGTCCCCAGATGCTAACAATTATGTTTGCTTTATTCCGTTGGACTATTGGTCGGTATATCTGTCAATTCGCAGCATAGCAAAAGCTACTTACCCGGTTGACTTCAGGTAGTCAAACATTAAGGATAATATGGAGATGACCTGATAACATTCTGGTAAAATTCCAATATGGCCGAACAAAATTACGCTTTAGTGAAATATTAAAAAAAATTTAAAATTACTTATATAATTTACCTCAAATTGTTCACAAAATCAAGTGTGTGAAGTGTTAACATTTCTGTCCAAATCCAAGTTAGAAAAACAAAATGGCGGCCTAATAAAATATTTAAAAAATCAGCATAATAAAATTACTTATTAGATTTAATTCAAACTTTATGCAAGTATTAAATGTTATTTAGACATAAACTGGTAAAACTGTGGTACAAATTCAAGATGACGGAACAAAATGGCGGCCAAATAAAATATTTAATAAACATATTCATATTTAACTGGCTTCAAATTTTGCACAAAAATTAAATGTAATATAGGGATGATCGAATTCAAGAAGATGGGACATAATTGCGGCCTTAAAAAAATCAGTGTAAAAAGTACTTCAATTTATTTGAGATTTTGCTCAAAAATCAAGGGTGGCACAGGTAGAAACTGATTTGTACCCATCCAATATGGTGCACAGTTAATTTTTTGGACGATTTCAAAAAAAATATATATAAATCTTAAAATTAGTGTTTTTGAGTTGGTACTAACCTCAAGTAAGAGAATTTGTAAAAATTAAAATCTTTTATGTAGGGCATTTTACACAGTGGCTCAAAAATGGGTTAAAAAAATATAAAGTTTTATAAAATTTTTAAAAATCAAAATTTTCAAAAAATTTTTTTTTTCGTAATAGACTATTTAATTCCAAGTAAAAAACGTCTTATGAAGTTTTCTGTAAAACCTATGGTTTTATGGTAAAAAATTATCTGATTTTTTTAATGCAAAAAATAATACATATTCAAAACATTGTATAGCTACTAAATAACATTTTGATGACTCAAAACACAAAATATAGCCCTTTGTAATGTATTTTTAATAACGGCTACATTAGCATAATATCAAGTTACCTGTGACTAGCCGTGACGTTTTCACTTTGAAGTTATATAGTATATAAACTTTGTTAAGGCTATTTTTGTGGTTTTTCTGTGTTTTGAGTAAGATGCCCCATAAAAGAAAACATCATAGTGATAATCGAAAAATGGTATGTTACGCATGTTTTAATAAAGCAGTTAGAAGTGTTAATATTACTGGTAAAGTAAAACAACGTCTTGAAATTATTTCGCCTAGTTTTGACGAAAATAATGCAAGTATTCCCTCAGTGCTCTGTAGAACTTGTTACATAAAACTAATGAACAATAGACTAACAATAATTTTTGACTCGCACAAATGAAAATTTTGTCAAATTTGTCAAATTACGGAAACATGCGTCTGTCAAATTTGTCAAGTTTGCGCTTTGCTGTCAAGAAAAAGGCTGTAGGTAGACCTTCAAAGAAAGATACGAAAGCGAAACAAAATTACAAAATATGCGTGAACTGCAATTGTAAATTACAAAAAGGCAGAAGGCATAAATGTACCAAGATGAAAAAAATTGATAATTCCCTAACACTAATTAAAGACTGTAAGCAACAGATTGTAACTAAAGTTCTGGAGGAACAAGAATGTGCTCAGGGAAGTTCTGTCATATCTTTAGATAAGGGACGCAGTACTATGTCTATACAGTTGAAGCGAAAATCAGATCTTCAGGGTGTTTTAAGTGCTCAAGATTTGAGCTATATGCAACAAGATTGTAATTTATCTCAAAATTCGTTAAGAAAAATATGTGGTTACCTTCGCACCAGGATAAACAGAACTTCCATAGAATCTTCGGCTTTACAGAAATTGCGGTCTAGTAGTCATATGCTAGATAAGTTTTTTTCAACTGTAGACTTACCGGATATTCAATGCTTGAAACAAGATGGCACTCCATTTTTTATATACTGCAGCGATCTTCCGGGGCTACTAACTTATATTTTAAATGCCAGGCAACAAGACGATGATTTTCATCTAAAAATCGGAATAGATAGTGGCGACAATTCCTTGAAAATATGTCTAACCATACAACCAACAAATGACCCAGAATATTATCAAAAATATAAAAGTGCTGGTATACAAAAGTTACTAATAATTGGCTTGGGACCAAATTTCAAGGAGAATTATGAAAACGTCAAAATACTTATGGACACTTTGCAATTACATAGTATATGCGGAATTTGTCCATATACTTTTGCGGCTGATCTGAAACTAATAATGCTGCTTTTGGGTCTGCAAACAAACGCGTCATGCCATCCTTGTCCGTGGTGCGACATCAACTGCAAGGAACTTCAAAATAAAGGTAATCCAAGAACAATTAAGAACATCAACGAACAACGAATTTTATGGCAACAAACGACTGGGGGAAAACTTTCTAAAGCAAAGTATTTTGGTAAGTATAAGTATAAATTCATCAAGTTGCGATAAATTTTAATGATCATCATCTGACATTTTTAGTAAACTGTGTAAATATGCCACTAATTATCGGAGATGAAAACGAGCCAGTATTAAACTATATACCTCCTCCAGAATTGCACCTTCTTTTGGGAATCGTCCAAAAAATGTTCGACAGCTTATAAATTGAATATCCAGCAGCAGCCGAAGCATGGATAAAAAGAGCTGGGCTAAGTTTCGACCATTATGAGAAATTTAATGGCAACAACGCGAGAAAGCTGTTGAAAAAAGTTGATGTTTTAGAAGCATTGTCACCTGGTTTGTACACTTACCTAAGCACTTACTTAACTTATTTTTTCCTAATGTCAAAAAATATAGTTTTTTTTTTGGTTTTAGGCAACAAATATTGCAATTTGTTCAAGTACTTTGATAAAGTTGTTTCCAGTTGCTTTGGGCAAAGTCTTGACATTAATTTTGCCGAAGATATTCAACGCTTTGCCGTCGAATTAATACAAGTCGGAATACGCTATACACCGAAAATTCATGGCCTTGTGCATCATGTTCCTGACTTTATTAACGTACATCAGCGAGCACTTGGTTTTTTTTCTGAGCAAGCTTCAGAACAAGTTCACCATTCATTTAAGATGTGTTCACAAAATTTTAATTTAAATTCAAAAAACTCTCATTCTTCTAAACAAAAATTGTTGAGGTGCATTTGTTACTATAATAGCCAACACATATAATGTATGTATAATATAAATTCGATTATTATTCTTGTATTATTTATGCACAAAAGATCAGTTATTTTTTTGGAAAAAGGTATAGGTTCTATGGAAAACTTCATAAGACGTTTTTTACTTAAAATTAAATAGTCTATTACGGAAAAAAAATTTTTTTTTGAAAAATTTGGTTTTTAAAATTTTTTATAAAACTTAATATTTTTTAACCCATTTTTGAGCCACTGTGTAGAATGTCCTACATGAAAGATTTTAATTTTCACGAATTCTCTTACTTGAGGTTAGTACCAACTCAAAAACACTAATTTTAAGATTTATATATATTTTTTTTGAAATCGCCCAAAAAATTAACTGTGGGTGGAACAATAGAAATGTTTGAAAAGACAGTATATATGGGTTAATAATTAACTATGTGTGGAACTAAATTGGGTCACATTTTATTATCCCTAATAAAAGGAAAGATTTATAACGAGCAAAGTTACGGGTAAAGGAAATTTACCGATGTTTATAATCATGCCATGACACGTAAATATTCTAACTGAAAGGTACGCCTGGAAATAGACGAAAAAGTTTAAAACGAAAAATGAATATACTAAAGCAAGTACGTAATTAGTATTATATTATGGTAGAATATTAGATAATGTATCAGGGTTATCGGTTTTCGATGGTTTTACGGCGTAATTTTCTTATCATTGATGAGAGAGAATTGCAGTTTTACATAAACAAACTTTTCATAGCCCTCTTCGATTCTCAGATACAGGGTGAAATTAAAATCATTGCAATTTGAGACCTCCCTCATTTTTCGATTATTCTTTACCTTATCGAAAAAATAAAAGCTATATTATGTTATACAGTTTCTTACGGGTTTTTCAAAATATAACCCTTATAGGGGTGAAATATGTCTTTATATTTTTACAATATCCCTTTACCTAAAAAATATTTAATGACGATTCTTCGTCAATGGTTTTTAAAAATAATTATCCAAATATAAATTTCACTCTTAAGCAAGTAAAAAGGAGTTATTTTTATTGCCCCATATAACAGCTAATATATTGTATTATTCATACACTATGTACGCTATACAGATTAAGTAATAAACTCGCAAAATGTTTTTCTAAAAAATATAAATTGGATTTAATTCGAGTCCCGATAATACAAAAAATATATTTTTAGAACAAAGTTTTAAAGTAGTCTGGGTTAGTGTCTCGCGGGAATTAAATTTTGGGTGTCATGGACGTAGATTTTCGGCATTTTTAGGAATATAAAAATAAAAAAACATATAACATGAAAACGCAATAGTCAAATTGAAAACTATGAATAGATGAGTTTAATGTTCTGACATTGAAAAATTGTGTGTGTGTCAAAAAATGACGAAACACGTCAATTTTTTTATATGCAAAATAATGTTTTGTCCGTTGTACAGGGTAGTCCCGGAAACAAGATACATTATGCAAAAATCGGTGTAACATTTTAAACTTCTTTTTTTTTTCCTTAGTAGATGTCTAGGCTTTGAAAGAAACTTTGTTAATAATTTTATTTTTTGACAATGTATATTGCTGATTTTTTATAAAAACTTTTTGAAATCGGAGTCAATAAAGACAGCAAATAGACATTATACTCATGGTACTAGATTCAAGACACGCATACATATATGTCTTGTTGTGCAGTAATGAAGAATTAGTTTGACGCCGACTTCAAAAAGTCAAATTTTTAAGATGGAATGAAATATTTTTTACTTTTTATTTTTTTAGGTCAGTTTAATTTTTTTATATTTTTTTACATAACATAATAAATTAATTCTTTGTTTAGCATTTTGCTAGTTTAGAAAAAACATGTCTCTTATGAATCCAAAGCTCTCCCGCGTAGTAGTCAATAACTGTAAAAAATAAAACTACTTAAGAAGCACTGAGAAGTCAAAAAATTATATTTTATTTCGTCACAGAAATTTGACTCCAACTAAGACCTGTAGTGTTTAATGTCACCATCAAAATTTACAGTTTCTACTAGTTTGACGCCGACTTCATGAAGTTAAATTTCCAAGATTGAATTAAGTATTATTTTTTACTTTTCAGTGTTTTTTTAATCGGTTTTAGTTTTTCTGTATTTTTTTTATTTATTCCTTCATTTAAAAAAGGTTCTATTGTAAATGTCAAGCTCAATCAAGGGTGGCACAGGCAAGGTTCCTGATGCCTAAACCTAGGTACTGGGGTCCAATGAACTGAAAATTTTACCAGAATCACGTTAACTATATGAAAATTGATATTTTTAGATTAGCCCCTCCGCATAAACTTTTTGTGTCAAGAATAAAGTTATTTGCTATGTTAAAAACGTTTAAACTTATGACACCAGAAATATTGGATTTTTACCAAAATATTACCCGCTCATCCCCATATGACTCCTAATTTTTGATCAAAATTTGAAGTCAATCGTAAGTAGTCTTTAAGGTATGCCGCGAACTGACAGCTATACAGACAGACGAGCTGACGGAATTAATAAAACATATTTTTGGCATATAGAGACGCTAAATCCTGAAAATATGTAAAACCTGAGAGGGTGTTTTTTCACCATTACGAGCATTTTATTTGGCCGCCATTTTATTCGGTCTTCTTGAATTAGAACCGCAATTTCACTAGATGATCCCTATGCCAAAATTAGTTATGGCACACAATTTGAAACCAATCCATTTCAATTTTTAAATATTTCATTAGTCCCCCATTTTGTTCCGCCATCTTGGATTCGTACCAAAATTTTACCATTTGATTCCAACATACTACTTTAATGTTGGTGCAAAACTTGAGATAAATTGGATAAGTAGTTTTTTTAATATTAATTTTTTTAACATTTCACTAGGGTGCCATTTTGTTTCGCCATATTGGATTTTTACCAAAATATTACTAAATCATCCCCAGATGACCCTTAATTATTTATCAAAATGTGAACTCAATCGGATAAGTAGCCTTTAAACCATGCCGCGAACTGACAAACAAACAGACACTCCGACAGATGGACCGACGGAATTGATAAAACATATTTTTAGCATCTAGGGACAGGACACTAAAACGTGAAGATATGTAAAACCTGAAATGGTGAATTTTTCACGATTACAAACATTTTATTTGGCCGCCATTTTGTTCGGCCATCTTCAATTAGTACCACAATTTCACTAGTTGGTCCCTACACCACAATTATTTATTCAGCTGCCATTTTGTTCCGCCATCTTGGATTCGTTCAAAATGTTACCAGTTGATTCTAACATAATATTTGATGTTTGTGCAAAATTTGAGGTAAATTGGATAAGTAGTTTTTTAATAATATTTTTTTTAACATTTCACTAGACCGCCATTTTGTTTGGGCATATTGGATTTTTACCAAAAATTACCAGGCTCTCACTATGTCAATCGGGTAAGTAGTTTTTTAACTATGCCGCGAACAGACAGACAGACGGAATGTTATGGCATCTAGGGACCTTGAAACGTGAAGATCTGAAAAAATCTCGGAGGATGATTATTTCACGATTACAATACTTCCTTTTTTAAAGCCGGTACCAATTCAGTCATATCCAGATGGAATTAGATGCGACATATTTTTAATTTGGGTTACATTTTACTGTAAAATACACCCCGATTCGTAAACAAAACTTTAATGAAGAATATACGGAACAAACAAATAAAACTTAAAATTTTACATGAAACGTTCAAACAAGTGTCTTTTGAACTAACGTGTATAATTCGACTGAGTACCGGATCGCACTTCTTCCTTGCAGCCGGTTCGGGATATTGATTTTATAATAAATCTAAAAATAGATTTGATGCTTATTTCTAGGTCAAGCCGATCACCGAAGTAGTGGAATTATATTTATTTCCATAACTTAAAAGACGTAGTGTAAATATATTTCATAACATTTACATTTTGCATCATTTTTATATTTCTCCACATTTTTATTTTTAATTAACAGAAATTTTCTTTTATTTTACTAAGTCACTTGTACATTACTTTTAAATATATTTATATATTTTTGGTCACAGTTTTTTCAGTGTATCATAATAACTCAGTTCGAGACGTTTCCTTCACGTCAGAATTTGAAAAATTATGCTGTCTATAGGCAACTTAAAATACATTCCTGTTAAAAACTGGCTCAAAATGGTTCACGCGCCGCAGAAATACAAAGACACGAGTGCGATTTAACGTCTCAAATTTTGCAGTTATGTAGACAAAGGATCAGTGTAGGGCGGTAAACAGCCATTTTGTGAAAAAAAATTATATGGGTCGGCATCTGCGTCAAAAAATGATCGAAAATGGACAACTTTGCCACTAATTTTTTCATTCTAAATTCGAATTTTTCATGAAAAATCGCATTTAGCGTCCAACTATACATATTTCCCTATTAAAATCACTTTGAAGCTAATACATATCATTTATAGTTTTAACACAATATTGCAGCGGCGGAAGGCTTGCAACTGATCCGTAATACTTCAAATTGTGTGTCATAACTAGTTGTGGTATAGTGATGAACTAGTAAAATTGTGTTACTAATTCAAGATGGGGGGAAAATATCGGCCAAATAAAATGTTTGTAATCGTGAAAAAAATTACTCTTTTAGGCTTTACATATCTTCAAGTCCGTCTGTCAGTCTATCTGTCATTTCGTGACATAGCTTAAAAACTACTACTTACCAAATTTACTTCAAATTTTTGTCAAAAATTAAGAGTCACATATTTTGGTAAAAATCCAATATGCTGAATCAAAATGGGGGCCTAGTGAATCTTTAAAAAAATTAAACTAATTATCCAATTTATCGGATATATATATATATATATATATATATATATATATATATATATATATATATATATATATATATATATATATATATATATATATATATATATATATATATATATATATATATATATATATATATATATATATATATATATATATATATATATATATATATATATATATATATATATATATATATATATATATATATATATATATATATATATATATATATATATATATATATATATATATATATATATATATATATATATATATATATATATATATATATATATATATATATATATATATATATATATATATATATATATATATATATATATATATATATATATATATATATATATATATATATATATATATATATATATATATATATAATATGGATATTTATGGGATCCTATAAATCCTTATTCCCTTTTCCAAGCTTGACACCTGCAATTTTTTGGACTTACTACAAATCATTATCAATACCATACCTAAAAAAACGATGTATTGTCCTTCCTTCGACTTTCTCAATCAGTCACTGAACAAATATTTTGACTAGACTTTTTATTAATTTATTCAAAACGCAAATCACAATCTTTTCATAATTCACCCTATCCTTTGGACTGTAAACGAATTTAAACTAGACCCAGGGACACGTAGAGCAAATAATTTTGACTGGCACCAATCTAGCTGAAGACGGAGAGTCGAGAGATGTATTTTGACGGCCGGCAGGAGTGACCTAACTTATATTTAATTCTGTAAATTTTGACAAAACGTTGAATTTTTACTCTAGCTAAATCCTAAGGGAATAAAATCGCGTATACCACTCTGGTGAGGTATCCCTAGTAGTATGTCCTTAAAAACAGGCTTTGAGAATAAATTGTCTTTAATTGACCACTAATTATGTGTTATTTAGCCAGTTTCACATTACGTTCTTCCATGTATTTGTCCTAAAAACTTGTTTTATACATTAGCATGTCCTACGTTTTATTAACCTTTGATAGTTTCTTAAGAAACTGTCAAATTTATCAAACAGTAAAGTTAATATTTCTTTCCCGTCAGTATTCCTTCTAGAGTTTTATTATCATTTAAACAATATAATAAATATTAATTTTATTTGTGTTTTCAGGAGAAGCAGAAAATCCTCCGCCAGGTACAATTTTAGATCATACCATTACTAGACGTTACCTTTATGACTTCTTCATGGTCCCACAAAATGTCCGTCAGGGTACTGTAAACCCAACACACTATATAGGTAATATTGTATTATTTTTAAGGCACTTATATCTACAGTTTTGTTTTTTCTTAATAATTAACTTTTGTAGCATTAGTTTTTTATTACAAACAATGCTATCTCGTTTTCAAGCACTTTCAAAGTGCTGTGACTAGTGGCACTCGGTGCTGTGTGCCAACGCTTTTTAAAGCATGCATTTTTAGTCGGCAGCATTTAGTTGTACGCAATCGATTATGATTGAAGGCAATGCTGTGTGACTGCCACCTAATGAGATGTGAAATTATTGAATTGATGTTACACAGTTATTCTTTTATTTTCACAGCAAGGCAATTATTATCAGCAATGAGATTTTTGAATCACCACTATATACTATATTAATGCTGATGATCTGACCAAATCCTCTCAAGTTAAAGATTTAGGGATTGTTTTAGATAATGAGTTAAGCTCCAAAGGTCATATTACTACAATAAAGCTTTCAAATAACGACAATTTATCCTTCGGAGTAGTAAGCAACTTCACAGTAACTACCTTAAAATTGATTTACCTGATTTATATGCGTCTCAGCATGTGCGTCATGTGTTGATTGTTTGGTCTACACACTATACACCTACATTAAATTAATTGAGAGGGTTCAGGAGAAGTTATCCCTTTAAAATGTCTCTTTTAGGCCTGGCACCGACAGCGAATTTTACATACATTGAAAGGTGAAAAAGGTTTTCAGACACAAGTGACAAAGGCTATCTCAGGAACTAGTATTTATAAGCTGGTAAACGATTTGGTAGATTTAAATTCGGAATATGCTTTATTGTCAATAAAGAGTATACTTTTGGTGACAAAGCTGAAATGATTAAACATTACAAAAGCAAATATTTTAGCAATATGACAGTGTCAGCCGATACTCGGTGGAAATCCATAATAATAAGATGTAAAATATAAAAAACAAACACTATTTTTTACAAACACTTCCACTATATTTAATTTAACAACGTGACATGTTTCACTACACAGTAGCTTCTTCGGACGTTACATCTCGAATGCACAAGCTTACAAGTTAAGGTGATATTTATATAACTAAGTATAACACAACCATTTGGAAATTTTAATGCCTTAAAAAAGGTCTGGTAATTTTTACGTACTAGCAATAAAATAAAAAGAAATTACCTAAAATTATTAGAACATATTTAACAAGGGTGAATTATTGAGATCTACCTGATCGTTTAGCAAGCAATTAGAATGTTTGAGTTCATGTATTTCTAGAGACTCGAGTATATTCAATTTATGATCCTTATTTTCTAGGTATAAAATTTTAAAATTTTTATTAAAAGTATGACCGCTCTCAATTAAATGGTTTGAATAATTAGTTTCGGTTTTCCCTTTAATAAAACATTTATAATGCTCTTCTATTCTTTTACCGAAATGTCTGCCTGTTTGACCTATATATGGTTTGTCACAATCTCCACAGTTTAATTGGTATACACCTGATTGTTCTAGTTTATCAGACTTAGTTTTATTATTTTTGATATATCTACTTAAAGAATTATTTGTTTTATACGCTATTCTAATATCTAAACTATTTAAAAATGCACCAATTTTAGAACTAGAATTACCTATATAGGATATAACTTTGTACGGAGTAGTTTTTTCATTAATATTAGGATATATCATAGATATAGCTTTTTTATATAATTTTTTTTGTAATATTTTATCAATAATGTTTAATGAATATCCATTGTTAACTGCTATCTGCTTAATGATGTTTAACTCGGTCTGATAATTAGTTTTATTTAAAGGTAATGAGATAAGTCTGTGAATCATACTCTGGCCAGCCGCTAATTTATGTTGAATTGGGTGACATGAGGAATTGTGTATAGTAGTATCTGTATGTGTTGGTTTATGATATACCGAAAAATCAAGTTTATTGTTTATTTTTTTAATAGTTAAATCTAGAAAGTTTATGCTGTTATTTGCTTCTAGTTCAATTGTGAATTTTATATTAGGATGAAGGCTATTGATTTAATCAAGAAAAATATTTAATTGACGTTCAGTTCCCGTAAAACATGTTAAAACATCATCAACATATCTATGCCAGTATATAAAATGTTTGAAAAGGGGGTGCTTGTTAATCTTGTTTTCCAAGGTATCCAAAAATATCTCTGCCAGCAAGGGGCTTAATGGGTTTCCCATAATTAAACCATCTTTGCTGGTATAATGTTTATTATTAAATTCGAAATATTTTGTTCTAAACATTCGGTAAGTAGGTGCAATATATCTTGTTTTTCAACAACATTAACTGAATTTTTGTTTAAAAGACCTTCAACAAGTTTAATGGTATCTTTAGCAGGGACACTAGGGAATAGATTAGTGACGTCAAACGAAATTAGTTTAGCATTATTTGGTAACTGTATATCTTTGATTTTATTAACTAAATCTAGAGAGTTTTTAATTTGATATTTTGCTGAGAACTTCGTATATGTTTGAATGATGTCTATAAGTTTCTTAGATAGTTTGTGAGATGAGCTGAAAAGAAAGAAACTACTGGTCTAATAGGGAATCCCGGTTTATGTAGTTTAATTAAAGAATATAATTTTGGTGGTTTAGGGTTCATAATGGTATATTTACTGATGTCTCTGTCATTAAACAAACTCTTACAGTTTTTGATACAATTTTTGATTCTTAGTTGAAAAATATCTGTAAAATTATGTTTTAAAATATGATATTTATCTGGGATAAGAAAATCTAATGTTTTGTTAATATATTCTAACTTATTAATAGCAACTACAGTATTGCCTTTATCAGCTTTCGTAAAGATAACATTATTAGATTTATTTTTAATTTGTTCTATGCATTGAATTTCTGAATTTTATTTGGAATCTTTAAGAAATTCTTTTTTAAGGAGTTTTGAACTTTCAAATTTTAAAGGCATATTTGCAGGGATGTCTCGAAGGGCTAATTCAGTTTCAGCACCTAATAATTCTAAGTTTTTAGTTGAAGTTGGTTCACGAATATTGTATTTAAATCCTTTTTCTAATAATTTAACTTCAGTATCTGAAAATTCTACGCTCGATAGATTAGAAAATCTATCAAAAAATTGGTGATTTGAAATCTGTGCTGAATTTGGGCTTATGTTATTATTTTTATAATTATTAGATATTAGAGAACAAAGTTTCCTGTTTTGTATAAGGAATTTTTTGTGTATGATTGATTTAATTTTTTCTCTTATATTCTGATCAAATTCGAGAAATTCAATGTAATGCAGTTTAAATAAAAGTTCAGTGTGAATTACTTTTAATATGTGTCGTTTTTGGAATTGTATCTTCTTTTCTGCTGATAGCCATTTCTTAAGACCAGCGGTTGCACCTTCTTGTGCTGCTTTACTCTTGTTATTGCTTTTGAATTTCATATATGTAAAATGTTAAAAAACAAACTTATCGTTTAGCAAGCAATTAGAATGTTTTGAGTTTATTTATTTCTAGACACTCAAGTATATTCAATTTAAAATGACCCTTATTTTCTGGTGTAAAATTTTAAAATTTTTATTAAAAGTATGACCGTTCTCAATTAAATGGTTTGGATAATAGATTCGGTTTTCCCTTTAATAAAACATTTATAATAATATTATTTTAAAATGTAAAAAACAAACATGATCGTTTAGTTTAGCAATTAGAATGTTTTGAGTTTATTTATTTTATTATTTTTGATATATTCTTAAAGAATTATTTGACCCTTATTTTCTAAACTATTTAAAATTTTAAAATTTTATATAGGATATAACTTTGACGGAGTAGTTTTTCAATTAAATGGATATGGATAATTATATAATTTTTTTTGTAATATTTTAAAAATTGAATATTGTTAATGATGTTTAACTCGGTCTGATAATTAGTTTTATTTAAAGGTAATGAGATAAATCTGTGAATCATATCTGGAAAGCCGCTAATTTAGTTTAATTGGTGACATAGGAATTGTGTATATTGTTCTGTATGTGTTGGTTGATATCGAAAAAGAAGTTTAGTTTTATTTTTTTGATATATCTACTTAAAGTTTATGCTGTTATTTGTTTTAGTTCAATTGTGAATTTTATATTATGAAGGCTATTGATATTCAAGAAAAAAAATGACGTTCTTTTAAAACATGTTAAAACATCATACATATATAGTATATAAAATGTTTGAAAGGGAGTAGTTTTTTCATTTTTAGGATTTATCAAAAATATAGCAAGTTTTATATGGGTTTCCCATAATTAAAATTTATCAATAATGTTTAATGAATATAAGTGTTTGTAAAAAATAGTGTTTGTTTTTTACATTTTACATCATATTATTATAGATTTCCACCGAGTATCGGCTGACACTATCATATTGTTAAAAGAAGCTTCAGTAAGCTTTCTAGCCACCTGGTATTTTAAATTGCTTTTGAGAGTCGCCATCTGCTCTCATAACTTGTGGTTTTTTGATAAGTGTTCAAAAAACAACGTCTTTCCAAAGTATATGAAATTCAAAAGCAATAACAAGAGTAAAGCAGCACAAGAAGGTTCCACCGCTGGTCTTAAGAAATGGCTATCAGCAGAAAAGAAGATACAATTCCAAAAACGAGGTATTTACAACACATACTTAAAAGTAATTCACACTGAACTTTTATTTAAACTGCATTACATTGAATTTCTCGAATTTGATCGGAATATAAGAGAAAAAATTAAATCAATCATACACAAAAAATTCCTTATACAAAACAAGAAACTTTGTTCTCTAATATCTAATAATTATAAAAATAATAACATAAGTCCAAATTCAGCACAGATTTCAAATCACCAATTTTTTGATAGATTTTCTAATCTATCGAGCGTCGAATTTTCAGATACTGAAGTTAAATTATTAGAAAAAGGATTTAAATACAATATTCGTGAACCAACTTCAACTAAAATCTAATAATGTAATCTTTACGAAAGCTGATAAAGGCAATACTGTAGTTGCTATTAATAAGTTAAAATATATTAACAAAACATTAGATTTTCTTATCCCAAATAAATATCATATTTTAAAACATAATTTTACAGATATTTTTCAACTAAGAATCAAAAATTGTATCAAAAACTGTAAGAGTTTGTTTAATGACAGAGACATCAGTAAATATACCATTATGAACCCTAACCACCAAAATCATATTCTTTAATTAAACTACATAAACCGGGATTCCGTATTAGTCCAGTAGTTTCTTTCTTTTCAGCTCCATCTTACAAACTATCTAAGAAACTTATAGACATCATTCAAACATATACGAAGTTCTCAGCAAAATATCAAATTAAAAACTCTCTAGATTTAGTTAATAAAATCAAAGATATACAGTTACCAAATAATGCTAAACTAATTTCGTTTGACATCACTAATCTATTCCCTAGTGTTCCTGCTAAAGATACCATTAAACTTGTTGAAGGTCTTATAAACAAAAATTCAGTTAATGTTGTTAAAAAACAAGATATATTGCACCTACTTACCGAATGTTTAGAACAAAACTATTTCGAATTTAATAATAAACTTTATACCAGCAAAGAAGGTTTAATTATGGGAAACCCATTAAGCCCCTTGCTTGATTAACAAGCACCCCCTTTTCAAACATTTTATATACTGGCATAGATATGTTGATGATGTTTTAACATGTTTTACGGGAACTGAACGTCAATTAAATATTTTTCTTGATTATATCAATAGCCTTCATCCTAATATAAAATTCACAATTGAACTAGAAGCAAATAACAGCATAAACTTTCTAGATTTAACTATTAAAAAAATAAACAATAAACTTCATTTTTCGGCATATCATAAACCAACACATACAGATACTACTATACACAATTCCTCATGTCACCCAATTCAACATAAATTAGCGGCTTTCCAGAGTATGATTCACAGATTTATCTCATTACCTTTAAATAAAACTAATTATCAGACCGAGTTAAACATCATTAAGCAGATAGCAGTTAACAATGGATATTCATTAAACATTATTGATAAAATATTACAAAAAAAATTATATAAAAACGCTATATCTATGATATATCCTAATATTAATGAAAAAACTACTCCGTACAAAGTTATATCCTATATAGGTAATTCTATTTCTAAAATAGCTGCATTTTTAAATAGTTTAGATATTAGAATAGCGTATAAAACAAATAATTCTTTAAGTAGATATATCAAAAATAATAAAACTAAGTCTGATAAACTAGAACAGTCAGGTGTATACCAATTAAACTGTGGAGATTGTGACAAAACATATATAGGTCAAACAGGCAGACATTTCGGTAAAAGAATAGAGGAGCATTATAAATGTTTTATTAAAGGGAAAACCGAATCTAATTATTCAAACCATTTAATTGAGAGCGGTCATACTTTTAATAAAAATTTTAAAATTTTACACCTAGAAAATAAGGGTCATAAATTGAATATACTCGAGTCTCTAGAAAAAAATAAACTCAAACATTCTAATTGCTTGCTAAATGATCAGGTAGATCTCAATAATTCACCCTTGTTAAATGTGTTCTAATAATTTTAGGTAATTTGTTTTTATTTTATTGCTAGTACGTAAAAATTCCCAGACCTTTTTTAAGGCATTAAAATTTCCAAATGGTTGTATTACTTAGTTATATAAATATCACCTTAACTTGTAAGCTTGTGCATTCGAGATGTAACGTCCGAAGAAGATACTGTGTAGTGAAACATGTCACGTTGTTAAATTAAATATAGTGGAAGTGTTTAAAAAATAGTGTTTGTTTTGTACATTTTACATCATACAAATATTTTAGATCAACATCAAATAAATTTAAGATACAGTTGGAGTATTGGCGCGAGGTAATCAGTCATAAAATAAAATAACACATAAAGAATAAAACGTATTTAACAAACCAAAAGTTACATTAAAATAATAAAATATACATTTAATGAAAATAAAGACTAAAAAACAAAGAGCGTTAAAAAGTATCATTGTAGAATTCACTCAAATCGTAATAAGCTTTCAAGACAAGAAAATTCTTTACTGCCTTTTTAAAGGCTTCAACAGTAGACAGGAAAGTAGTAATTTTTCTCTCTCATAGAAAGTAGAGCTCCGAGTCAATGTTGAAGTAGGAACTGGCAAACGCAACGAAACAGTTACAAGCAGAAAGTGACATTAGGTTAAAATTTTATTAGTAGCAAAGGTAGGTCTACAGGGTTGTCTGCTGCATGCCTTGTTTAAGTACTTTATTGCTCATTTTTACGGGACAAGAAGAGTGTTTAAAAGGCAATTGCTAATGTTAATTAAAGAGAAGTAAACCATCTTAGTGGCACCAAGTCCCACCTCAAGAGACATTACCACACTGCGAAATATCCTGCAGCAACCCTTTTACCCAGACAAAAAATATGTTCATCAAGTTTTAAACTGCTATCAGTGTTGAAGCTTAGAAATTTACTTACACTCTGGTTCTTTAATTGTTGAGTTGAGAAATTCTAGTCACACCATACTTTAACTCATAAGATATCGCATGATATATCTCTCAAGGAATCTAAATTGTGGTGTTATTGGTAAAGACTGTGGTACGACCCTGAATCTCAACGAAAGCCAGGTCATTGAGATACAGCAGAAAAAGGAGAGAACCCAAAACTGACCATTGTAGAACTCCCCACTGCATGTCAAGAGCATAAGACAGAGCTGTTCCAATAGCAACTTGTTGAGAGCGACCAGTTAAAAATGATTCAAATCACTGAAGCGCTGTGACCTTAAGGCCTTAGACACTTAAGCTTTTGCAGCAGCAAACTATGATTAACACAATCAAATGCTTTTGATAAGTCACAGAAAACAGCCGCGACAGCCTCGTGAGCATTGATACCCTTATAAACCCCTTCGAGAATAATGGCATTACAAGTTTGTTGGATTGAAAGCCAAGTTGGCTGGTATGAAAAGTATGCAGAGGGATCACAGTGGCTAGAAAGTATCTGTTGATCTAAGAGTGTTTTATGGACTCAGAGACTCAAGCGCTAACGAAGGAAAAGACAAGAAAATCCTGACTGAGATTCCATCTTCACCAGCTGATCTTTTGCTTTTAATGGAAAGTCATTTGGCTGACCTCTTCAGGATTAGTGGAGTGAAAGATGAAAGAATGACCAATGGAAATATTCCTCAAGTAGTACAGAGGTTCAATTACTTGATTAATTTTGCTTGTCAAATTTGCATTAATTAAG
The DNA here is from genome assembly GCA_030620095.1 of Kuschelorhynchus macadamiae. Lineage (NCBI taxonomy): Eukaryota > Metazoa > Arthropoda > Insecta > Coleoptera > Curculionidae > Kuschelorhynchus > Kuschelorhynchus macadamiae. Next base: position 781,796 of record JAUTXW010000226.1, read on the forward strand.
CAGAAAAAGGTATTCATTTCATCAGGCGGTATATCTGGAAAATTATTATGAGATAATTTGGTAACTCCTCTAAATCCATTTATGATGGCCCAGCTCTCCCTCTGCCTGCTACTCGCCCCAGTAAGACAGTCCTTGTAATGAATTTCTTGAGCTGTTTTAATACATCTGTATATAGCTTGATATTTCTGAATATATGATAAAATTCCGATATTAGAAGTAAACTTCTTAAGAGTATGAAAAGGAAGTCATGTCATTTTATATTTATACATACATGGAAAATTTCTCAAAATTAGATTTGCTAAAGAGCCGACCCTTTTAAAATTTGTTAGTTAGTTCTTTTACTAGAGGGACCCGATTTAGGTCTAGCCAATATTGCTTCAAAGTGTGGCAGAGGGTTGAGTTATTCGAGTGAGGAATCTATAGGTCCAGCTAAATTAAAAGATTTGAGTAAATTATTCAAGTATGGCATCTAATAATGTCTCCCAGTGGTATAATACCATAGTTGCTAGGAAAACTGGATAATAGCTGTCTTAAACTTAGCAAGGAATCTGAAAAATTTGAAGAAAGACTACAATAAACACACCAACCACTAGTTTTATTGCTTTTGAATGAATTATTGAGAAATCTAAAATCTTCACTAATTAGATTATTATATCTATCTACAGGTATAAAACTGTTTTCATCCAAAAATGTCTTCTTAACCATTATCAGAGATACTCGGCGGCTAAATGTTGATCGTCAAAGAGGGAAACAGTTACACAATTCATCTGATTTCAAGAAATGTTCGGCCACACAAAAACTTGTTACAGCTTCTAAACTTTAATGCACCATACAAGAAGCCATGATCTCCTTAGGTACCTACTGCCTCGTATTTATTGTGGGTAGAACCGTCCATGTTCAGAATTCAAAGATGTTTTATTTATTCATTTATTTAATTTGTAAAATAGAGTTACCACCATTTATTAATGAATAAAGAAATAAATAAATATCACAAGGAAGCAACATAGTTTCTACCGCTGTCGCTCAACGACTTCAAGTCTGGCTATATTTTAAAATTGAAGCAGGCAAACAAATTGATGTTATTTAAACAACAGCTGTAATATCTGTTTCTTAACATTGCAAAATCTAAAGCGCTCTTATTCTATAAGTGTAATAATCCCATACACTCCATCTAATTTATAAATAATGTAAGTCTTGTAGTTTATTTCACCCATCTGGGCATTATTTTCGATGCAAACTAACGTTTGGCTTTATAAAACCAGCAATTGTGAGTTTCTATAACTCTTATTTATTTTAGAATTTAATGTCACTTTCTAGAATGTGTGTGTTTATGTTCGTATATGTTTAGTCTGGTATTTATTTTATTCCTTTAGACATGTTGTTATTGTATAATATGACTTTATATCGTTGATTTTCTCTTAAAATCTTCTTTTGCCTTTGCGAATTCGTGCCATTTGCAGTGGATAACCTTTTGTAATGTACGCCTCGAAAGAGTCACTTGTCTAATGGTTGCATCGGCTATTAATTGATACACAAAAGGAAAACATACTCATTTTAGTTTTTTTTTCCAGTTCTTCACGATACGTGCAAATTGAAGCCAGATCATGTTCAAAGACTGTGTTATAAATTATGCCATTTGTACTACAACTGGCCTGGAACCATAAGAGTACCAGCACCATGTCAATACGCACATAAATTGGCTTCTATGGTAGGACAGCATATCAAGACACAACCAATGCCTGAATTAGCTGATAAACTATGGTACCTGTAAAGTTTGGAGATTGTGAATATATTTTTTGGGGGAAAAGTTATTGATGTAATTTTACTATTGTAGTAAAATATTATCAGACATAGGGTTTCACTAAATTCAGTTACTTAATGATTTGTTTTGACTGATTTGTAACATTGTGCCACTCTTATCTTAGTTACCATATAGCAGATCTGTTTTTTTTTGTAAACATCAATTTATGTAAAAAGGGTGACAAACATCTTTTAAATCTTTTTTCTGGTGGAGTAATTTTCCTCTTAATACATTTTTAAAATCAATGATCAAATGCAAAGAAAATAATGACTAATATCAGTTGCAGTAATATATTCGAATTCCAGGTTCTGTTAATCACAAAATACTCACCCTCGGATTCACGAAAAAGGTTTCAGATTTGGATCAGGTCAAATAATAAAATTTTGCTTATGTCTCTGTCATATTTGGTAATTGGGACATATACAAAAATTATTTGTTCCATTGTCCGATATGTTATTTTAAATATATAACTGTCATGTTAGATCAGCTCTAAATGTAATCCTCTTTAGTGAAACAAGTGTCAATATTTAGCGGTAATTTTTATGTTGCTATTATACCTGTATTTGAGATAGAAGGTGTATTACATTTGATTTTTTGTTGTTGTAGTATGACATGACATAAAAAACCAAGTATAATAATATTTTTAAAAACTTCTATGCAGTATTTCTTCTCTTTTTAAGTAGGAACACAGTTACATAGTAAAATATCTTATTTTCATTTACTTTTGTTACAATATAGTTTTTATTAAAAAATATATATATTGAAACATAGAGTAAGATGAGTCTTATATTGCATAACTGGTTTTTTTAGTTGTTAATCGCATCTTTTTTAGTTAACATTTATGTTAGTGTTGTACTTGTTTGAAAGTAACAATTGAAAATGTTCGAACAAAAAAAATAATTATATTCTGATTCTTTGAGTGGTGTTTAATTAAAATAGGATTAGTGTAGTTTATATATAGACTGATTTTAAAACTTACCAAAATCATGCTCATTTAAATGTATTTTTCTATACTCCAGTTCCTTTGAAATGGCTGACTTCGTTGTTGTTGAGACACTTAAAAGTTTAATTATACATGCATTGTAAATAAATTAAGATGAACAGCAGGAATAATTATAGAGCTGTATAAAAACAGATTTAAAAGCATAATTGTTTGTCTCAGGAGATAACGTCTATCACAGTTCTAAATCAACGATTATGTTGAGAATTGCGGAGTATTCAGATATTTATGTCTAATTCAAAGGTACAGGAGTGCAGTTTAAAAAAATTTCATTTTATTTAAACCTTAGCTTGTTTTAAGTTAGAGTTAAGAGGTGATTTCAGTGTGAATGTTATGTGTTACGAATGATGTATCACATTGTAATTCCTGAAGAATATGATCTTTGTTTGAATCTTTGAAATCTTTATTCGTTCACCAGTGCATACAATAAATGTATCAGGTGAGTAGCATCAAATATAAGTGGTTTATCAGTGTGCATTTAATTAAAATCCTCATCTCATTCTACTTTTCTGTACAAATTTTTTTAAATAATTGTTTACAAGTTTGTATTACATTTCCTTACATACTTTGGATAATATTTGTATATATATGATTTAACAGTTTAGTATTAGAGGTGTTTTTAAACGGGCGATTAGAATTGCGAAGTGTCTGAAATTTAACCGAATGACGTCTGATAGTTTCATTATGTGCTTGTTTATTTTTAAATTCTATCAATCAGACTGTTTATTAATATAACCAAAAAAGAACCCAATAACTGTTATACTTTGATATTGTATAGCCCCTAGAAAGGCACTTTAATATAAACCTTATAGATAATGGCGATAAAACCTATATGTGAGTCACGTTGCTAAGAGTTTTTATCATTTGGGCATCATATTTGTTTTTGGTGGTATTTTTCTTATTGAGAAAATAATCGATATACTTCTTTTTTACGCAAAAATAGCTTAAAAAGCTGTTTAGCGTGTTAACAAAATTGTATAATATATCCTCGATATATTTTGGTTCTAATATGATTGTCTTAAGGGTTTCAAAACAAACTTACTGACATTATAAGTTAGCAGGCTTTTTGGATATACAGTGTATAAGTTATATTTAAATGTCACATTTATTTGTTATGTGAAGTATTATATATATTTAAAGGTTGTTACGTCCACTCATGGATATATGATTCAAGGCCCATTAACTCTATAGGTTGCCTCGAGCGATCTTGACCTATCCCAACTCCGTGTAAGCGATCTACGTCACTCGGCGACCGGCTTGCTTTAGCATGGCATTGTCTATATCTCTTTTGTGTGCGTCTAATTACATATATTAATCTTTTTTTGTTCAAAATTGAAACTGTTTTGTTTACGTTTAGGGGTGTTGGTTCAAAATTTAACCAAGTTTTTTTGGTGAGTGCATTTCAAAAAGTTTGCATCGTATATGAAAAAATATGATGTATTTTTAAAGTTCCAAAAAATATTCTTGTAAAAAGTTTTAGCTTGATAAATAGTTGTATAACTTTAGAAAATATACGTTTTTTTATACAAGGTGTCCCAGTAGGATCTTCTCGGTTTTGGTGATAATGGTTAGAGATAGAGAAAAAGTTTAAATATAAATATTAGTATATAGGATGACTTATATACCTACTTAATAGTTTTTCATATATGAAACACCCTATATTTTATAACATTTTTGAATTTTATTTAAAATTCTAAGTCTACTTCATATAATGTCCATAGGCCTAAGTTTAATTGTTTTTGAGATATTGACATTTAAAAACTGGGATTTTCAATTTTGAACAGCTGTAGAATCTAAATGCTTCAAATTAGAACATAACGGTTTGCACTTTTCTGCTTTAGTTTTTAATAAATTTCTTCTCTGTTTCTAGCCGGTTCCAAGATATCAACCGAGAACACACTATGGGGACACTTTATGTATATTATAAGTATTTTTCATATTTTATTAACTATAGGTATGCTATTTGCAGTAAAACACGATTATTAAACTTCAAACATCTTTTTTAATAATAGGAAATAAATCAGCACACAATGTATGCTTAAACGGTAACAAATTGAAAATTCAGTTAATAATTTTTTTCACTTTTTATATAGCTTTTCGTGGAGGCCCATTTCAGAATGGTTTGTTTTTCATCTTTTTTTTTCCTTCGCCAGTTCATTTAAATATTTTATTCTTAAAAATAACCTTGTTTTAAGAACACACTTGCGGCATCTAGGTTTATGTTGTTGTGTCTATTTGTAATTATTTTCAATAGTTTTTTCGGTTATTTTAGTTCCCTTCCTTATTAATTTCTTGTTAATATTAGTTATTAATTAATTAGCACTGAAATGTCTTCAAACTTTCACTTAAGGAAATACAAAAATACTCTGAAAAACACAACTGACAACTATCGCAACGAAAACGTCAAGCTAAATAAGCAATAAACTGGCCGCCTTGTCAGATCGGGTCGCCAGTCGACGTCACGACCTCCGCCTCACCCGCGCGTCCCTCTCGCACTATACCTGCTCAGCGAGGTAACTTATAGGCCTTGGTATATGATTAACATATACATCAGTTAAAATTTTCAGTGTCGCCAAATTCTAAAATTGCATTAACCGGTATAGTTAGACACAATATACTTACACAAGTTTAACACCACTTGTGAATGTTAAATCTCAAATATATATATATTTTAAAAGTTTATGGAGACCATGTTAATGATTCTAAATGCAATCACTTCCAAGTAGGCATTGAAGTTCTAAAAAAAAGCGGTTCGTTGATCTTCCATAGATTCTTTGATCACTGCATAATTTTTATTATTTGTATCTGATTCGACTTGTATGATTGATCGTGTTAAAGCAGTGTAATTTAGATAAAAAAAAAAGTTTGTGTGAATGACATTTGATGCCTAAATGTAATACACATTGTACATAAACTAGAGCATATGTTTTGTTAGCGTTGTTAATTTCTGATTTAAAGACGTATTTGTAAATTTTTACAATAAATATTTTTTATTTTCTCACATTATGTTTTAATCTTCTATCCAAAGTAGGTTTGTAGTTCCGTAGTCAATTGATATTATTTTCTTACAGAATAAAGGCTGATGTTTATCACAATAAAGAAATTCGCTACCTACAAATTTATAGTAAAAAACCTGAGTAAGTTTTTGCTAAGGGGTGTTTCTAGTTAAGAGTATTTTTTGGAAACAAAAATTGTTCTTTTAGGGTTTGTATCATGCATCGCAGAAATTCAGATATGTAGGTTGTGATGTAAAAGACATTAATCATACTTGGTATGATTAATATCTTTTACATCACGACCTACAAATTCAAATTCATTTTATTAGTTCCTGAGATCACAAATATGATATAGAACAGGTCAATGTTTTAAAAATATCTAAATACTAATTTAAAATCAAGAACACATTTAACACTGAACAACTATAAACTAAAATTATTTAAAACCTAACACACGCTAAAATTTTGACAAGCAGTTTTGCATATGTACATTTTTCAGGTCTGGTCCCAGAACTCTTTTAGGGAGTAAAACGCCTTCTCATCATTGGCATCAGGTATCCGGTTATAGATTCTTAAACAGGCATAGTACGGTGACTTCTCAAAAAGTGTTGTTTTGTGGTTTGGCACTGTCAGGGCATTACGTGTTGGGTAATCGTGGTAGTGCTGGTTTTGTGCGAATCTATCCTTGTTGCAAAAAACGTAAAGAGCACACTTAAATATATAAATTGATGTGACTTTTAAGATTTTCCAGTTTTGAAATGTGTCCCTACACTTTTGTAGTGGCTTTAACCCAAATATTAATCTGATGATACGCTTCTGCGACACAAAAACCCTGTTCACTTCGGAGGCTTGGCTCCAAAGCATGATGTTATATGTGAGGTAATGGTAAGCCAGGGCATAATACGAATTTAGAAGCATGTCTGCGGATATAGTTTGCTTTAGTTTCAGTATCGCAAAATATGCCCTACCAAGTCCAGAGCATATATGATCTATTTGTGGACTCCAAGTATTTCCGGAGTCTAGGTAAGAACCCAAAAATTTAACCACATCAGCACTGTCCTCTATATTGCTTTTGGTTTGAGATTGTAAAAGTGAACTGTCAACGTCTTTTCTTTATTGAGGATCAGTCTATTTTGTGTACACCACATGAGTGCCATCAGAAGTGCAAGAGCATTCCCTCTTATTCCCAGTTGATGAAGTTTGTGATTAACAATTTTGAGGTTGAGGGTATCAAATGCTTTTGATAGGTCGAAAAACAATCCCGCCACAACATGTCCTGATTCGAGTTTTTGGTGTATGAACTCTACCAGTTTGATTGCTGCTGTCTCAGTTGATCTTCCGCTTCTAAAACCGTGTTGATGCTTGCAGAAAAGCTGAAATGTACTTAGAAAATTTACAAGTCTGTCGTAAATGGCTCTTTCAAATATCTTTGAGAAAGCACTCAAAATTGACACTGGTCTATAGTTGTCTATGTTTGTATAGTCACCTTTCTTGTGTAGCGGAATCACTCTTCCGTCTGAATAGCTAGTGAATACAGATCATATAATCTGTCTTTTTCTTGTCTCAGCTCAGTTGTAAACCAATTATTGTGAGTCTTTCTTATTTTTATTTGTTTTCTTGGGCAGGTTGCATCGAGATGCCAAACAAAGCAATGTAAGAAATATTCAAATGCAGAATCGATATTAGTTACTTGGATACCACTCTAATTTTCTTGTGTCAGTCTCTGTTTCAGATTATTTTTAGTTAGGGATCTTTTATTTATTTGTTCGTTTTTAATGGTCGTTTCTTGTAGTTTGATAGCAATCAATAATTCTTGCAGTGTGTGGTCAGATAGGTGCGGCTCCGAAATTGCACTTTGGATCAAACTATCGTCCATATTCGTTATCATGTAATCAATGGACGTATTTGTAGTTTTGCCCGTTTTCGAAGTAAAAATTCTTGTTGGTCCAGTGCAGTGGTTCTTTAGTTCGAATGAGTCCAGTAAATTTTTTAGAAATTGAAAAGAGTAGTCGTCTTTTTTCAAACTATTGATATTTAAATCCCACATATAATTATATTTTGGCACCTATTTGAACAATATTCAAGAAGACTTGAGGTTTGCTTGAGGAAAATTTCGGTGTTTCCTAAAGGTGGTCTGTATATAGTTATCCCTATTATTTTCAATGACTCTAGAACCAGTTCTATCCCACAGCATTCCATCTGCATTTCCACAGCAAAATCCTTTATACATTCAATTGGTTTGACGTTTAGGTTGTTATTCGTGTATATCGCGGTCCCTCCATGTAGGTGTATGTTACGATAGAAAGAGGTTTGCAGTGTATAGTCGGATATTCATACTTGCAGTTGCATCGTTAGCTATCCATGTTTCTGATAGACACAAGATGTGGGGTTGCTTTTCTTTGCATAGAGCTTCTAACAGGTTCAGTTTATTGGGCAGGTTCTGAATGTTAATATGGTAAACTAACAGTTTTCCGCTTTGATGTTTTGCTATATCCGTTATTAGCTGCTACAGTCGGGGGTATAAAAAGTTATATGTTGTTTGCGTTTCTGCCGTTTCTTGCTCGCTATTATCTTTGTCGTTGTTATCGTTGTCTCTGTTATCTTCATTGTTCTCTTGATTGACCTCGATTGAGTGTGCTGGGTTTTTGTTTTGAATATTGCTGTTTTGTGAGAGTTGCTACTGTTCTTTTATTTATGTAGTTACTGTATATATAACTTAGCACCCGAAATCTTCCTTTAGTGGTTACTTCAACATTGTCTAGTATTTGATATTCCTGCAATATCTTGCTGCAGTCGATGAAACGAATTGTTTCGTTGGTTATGTTATTAATGGAACTTTGGATCATACAATTTTGTTGTTCTAACAATTTATTTAACGTCGGTTTGTTCCTTACAGTGGGTGAACCAATAAATATTACATTATTGTTTTGTCATTGTTCCAGTAAGTCATTTATCTAGGTTCTCTTTATAGATTTTCCTCTTCTTGCATTCTCCGTAGTGCTAAATATTATCACATAGTCATTTTTTGTGAAGTTTTGGGTATATTTTTTGAAGAGCGATGTTAAGTCTTCAAAAATATTTGACTCGTTATATTGACAGTTTGTGTCAAAATCAGTTTTCGCAACAGATACATATCTGAATCTTCATGCGAGTCAGCTCTAACTATGATCATGTCATTTTATTATTTATAAATCGCATTACATGACATAGATAAGTCAAAAGATAATATAAAAATAAAACCTTAGAATTAAGATTATACATTAAAAACGTTAAATTTTTATTAGTAAATAAAACATTTTTCAAAACATCACGTCAAGGTCGTGGAATGACCAAGGTACTAGTTGAAGTTATAGAAACAGCTTTCCTAAAAAAAATGTTTTAATACATTTTTAAATCAATACTTATTTAAAACCTTGTAGTAAACCTCCAAGTGTTTGTAAGTTAATTTATCACTTCTTACTAAAAGTGTTCTTTATTTATTAGGCTAAAATAAATGTTTTGTTATTTTCTATGTATTTGTACTATTTTTTTAATGTGAAAATGACAATATTTTTTTACGACAAAAATGTGTTTTTCTGAATAAATCTGGCAGGTTACTTTGACCCGTTAGCAATTTTGCAAGTAAAAAGATGAGAAATAAGGTGTGAGACAAAGTCTCCCGCGGCGTGCGGGTGACTTTGAACACCCACTTTTTATTTTTTTTTTTCGATATTTATGAAAATATGTATCATTTTGCATAGGTATAGTAAAAGAGTAGCTCATAACTGAAATAACGGGTTAAGATACGAGTTATTTGATGGTTTTTTTAAATTTATAAATCAATTTGAATTTTGAAAGTGAGTCAAAGTCACCCGATTTTACAGTACTGTAGTTTTTGAAGACATGTCTTGTAGTTCTTCAAAGTCAAAGAAATCTGAATAGTGATCTACTACTAGAAGACATTTTCTAATTTCTTGCTTCAAGGTAATTTCAAAAATGTCTATACTAACTGTTTCAAAAGGAAGTTAGGGGGTTCTTGAGAACACATTGGTGGCTTTTGTTGATTTCTGGATTATTTCAAACAAACTTCACAATTTTGGATGAGATCTTTTATTTAAGATATTTATGGCCAAAAAACTCCATCTTTTGCTAAGTTTATAGTGTATTATTTGTTGGATGTAATGCAATTTGTCTAACATCTTTCTTGCTAGTTTAATAATTCTCTCTTTTAAATAGTAGTCCATTTTGTGAATGAAGATCTTTCATTGATGGGCCATAATTATTTTTTTTTCTCCTCCATATTTATTTTCATCTGCAATTTTTATATATTCTAACAAATTTATATTTCAATTTCTTGTTCTTGGATTGTAAAAATGTCAATATTTTCAATGAAACTATCTTCTGGTAGTCTAAATAGTAGATCTGCTATGTACATTTCTGTGCCTTTGATGTATTTCACTCTTAAATTGTATCTGGATAACTATACAATCATGCTCTGTATGTACTTCAATATCGTTTAAACTACATATATATTGATCAAACTTTCTACAGGCAAAAACAATTGCCAACAATGTTTTCCAATTGGCAGTAATTTTTCTGTGAAGAATTTAACATTTTCGATAAAAAAGCGATTAGTTGATCTTGCATTAATGTACGTTCTTCCGAAATGCAGTTATTTATTTAGAAATTATTTTAAAAGAACAGTGCTTGTTACCTTATTCCTATATTATATAGTTTGCTTATTGGGAATTAAATATGTCAAAAGGCTTGGATAAATTGGAAATGGAGTGTCCGAAGCCTTGGGTAAATCGATCAATAAACATGTGCTATTGAGATCTGCTACTAACCCCATAGCCCACAAAAAATTAGAGGAAGTAGTCTTAACAAATTTAATAAACTGTGGGATGAAGTTAGTTCCTTAGCAATGATGTAGCTGTCAATATTTAGAAGGAACCAGTAATTAAAGTTTGGCACACGAATCTGAGTCTATGAAAAGAATGTAACTATGGAAACCGTGCAATGATCATTTGCGGTTGGCTACAACTCTGTATATCCATGGAAACGGTCTGCTTTTGACATACCTCCCCTTTTCGTCGATGTTTTAGATCTGTGTGGTGTACTTTAATAGCAAGAACTCTGATTGAAGACTTTCAGATGAGAAAAGGTGTGAACTGGAAAATAACTCAGAATTACATTTACTCTGAAATTGTTAAAATGAGCCACACTGCAAGATACCTTACTGCTCTATAATATTGTAATAATACATTTCCATCGCAAAAAACATTCAACCATTTTTCCTGATTTATAGCAGAACTCCTTTATCCCACCTCGTCTTTGGAGTACAAAAAAAAATAAGTCGGTAGAGCATATTAAAAAAAAAGTATTTTCAACAAACACTAAAAGTAATATTTACTGTGATATTTGCGCCAGACCGATGAAAACGTGATCGATTCGTTACTAGTCAGTGCTAAGTCCGCGCATCTTGGTATTCTAACAGTTTAATATCAAATTACAGCACTCTAGATATGTGCTCATATATTACAACATGAGCTGTAGAAATACATTTGCGTAAAGTATTAATAAATATTTAGTTTGTATAATAATTGTATTTTAAACATTAATCTTTTGTTTACATTACTTTTAACAATGGACACTTTTTACTTAAAAAAAAACTATCATCTGGCTTAATGTTAGTAAGAATTTCGATGTATTATGGTAGACAAGGGTGAGAATTCCATTTTTTATATCACATTATTTTTAACTTCAATCTCATGATAGAATTCAATTTTATTATTGTTCGGATTGTGTCAGTTACACTAATATATTTGTCCATTAACCAGTTCAAATTTGTTAGCTCACAACATTCAACAGTTTTGTAACAAAACAAAAAATGTTTAACATATTTTTTTCTTAAAATTTATACTGAAATTCTGTGCGAGTGATTTGTAAATACTTCTTTTTTACCAACACTGACTGGAACTTTTGTTAGTAATTAAAAAACATAGCCACTAAAATAAAACAAAATAAAGTTTTTATTTACACAAAAGTTTTACATATTTAAATTAAAAAAATATATGTATATAAATGTCAGCTAATGTCTCTACTCAATTGGTGACTAGGGATAGATTCCTTCCCATAACGTCTTCTTGCCTCATCAACAAATGCAAACTCCATTTGTTTAACTACTCGGTCAAAAAACATAGTAGCTAATTGTGAATGTATTAAGGATTTAAATTCAAATTTTACATAAAAGTCTATGATACACGAGTTTAAATTACTTTTGAGGCCTGGAGCAAACTTCCAAGTTGTCTCCAAATAATTGAATAATCGTCCATCATTACACTGAGCTTTAACTAACTTTGGTCTTATCAATGTTACTTTAGAAGTATAATTTTCTATTACAGGAGGAAAACCTATTTCTAGATTTGCATGGATTATGTTTTCACTTTTATTTAATACAGTCGATTTTGTACAAAAAGGTAAAAACTGTTTGTAATGCTTTATATCAGCTACTACGCTGTACATTTGTTCGTCTGAGTACCTAAAAATGAAGGATTTTTTAAATTACGTGAATACAAAAAATAAAACTAATTTTACCCAATTAATTTTCTTGCCCTATAAAATTTGTCTTTATTAAGTATTTGGTAAAAGTGAAAATGTCTGATTGGGACTACCATGCCTTTGGTTCGAAAATTCTCTCTTCATGGCTTAATTTATGCATATTTATCATTAAAAAAAAACTAGCAAATTTCTTGACATAATTCTCTTAGGTTAGCGTAACTTAATTTATTTAATTTCATCTTTTTTTTTTAATTTGTGGCAGGAAGACCCATCTGTCATGATGCTTGTGATTTCACAAGACTCTAGCCGGCTCCCAGGTTTACCGATTGAGCTTCAATTTGTTTTGTATGTAGGATCTGACCGCTTTAGCTCTTGGAACACAATGAATTTTCTATACAGTTTGGAAGTAAAAACGAAACTTAAAAAGGAAGGACATATTTGTGGTACAAAAATGGGTGATAATTTTGACATTGGAACTAAATATAACCGTTTATAACCTATATTTAAAAAAGTATCTAACAAAACAACACAAACAAAAATAAATTGGACGTAATTCTATTCCACGCCTAATGACAGTTTTATCAACGAACCTGGACTAGCCTAACGCTAACGGGATAAATCCACTAATAGTATAGTGTTTGTTTAAAAACAATTTTGTTTCAGTCCTGAGATTTCGGTTCTACTCCAAAATTACTTGACAACGTAAATGAAAACTGCTTCGGTATTGTCAACCCTAAAACATAGAAATTTTAAAGTTTTTACTTATAAACGTTTGAATATCGTCGTGGTTTCCTTCCTCCGCTTTTTCTTAAGCGTACATTTGTGGCATGGGCATAACCTTCTTTTGTCAAGTGATGCCACCATCTTCATATTCCGCCACCAAGCAGCTATTGCAACCTGCTATTTTTATTGTAGAACTGACCGGAGCGTCATTTGGACCTATTGGACATGTGAAAGTCAAGGCTTCTATTGGCCAGGAATTGCTGTATTTGTTGATAACTTTTTACATCTACCAAAAAGAAAGATCTAAGGCAAACCAAATACACAAAAAAGTTCTAATACACGAGGTTTTGGAACGCAGCCTTCTCAGTGAATAGCACCCATCTAAACCACTGTGCACCTTAGCTAGAAGCAGAGCTGCCGGTACCGCTCTCAAATACTTTCTAGTAATGGCATTACTTTTTAAAATAAAGTAATTATAATTGAATTTTAATTACTAGGAACAATGTAATTGTAATTAGTTATTGATTTTACAACAGTCAAGTAAGGCTTTGTTCGATTAAGAAATCATGATTTCTGGTATTAGAACGTGTCAAATTGGAATTACTATCCACGCGATCCGAACACTGAATGAGTTCGGAGAGATTTCAGGCGGGCCTTTATACCCGATTTGTGCTGGCCGAACTGTGACCCTGTGTAAAGACCAGTTCCCACGTGTCTTGCAGACCATAACAAGTATCTCTCTTGAAGTTCTTGTATTTATCATTTATAAAATCCTGAAACCGACGTTCAGTCTTCCGGTTCGTCTCGTCGAATGCAGACCTCTGTGTTGATAACATAAGTGGTGCCACGTGTTCGGTTTTGCTGCTTTATTTCGGGGGGAAACGGGAGACTCAACCGCTCAGAGTGGAAACTAACGACCCCGCTAGAAAGGGAGCAGACGCTGTGAACGTGTGAGGCCTAGTTGTTCCTGTATTCTATCCCGTTCGTCTGCCGCAGTTCTACATAGAATATTAGCGTAATGGCGGGTATGTGGCGGGAGTGGGAGGGGTAAGGGGATAGCTTGAAAGAAAAGGTTATCTCGTGAGACCAGTAGTACTCTCAAGGGGCATCTAGTGGAAGTCAAGATGCATTAGAAAAGTTTTTAAAGAAAGTTAAATTTAAAGATTTGAAATACACGGGGTGATCGGGAGCCCAGAGCTCGCCATCCGGACATCCCACCGAAACGTCCCCAAACCGGAATAAAGTGTATCTCGCTCCGAGGGTCGCCGGATAAAGCGAGTAAGCTCCGGACGGGGAGCAATCTGGCAAGTTGCGAAGTGCAGTGCCAAAAACATATAATGGAATGGAATGGAAACCGACGTTCTAACCTTGGTTGGTTTCTTTAACTTTAACAGTTATAATAGGACCTGTGACTGAACAATTTGTTTCTTTTTGTTACATCGTTTATGTTTCTTAAGTCTAGTGGATATTGAGCGGCCTGTTTCTCCCACATTTATCCACAGGGGCAAGGGATTTTATATACTCTTTCTGTTTGAAAACGTATATCTCTCGGGGATTGGAACTATTGTCCAATTTTTTACGTGTATTAAAGATTGCACGAATGTTGGACCGCCCAAATAATTTTGCTTAATTTTTCTATTTAATTCAAAATTCTTTCAGGGTAATTTCAAAACAGCAATAAGATCAAACTTTAGGAAGAAAAGTAGCAAGTATAACATATATTTGAAAAAAAAATATTTCGGAACAGAATTATGTATTTATAAACTTTATGCCATAGCTTCAAATCTATATCTTTTATAAAATAATTAAATTCGCCATTCAATTCCTTTTAAAAAAGTTTGAGATAGAGACCATAGGCATCGCCCTGAATAATCCGGCAGCTACAGGGTTATCCGTGACTGATGGAGGTCCACACAAAATGAAACACAATGAACTAAGTGATTTTTATATATTTTTTACGCTGAATTCTCATTAACGATTTAATTATTCTAACCTCTATAATTAATAAACTAAGAAAGATACAAAAACCGCTCCAACTACATTTTATTCTCGAGAAAAAAACGAGTATATGTTTTCTGAAGAATTAAAATCCGTTAATTAGACCTGGAGATATTGCAAATTTAGTGCAAAAAAATTGCAAAATGGCCATTTTCTGAGTTTTCCGCTCATAAGTTACAGTTTTGCACTTCTGACTTTAATTTTGGCAAATTTGTTAATAAGGTAGGTATAGTCCAAAGTGGCAGCCAGTAAAGATTCAATACAAATTATTGATAAACTACTAAGTTTTGTTTGGCTTATTGAATTTTTCAAGTAATTTTTTATTAATTTTAGTTTGGAAAAACTTCTTTCTCCACTAGCTACAGATACAGACAGTGTTAGTAAAATTCTAAGAGGTACAACAACATTTGGATACAAAGTAATCAAGTGGTTTTGGGACAAATAATTTAAAATCTCCAAATATTTCATAGAATTTGGCA
This sequence comes from Kuschelorhynchus macadamiae, assembly GCA_030620095.1. NCBI lineage: Eukaryota > Metazoa > Arthropoda > Insecta > Coleoptera > Curculionidae > Kuschelorhynchus > Kuschelorhynchus macadamiae. The sequence goes on from JAUTXW010000226.1 coordinate 797,333, forward strand.
GCATTCGTGATACATATCTCGTAATTCTTCTTGAAGATCATTTGCATTAATATCCGACTCATTTTCAACCGAAAGTATTGACTCGAGACTCGCATAATAGTTTTCAAGCGTTGTGTCATCCATTACCTTTAGTTTAAAAATGTCATATAAAAATTGGAAGTTTTTGCTATGAATTTACAGAAGCGTGAATCGTTCATTTAAAGAATTAAGGGCAATGTCCAGAATATAATTAAAAAAGTTTATTTTAAATTTATTTTCCTCTGTTAACGGCTCGTCGAGAGCTTCATAGTCAAATTAACGATTCTTCCTTTTGGCTCTAACTTCAGTTTCGACAGGAAATTCTGTATTACATTCAAGACTCTCGGCAATTTCATTAGCAGCAATTTTCATTTGTTCATATTCTGTTTGTCTATAACTTTTTAATTTTTGAATGGTTTCTGATAGGATCCTTACACAATCTGACAAATTTATAGTTACGGATTGCAATAGCTTCGAAATTAAAATTTCAAATAAAATATCACGCCAAAGAATTACACCGCATATAAACTTGTAATTTTTAATATTTTTTGCTAATCCTCTTGTTTTAGCTTTAGTTTCTACATCTCTGTTTACGTCTTCTATTATTTCAAATAGTGCATCATAAATTTCGGAAAGCTCATATCTTAAGGGTTTTAACGCATCTATCCTGCTTGACCATCTAGTGGCACTCAGAAGTTTTAAAGTTAATTGTGACACATTTTTTTTCAGAACTTCCCAACGCTTTGTAGAACTAGAAAAAAAAGTATAAAGTTCTTGTACAATAGAAAAAAAAATTATTGTTTCTCTAGAAGAAGATGCTGCATCATTTACAGCTAGGTTTAATGAATGACATGCGCACGGAACATAGAAAGCTCTCGGATATTTTTCAAGTATTCTATTTTGTACATCTTTTCTTACACCCTTCATATTGGCTCCGTTGTCATAGCCTTGCCCCAGTGGCGGCTATTCAGGTGAAGTAAGTGATGTGCTACTTCACCAAGAAAAATAAACAAGCAAACATCTAACTATATTTATTATATATCTCTTAAAATTTTAGGTTTTACATTCATTTATTCACCTAACTGGTAAAAAATAAACTCTACATCTCGAATAAATATTTTACTTGAGCGTTGGCAGCATGTCTTTTTAAAACTTTCAATCGAACTTTATTATAGCAACTAGAACAGTGGCGCAAACCGCTTTGACTTTGCTGATGTTTAGTTTCCGATTTTCCTACTATGTTGCCATGACAACGCGTATCCGATGACGTCGAGCCCAGTGCCATACAACGCTCTTGGTCAATTGCAGGCGCAGTACACTACACCCACGTGTCGTTCAGTTTGCGGTGGTTGTTTACTTTTATTTTCGCGGATTTCGCTGCAACTGGTGAGTTCCTATGCAGTTAACTTGACTGTTTTGTGTTATTTTTATATATGTTGTTGTTACCACTTCAAATTCGAAGTTAGTAAATGTGATTGTTCAATTAAAAGACGTCTTTGAATTTATTACAAACTGTGACAAATCTGATGAAAAATCGATCCGCCTTGCGAAAGGATTTTTAGGTGAGATGAACGATTTTGAATTCAATTTTCTGGCATTAGTGTTTAATGACATTTTGTCAATCACGGACATACTATTTGACGTTCTTCAAAAAAAATCGCTTGACATTCATTTTTGCATATCCAATATAAAACGCTGTCGAGAGGCGGTCTATAAAAAAAGAAATGGACATTTTTTTAGTACCATGTTTGATAAAGCAAATTCTATAACAGAAATAAATCATTACAAAGGTGAGCTTGCTACGCTTTCACCTGAAGAAATTAGGGATAAGTATAGAGCCTTTTTTTATGAAATATTGGACCATATTTTAATGGAAATGACACAGATTTCAAGACTGCGAAAAACTTACATTTTCATGTTTGGCAGGTTCTGCTAAATTTTCCGAATATAGTTTAAATTTTTTGGCCCGTTTGAAAATCTGTTACAGTTATATGGGGAAGTATTTTCAAAAAGTCAACGACTTAAAAATGAGCTTGGTCTTATTTTTGCCAATAAGAGTAATTGGAGTATATCGCTGCAAGAGCAAGTGAAAAAAAATTATTAAAAATAAATATATTTTTACCGAAGCATATAAATTGTTTTCCCCTATTTTGACAATACCGTCGACAAGTGCTTCAGTGGAAAGAAGTTTTTCTTGCTTCAAATGTGTATAAACTTATTTAAGTAAATAAATAAATAAATAATGTCTTTATTAAAGGTGGGGCTCAGACAATGGCTACTTAGGCTCAATCCAATCAATTTCAGTACAATATAATTTTCTTAAAGCTAATACTAAAAAAAAAAGAAAAAATAATACCTAACCTACAATGTCAAAGTTAAATAAGCAGGCTTACTTAACTTAAGTAAGAAAACAAGATAGGCTACGTTGAATAACCAAAAAGTAAGTATGTATACAAAAAGATACCCATATAAAAAGATATATGGCCAGAAGAGACTAGAGAGGAGCAGAAATTTTACATTTTACTAATATAAAACCTTTTAAGATTATGTTTGAACGTATTAATATTTGTAAGAGTCTTTAAATGATGTGGCAAAGAATTGTACAAGAAAGAGGAATAGTAAGAGAAAGATCCTTTGAACGTGTTGGTAGCATGGCGCGGTACCACTAACAACATTGGATTTCTTCTTGTTCTCTCCATATTTTCACCAGCAAAAACCAACTTATCTCTCAGATAGGAAGGGAGCCCTGATGATATTATTTGTTTTATAAATGTCAAGAAATGCACATCTCTTCTATCATTCATCTTAAGTAAACCATACTGTAAATAATAAGGCGTTATGTGATCCCGCCTCCTGATGTTTGTAGAGTATCTGAGACAAGCATTTTGAACCACCTGTATACGATTTGAGTAATCATTATTTAGACACGGGCCGTATACTGCGTCGCAGTAGTCGAATAAGGATAGGATCAAGGACTCAATTAATTTAAGTTTAACTTGAAAATTTAAAATGTTTTTAAACTGATACATATTTTTGAGGCGTAGATACGCTAACTGTATTTTACTGATTACATGGTTAGAAAAACTTAAAGTTTTGGTCTATAATTAGACCTAGATTTCTAAAATGTGTATTGAAAGCAGCAATATCATTTCCAAGTAAAATTCTATCTTTTAGGTTGACCTTATGTCTTTGCTTCTCAAAACCAGTCAGTATGGCTACAGTCTTGGACGGGTTTAATATTAAACAGTTATTTTGTGACCACGTATGCAAAGCATTCAAATTTCTATTCATAACAGTCACCACCCGCTCCTCCTCGTCGTTAGGGTTGAAAGAGGTATATACTTGACAGTCGTCAGCGTACAAATGCATATTTATATCAAATGATTTTACAATATCAGCCGTGTAAATGGCAAACAACAAGGGACCTAGAATGGAGCCCTGTGGCACCCCACTCGGATTCACTAAGCTATCTGAAAGGCTAACCTCACCATCACTCACCAATTTCACCTGTTGATACCTATCAATCAAATAATTTCTAAACCAGTCCACAGATTCCTGTGATAAACCATAATACCTGAGTTTGGAGATCAAAAGTTCATGATGTATTGTGTCAAATGCTCGTGAGTAATCCAACATTGTCAAAAGAGAAAGTTTTTCATTATCTATTGCTCGTAACAAGTCATCAACAACGTCAGAAAGAGATGTGGTAGTGCTGTACCCAGAACGAAAACCTGATTGTTTGCACGGGTAGAATCTTATTTCTATCAGTATAGCCCTTTAATTGGTCATAGACAATAGACTCCATAATTTTTGAGAGTACCGACAGAATACTAATAGGCCTTAACTGATTAAATTCAGAAATTTTGTCTTTTTTTGGAATAGGGGTAATAAGAGAATGTTTCCAGCGACTGGGCACAACTCCCCCAGGTAGTGATGAATTAATCAGATGGGTAAGAGCTGATACACAGTAAGTCACACACAGTTTTATCATGTCCCCAGATATTTTGTCAATACCTTTAGCATTTGATTTAATGTTCATAAGTTTTGATGTAACAATATCAGGCGAGACAAGCGAGAAGTTAAACACGTTATTTGCGATAGTTGGATCCTTATTTTGAATAAAATATTGAATCGTTTGCAAATTTGGTTCTGTTCGCACAATGGAAGATATGAAAAAGGTGTTTATTTTATTGGCATCCTTTAGATGATCTGGAACGTCGCTGGGGGGCATTTAGCATTTATATTTAATTTACTTACTGCGTTCCAAAGGTTTTGGAATTTTTGTGATTTCGATTTAATTCAAACTCTGTGAAAGCCTTCTTTTCACGACGAATCGAGGATGTTACTAGATTACGAAGTTCCTTGTAATATATTAATTTTGATTGGGTTTGAGCAAATGTAACGTTAAGTGATTTTAGGCCTTTACGATACTCATTAAGAGCATGATCTCTCAAACGCATCATGTGTTTAATGTTTGGGGTTATCCAAGGGCAGTAATTTTTGGTGATTCTCATCTTTCTGATTGGCGCATGCTTATTAAAAATCTCATTTATACAATTTTCAAATGCTTGGACTTTCCTATCTAGATTAAATTCATTGTAAATACAGAAATATTTTGAAGATCACTGTTGAAAAGAGCCATATCCATATTTTTTATATCCCTAAACGAATAAAAAATAGGTTTATTTTTTGTTTTAAGGGTGTATCAACTATGCAGTATACCAAACAATGATCTGACAAATGGCCTAAATTAATATTTTCAGTATATGGAACGCGATCGTATTTATTTACAATTATTAAATCAAGTAGAGAGTTTGACGAGATTCGCGTTGGTGTTGTAATAACCTGTTGTAGATTAAAAGTATTTAAGAACTTTTCTAAAAAATTATATTCTGGTGTAGACCTATTTAAATAATTAATATTGAGATCACCTAGGCAGAAAAAGTAATCACACATCATCACACACTCAGCAATGCTACCCTCCAAAATCTGAAGTAGCCTGTAATTTACTCTAGGGGGACGATACTCACAGCCAATACATACCATTACATTGTTTATTTTTGCTGAAATCCAAATGTTGTCAATGTTTTCATTACTATTTTTGTCAAGTACTTTTACATTTTTAATATTTGCACTATCTTTTATGTATATAGCCACGCCACCACCCCTTCGTTCTCTGTCCTGTCTGTAGATCGAGTATCCCGGAATAGAAACAAATGAATCTGGAATAGTTGATGTTAACCAAGTTTCTGAAACTGAAAAAAAATCGTATTTATTTGATAATATGTGATCTTTTAAATCACTCAGTTTAGGTAGTAACGATCTAATGTTAATATGAGATATGGTTAGATTTCCCTCATTTTCTCCGTCTGGGGCAATATCCAATTCGCTCAGTTGATGCATCCGCAGAAATAAAGCAAGATATTTTTGATATGTGGTTCACTCTCATAACACATTTCAATAGGTGCAAAAACTATAAAAACTAAGGCCAGCAATCCAGTCAATTGCAGGTACGATACATATTATTTTTAAATATTCTCTAAACCCAAATCATAAACCATCAGTTTATAAATTCATAAACCTATGTACATAAAAAAAAACTAACAGGTATTTACTTTACTTTAAAGAACATGAACCCAATATGTAGATTAAATAAAAGAAAAAAGATACTTATATATACATTTAGAGTTCTTTTTTTATTATTTAAATATGTGCCAAAGGAAAAATAAAGTGACTTTTTTATTTTAAAAAGAAATATTTTAATCCTATTTCTACCTGCCCAAATAAAAATAATAAAATAAGTATGTGTAACACGTGATGTTTTTGATATTTAGGAAAAAAGTGATACCATCAACGTCAATTAGAACAACTCGTCGTTAAAATTGAACACTTCTTTACGGTTGTTATTCAAATAGTACACCTTTCCATTTAAAGTCCACACGTTTTGAGAGCCGTATTGGGTGATCGATCCCTGATGACGTAACCAGTTTTCTTGAGCATTTTCTTGTTAGCATATACGGCACTACGGGTTTTGTAAGAAATAAATTGGATCAGCACAGGACGAGGATTTTCATGTCCTTCTTTAATATCACCAACTCTATAGCATCTAGATATTTCATTACTAGAAACTTGGATGTTTAACTTGTTTTTAAACAGTAACAACAAAGAGGATTCGAGGCTGTCTGGAGCTTCCTGAGGAGTTTCCTGAATTCCACATACCCTTAGGGTATTCATTCTAGTAAATTGTTCGTTTGAATCAATCCGAATTTCCAAATCATTAATTTTTTTGGTATTTTGGCTTATTTTGCCTACCAGACCATTGAGACATTCTTCCATTTTTCCAAATTTGTCCTCAATCTGCTTAGCAATTAGGTCAGATTGCTGCTTGCATATCTTGGCTATGAACTGTTCACTGATAACACCATCATTTTGTTGACTTTGTGATCTTGTCATCTTCGAATTGCTCTGCATCTTTAAGATAAACTATTTGAACTGCACCGGTAAAAACTAATACGTAGATACGCTATTTTCGAAGAGCGAACCCAAAACACGTCTTACTCGTGCGACATACAAAATATATAATAAAAAAAAAAGTAATACAATATCTCAAGAAAGACTTACTTCTCTTGGCAATATTTCAATTCAAAAGGAATTTCTGGAGGAGATTGGGGCAACTCATCCATGTCATGAGGATGTTATAAATAAATTTGCTGCTATGAAGGACAGGAGAATTGATTTAGTATACAAAATTTAGGTAAGTCGTAAAAAAATATTCTACCCCCTCTACATATAAAAAAATTCTGAAAAAAAATTATTGCGATATTTTCTTGCTTCATTTGCACTTCGCTTACTTTTTCACCCGCGAGCCGCCACTGCCTTGCCCTCTAAGCCACTTTAACTCAAAACCTAACTTTTCCAAATGTGTCAAAATAAGTTCAGTTAAACCCTCTCCGGTCGAATCAGTGGCTTCAAAAAAAAACCAATAATATATTCTTCAATTTCATATTTATTTTGAATGCAGTGAAAAGCTACAACTCTTATGGTTACTGAGAGCTGTTCAATATGACTTACATCCGGGGTGCAATCGGCGACTATCGAAAAATATTTAGCAATTTTAGTTATTTTAACAATTTTGCTTAAAACTGGATTTCCCGTCAAATTTATCAATTCATCTTGTGTGTTATTACTAAGTCACAGACCATTTATCAGATTCACGTCGAACTCTCCTGATAGGTTCTACCATAACTGGATCAAACTCAGAAAGCAATTCTACTAACTTTAAGAACTTTCCGTTATTAGGTTGAAACAAATGTTCAGTTGTTCCACGAAAAGCCAAGCACTGTGAGGCAAATAGTTTAATTATTGACAGAATTCTTTTTAGCACCCCTCTGTAATGCTGGATTTCCAGATCCATAATTCGTTGATATTCAGCGCCAATTTTTTTCCCTTTATTCGAAGATCAAATTCTTTCCATGCTTTAAAAGCATTTCTATGATTTACAGACTTTTCGTGCATTGTAAGGGCTGTTATAATATTTTACCCAGTCACAATAGCCTTTGTTGGGCCAGTCACTAATAGAAGACGAATTATCAAATAATATGCAACAAAAGCAAAAAAGGCATCTTTTGTAACAGAGTAAATCAGCCAGCTTCTCTCAACAACTTCACCATTGCTCAACACTTTCGAATAATATGAGGGAAAAAATCTACGCCTTCCTTTATTAATCGGAAATTCCAATTCTTTGATTTGGTGTGGACCCCTTTCAACCAGTATTTGACGTGTTTTAGATGACATAAGTGCATTCCATACCGCAGGATCAGAAGGAATTTCGTTTATCTGCTGGCTGCTATTGCTACTATTAGCACCTGACTCTTGTACTGTTACCATACTTTGGCTCTCTTCAGTCTCTTCCGCTACTTGCGACGCGACACTTCCACCCAGCCATTGGCTTACTATTTAAAGCCAATGACCCAGCTCTTGAACTTCTATCGATGTTATATTTTGACTTTCTTCAGGATCTTCTTCTGGAACTGATTGCGGCTGGCACTGGAACACGTTTCGCATTCGCACCTAAGATATACCGGGTCATTGAAAATCTTACTTTTCAGTTTAGGTCCGGAGACCTATTTTTGACAAATTACAGTGTGTGCCAAAAAATATGTCGATATTTTGGGTGTCTCAAAATTAGCGTACAATATTTTACAGTGTAATCTGTGTATAAAAATAACATTAACTTTATAAACATGAGCGAAAAAAAATCCTGGAAGATACAGCTCTGCGACGGGTGGTCCCTAAAGAGGGTTTTTCTTCAACGTCTTCCAAACTGTCCGAGAAAAAACGTGAATTTTATTGACTTGCGTAACACGCCATAAATAAAAAGTGATATGGAAGTTCAAATAATATAGAAAATTGTGTCAGTGACATATTTGAAATAACTTTTTTCTAAAAAGCGGTGCTAACGAGATAAACAAAGAATATCTTTTTAGCTAAAAAACTTTAAATCTTATTTTAACATAAAATTTCAAAAAACAGAATAATACAGTTAGTTAAGGTGGGTTTAGACTATTTACCCCTTGGGTCTTGAACTCCTGTTCAACTGTCTAAATTTTTACCTGAACATATCGAATCAGCGCATTTATATCCCAAGTCTCCAATCTCCAAACTAATCTCCAAAACTAAGTACGCGACTGATTTTACGGAAAACTTTTATATACAAACAGTTTTCTTCTATCCCAAATAACATCTAATAAAACAATCTTTACAAGCGCCTAGTATCTAAACTGAAAAATGAATCGAAGTTACTATGGAATTCCTGGTAAGATTTTTGGTAATTATCTTCCATAAAGTTTACCCAAAACCCCATAAATTCTCGAAAATAAATAATTATTGCATTTTATTTGTTTTAGAGTGGCTTTTTTAAACCTTTATACATATCTACATATACATTTTTCCTAAGACAATATTATAGTAAAAATTTGTTTTTTTTTGTATACCATACAGTTGCCGTAAAATGAACAATTCTCTTACCTGATCTATTTTAAATACAAACACTGAACGAGAATGAGTATAATATAAGCACTTATAAACAAAAAAAAATAAATTAATATATAGGTACTAATTGCAAATATTATTTTAAACACAGCACTGCCACTTCTTAAGACAAACTGAAATTAACACCAAATCAAATAATTTAAGCCGAAAGCAAAACAATCAACCCTCTCTCTGTGAGTCAATACAGTACGCAATTGTCTTTTGTGATTTGCCGCCCGCCGCACCGCGCGGTATATTACAATATTACAAATAAAAACTTTACCGAGGCGCTTTCAATTCAAAGTGTATACCGAAATCGGTGCAGCGGCGTCGCTTAGACGAAGGCGTACAATAAATCATAGTTCGATATAACATAGACCAATTAATAGTTATTGATGTTCTATATAGAAATGCATCGCGTAATTTTTTTGTAAACTATTAATTTTTAAAAAAACTATTAACTGATTCGATTAATGTATTTTGATTCCCTCTGGTTTGTCTGCCCCTTTACGGTGCCGCCTGAAGCGGTCGCTTCGCCGCTTCATAGCACGGCACGGCTCAGAATCCTGTATATTAGTAGAATCACTCTATACAAGTACAAATACAATCTAGCATAATATGGAAATGTATCCTAAAATCTTGAAATAAACATACTACATACCTACGAATATTTTCATGAAAAACATCTATATCATATATCCTATACCTAAGTTTTTTTTGTAAATTATAAATACATGCTTTGTGAAGCAATGTACTTACCTTTTGAAAATTACTATAATAGAGGGTTTATACTAGGGCTTAGAATTTTAAAATTTAGGGTCACAGTGCACAGAAAAGTTCAAGATTTTCGTTTGTAAATCACAACGATCTACGCAACGATGCTACGCATCTGCAAGCTAAACAAGAAATGCCAGAAAATTGCTCGTGTCGTAACATAATGTCAGGTCTAAACTTGTCTGAAAATGTACTTGTGGCCAAATAAATATGCTTAGAGTCCAATAATTTGATTCAGTAACTGCAAATGTATCGAATACAATGAAAATACCCGGGTATAACAATGTATTCCAGTACAAAAGCATGTACGCGGGTATTTTGAAATTTACTCAGTACAACAAATAGTATGGTATTTTTTATATTCTAAAGCAGTTAAAGTACATGGTTCAAAAAGTATCTTGGCCTGAGTACCGAGTACCGCAAAATGTACTTAGAGTACAAGTGAAGAGTACCCGAGTACCGCACAGCTCTGCCGCCACGTTGGCACCGCCATTTTGACATTTTAAATGCTGTGTATAAATTACTAAACGAACTATTAAAACCCTCAGATGCCGATTTTTGGACGAATATGCAAAAAATACCAGAATTCGTCGACAGTGTTGGTGCGGTCATTTTAAATTTTTAGATGTTACCTAAAAATAATAATTCGCTCTCTTGAAATCCCTAGCTACCGATCTTCAGTCGAATATGCACAAATATATTAAAATATTATGGTCAGAAATGTTACTATTACTGAGAAGAATATCACATTTAATATCTTTGTTAGTGAAACAGTTGCATGTTGAACTCATATCTCAGTACATTCCTCAAACCATTTAGCATCATTATATTGTTATATTCATGAACCTCTGGTAGATTGTGTTTTAAAAAATGTCTTCTAGGAATTTGTCAACTGGATATGATGGGGAGTCTGTATATGCCACAAGGTATATTTTTAATATTAATTATAATATTAATATCATTCGTTAAGTGAGGACATATGTCGATGCTATTTTAACTTCGCAGCATCCCTGTATACAGTTTCGTAATATGGTCTTTTTTTATATTATCCACATCCAAAGACTGAAGAAGGTGCAAAACAGATTCGCAAAATATGTGTTGCACAAACTTCACCTTCCATCCTGGAGTATATCTCAGGAAACCAGGCTGATGATGTGTGGAATGAAAAGATTAAAGTTCAGGAGGCCTGTTTATGTATAAACTTTAAATAACTTATTCAGTTGTGAGAGGTTGGCGAAGTTAGTGCTACGGCACTTCTCTTAAGACCCACTAGAAAGCCGCAATTATTCCAAGTGCATTTTACCGAACTAACTATGGCCTTACTGCACTTATTAATAGACTTTTAGTTAATTATAACAGATTTTAATTTGCCTCTGATATTTTTATTTGTAGAATTTTAGAGATAAAACTGATTTACCCCTCTCTCGGCGGTCCAAGACAGAACTCTTCTAATAATTTTTTTATCCATTAGCAAAACAGGAAACTAGGTATAGTATACTACCATTCTACTTTAAGTGAAGACAGGGAATTTGATGATTTTATTGATGGGGAATAAAATACTTGCAGATTAGGAGAAGAGGGAGAAGCCATTTGCCAGTAACACATTCCATAATAGGGACACTTTGGGAATAAAGGAGCGAACGAAGTGCGAGGTCCCTTGACTTTGCAGTTGTCTCCTCAATTCAAGTCTCTATGGCAGGAATGACTCTGAAAAAGTACTAACCATTATCTTCTGTATATACATTCACCAATGTGCTTGCAATATTTTTAAACACCATAATAATAATCATTTAAAATGGGGTGACATCGATTACTACAGAATGCGGAACATAGATACAGTCTACATACCTAGTGGAAGGCTAGCATAGATCCAGGAAAGTTCTGTGATTATCTCATATAATATTTACATTTGAATCTTTTAAGTTTTTGTCTACAGTAAATATATTCAAGACCAAACTTAAGTCAGTACTGAAATGTTTTCAACTGACTTTTTAAAAAGTATATATGTTACTTTAAATTTGTTTGTTTATTATGAGATTTTTACATTGTGGTTGTGTTACCTAATATTTATTCTTTTATTTAAGACTTGTGCACACTGTCTAACTGACAATTCCAACACATGCAAGTCTATGAAATAACACCAGTAAAACATGGTTAAACTATCAGTGTCGTAATTCTAGAATGACAGTTCTATTAGTAGTGGTGGTGTATAAATACTGATTACAATTTGATTTAAAAATTAAGATATATAACAATTCAAGATGGTGTTTGGGTTAGGGACATAAATCAAACCTCAGTTTTTTAAAAATTGGCCGACGTTTCGACGATTTATTTGTCGTCTTCTTCTAGGCTAATTCCTTAGAATTAGAGGCTCACGTAAAAAATACAACTAATATAATTATACTTCTCCATAAGAAGACGACAAATAAATCGTCGAAACGTCGGCCAATTTTTAAAAAACTGAGGTTTGAATTATGTCCCTAACCCGCTAAACACCATCTTGAATTTAAATTGAGGGACGCTACTTTCACACGCCATGCATATAAATAACAATTTAATTTTTTTTCTTAAAAACATTATTTTGAATGTGTGTCTAAAATCGAGGACACATTACATGTTAGATCTTCATATATATTTTTGAAACTACAAAAAGGCCAAAGAATTCCTCTAAATATCTTGGATTAAGGGTATACTTTAAGCCTAACAATTTTTCTCATTCCCGTTTCAAAAATATATTAGAATTTCACCCGTTTTTTATATGAAACAAAAAAAAGCTTATTGGAAGTCAATATTTTATTGTTACAACAATTTTAAACAACGCACTGGACTTTACATATGTTTAATGTTACGATCCTTCCCTGATTTTTCTCAAAATTTTATTCTGCACTATATTCGTAATGTTTCCATCAACATTGCTAAGTGACTGTTTTTTTCGGATACAAAGCTGAAAACATTATTTATTAGACAGAAAAATTGAATATACAGTGTGGTTCGCTTTTCATATGTACACTCCTGTAGCTTCACAATTAGTTCGGGTTAGTTTCAAATTTTGTTTTTATAAAGAAATTTTGATTTTAGGTTCTCATTCAGCATTAATTAAAAAGCCTCTGTACCAAATTTTAGCTGAATATTTCACTAGCTTTCAGAGATACGATATTTCAAAAAATGTATTTTTTTTAATTTTAAGTGCAAACTTTTCCTAAGCAATTGTTTTTATCAAAAAATAAAATTTTCCATTTTTTGCTTCTTTGCATCATCTTTACTGGTTTTACTAAGACACTATAAAATAGTTCAACTTTTTCTTAAATAGTTCAGCGTTAAATTATAATATAATATATAATTATAATAAAACTAAATCATTTTAGTAATAACTTATTTGAATCTTAAGGTTTAAATATAAAATTGAGTTAACTGATAAAGGCGGGAACTTTGCTCTTGAAACAAAAACATTTTTTTAAAACTCGTATCACTCAAAGACAGCAAAGTATTTTGTCGAAATTTGGTTTAGGGGGTTTTTGATGATGTTGAATAAGAATATAAGATCAAAATTTCTATAAAATATGATAAAATATTTTTCTAAAAATCGACCCACCTCTCCTCTCCTTGGCTTGCACGCCAGAGAGTGATATCAAAGTTGACTATATCAAGACATTCACTTTTTAGTACAAGGCACCGAAATATGAAACTAATTTGGTGCATAATTCCAGAGATAGGAAGGTGTACTTATTAAAATTGGATCAGACGGTATACTGTAATATAACAATGATTGAAAATTTACCTCTATTTGCTGAACAAGTTTAATTTCTTCAGCACTACATATAAAATTTGTAACATTACAACTTTCTGGGCTACCCAGTCTGCCAACCCGGCCAACTCGATGAATATAATCGGCAATATATATTGGAAAATCATAATTTAATACGTGTCTTACTTGAATTGTATTTAAGCCTCTCGAACCAATATCTGTGCAGGACAATACTTTCGTGTCACCCCTGAAATAAAAAAAATTAAAAATATAGCTGCCTACGATCTACAAATTTTCTTAGCTGAACTAAGTTATAGTAATATAAATAATATAAACCGATTCGTAAGTCAGCTTAGCTCAGAAAGTATGTAGATCGTAAGCGCCTTTTATTTAAGTAATAACTGAGTAAATTGCATAACAGAGCATTTTCTGTATAATAAACTAATCAAAACTTCTACAAAAACTTTTTTCCACAATTAACCTCTAGTGATTAAATCGTCTCCACATCTCAAGCAAAGCCAAATTTTGTTTAATAATTAATTAATGTTAATTAATGTCTTTTAAATTACCGTGAAAGAATGAACTAATCCATTATAGGCGCCACCATAGGACAAATCTTATTACCTTTGTAATTTACAACTCAAACAAATTCATGGAATTACATGGAGAAGCCCAAGCTACTGCTCTTGAAACACCCAAAGAATCCGATCACGTCTGGCATGAACATTCCAGTTTAACGCCACTAAGACACAATCACTCATTCATATAAAGAAAAAAAAACTAAAATTTCATATAAATTGTTTTTATATGAACGGACATAGCCGATGCACGCATCGGAGAAGTAATTCTTACGAAACGTACTCTGCAGAATGCTAAATATTCCAAATGGTACGAATTCGCAAACAACGTCAAATAAATTATTTTAAAAAAATTATACACAATAATAACAATTTCCAATTACAGAAACAACACAATGCATGAATAATTACATAAGTACATAAATCTACATGAAAAAGATTAGAGAGTATATAAACAGAAAACGCCACAAAACCAATCCGTTTAATTGTCTCTTTAGCTGCAAAGTGCTGAGTCTGAAAAGCTATACTCTGAAAAGTGACAATTGTAACTGCACATTAGTGAAAAAATGCGATAAGCCCATAATTTGTATGGTGGTATTTTACTAAAAAAAGTTGAGATTGTCTTGTTCTCCTAATAGGAATCAAAAATGAGGTCGACTCCAGCAATATTTCACAGTCAATCCCACCATTGTCCAATTTGTGCGCCTTCTTTCTTCAAAACTCAAGGGTTTGCAGGCCACAAAGAAGTGCTCTAGTGTTATACGGCAGATCTTCATATACAAAATTAAATTTATATTCTGTCAGTGTGACAGTAATATGATGGATTCCATATTGTAGAACACTATTCTAAAATGCTCCTAACAAATAAGTTATAAAGACACCATCAGCTATCAGTCAAATGCTTTGTACGTCATTTTATAAAGCCCAGTAATCTAAAACCCTTCTACAATGTTATCAATATGTAGATTAAAAGTTAAATTGTCATCAAAAATAACACCCAGGTTGGTGAAAGAAGTAAATTTCAAGATTTACGTTATTTATGAGGTAGGTTAAATGTATGGGATTAATACAATTATGAAAACAAAGCACACATTTAGAAGCAGAAAATGAGTGCGGCACCATTTGACGAGCCCTTTAATGTTGGACTGCAGTGAATTGGAGTCAGGGCAATCTGGTGAAAAGACAAAGTATTTAAGATGCATATTATATTAAATAATGTTATGATTAGCAGTCCAGTTCTCTTATTTACACTTAGTATAAGTAACACAAATTGACAGATAACTGATAATTTCAATCGGTTAGCTCTGCTAGAAAAATAATGCTTCTAGCAACTGTTTGTAGAAAGTTGCAAATATTACAATAATTACTGTAACGTTTGTTAGCTTTAAGGTATCAATGAGACAAAAACACTCTTTTTGTCGAATAGAATATATGAAAAATAAAAAAGTATTGTTGTACTGTATTGTTTATTTGATTCGAGTTAAATATATTAGGTTTTTAAATATACTTCATAAAATTAACACATTATTAATGGTACTTTTTTTTATTTCCTGATAAATTTTAGTCTGACGGAACTGTAACCTGTAACTATAAAGGATGGCTATTTGAGTTTTTACTATGTGGATCACCTGGACACGCTATGATTACAAAGTACATGTCAATGGTTTTGTACTCCCTGGCAGTTTCAGGTTAGGTTACAGATCCGGCAGAACTGCAACCTGGATGCAGGTCCGCGGAGCTAGATATACTTCCGGACCCGACTCCTTCGAAATCCCGGACCTACCCATATCTACTGAATATACAAAGATACTATATCGTTTAAAAAGAGTAAAAAGAGAATTGGACCAATATGGAAACTCTGCGGAACACCCGAACTTACAACAGCTTCTCTGGAAACTGAACCTGACAAGTTGAACTGCTGGCGCCGATTAAATAAATACGATTTGATCCACAGGAGACAGTTTCCAGAAAAACCATTTTGTTGCAATATAATAGAAGATGGGATACACTTTCAAAGATCTTAGATATGACAGTGTAAATAACATCAATATTGGATTTGGAGTCGTTGAGCGATACCACCATGTAGTATACTCGTAATGTAGTGTTTTAACGATTCAAAACATCATTAGTGATAATTGCCTCAAACAATTCTGGTATATGTAAAAGTAAAGAAATACCTAAGTAGTTTAAATTGTGACTGTTTTAATTGTTACTTTAATGTAATTAATTTTTATTATATTTACCAATATGAATATTATTACCTAACAAACGCATTCCACTGTTCTATCCGTATACTATTATTCATATCTCCACTAATATTGGAACACGGTACACCATTCTCCCTAAGAAACATGGATAACCATTTGCAAGTCTGATTTCGATTGACAAAAACCAACATGGGATGTGTATTCACTTTAACAATTTGTAGTAAATTCGCTGGTTTGACTGATCTTGTTATTCGCATAAATTTTTGAATAATATTCAATAGAGGTTTGTGCAATCTAGAAGAAATTACCTAAAACGTTTATATTGTTTGTTTTTTTTTATTAAACTAAAACGAAGAAATATAATTGTCAATTAATTTAATAAGCGGCAGAAAAAAATATTAAGGTTAATAATAAATTTGCTTTAATACTACTGGACTATTTACACACAATTTTTACATGATTAGAACACGAAACACGCACAAATAAATTCTTTTACCTAGAGATCTACATAAAAATACAGTAAAAATTTGTTCATAAAGTATATAATAATTTTATTCCTGTGAATATAGTTTACTTTTAAGAAATCAGTAAAAACTACTTACTTGCTCTATTGTATCTCTATAAGGAACCAAGATATCCGGTAATTTTCTTGGTAAAGTAGCCGACACTAGAACTAACTGAGCCTGCGACATTTTTCTTATAAGACTTTCCATTCTGCCGATAAACGAATCATCTATTAAGGTGTCAGCTTCATCTAGCACCAACGATCGAACCTACATGAAGCTAGATTAATATAATATAGATAATAGCAAACCCAGAATAATCTAAGTCAGGCTCCGTATTCTGGTTTTAAACATGTATGCAATTGTTGGAACATGACTTAAGTCTCAGTGGCAACTTAGAATTTAATCTCATGGTACCCACTGGTTGACTCTAGTTTATATATATATATATATATATATATATATATATATATATATATATATATATATATATATATATATATATATATATATAATTCAGTAGAATTTTTTTTTCTAATTTTGATTCTCTCCTTTATGAAATTAATAATACTTCACTCTAATATGATTTTATATATATAATTCAGTAGAAATTTGTTTCTAATTTTTGATTCTCTCCCTTATGAAATTAATAATACCAGTTGTAATACATGATTTATTTTTCTTATTTTTTTATATTTAAATATTTTTTCTCTTCTGACTGCTGAATTATATTTTTAAGTTTATTAAGAAATATTTTAGTCAAAAGTCTACAGTGCTCAAAACATCCTTCCAAGATTCTGATTTAATTAAGTTATTGAGCTGTTTATAGTAAAAGTTTTAGTTATAGAATGCTTTAGGAAAATCATCAGTTATGTCAAAATCTAGAATAAATGATGTATATTTAGTAGAATTTTTACTAAATTGGTTTTTTATAAAGATATGATCTAAGTAATTTTTTGTAACTCAAGTTACACGAGTATAGCTGTTTATAGTAGGCAACAATCCAAATGAGTTTAAAACTGACAACTACACTCCCTGAAAATCATTTTTTAATTAGTAATCATATTTCTTTCTCCTACACACAGATTTATTTGCAGTTTCTTGTTCTTCGTTTCTCATTTAAAAAATGTATATTAGGTGATCTGTAGCAACAAATACTATCCAACTCAAAACTCAGTTTACTGAGGCTAATACCAGACTCACTCAACTTAATTTTATCAATATTACTTAATATGTTTGAGTATATTCAGCTTGATTGTAATAATTGTAAAATCTTGCAATATTAAAATAGACTATATTTTTCCACCTGCCAACTTTCACTTAGTACTCTCATATTGCAAAAAAGAAGTTTAAAAGATTTTAAAAATATGAGATAACTGTCAACATTTTTCTGAATGCTGCTTAGAATTCTATTTTTATTGTCTATTCTCTACTTATATTATCACAAAATGACCTATCTTGTATCATGCTTTCCATTAAACTAAGTCATTTGCTTTACATAGCTCATTATCTTCAAACTCCAGAGCATAATGTAACACTGCACGAAGCAGTTTTTGCCATGAGGTCTGAACAATCTTTTCAAACAGGAGTTTATAAAACTGTACGGGGGGACAAACATGACGCTCAATATCTATCGATTTGAGGAACATGAACTATGTATTAAAAAGAACAAATATTGTTTAATCTGCTAAAGCTACACACCAGCAATAGTCTAAATTAATAATAATTGATACTAACTAAGAAAATTCTCTACACCTTTACCTTACCGGGAATAATAGTCTCAATACTATGAATTGGGTTTTCAGGTAAAATGCTTTGTATTTTCCTTTTAAAATCAATAAAATCTAAATTTTTTATTTCTAGAGGTAAGGCATTATACAATTTTACTTCTTCCTTTTTATTTTTATTAATTCTATATTGAGATATCAATTTTATTTCTAGTATCATACTGGTGTATGTCTGCGGCCACAACATACGTGGAAATATTTCTTTTGACTAAAACTGATTTATTACATATTACTATACTATAAAGTGGCATTATTTTTATTTTTTTTAAATATGTTTACAAGAGTTATCTGATTTTACATTTACTATAGATCTCATTACCATTTTTTGAACTCTCAAATCATCTAAATTGATTTTAGAAGCACTGCATCAGCATTACAGAGCAGTCTGGTCTATTGGTAATTTTTTATTGCATTCACTACTTGACTTAACCTACCACACAATTTATTAACATATAAGGACAACGAAAAATGTAACATAATTTTCATCTTGTTTTCCACTGGATCAGCATTAAAAATCTGAGACTTTGTTTTGTGTCCATTTAAAACAAGTTGATTTGACATAAATCAATCATTAGCCTTTGCAACTAACTATACTCTCCAGAATCAGTGCAGTGTTCTCTTTCTTTGCAACTGTCATCCCAAATGCTGCAACATCAGCAATATACTTTTATCACTATTATCAAAAGTATTAGGCAAGTCCATTTATATATAAAGTACTAGAAGGAAATGGAAGGGCAATTATATTTCAACTTTATTTATTTCATCTCTGATTTTTTTAAACATTAAACACACTGTCTCCAATATAAAAATATAAGGTAAATTAGAATTTTCTTTTGAATAAATAAGTTTTTATAGGAGATTCTTGCACCAACTTGACATATATACCTGATAGCCCGTGATGTGACTTTCAATAAGAGCAAAGTAGACTTTTCCTTCCTTTCCTGGTTTAGTTCAATGGAAATTATTCATACAGCATAGCACCCAGATGAGAACCTTTTAAATATGTCATACATGATTCTCAAACTTCAGCTCCCTGTCGATATAAAGCAAACTCTGCTACAAGTACATTGTCAATCAGCTGGTTTTGAAATGCGAGGTTTCCGAATTCACAATGGAAATTTATTATAATTGTCTTCCAGAGGTTAAAGACCACATCACACCATTTTTTTATTTCATCAAGATCTTTACGGATAATTTCACGCAGCAATTCGACGTGTTTATGGTGCCAGGAAATAGTGGTGTTCTCAGCAAATATGGTGAAAGATCCTTTGATACTGATTGTTATCATTAATGTAAAGCAAAAATAAAATGGGAACGAGAATCGAACCCTGCGGTACAACAGTAGTCACCACAGAAGGCCTAGAAACACAACCACCCATATTTACACTTTGGCATCAACCTGACAAGTAGGACTCAAACCACTTCAGTCCAATACCTCGGAAGACCTACATCTCTAGTTTTTCGCAACAGCAGTCAAAGGCCTTAGAAACATCACAGAGCACTGATGCTGCAGCCTCGCCTCCTTAAGCTGCATATATAGATCCTTAAAAAGTGAAACAAAGCATATTTGGTGCATCTCGAGTTCTCCAATCCAAACTGTTCATTTCATAAAATGCTGTATTTCTGCGAGAATGATATCATTCTTCTCTTTACCAGTTTTTCCGATGTTCTTCACAATTTTTGAAAGTACAGGAAGAAGAGATATTGGCTTGTAATTTGATGGATCATTTTGGTCACCTCCCCCAAAAAGTGAAAAAATGTGAGAGATCTTTAAACAAGACGGAAATCAAGCGGAATAAAATGAGCAATTAATAGGCTCAGGCAGTAAAGACTTTCAGAGTAAATTCATCCCAATCAGATGTGTGTTTATTTTTTATATCCCCAAAGACCTCCTTTATCTAGTATTGATGGGCGAAACGTAAATTAATTCAGACATCCTCATTTCCTCACGGTATCTTGCAGGATCTCCTCAACTCAATATGCCACCTGTAAGTGTATCCCCCATAGAGCAGTAAAAAGTGTTCAGCCTCTCACAATCAGTGCCTATGCCATTACAGGTCAATGAACACTTATTCCTGAAATTTAGTTCATTAACAACTTTCCAAGCTACCTTATTTATGTTGTTATTCTGTGCAAACCTTCTACTATATTAAAGATCTTTGACAGGCCTTATAGTTCATCTGTATACATATATTTGTTGTGGCATGTCAGGAAAAAGTTATTGTTTAGAGCAAACTTCCTAATAGCATGCAAGGAACGCATATTTTTTGCCAATACGCTCAGACAGATACCCATTCCTTTTGTGTCTGGTGTTATAGATCTTAGTTGGAAATGCTTGTCTAAGACTCACGACAAGTTGATCTAGAGGATCTAAGTAATCAATAATAGCATTCTAATCTATTTCATTACATAAATGCGAAAACGTATCATAGCCAGACATATCAAAAACTCTCTCCCTTCTTTTACAGGTACTTTCATTATCATATATAACCTAAAGTTGCACAACACAGCATTATAGTGTAAAAGACCAGTAGGTATTAGACGTCAATATGCCCAAATAATCTATACAAGATGATGTTGCAGTAGTTTAAGTACTTTCTTTCACATGCATCTGTAAATTATATTAAATCAATAAGTTCTCCAAGTTTAAAACTTCACGTTTATGAACACCAAGAAAGTGTATATTAAGGTCTCCTATAAGGATTACAGAGATATGCTTTGGAAATATGAGGAACAATTCAAGCTTCACCAAAAATTTGTTTATGGCAGTACTAGGTAAACAACAGTATATACTATATACACCTTTGTATAACATCCCTGGTTACATCTGCACAAAGAAGAAACAAAAATATGAAGTATGCCATCTTACTTACATCAGTGTAAAGCTTTTCAACAGACTTCCTAGTATTTTAAGGGAGGAATGCTTTAGCGTTGTAATATGTCTTGCAAATTCGTGTTTAAAGTATCCAGCTAAACCAAAAATATGTAAGTAGGAGGCTTTTGTGGAGTCTAATCTATTCTTATCCTTCTAGAAATATCCGAGTTTGAAAACATTTATGAATGTAACGGAACAATTTTAACAATACTTTAATTCAATGTAATGTCCATAAAAGCTCAGCTTTTAATCTGCATCAGAAAAAAAAGTGAACGTCCAGTATCTTTATTGTTGGTTTCTTGAGGTTTAGTAAAAATTTTGAGAGAATTACTTAATTTGTTGTTTGAGTCGCTTTCAATGTTTTCTTTTGTGGCAAAATGTACTAAGCATCGAAACATTTGATTAAGTAAATATTCCTGAATGTTTTTTTTGTGGATATTTGAATTCATATGGCTTTAATAACCTGAATTCCCATAATACCCAAAATACAGTCCTTTCTACAAATTAGAAATCGAAAATTTGGCAGAGTCTGATGGTACAAATTTAAGATAGAATGCATTAAGATGATGGTACAAATTTAAGATAGAATGCATGCAAACAAAAGTAATTGTGAGTGCAATTATTAGGATCTTTTAATATAATCGGTCAGTTTTATTTAAAGATCAGTTAAGAAATCATGGTTCTTGGGATTACACCGTGACCAAATGGAATCACTTTCCTCTTGACACGGTCTAATCCCAAGAACCATTACCATGAACCATTAGGCAGCTAACAGAAAAACTAATGACAATGCTAAGACTAACCTGCTAATAAACAATGTCAATCTGCCGTTCATTAGCAGTGCAAGAAACTTGGGTCTGTTTTTGGACAATGAGATTACCTTTGAGATTCATGTTATAAAGAAGATTGGTATTGCCTTCTCTAAACTTAAGTGTCTTTATAAATTTAAGTTCTCTCTTCCAAGTACTACAAAATGGAACCTAGTGAATGCGTTAGTTTTGTGTCATTTAGATTATTGTTGTATTGTTTATTTCTCGTTTTTAAGTAAAACTCTTAAGGGCCGAATTCAGATTCTCCAAAATTGCTGCCTCCATTTTGCATTCAACATCAATAGAAGGCAACATATCACTCCCTATTACAACACTAAGTCAATTCTAAAAATTGAATTTAGATATGCTCTGCTGAAATGCAAACTTTTATTTAATTTAATGCGCACTAAACTTGAAAGTTTTGGAGGGAAACTCCCCAAGAAGCTTCTTGAACTACAAAGTAGCAACAAGCTGGTTTTAAACTAATTTTGGAGAATGTCGTTTTGCAGGTCTAGTCTTTGCCTATTTTTCTTTATTTACAAAAATATATATTGTATATAAATATTTTATTTGGCACTTTTACTTTATTAGTTATTGTCTTCTATTGAGTTTCTACTTGTCTACTTTTTAAATGTAAAACTATATGTTATATACAATAATGATATGATATATGCAAATGATAATCTCATAAGATCATCTGGTAATCCATCAAAATGAATGTGGCAGATTATTAACAGGCATTGTAAAAGCCCAATTAAAAATAACACAATCATTTCTTCTAATGTATCGAACACATTTTTTTCAAGTATAGCTCAAGACCTTTTAAATAGCATCCCATCAACTGTCGATCCAGTGGCAACCATGGGTGGTCTCGCTCCTCCAAATGATATAAATCTTGATGTTGATCTTGGGATACTGACCCTGCCATCGGTGTTTATATTGGAGAGTTTACTGCATCTCAGGCGTAACAGTCAGCAGTACAAAATGCAGATATGCATACTTATGAGACCAGGGGTAGGAACAACTTGGTTGCCTTGATATTGTAGGCTGAAAAGGTGTCAGGATAGCCCTAGATATTGGGCAGCTAAATTTTATAATAGATTGTCTACAACTTTAAGAGACTTGCCAGACAAGCAATTTAGAAATAGTATTAAAGGCATTTTATTAAAAAATAGTTTTTATTCCTTTTCTGAATATTTTAGCTGTGAAGACTTTTGTAGATATTAAACTGTGTAAATGATATAGTTGTTTTCTAATCTTAAGTTTTTGACTGTCTCCAAATGTTGAGTACTTGTTTTAGATATTTAAGTATCTAGAAATCAATGCTGGTTTGCTTTTAGCTTTTTAACTAAAATTTGTTTTAATCAATTAAGCTTATTAGTTTTTAACTTTAATTTTTGACGTATGTAAATACTATGTATAAAACATGAATAAAGCTATTGTCTATTGTCTATACCTATGTATTTTATTTGACACTATTACCAATAGTTACTGTCAACTGTTAAGTTTCTACTTGTCCCAACTTATGCTTAGTATATTTTTTCAGGGAATACCAGCACAAGCTGTAATGTTTCCTTTTAGGATTGTAACATTTTTTTTTTATTTGTTATACTAATAAAATTTATTTGATTTGATTTGATTTCTTAATTGACCACAGCCGTAAAAGCTTTCATTCTATTTAAAGATATTTTGCAAATGGTGCCAGAACAACAAATTCCATAAAAACAAAGATTTCTCCAACTTTTTTTGTGTTCCCTGTTTGGGCATATTTCATCCTAGCTGTTTAGACTGTTACAAGGATGTTGTGCGACTGGGTGGTTATAAGATTTATTGTTCATTCAACTGTCAATCAAAAGCCGAAACTGATGAACAGCATGAAAATAATTATATTGAGGAAATCAACTCATTAAGGTCAGAAATACACGATAAAAATAATTACATCAAACGTCTAAAGAGAGAAACACAGGATTTTGCTGATGATGTCTGAGGTTGAAAAAGAATTTACTGCCCAGTTGGCTGAACAACGTGGAAGAATAGCAGAGCTTAATGCGGAAATAGACAGACCCAAAAAATCAAAATTTGAGCTGGATGACAAAGTAAAGGAGAGCGAAGAAGAGATCACTCATTTGCAAACTAGAATTCATGACCTTACCGACATTCACAAGCAAATGGTGACTTTAATATCGATCTTAGAAAAGGAAAATGATGTGAACTTTGAAGAAATAAAGCATTTCAAACAACAATTAGATGCTCACATGCCCACTTCAAAACGAGTAGCTGCACCTACTCATTATAATACAAATCCATCCAAATTAATCAAAAATTTTTTTAAGAACGATTTCGTCGTGTTATTCACGGGAGTTTTGAACACCCTCAGGGGGAAGCCTACCGAATCAGAAGATTCCGTAGGGACTTCAGTAGAACAAACTTGTGGTCCTCTTCAAATTAATCGCCTAGTGCTCAACAAAATTATTCAACAGGATGACCTTCAGCTCCAGTGTCTTTTTCGAACGTTTCAACATGTTCATTTCATTCCGTTCAGAGTCTGGGCTGAGAGGGATATAATGAATTTTAATCAAAAGAGTGAGCTTGCACAGATAATTTATTTTACCATTGTGAGGTTTAATAAGCACCATTGCGTCCCTGATCATAATCTCCTAGAAGTTCATTCTCTGAGTGTAAATAATAGCCCAACACCACCGCATGAAGAACTGAATGAAAATTCAAATTTTCCTCTATCGTCGAACATACCAAAACTGAACCCTATAGTACTGAACGAAGACGGGCAACGAAATCGTCTGTTGATAATGGTAAACCCGAATCCTTAGCGGATAGCAGTCTTGTTATGTTTTACCAGAATGTCAGGGGACTACATACCAAAACTGATGAGATTTATAGTAGTGTTATGTCTTGCGACTATGTTTTAATATTTCTAGCAACGAAATATTTAATAACAAATAGGTGGTTTTTCAAAAGGCTAGGAATTATGTCATCGCGGCGGTGGCGTGTTAAATGCGGTTTCTTGTTTTTTTCAGGTATCTGTAATTGCTACTCCTGCTCATGTTGAATTTGATGATATTTGGGTTCTTGTGCGAGCAAGTGGCACCAGTTTGGTTCTTGGATGTGTATATTTTCCACCTAATTCAAACCAGGAGTGTTATTAGACTTTCTGTAATACCTGTGAGTCGCTGAGAAATAGATTTAACTGCCAAACATTTTTTGTTTTCAGTAATTTTAACCTTTCTTCGGTGGATTGGATTTATGAGGACGATACCCTGGTTCCAGGATTTTTACCAACCTTGGCTTCCAAAACTCTTATTCTGTCTATGAGTTTTCTTCAATTGCAACAATGGAATTCATTACGCAATCACATGGGCAGAATTTTAGATCTAATGTTTGCTGTTGACTTCGTTAGTGTTTTGATTTCACCTTTTGATTTTCAACTTGAAAATACTGACCCATATCATCCAGTGATCGAAGTGAAGTACAAAATTAAATATGTTCCTCCAATTAAAAAATACAATCAAGTGAGTGTTTATCAGTTTCATCACGCAAATTTCTTCAACTTTAATCATTTTTATAATCAGTATGACTGGTCTTTCTTATCGACTGAATCGGACATGGACAGAATGGTTGAGCGTTTTTATGAGGTTTTATTCCAGGGTATTAATAGATATGTCCCCACGAAGATCGTTGTTGATAGTAAATATCCAAAATGGTTTGACCATCCTTTAAGAAATCTTATTGGGCAAAAGAATCACCTTTACAAAAAATATAAAAGGACTGAACAACATGTCGATTATTTAGCATATTCTGACATACGACGTGAGGTTAAACTTCGAACTGACATGTGTTATCTTACATATGTGACACAAACTGAATTACTTATCCCAGAAAACATAAAATATTTTTGGACATTTGTATGTAACTTAAGAAGGAACTCCAGTTTGCCCAGTGTCATGAGTTATAAAGGTGAGGAAATTATTGGTTCAAATAACATCGCAAATGCTTTTACTACTCACTTCTAGACCTATTATTCTCACCGTCCCAATTTGGATTTTAGTAAGATTGGTCCCATAAGTTGTTCGGGAAAATTACTATCAACGTATTGTTTTACCGAGGCAGAAATCTGTAATAAAATAAAGGGCCTTGACCTCTCCAAGAAGGCTGGTCCAGATGGAATCCCCACTATTCTATTGTTAAGATGTTGTCAGTTATTGTCTCAGCCTCTGTGTATAATCTTTCAGAGATCTTTCAACCTAGGTTCCTTTCCTGAAATTTGGAAGTTTTCTACTATCTCGCCAATCTTTAAATCTGGTGATAAAGGCGATATAAAGAATTATAGAGGTATTTCTTTACTTTCACACATACCAAAGCTATTTGAGGCAATTATCACCGATGATATCTTTGAATCATTAGGGGGAGATATCAACAAATGGTTAGTGTCTTATTTAGAAGAACGTAAGATAAAGGTTAAGATTGGGGATGTTATCTCTACTGGACATAATATAAACTGTGGTGTACCTCAGGAAAGCATTGTTTCACCTCTACTACTTACGCTTTTTATAAATGATCCGGAAAATTTCTTACCTCTGTCACTATCAAAAAATAGAATAAATCTCTATGCAGATGACTGCACTATAGCAATTTCTGATAATAATTTCGAGAAATTGGAAAATAATGCCAATATAATTTTGGAAAAATCTGCTTTATGGTGTGAGAAATATTGCCTTATTGTCAACGAATCCAAAACCTGCTTTATGACATTTTGTATAATAAAAGATATGCCTCGGGTTCCAAATTTGTTATTAAACTGCAAACATGTAAATAGGATTGATAATTTTAAATTTCTAGGATTACATCTAGATCCACACATAACATGGTGCAACCACATGAACCATGTCTCAAGTAAGTTAAATACTGCCTACTTTGCAATAAGAAATCTAAAAAACACTCTAGAAATAAAACTACTTTTAAATCCCTATTACGCACTAGCATATAGCCATCTAAGCTATGGTATTATTTATTGCGGCCAATCAACAGATTTAAACAGAATTTTTATATTACAAAAAAGAATAATTAGAAAAATTTTCTCATTAAGTCCATTAGGCTCATGTAAACCCTACTTCAAACAGTATAAAATTCTCCCTCTTTCATGTATCCTAATTTTACACTCAGTATTATTCGTTAAAAAACAATTCACCAGATTCGTCATCTAGAACTACATAATTATGGTACAAGAAACTTATATACCGCCCTATAGGACTAGCACTTTCCAAAAAAGTCCTTAGTGTGTTTGTGGGAATATGTACAACCAACTACCAGCAAGCCTAAGAGAAATAACTTCTTACAAAAAATTTAAGAAAAGTACAAAGAAGTATCTTTTTGAAAAAAGTTATTATAATGTTAGAAATTACTTTTCAATTTTGCAATAATTGTTTTCTGTTAGTTCAATCTTGATATTGTTTTAAAAATGTCTTGTTATCTTTTATTTTTACACTTGACGTTGTAATATCTATTTAGACATTTGGCATAAAGTGAAATAAACAATAAATAAATAAATTAAAACCCTACATTACGAGTATGCAACATGCTTTCTATCGGGGTCGCTCAACGACTACAAATCTTGCAATATTTCAGAATTACTTAATGACATCGGTTGAGGCTGGCCAACAGGTTGATGTCATTTACACTGACATATCTAAGGCGTAGCAGGTTAACTTGTCTGGCTCAGCTGCCAGGGACATTGTTGTCTTGTTTTAAAATGTCTAAAAGTTTATTATATGCAGATGACTTTTCACTGGTTTGCTCTGACTCTAATCCACTGCGGTCTGACATTGAAAGATTCGTCAAATGGTGCCACACTAATTATCTGCATCTTAACATTTCTAAATGTAAAGTGCTTCATTTCCATAAATGTATTAATCCCATGCACTTCACTTACCTCATAGATGATGTACATTTTGAAGTTGTTACTTCTTTCACCGATCTGGGTGTTATTTTTAATGAAAATTTAACTTTTAATCTACATATTGACAGCATTGTACTTAAGGGTTTTAGATTGCTGGGCTTTATAACATACAAACACATACACAAGCATATGACTGATACCAAAGCAATTGGGAGTTTTTATAACTCATTGGTTAGGAGAGTTTTGGAATACTGTTCTGCAATATAGAGTCCTTCATATCAGTGTCACATTGACGAAAAGTACAGAATAGATTTGCAAAATACCTCTTATATAAATTTAATTTTCCATATCAAGGTCTGACATATAATACAAGAGCTCTTCTTTGTGGCCTGCAAACCCTAGAGTTTCAAAGAAGGAAGGCACTTCTTATTTTTTTTACACAAATTGCTCAATGGAGGGATCGACTGTGAAATATTGCTGGAGTCGGTCTCATTTTTGGTTCTTATTAGGAGAACGAGACAATGTCAACTATTTTTAGAAAGATACCACCGTACAAATTATGGGATTAGCGCATTTGTTGACCGGCTAGTATGCAACTACAATCGTCACTTCCCGGAGTATGACATTTTTAAGCTCAGCACTTTGCAACTAAAAAGGCAGTTAAGCGGACTGGTTTTGTGATATTTTCTGTTTGTCCTTATTCACGTCGATTCTGTGTAATTTTGTTATATTTAATGTATTATGTCACTTTTCGTCCTGAAATCGTTTTATCATTGTATATCCTTTTTTTAAATTTTTATTTACCCGTTTGTCCTGGGGTTATTTGACTTAATACTTTTATGACGTTATTTGCGAATTCGTACCATTTGGAATGTTTAGCATTCTGTAGTGTACGTTTCAGAAGGGCCACTTGCCTGATGTGTCCTCACATTATTAAAAAAAAAATTGTTAGTACATGAAAGCAAAACCCATTTTATGGTCTTTCACAAACGTCGCGATATTCTAGACTTCGAACTTAAAATGACTAATAATGAAATTAAGAGATTTTTGGATCATTCCAAATTTTAAGGCTTATACATTGACAGGCAACTGAACTGGAACAGTTACTTGAATCATGTGGCTGGCAAGGTTAATTAGGCTGATTTTGCTATTGTTAATTTAAAGGATAATCTTAGTGCTAAGCAAATAATTAACATTTATAGTGGATCTGGATTTCTCTCACCTAAAATATTTGAACCTCTACTGGGGTCAGGTTGTTGAGATCTTTAGAATATTTATTCTTCAGATGAGAATATATCGAAAAGTATGCAAAAGGGTCTTGTCGACTTGCATTCAAAAGTAACAAAATTCTAACTTTACCCTGTACTTTCAATCCAAAGGCAAGAGGCAGGACTTTACTTTATGGGCTGCAAGGACCTATTTCTTCCGAGGGCTACCCAGCACAAGCATAATACCAGGAATAATACAAACATATTAATTGCAAATTTCAGGCTAGCTGTCTACATACAACTGTCCCACTATTTGTTAGTGACTATGTCATGTCCTTTGCCTTAACTTTATTCTATTTTATACTTAGTTTTTAATTAGGCATATCATTGAATAATGTTTATTAATTTTTTAAAGCCTTGATCATGTTAACACCTTGTTAAAATCTGCTTAAGAGTAAATAAATACATATTTTGACTCAATTTTTCTTATTAGGAAAAGATTACATTCATGTGGTCTATTCGTTTTTAATGCACTCTGGCGTTGACTTGCTTGATAATCAAGAAGAACGTTCTCTCTAAAGTTACTGTGAAAAGTGAATGCATGTTTCGGTAGAATGTCGATGGAGACTACGACTCCGCGCTTTGTAATACAGGGCAACCACAGCATATTGTAATGATATACAAGACTTAAACTTCAGGCTATAGTGATCTATTTAAACATAAAAAAGAGTATGCTTTTAGGCACATATTCTGTCAAATCCCTTAGAGAAATCTGTATTGATACAATGTCATAACAAAACCCCGGACTACCTGAAAATACTTTATTGTATTGATATACTTACATAATTTATTTTACTTATTTTTGATATTTTAGCCAATAAAATACTAAAGTCAATATAGTTTTTGGCTAGTCTAGCTTAATATTTTGAATATTTGTAGTAGGTGTCTAGCAACATCTTATGCAGTTTTGATAAACATATTCAGTACTTACTTCGTTTAATTTATAAATTCCTACAGTTGACAATTTCCCTAAAGCTCCAGGAGTAGCAACTAAAATATCGATTTCTGCAAATTTAGGATTTACCATAATACTTTTTGTTTTTCCTAAAGAAAAAAAAAAGAATATTACTCATTTGGATTGCAAAAACCTTCTAAAGTTTAAGTAGAAACTTATCACAGTAAACATTTAACTGAATTCACTTATCAGAACTGCATAAAGCATTTTAGTGGTTTTTGGATGCATTTTTTATAAAAGTACAAAAGTCAGGGTAATGATATTTTTAAACAGAGAGTCAAAAGATAACAGAACTTTAAAAAATTTCAAAAACTGATGATTAACTATTATGAAAAATTGATTAAGAAAAGAAAGAAAATATATATTTCACCACATTACAAGAGGTTTGCAAACAGTCATAATTAAAAAAAAAATCCTAAGATATAAATGTATAAAGTACATCACAATAAAAATTTCAATACATAATACATATAATATTTACTTACAAACATATAAAATAAAACAAACTAAAACCATTTCGTAAGGTAGACAAGTAAGACCAAAATATAATTTTAATAAAAAATTCAAATATAAACCTAAAAGGGGGTATTTAGGTACTTTCCGACTCAGTAAAAACAATATTTCAAAATGTGATTTTATTTTAATTTTATAGTTTGAGCGACCAAGACTTCTGACTTCTAGAGGTAGATGGTTAAACAACTTAAGGCCAAGTGAATTTCTGACATTTTTAATTTTTATCGGGGCAATTTAATCAAACAAGCAGATCTTGTGTTGTGGCTGTGCAATTCTGAATGTAAAGTCAGTGAAGTTAAACTAGAATGAAACTCTAACAATGAATTAAAAATATACATGGAAGGTAAAGTCATAATTTTAAAGTGTTTAAAGAGAGGTTGACAGTGTTCCCCAAATGGAGCGCCTGCCATTATTCCCATGGCTCACTTTTGCAAACGAAACACCCCCATTGAATCGAATGCATCACCCCAGAGAACAACACCATAGGTGAGATGACTATGCAACAGGGCAAAGTATACCATATCTCTCAACTGCCTGAGAACAAACAAAGCCAATGAAATCTTTCTACTTAATACATCTATGTGCTGACCAGCTTAAAACATCATCTAAAGTAATACCCAATATTTTTCAAGTCTTTCCCGAGGTAAGTCTCCTGTTACTACTCACAACAAGAGATTGTGTCTTCGCTTGATTTAAGTTTAAGTTGTTTGAACAAAACCATTTCTTAGCTCTGACAAGAGAATCATTGGTAAAATCCAAAAGACCCTCAATATTTGAATTCACATTCAAAAAAGATGTGTCATCTGCAAAGAGAACACATTTAGGAATATTTGACATATGATAACACAGATCATTTATATAAACAATAAATAGGACCGGCCCCAATACTGACCCTTGGGCACACCATAAGACCTAAAAATATACAAGGCCACACCCCTAACACCATAATATATCAATTTTTCCAGCAGTATGTCATGGGAGACACAGTCAAATGCCTTTGTTAGGTCACACTGTGTAATAATAGAGTGCTTTCCACATTCAAGACCCTCGACAATGCCATACACAAGGCTCAAAACGGCCCCAGTTGTTGATCGACCAGATCTAAAACCAAATTGGGAGGTTTCGAACAGAGAGTGCCCCTCGAGATAGTTCACCAGTCTTTCCTTTATTAACAGTTTCATCACCTTAGAAAATATCACAACCCCGGAAATTGGGCGTTAATTATCAAGTAAATTGATGTCGCCCTTCTTAAACAAAGGTGTTATTTTTGAAATCTTAAAACTACTGGGAAAGACGCCAGTACAAAAGCATTTATTTACTAAAACGGTGAAGGGAGCAATCAAAATATCTAAAGTTGTAATTGTAATAAAAACTTCAAACTCTGTAGTAGGAAAGAGAAAAAAATTCTGTATAACTAATTGTTTATCTAAGAAATCTGATGACTTATGGGGAATGTAAGGTAGTGTTTTAATTATGTTTTCTGCAATAGAACTAAAATAATCTTAAAAATCTTTCCACAGAAATGTTATTAGTTATGGAGAGGTCACTCTTTTTTTATTTCTTTCAAAATCTACTAGCTTCCAACAATCTCTTGATTTATTTCGAGAGTTTAATAAAAATGACTTGTAAGCATTTCTTTTCGCTGTTTTAATACAATTGAGATAATCTTTTTTAAGGTTTTTATAAGTTCTCCAAAAGGAGGGGTCATCCTTATAATTACAAATATCCTTTACCACAGACAAAATGTCACGTTTTTCCCTCAGCTCAGAATTAAAACCGTTTACTGGCGATTTTTTGTCAAAGCACTTTTTTAATGGAAAACATCGCTTAGCCAGTGACGAGAATCTTTGCACAAGAAACATAGCTCCACATTCCACATAGGTCAGGGCTGTCAAACATGGTCGGCAATAAACTGTAGTATCGTTTCCTGGCTCACGTTTAATCAGAATATACTGACCCACCCAAATGATCCGAGAGGCAGGGGTCGTGGACACCTGAACTGCAGTTGTCAGTTTCAATATTTGTAATAATATTGTCAATATAGGTGGAGGACACCGGTGTAACACGTGCATAATCAGAAATACATACTTCCAAACCAAAAGAAGCAAGCAAATTTTTAAGTTCGGCAAGTACTGCAGATGCACAATTAAAATCACCCAAAACTATTATTTTTGAGTTATTGCTTGTTATCAAATTTGAAAGTAACCTTTCAAAGTTAGCTAGGAATACGAATGGATCTCCAGCACAAGATCGATACAGAGTAACAATAAGGCAGTTAGCACTAGAAATCTTAGTGATACAAAACACAGAGTGAAGTTCACGGTCAAAAGAATCTGTATTAATTTTTTCTGTCAAAATATTATTTCATATGCATACTCCCCCATGTTTATTTAAACTTCTGGAAAAAGAACTTGCGAGATAAAAACCATTTATATTTATTAATTTTAATGTTGCTTCTGTGAGCCAATGCTCTGAAATACAAAAAACATCAAAACTATACTTATAGAGAAATAAGTTAATCTTATCTACCTTGTTTCCTAGACACTGTATATTAACGTGAAACACATTAAGCGTATTTGTTGTATCATGTAAAAGTTCAGCAATGCGTGGCTCATTACTTCTGGTCAGATTGCCCCTGTTCTGGTTTCAAGTCGATGAAAAAACCGGTTTACTCTAGCTTCCTTTGGCCAAATCGATGGATCCAATGCCCTTTGCAGGTTTGCTTCCTTAATTGTTATTTTAAATGATGAGTAATAGTCTGGAAACATTGACTTCGTTGCCTCACAAACAACCTCAGGAAACATGGGCTGCAGGTAAATAGCTATAGTATCAGTAGTTGTTTGTGGGTGCTGTTTATAGATATGTAAGAAGGACAACTTGTCCATTGCTTTTAAATTACATTGTTCCTGTTTATTATAGCTACCAACAATAATATCTTCATTCTTCTTATGTCTCTCTTTTCTTTTTACTAATTGAAATCCATCCAATTCCTCAGAGTTATGAAGGCTAATTAATTCTTGGCATTTTCAAGCAGTATTTGCTTCTAAAATTGCTATAGAAACTTTGTTGGCTGTAATGCTCTTTTTTTCTTTGTTAATTGACGTTAAAGAGTTTGACTTAATTGGTGTTTCATGTATGTATGAAGTACGTGGCAGTTCAACTCCGCCTGCATTTCCAGGGTTGTGACATTTAATAATTGTACTAACACCTCTAGTTTGAGGCCAGCTGGCATTTGCTACCAATGAAGAAGTCTTCGAATGTTTTGGAGTTTTTATGATTTTTTTTTCTGTCAAGGAATGTTGGGCGTATTTCTTTTGTTTACTACCTTTTCTTCGGGTGGCATTTTCATAACCTTTTAGCTTTTCTTCTAGAAACAGGGCCTTTTCTCTCCATAATTTGTTATTTTCTTGTAAAATACTATTCTTACTTTTAAGTTCTTCAACTAGGACTTTCAAATAGCTGATTTCAATTTTTTCTTCCTGCTCTCCTAAAATGACGCAATCGTCGGACATGCCTACCAGTTTTTCTTCCAGTAAATTTTCCAGCAATAGATTTTCGCAACATTTTTTAGTTGACTTCTGAGTACAAGAGTTATGGTAATAACTATTACAATTTTTACACTTAACGCGTTTATTTACTGCCGCATTTTTACAGAAATAACAGAGCACTTTTGTTGGCCTTACTTCACCATCGACCATCCAAAAAAAAAAAAAAATTATTACTAATTATTATTTCAAAATACTGTGATATATCACTAATTTAAGGAGATATCACTCAAAACCATCAGAACTATTTGTAAAATTTAAATATGAAAATGTTAAGATATTATTTGACCTTAAAAAAAGTAATAATTAATTTCTTGCTTAGGACATATTGATCTACATTAGCACAAAATAGCATCAGACAGATACCTTTAGAGAATATGAAACTTATTTTTTCATAATGAAAATTTATAGACTGAAAATGCAATCCCATCTAGAAATGTGATATCATCGTTTCGAACAAAATTATCTCTGGAATATGAAAATATCTGGTTTATCTGACTTATGTCAGAGGTCAAACAATAATCCTAACCTTCCATAAGTTTCACATAATTTGCAACTGCAAATTAAAAAAAACATGTGACACATTTTTTAAATTTTACTTATATTGTAACAGTGCTGCTATTGAAACATAACATAAACTCAGGTAAAATGTTCAAAGCATCTTTCATACTTAATTGATTACTATTGATTTAAATAATGATCATGTTCCCTACTTTTCCAATCATCACGAATAGAAAGATAATAGAAATGTAATAGGTTTGACTTACATCACATCTTTTAGCGTTCTCTTAATGTAAAAATATTGCTTTGTTCCCTATTATTATGAACAGTTGTCTACACAAGAATAGAATTTAATAATAATATTATTGATTACCTCCAACTAAAGTTTTCACTGCCAATCCAACTGGATCACACAGTGCTGCTGCCATTTCCCCCACTTGATAAGCTAACTCTCTATTAGGTACTATAATCACTGCCCTGGGTGTATTCATTTCAACAGGCTGTTGGTATAATATTAATTTTTGAATAATGGGTAAAAGATATGCTATCGTTTTTCCACATCCTGTCTCAGCTGCTAACAATGTATGAACCCCTACAAAAAATATAAAAAATGTGAACATGAGTTGGAGTAAATCTAAGTAACTAATTATAAAATATGTAGAATAGCAAAAATATATAATATCTGCAGGTGCAAAACGGCCTACAAGAAGTATTGCTTTCGATTATGTCACAGGGTACTCTCCTGCGGTCATGATTTCTGGGCCTCTACCCTCATCAGGCAGGCTTGTACCCAGGGAGATCTAAAATAACAGATTGCTCGATATGACAAAATCGAAAACGAAACGTCTATCATATTGAAACAGTACTACATGCTAAAAATACTTAGTGCCACCTATGCTATGCAGAAATTATATATTTTTGCTATTCTACATATATATCTTTTCCGGCCAAAAACTTTTGATAAAGATGTGTGAATGCACATGTTTATCAATTTTAGTATCTATTCTCCGCATGATGGTGCTAATGCATACTTTGCCAAATTACCTATGGGTTTGCAGCCGGAAATCACCGGAGCCCCAATAGGTGGCGCTAAGTGTTACACTTAGCATGTAGTACTGTTTCAGTATGATAGACGTTCGTTTTCGATTTTGTCATATCGAGCAATCTGTTATTTCAGATCTCCCTGGGTACAAGCCTGCCTGATGAGGGTAGAGGCCCAGAAATCATGATCGCAGGAGAGTACCCTGAGACATAATCAAAAGCAATACTTCTTGTAGGCCGTTTTGCACCTGCAGAAATTATATATTTTTGCTATTCTACATATATATCTTTTCCGGCCAAAAACTTTTGATAAAGATGTGTGAATGCGCATTTTTATTGATTTTAGTAATTATAAAATACTCAATCACAAGACTAAACGAGAAAATAAAGTAAAAGCTAGCAGGATTGAATTTGTATATCATCCTACGAGACAATATTCTATTTTTTACGTTCTTCTTTATATATCTAATTATGGTTTTTATGTTAGGATGTCTCTTATGCTCAGTTTGGGCAACTGCAACCATGAGCCTGTAAATTTATTTAGATGAGTCCAACTGTGATACTTATACTTTTTACTTTTTACTACAAAATTGACTTTAAATTTGTTTGTTTTTAATCTGTTTACATTGCTATTGTTAGTAGATTTTATCCCTTTAAATAAATAAATAAGCACAGCTTGTGATATTAAATTTGATTCAATTTTAGAGACGAGTTTTGGTATAAAGTAAAATCAGTATCCAGAGACATCAAGAACAAGAAAACAGTCATGATTTTCCACTGAACAGAAGACCATAAAGAAAGAATAGTTTTCCTCTCTCTTATATGTATTCAAGAATAGCTGACTTGCTGAATGCTTAAACCATATCTCTCAGCACAACATCCCAATTTTGAAGGACATTCAGGGCAGTGGTATGATCTGTAAATAATATTGTGTAATTTCTAGAGCCAACCACTTCCAAATCTTTAATATAAATAAAAAAGAGATTGGCTCTAATTTTACCGGAAGGGTTTTGATTAATTTTGTAAAAAAATTGTATCCTACTATCAACACCATACCTGAATTTACTACTAAAACATAAACATATCCAAAATGTTATGAAGAACTTAACTACTTAAAACAAATGTATGTCTGAACATGCAACACTGGATTCTGGCGTCCCGCAGGGAT
Organism: Kuschelorhynchus macadamiae; assembly: GCA_030620095.1. Classification (NCBI taxonomy): domain Eukaryota; kingdom Metazoa; phylum Arthropoda; class Insecta; order Coleoptera; family Curculionidae; genus Kuschelorhynchus; species Kuschelorhynchus macadamiae. The sequence continues at coordinate 834,561 of JAUTXW010000226.1, forward strand.
CAGTTTTGGGTTCTATTTTATTTTTATTGTATGTTAATGACTTTGCGGGCATCAAAATAAAGGGCCAATTCACCCTTTTCGCGGATGACGCCACGATACTTTGGCATGACAGTAACGTTGACAGACTTAATGAAATTGTTAACAGTGATATGGAAATAATTAAAACTTGGTGCGATGCAAATAAATTAACTTTAAATATTTCTAAAACAAATGTGATGTCTTTTGGTTGTGATTTGGGTGAAGTTCGCTTGGATGCTAGTATCCTGCCAAATCATACAGAAAACAAATTCTTAGGCCTTTACATTTCTAATGAGCTAGATGGTAGCATAATAAGATCTACATATTTCTCATTAATTGAGTCACACTTGTGGTACGGTGTTTGTTTCTGGGGTACTTGTTCTGCACTACTTTTTCAAAGTGTTTTTGTTTTGCAGAAAAGAGCCATTAAGTATATGTTTAGAGCTAAAGTGCGAGATTCATGCAGGCCTCTGTTCTTAAAGCACAATATTTTGACACTTGCCTGTTTATTCATATTGGAAACTGTACGCCTAGTATTTGAAAAATACAAAAACGAATTAATTGCGAGGCATGATTATAATGTAAGAGATACAAATGTGATCTCCCTCCCTATTCCAACATCAGCACAAATTAAAAACTCTATCATATATGGTGGCAAAAAATTATTCAATCATCTGCCTCCAAATATCAGGTCGATTCCAACTTCGGTTAAGTTCAGAAAAGAATTAAAAAAACTGCTATGTGCGAGAGCCTACTATACTGTAAATGAGTTTTTAGATGACCATTTTTAATCTAAATCTATATTCCTACTATTTATCACTTGTAATCCAATACACTACCTTTTAACACTTTGGCCCTTGTCACTTTTAATTATATAATGGCTGATTTATGTATTGGCTTGCCTTCAGCTTGCTTTAACTGTATATTCATTATAGTTTTTGTTCTTTTTTATATTTTAAATCTGGTGTGTATTGTTTATAATATGTAAGTGTATGCGTTCAAGTTTTTAAATGACAACTTTTAATATTTTTTAGCCCTATAAAGCATAGAGTTTGTGTAGTGGTATATTATAATATATTTTTTTTGTTGACAAATTAATTTTAACAATTTTTAACTATGTTCGGTGTGTTTTGAGTTTGCCTGTATTATGTATTATGCACTATGTGTATGTGCATGCGTGGGTATGTATACGTATACGCATATATTTTTGTCTGTACTGTTCTTTTTATTATGATTCTGTGCTTTCTTTGTTTTGTATAATTGTTTTTTTTTTCTCTTCCCCTTAGCTTTGTCAGTGAATACCATTCTAGACAATAAAGCATTTTGAGTTTGAGTGAGAGTTTGAAAATGGAAACAGAAAGTAACTCGGGTGTGAGATTCAGGAGTAGACTCTCTGTTATAGTAATCAATCGAGCATAAAAAACTATGAAGCATTTTCAACTGTTTGGAGAGGGAAAGTGTTCCTGGACCTTCCATAGAATTTATAGAAAAATCTAGAGTTAAAGGGCTCACCTTGGGCTAGGTGTAATTTTACCTGTGGCAGCTGGGACAGAATTTTAATATGTGGAAAGTAAAGAAGTACAAATAGTCAGCAATCAGGATAAAGTCCAGATTTATCTGGGAAGAATAAAAAAAAAATGTTTCATAAGAGTTTATTAAGTTATGTCACAGTTCTGACATAACCAATGTTAATGTTGTTGTTCTACCTGTCAAAGGGGACAACCAATCGTTTAAGTTATCAACAGACACATTTTTAAGAATAAAGTTACGTCTCTTGAGGTTTGGCCAAAAGGAGTGGTGAACCACTGGTTTTATACCAAAGTAAGGAATATCACAAACATAGAAAATAAAAATGAAGAGGAGGTTTATCCAGAACCAAAGTCAGGAGAAGCCTGAAGAAAATAAAAGTATTTTTTCATAAAACAGGGGGTATAAGGACAAAACTGAGAATGTCTCGGAAGCTATGTTTGACTGTTCATATGATGTGGCTTTGGTTGAGACATGGTTACATAAAGACATTTATTTTAGCTGATTATAACTTACCAGAAGTGACAATTAATTACACTCAGCTGTCTGCATAAAACTCACCCACGTTATAATATACTTGGTTTAAAAGTGAGTTCTTTAACATTGTTCTATAGATCCTAAGTGAGTTGGCTTTCCTAATGTGAATTGGCAGATGGTTAAATATTTTCCTATCCTTATAGATAACAGACCTTTTTGTAAATTCTTTAGTGGGTATGGGGTAGGGGTAGATGAGATGCTTGTCAAGTTATACTTCTAATAGAATTTGAGTAGTACTAATCATTATTTTTAAATACCAGGGGAGCAGTCTCGAGAATAAATAAAGAGGTGAGTGTGAGAATTCTCAAAAAATATGATCTGCAGGTCTGCCTTTGGGTGTACCTATATGTTATAAAATAAATAAGAAAACATGTTTGATTTTGATACTTTAATTGTGTATTTAATCATTTTTTTTATTTCATTTACTAAAACAGAAAAAAAGAAAAACTGTATAAGATTGTGTTTTTGATGATGGATATCTCAAAAACAAAATGTTGTTGAAAACAAGTGACTTCGGATTCATTATCAGATCAAAGCCCCAAATCCAAGTATATCAAAAATCATTCAAATCGCCAGGTGACTTTTACTGCATAATTACCAATTTTGGTTAGGCTATTGATCACTGATTTTTGGTACATTGGTAGATTTTGAGGGCTTGATAACAAACTTAAAGTCAATTTTCTTGGTGTCGTTTCATTCCCCAGTAATTAAACATCAAAGTCTATAATACAATTCAAGTATTTTTCCCTTCTTTTCACCAATATTTTACCAAATTCTGTACAAAATTGGTAGAAGTGACAATAAAATTATAGAAATTATACATATTAGTTGATTTGTTTTGTTATTTTATACAAAAAAAACATTATGACAAATTAACATTTGGCATTTAGGAAAAGAGATTCGAGTGACAACTAGGATATCACGGCATACTCAATAAACTCAAGGAAACTTTTGTAAATGAAAGACCTATTTTGTTGCAAGTTTTTTATGCACACTAACACAATCAAATAAAAAAATATGTGTAACTTACATGTTGAGTGTGTTTTACTGATTTTATTTAAACACACATACCCAGTGCTCTCAACGACATACCTCTATAAATTGTAGAAATTGCTCTCGACTGAAATTCTGTGGCCGATTCAATATTACAGCTTTTTAAAACCTCTATCACTTGAGTATCGATCCCAAATTCCATAAATAAATGCGCGTCTTCTTGAATATCTTCTGATACAGGAAGTACAGTAAAATAATCATTTTTAGCCTTACTATGATTCCAACCCTTAGAAGCTAATGGGACTTCATCGAATTTTTCATAATTTGCACCTACATAATGGTTTAATTCACTACGTTTGCAACATATTAACAAGGGACTTTTTCTATTTAGTTTTACTTTGGGAACTGACGAAAAATTTAATCTTTTGTCAGTATTGCAAACGCGGTTTAACGTTTTCATGAATAGTACACGTCCAGACATTTAAAATATATTTTTTAAAACCAAATACAGAACTTTTGTTTAATATATAAGGTTATGTATAAATATCCCTTCTTTTCTTCTCTTTTTATGCACACGTACGACATCAGGACAAGACCCTATTTTTCAATTTTCATATCGTATGCCACAGTCCGTCAGCACAGATTGTTCTTTTTTTTTCTTTCACAATTCCCACATCCCTTAGGACTTTCCGCCCCACAGCGATTAGCCCGTTATATAGAACGTTCCCCCAGAGATGTTTCTACAACGGTCATTGGACTGCCCCTCGGTATACCACGAAAAACAGCACTTTTTTTCCCGCCGTCAGGAAGCCTTACCGGGCTCGTGTGTTTAGCTCGGTGGTCTGAGCGAAAGTCTGTAGATGATTGTTCAATGTACTTCTTCTTTCTTTCATTCAGTATGGAGTCGCATGCCACTTTTTTGCTATCATCGTTAGTATCCATCCCAATAGGTAATGGCCACGGGTTGTCGCGCAAAGATATCTCCGTAAATCGTTGAACGGTACTATTATTTTTTTATCTTTGAAAGAGTACATTGTTTCAGCTATCAAAGGGTTGAATCCTAGGACTTCTACTGATATCGACGTATACCCCTTTCTTTCAAAGCGACGCCGAACTTTCGTACTCCCGTGGAACTTTCTGGTCACCGCACGACCGGTGGACTTATTAGATAAACCTGTCTAGAAAAAGAAATCACAATTCCCACATCCCCTTGGACTCTGCTCCTCACAGCGATTGGCCGTTATATAGGACGTTCCCCAAGTGATGTTTCCATAACGGTCGTTAGACTGCCCGTCGAAATACCACGAATAACAACACTTCGCTTTGCTCGGTGATCCGTGCGGAAGTCCAATGTACTTCTTGGTTCACGGATTATTTGATCGATGTAGAAACAAGTCTTGTTAAATCTTCTGTGTAAGTTTCTTGGCTCAGTGGTACGATTCCCGATTTTGGATGCAACGCATGTGTTCTCGAAACCACGTTCAGTCGATGACTTTTTTTTAACTTCTGCGCATCTACATCACATAAGAGGTAGCTTCAAAAAAAAATGTAGTAGACCGTGGAAATAAACACCAACAAATATTGTAGGGTAGTTAAGTTTAACAACAATTACCGTTTTTTTTCCGACCGTGACTTATAATTAATAACATTCAGATTACGTTAGGATTGGTTAGGTTATATACTAAATTGGGGAAGTAAAAAAACCTATACTGTTAGGTGGATCTGTTCCCTTAGCGTTAGGTTAGCCCAGGTTCAGCCCTAAAATCACACCTCAAATAATCGGAAATCGATTTGAATTACTCTAAAGTGGCATAATTGGCGGGTTCCGTATAAAAAATCTTGTCCTGAATAAGACCCATCAGGATATATTAAATTATTATATTGTGCACCATTGAAATGATAGGGGCGGAGAAAATAATTATAATTTTATTTAATATATTTTTGTTGTTTTAATATAGATACACCTTTTTTACATCAGCCCAAAAAAAGGCTTAATCAAGGCTAACTGAAACGCATTCCAATTTGTAAAATATAACATCATAAAAATTAAGTTATGTTTAAAAAAATAAAAAAAAAAGAGTCATTGCTTTAACTAGAATTCGAATGCAGAACCTTTGCAACGTAAATCCGAAACCCTAACAAACTAATAAACTTCAGACCAACAAACTTTGCTCATACTATTTACAATAAGTTACCAAAAGTTACGCAAAGCGCCACAGTCTGTGTTCATTACTTTCATCCTTTTTCTCGTAGTCATCGTCACCATTTTCATGAGGTAATACCTCAGGTTATGTTGTGTTAACAAATAAAAAGCAGAGACCTTTTTTTAAATTTTGGGTGAACAAGACCTTAAATACCGTTCGGCTCGTGCCAATAACAATACTTGAGAATGCAGGCGTATTTCAAATCTGAGTTCCGATGATTTGATGTAGGATTTTATGATTATAATAATGGTTTTACCGACTAACCTGAGCTAACCTAACGCTAATGAGACAGATCCACACAACAGTATAGGTTTGTTAAAAAGATCTTGTTTTAATAAGCCAAACCAATCTTATCCAAACCGAGAATCCTATCGCTAAGTCAGGAAGCTCACATTGAACATTTAAGGTAACTTGTTTATACTTCGACCAAATAAACGACGAACCCTCGTTTACATATAGAAAGCAAGGGACGGACTAAAAGGGAGCACATTGAACATTGTGTTGTGATTGGTGGGAGCCGTATGAGATTCAAGGTCCTATTACTATATACAGCCACTGTAATGTAGCCCAATAAAAATCAACTTTTAATTTAAATATAACTTCACAAAGAATGTAATTGTAACTATCTTCAAATTTAACTTATTAGTTATTGAGGTTGAAGTAATACTCTGTACTCTGTAGTCGTTGTCAAAGTAGTTTTTTTAGCCTGCAAATTTTTAATATTTTTAGCTTTACACAAATTAAGAATATTAGAATGTCTAGTGTAGTCAATACGCTGGTGGACATGGGATTTCCAAAAGAGCGAGTGTAAGTGACAATGCAACAATTTAAAATTGCTAATTATCAACAAATTGAATATTTTTTTTAGTGAGTTAGCAGTTTCGAAAACCGGTAGTCAAGATGTACAAACTGTAATGGATTGGATGTTATCTCATGAAGATGAGTTGGATGTACCTCCTTCACAAGAACCAAACCCACTTGCCACAGAGCCGTGTGAAACCAATTCTTCAGAAATTGTTACCGCTGAAAATTCAACAGTTCCTGTTGCAAAATCTATTAGGTGTGATGATTGTGGAAAACTGTTTAAAACCAATGAAGAGGTGGAATTTCATGCATCAAAATCTGGTAAGTAGCATCACTTGAACCATAAAAATCTTTCAAAATTTGACAAAAATTAAGTTATCATTTTCAAATTTACTTTCTGATGTTTTGCCTTCAACTTTAGGTATCAAGATTTTTCTTACCATAAGTAGGTACCTATAGTACAGACTTACAGATTTTTTTTTATTTTTTTATTTTATTTATAACACACACACAACAATACACATAACAGGCAAAGCCTAAATTGTGTTACTTGTAGCATAATTGTTGTTACGTCGGATCCTAATTAATGTAAAACTATAGCTAGAGTTATAATAATCCTAAAACTAAAAATATCAAAGTTAAAACAATCTTACAGAAACATTAGAACATCTGCCATTTTTGTTACTCAGTAATTACAGATGTTCTTTATAAAATTCACTAAACAATGAAAAGACAAGGTAATTGTTTACAATAGTATTTCTGCTATTTTGCAATTTTCTGAAATTTTACATATTTACAGTACTTACTAAAGGTATTTTCAATAATATTCCTTGTTCGCAGCGCTAATTTTGTCAATAATATTGGACTTCTTTTAGGTTAAAAATGTGTATTTGAGCAACACCGTAGGCCATTCTCATTCTGTCTTGCTATATGAGTGAGGTTAAAATCAGTAATTTAGGATACATCCAGTTGGTCTAGTTTTTTTCTAGATATTTCTAGAAATAACTTCTAAAGTTTGTGTTAAGGATATATAAAAGAATGTAGGAGTCGGATGTCAGCACAAAGTTATCTAGACAATATTTGCATTGCATTACATTACATGCATGTTTCTTGGAACAACTTTAATAATATTTATTATATTATTTTTTAGTTAGTAATGGCCCCTGTAGCCAAATTTTATGTAATACTTTATATTTTTACAATTTCCAACAAATCAATAGGGTTAGAAACTGTAATAATGTTATACTTGATCTGCTTTTGTCAAATATCCATAACACACAAGTTAGTATAGCAGATATTCTGCTACCTCTTGATCAGCATCATCCAGCTCTTCTTTCAACTTTTACAATCAATACAGGCACAATATTGGTGTCTGTTTGCAAAGACAACTTTAAATATATTTAAATTTAAATTAATAGAACAATAATAATAATTGGTCCTTATTGTTTTCCTTCCTTTCTTCCCTTTTTTTTAGCGGTCTTATTTGTTTGTGTCTTTGGGTGTCCTCGTTTTTAATATTTTCTTTTGCTTAGCTTTTGTTTTATCTCACATTTCATTGCTTCTTCAAAATACCTGTCATTATAATTATACACTATTTGTTCTATTGAGTTTAGCTTTTTTTCTCTCTAATTTTATAAATAATTTGGTGTTATGAGTGGCAAGGAGAGCAATGTTAATTCATCGCAAAAGTCGACTGCTTGCTTCAAATGCTGTGTAAACAAGGCATTTTCTAGTGCATTTTCTAGTGTAGTTTGTATCGTATGTCTTTTATCTCAGCTGCATTAACAGAAGAAGCTATTTCAAAGTAATAGAAAATCTCCGAGTTTACTGTTCTAAGAAATGTGAAGAAAATCATATATGTAAAGAAAATAAACTCACTGAATTCAATGATTCCGTCGATAATAACAGCCAGCAAAATTTTTGTCAATTGCCCAACCTTCCAACTCACAATTAGAAATGATAACTGGTGCTAATGACAGAACGGATGGTAGTCTTGTCATGTTTTACCAAAATGTCAGGGGTCATGTCTTGCGACTATGACGTAATATTTCTCACCGAGACATGCCTTGATGGGGATATTTCTAACAATGAAATATTTAAAAATGAATATATAGTTTTTCGAGCAGATAGAAGTTATAAGGAACTAGGTTGTTAACGCGGCGGCGGCGTATTGATAGCCGTATCTTCTTTTTTTCAGGGTTCTATGATTGTTCCTCTTGCTCATATCGAGTTCGACGTTGTTTGGGTTCTGATGAAGGCAGGCAATGCAAGTTTGGTACTAGGATGTGTATATTTTCCACCTAATTCTAACCGTGAATGTTATCAGTCTTTCTGCAATACCTGTGAGTTGCTGAGAAATAGATTCAATAACCATACATTTTTTATTCTTGGGGATTTTAACCTTCCTTCGGTGGAATGGATCTATGAAGACAATTCACTGGTTCCAAAATGTTTACTGTCCCTAGCTTCTGAAACTCTTTTTGTGACAATGAGTTTTCTTCAATTGCAACAAATGTTGTAATCACATGGGCAGAATTTTAGATCTGCTATTTGCTGATGACTTCGTTAGTGTTTTCGTTTCATCTTCAACTTTTCCTCTTGTACAGACTGATCCCTACCATCCAGCAAGTGAAGTATAAAATTAAAAATGTTTCTCCAATAAAAAATCAAAATGAAGTAAGTGTTTACCAGTTTTATAAAGCAAATTTCGTCAATTTGGATATTTTTTATAAGCAGTCCGACTAGTCATTCTTATTGTCTGAGCCTGATATTAACAGAATGGTTGAACATTTCTATGAGGTTTTATTTCAGACTGTAAATATCCCAAATGGTTTGACCTTCCCTTAAAAAAGCTTATTGGGCAAAAGAATTGCTTATACAAAAGATATAAAAGGACCAATAAACTTGCTGACTATTTGGCCTATTCTGAGGTTAAACTTCGAATTGATATGTGTTATCTTACATGTCACACAGACTGAGCTACTTATCTCAGAAAACATTAAATACTTTTGGTCATTTGAACGAAACTTAAGAAGGGACTCCAATCTGCTCAGTGTTATGAATTTAGGTGGGCAAGAAATCACTGGATCAAATAACATCGCAAATGCTTTTTCAGTCTTGCTATACTTACCACCATAATTTAGACTTTAGTAAAATTGATGCAATAAGTTATTCAGGAAAGATACTATCAACATATTGTTTTACAGAGGCAGAAATCTTTAATAAATTAAAGGACCTTGATCCTTCCAAGAAATTTGGCCCTGATGGAATTCCTACTATTCTATTGCAATGATGCTGTGAGTCATTGTCTCAGCCTCTATGTATAATTTTTCCAGAGATCCATTAATCTGGGTTCCTTTCCTGAATTTTGGAAGTTTTCTACCCTTCTGCCCATTTTCAAATCTGGTGATAAAAGTGATGTGAAGAACTACAGAGGTATTTCTTTACTTTCACATATACCAAAGCTCTGTGAGGCAATTATCACCGATCATATATTTGAGTCTTTAAAACACTATAATTACGAGTATGCAACATGGTTTTGATTGTGGTCATTCAACAACTACCAATCTTGCAATATTTCAAAACTACTTAGTGACATCGGTTGAGGCTGGCAAGCAGTTCGATGTTATTTACACTGACACATCTAAGGCTTTTGACAGTGTTTGCTATCAGCTTCTGTTATGGAAATTACAGCAAATTGGTTTTTGTGGAAAATATCTTGAGTGGATCAATTCGTATTTATTTAATCGTCGCCAGCAAGTCAACATATGCGGTTCAGTCTCCAGGGAGATTCTTGTGACATCAGGTGTTCCGCAGGGTTCACATGTGGGTCTAGTTTTCTTTCTGCCCTTTATAAATGATATAATATCCTGTTTCGAATTTTCCAAATGTCTTTTATATCCAGACGACTTAAAATTCTTCTCACCAGTCTCTTCAGACTCCAATCCTCTGCAGTCTGATATGGAAAGGCTCGTCAAATGGTGCAGAACCAATTATCTCTCTCTTAACATCTCGAAATGTAAAGTGCTTCGTTTTCACAAATGTATTAATACCATACCCTCCACCTACTTCATAGATAATGTAAACCTTGAAGTTGTTAGTTCTTTCACGGACCTAAGTTGTACTTAAGGGTTTTAGACTTCTGGGTTTTATAAAGCGACATACGAAACACGTAACTGATACCAAAGCAATTGGGTGTCTCTATAACTCATTGGTTCGTAGCGTTCTAGAATATTGTTGTACAATATGGAGTCCATCACACCAGTGTCACATCGACAGAATTGAAAAGGTGCAAAATAGGTTTTCAAAATACCTCTTACATAAATTGCATTTTGCATATCAAAGTCTGTCATGTAATACTAGAGCTCTTCTTTGCGACCTTCAAACCCTTGAATTTAGAAGAAAGCACTTCTGGTCTTTTTGCATACATTGCTGAATAGGGGGATTGACTGAGAAGTGCTGCTTGCATCAGTTCCATTTTTAGTGCCTATTAGAAGAACAAGACAATTACAGCTGTTTGTTGAAAGGTACCACCGTACAAATTATGGGTTTAGCACATTTGTTGACTGACTAGTTCACAATTACAATCGTCACTTCTCAGAATATGATATTTGCAGACTAAGCACTTTACAGCTGAAAAGGCAGTTAACCAGATTGGTTTTGTAATGTTTTTTGGCCTATATTGATGTTAGTTTTTCTTTATGTAGTTGTGTAGTTTTATCATTATTCCTGTATTATTTTATTTCAATTGAAAATCTTTCTTATTGGTAATTTTTGTTTCCTGATCTGACATATTTTTTCTTAGAGTTACTGACTTCATTATTTATTTATTTGACGTTATTTGCGAATGCGTACCATTTGGAATGTTTAGCATTCTGTAGTGTACGTAGGGCCACTTGTCCGATGCGTGCATCGGCTACGTCCTTACATTATTATTATTAAAAAAATATTTGCATTGCATTACATTACTAGCATGTTTCTTGGAACAACTTTAATAATATTTATTATTTTACCTGAGTTAGTAATGGCCTTTGTATCCAAATTTTATGTAATTATGTTATACTTGATCTGCTTTTGTCAAATATCCATACAATAACCTATGTTGTTTGTTTACAATTCGAGTTTGTTAATGTGTTATTTTGAGTGGTATTAAAGCAATCATTGTGTTTTGTGTGTGTAATAATATTTGTTAGGATCCTGGCCACCTGTGCAAACCAAAACAGAACACTTAACTGTAAATATAAACCTAAAATATACGGAGGTTTTCGCTTGTTTGTGTTTCCGAATTCAGGGATACTCTGCAAGTCTAAATTGTACAAAAGTAGTACAACTGCCGACTATGACGTCATATGGAGGACAAATTATCGTGTCTAAAAATGACTAAATTGTTACTGTCTTTCTAATTTGAGCAGAGGACCAGTGTTTTCCGTACTTAAGCAGTATCGAAACAACATTAATGCAAATAACCTGTAATTACTTCAAATATTCTTAACAACTATAATAACCATAATGTCTCTTCTGGAATGCAGCAAGTGCCATAAATCCTGCATATTTAAAGCCAGACCAAAAGATGAGGAATTATTTGGAGCTCCATGCGACTCATGCAAATCTACTCTGTGTAAAAACTGTTCCGTGATTAGCACAACTGAAGCGCATGCTCTTTCTCTAGTGCAAAGAACATTATTGTACTACTGCATCGATTGCAAACATAATATCAAGGACCTACTTACATTTACAAAACTGCTCGAACAGTACGACAAAGTGAGACTGGAATGCAAGAGAAAAGATAGTTATGTGGAAGAACTAGAGCGCAAGCATGAGGAACGGGTCTCTGAATTAAACGAAGATATCGGTCTCCTGTTAAGAGAAAATGCTGATAAAGACAGACATATAAAGAGGTTGAATAGAAGGACTCTCGACTTCGAAGTTGACGTGTGTAACACTGAACAAAACTATGTGGACAAAATTAATCAACAAAAACTTGAGATATCTGCTCTGAATAATGAATTATTAACCCTTCGAGAAAAAAATAAAAATCTTACTGCCCTTATAGAAGAACATGAGCGCAAAAATACAGCCTTGATGAAACTCTCACTAAAGAGAATGAGGTTTACATTGAGGACTTAAAAAGGGCCAATCACGAAATATTCACACTAAAAGAAGATGGAAAATCCAGCAGTAATTTCCCAAACACTCGCGAGGTCGAACCACAGCAAACACACGCAGAAACGATAGAGAATTCACTACACCCAGACAATAGCGACGCGACACCACCCGAGACACAAACCAATATCTTGCATAATACAAGTATAAATCGACGCGCACAGCTCCTAATTTTTGGAAACAAATGAGTATCGGATCATTGTTTAAACGTTTTTGTGACGGTTCATTCGACATAAACCAGCAATACTCTCAGAGCGATACAGTCATGGACCTACTGAACAAATACCTTTGTCTAGCAGACAAGTTTACAAGGTCGGGCTATGTTGTGGTGCTGTCAGGATCGGAGGACGCCATCAGAGGTAGAAGAGTCTCAGAGGAGCGCTGGGATAAATTCACGGAACTTTCGGCAAGGTCAAATCTAATCATTGTTGGGACAGCCTACACATCACAAAGGCATGTTCTCAACGAGTTCATTTACGAATTTAATATGGATATTCATAGGCATGTACACGTCGATAAAGGAAAATCAGTCTTTCTTAGTTTAGATAACTTCATGCACTTCAATGAGAGAAACTGGCAGGGTACTCCAACACACAGAGTAAAAACAGAACTTTGTCAATTTGTGTGTACTCATATTTTTTCACCCACATCGGTAAATAATAATTCGTTGAACTCTTCGTCAAATTTTCACGTAACCTCCTCGGTTCTTACCAGACCATAAACCACCAGATCGCAAATCCTCAAACATCTCCGTCCTCTTCATCAAAGTATAGAAAAAACTACATACATACACTGATTTATCAAAACGTCAGAGGCCTAAGAACCAAGTCTCCAGAAATATTATTGTCAACCAGCTCATGTGATTACGATTGCATAATGTTCAGCGAAACCTGGCTAACTGAATCGATTGGCTCACCAGAATACTTTCCAGACTCCTACGTTGTTTTTCGCAGAGATCGCACTATTCCGAATTAGCCTGTGAGACAGCAATCAGGAACATTTACAAAGCCGCACTAATACCAACTAGGCAACTGGCTCAATATGAAGATGTCTGGGTTCATGTTGTCTTGAACACTACCAATTTTATAATGTGTTGCGCTTACTTTCCACCCAACTCTCCAACAGCTTCATATCAACATTTTGTGCAAACTTGTGAAGAACTGAGAAACCAGTACAACAGGGCCAGTTTTTTGATCATGGGCGACTTTAATCTGCCTAACATTGAGTGGATTGACGACGAGGGATTTATGATAGCCAGCAGAGTGCATCATGAACATGAAGAAACTCTAATCGACGGACTTAACTTTTTGGAGCTTCATCAATGCAACAATATCGCAAATGCGCTTGGTCGAACACTGGATTTGATATTCACGGATGACACTGAATCTTACGAGGTGGCCAAAGCCCAGTTTCCTTTAACTAAATGCGACTTGTACCATCCCTCTTTGGAAGTTCGTATCGAGTGTCGACACTTCAGAGTTCTTCGTAGAGATGCACCAATTACTATTCATTTATTTGCTAAAGCAACCTACGCTGGCATTATTGACTACTTTTCTAACGTCGATTGGTCCTTTTTGCACATGGAAACAGATCTCGAATTGATGGTCTCTGAGTTCTATGATGTTTTGCTCACCGTTGTGGAACTTTTTGTTCCCAAGACGGTGGTCAAAGATGAACGTTTTCCAAAATGGTACTCACCTTACTTAAGGAAACTTATTGTTCAGAAAAACAAATTACACAGAAAGTTTAAAAAATCTGGTTGTTCAACTGATTACCAAGCATACTCTAATCTTCGCAAAGAGACTAAATTTCAGATTGACTACTGTTACGCACTATTTATAACGAATACTGAAAATGCAATTCCTACCAACATTAAACACTTTTGGAGATATGTTAATTCTCTACGTAAGGAAAGCGGCATACCATGCTCTATGTACTACGAGGGCAATCATTTTGAAGATCCTAATAGCATAGCCGAGGGATTTGCTGATTATTTTCAGCTCTGTTACAGGGACTATAGTGATGTTGAACTACTAAAAACGAATATTGAGTATGCAAATACACTGTCCAGTCACCATTTTACCCCAGAAGAGGTGAAAGCAAAACTATCACAGCTCGATGCAAGTAAAAGCGCAGGACCAGACAGAATCACTCCTCTATTTTTGAAAGAATGCTGTTCATCACTTTGTAATCCCATCTGTATAATATTTCAGAGAACATTTGATGGGGGAATGTTTCCGGCACTGTGGAAGAAATCTACTCTGATACCTTTGTACAAATCTGGTGATAAGGCTAACATCCAAAACTACCAAGGAATATCACTATTATCAATAATACCTAAGGTTCTGGAATCGCTTATAACAGACGAAATTTTCAACACTTACAAGCATTATATTGCACAGGTCCAGCACGGTTTCTTTAAAGGTCGTTCTACGCTAACAAACCTAGCGGTGTACCAACAATACCTTGTCTCAAATATGGAGGCTGGTCACCAGGTCGACGTGATCTATACCGATATGTCAAAGGCTTTCGACAGTGTTTGTCACCAGCTTCTAATAGATAAGTTATCTCAGATGGGTTTTACGTCAAATTACCTCTCCTGGATAGCAGACTACCTCAGGAATCGTCGACAGTCAGTATGCGTCTCAGGTGTAACATCAAGGGAGATAGCAGTTCTGTCTGGAGTGCCCCAGGGTTCACATATTGGACCCGTTTTGTTTTCCCTTTTTATAAACGATATCACATCCTGTTTTAATTTCTCACAGTGTCTGCTTTACGCCGACGATCTTAAATTATTTTCCACCATCGATAGCACCTCTGCGTTATGCAATCTCCAAGCCGACCTCGACCGCTTAGCTTCTTGGTGTAACAGAAATTGTCTACAGCTTAATGTTAAGAAATGCAAACGGATGACCTTTCATAGATGTCGGAATCCCGTAATTACTGAATACTCGCTACACAACACTATACTGGATTCTGTGTCGTCTTTTAATGATCTCGGGGTCATATTCGATTCCGAACTCACATTCATCTTGCACTTAGACCATATTATCGCCAAAGCATTCAAGATGGTAGGATTTATTAAACGTAACACTAAACATATGAATGATACCCGTGTTCTAACTATGCTATACAACTGTCTCGTGCGCAGTATATTGGAGTACTGCAGCATCATATGGTGTTCTACAAACATCATTTTCCATATGACGACCTATCACGAGAAACAAGACTTCAGCTGTGTGGGCTTAAATCGCTTGAAGATCGCCGAAAAGGCCAATCTTTTCTTTTTCTTTTTAAATTGCTAAGAGGTCAAATGGACTGTGAAGAAATTCTAACAGAGATCTATCTTCGAATTCCTTCCCGACGAACGCGACAACAAGAGCTATTTTTTCAAAGAAGACACAGAACAAATTACGGACGGAGAACCATTGCGGACCGCCTTGTGTATACATATAATGTCTACTTCTTTAACATAGACTTGTTCTTTGTTAATCTTGCTGGATTAAAACAATTATTATCCTGTTAACCTTTTGACCTGTGCTTTGTCATTTTACTCTATTTGTTTTCTTTTTGTTCTGTAGTCTAGGACATTTTATAGTACTACTTGGATCTTTTAATCTGTAACGTACTTAACAATAAATAAATAAATAAATAACATACAAGTTAGTATAGCAGATATTCTGCTACCTCTTGATCAGCATCATCCAGCTCTTCTTTCAACTTTTACAATCAATACAGGCACCGAGGTTCTTGAGTATGATTAATTTTTTTACATTTTTAAAAGGGTAATTTGACTGGTCTGAATAACTTCTTGCGCCGGTGTTGATTGAAACAGCATGCTGCAGTTAACAACCAATATAAATATTATGCTTGATCGATTCTATCACATTCTGGTGGTTGCCATTGAACAGTTTATTCCATTGGAAAGACTTGAGACTCCTAAGTTCCCTCATTGGTATAACAATTAATTAAAGAGTTTGATAATGGAAAAAATACAAAATGATTTCTAGTGTATTTCTATTGTACTATCTTAATGATTATATGATTTTTTCACATCCCCGTGAACAGTGTAAAACTGTTAGCAAATCTTGTTATCAGTACTTTATTTTAAATAGGAGGAAAGGAAGAAAAAGCTCAATTAAACAGGCCACAACCATTACAAGGCTTAATTGAAAATAATACTTGTACCCTCAAGACAGCATTCTTGTTTCTGTCAGGATTGTCACCTGAAACAACAGATTTAAATGTAACGGACTATCTTGCAACCCACAATTTAGACCTCTATTGCAAGTGCCAGAAAATGTGAACAAGAAAAGAAAAATATTGCAGTACAATATTAAACCATTTTCTGAATATTCAATGCCGAGAAAAAGGGTTACGAAATTCCCACCTAAACAAGAAAACAGAAACAATATAAAAATTTCAAATCAAAAATCAATAAGAAACAAAGTTGGCAAACTTGAAGCATTCATCACAGACAAGGATATTAATTTATTGTGTATAACAGAACACTGACTCAGAGAAGATGAAATTCGCAACATCAATATCCACGGATACACATTGGGAAACTTCTCCTCAAAATCTGATTCGGTTGGGGGTGGTACAGCTATTTTTATAAAAAATTGTTTTAACTTTAGTGCAATTACATTAGTCCTGATTTTAATATTGAAAAGTGTTTTGAGTGTACTTGTATAAAACGTTTTATTTTAAATATAGTCCTCTTATACTGCTACCCTTCAGGGAATTTTGGCACCTTCTTAATTTCCCTGGATGGAGTTTAAAAATAAATAGCTTTGAATAAGCCAATCATTGTAGTAGGTGACTTTAATGCAAGTTTTCTTGCAGTTACCAAAAATGTTCTTAAAACGTATGATATTTTTGAAAGTTTCAACTTAAAAGAAACAATGTTTGAACCAACTAGGGGACAATATTGCCTTGATAACATCTTTGGGGTTTCGAAGATGGAACTTGTTTCTGCAGAAGTCCACGAACTGTGTTATTATGACCACAGAGGCCAGATAGTTTCTGTTGAGAATAGGAATGTTGTAATAATTCATGGCGGTATTGTCTGTAGACTAATAATTCAGAGAGGTAAGTTTGTGTTTTATGAAGGAGTCCATATGACTGACTAGAGCTTTGTAAGTGTAAATGATGTTTGTGTTGAAAGCAAGGATATTAAATTTATGAATATATTGGAGACTGCATATTTAGAATGTTTCCCTAAAAAACAATACCGTGTAAGATCAGACCAAGCATATAAATTCAGCTGGTTTACAGAAAATCTAAGGGAAATGAGCGAACAACTGTTATTTTTAGAGGAACTTAGTCATCAGTATAGACATCCAGATATATCTAAAGAATATAAAGATTTTAAAAAACAATATAAAAATGAAATTCGCGTAGCTAAAATCCAAGCAAGTAATAATATTATTCAATACTCTAGTAATTCAACACATACTATGTGGGATATTGTTAACTCTCAGAGAGGGGTCAAAAACGCTACTCCGAGATTGGCATCTCTGCAGACATTTTCAACAAATGTTTTAGTGCAATAGCTCAAAATATAGCAAATAACATACCAATACTGAATATGGATCCTCTAGACAATATCAAACACTTTTGATATTGTCTAGAGTCTAGTCTTGAGATAAATTCTGCTTTTCTCAAGTTAGTTTCAATGAAGCAAGAGATATCATAAATAGTCTTAAAAATATAAAAAAGTAGAGATTTATGAGGTCTAAACATACAGTTAATTAAATCTATCAAAAATCTCATAATAAATCCTCTTACAAAACTTATTAACCAATATATTAATGATAATATTTTTCCTTCAGTGCTAAAATGTGCCATGGTAATCCAGAGAAATATAGACCCATCTGATTATTACCCATAATTTCAAAAAATTTTTAAGGTGTATGTTGATGCACGTTCTCAATTATTTCGAAACTAACAATTTATTTTCTCAGTGCCAATATTGTTTCAGAAAAGATGAAAATACAGCCTGGGGTACTTTGGATTTGGTTTCCTGTATTATAGACTCATTCCATAAGCTAAAGTTTTATGCAGTTCTCCTGTGTGACTTGGGCAAGGCATTTGATTGTATCAACCATCAAATACTCTTGCAAAAGCTTACAAAATATATAACAAAGTACAATGAGGAAATTGAGGGGTATAAGGAAAGCAAAACAAGGAGATCGTAGAACTGTTAAAAACAATTGAATTACAAAAAGAAGAAATAAAGAACCTAACTAGTGAGAAGGGCATCTTGACAGGGGAATAAAACGAACTTAAAGAAGCAAATAAAACCATTAATATTTCCTGGAAAATCTAAAACAAGAAAATAGAACATACCTAATGGAATTGAAGGAAACCAGATACAAATTAAAAGAGATTGCAAAGAAAGTAGAAGATCGCAAGAAGGAAATTGACAAATCGAGTAAAGACACAGAAGAACAAATAAGAAAAAATCTATGCCTAGAGGATGAGTTAGCTAAACAACAGGATCAATTACAATACTCCAAACAAACAAATATGCACTTGAAGATAAAATAAGAGAGATGCAGGAGAGGCTTATGCAAGAACAGGAGAAGTCCTTCAACTTGAAAAAAGTCAAAATGGGATGTAACAGCTACAGCAGGAATAAGACAGGTCAGGCACAACATCATTAGAAAACCGCAAGTACTATTCCTAAGTGGCCCAAATGGGTACAATTGGAGAAGATTTTTAAGAGTGTCTCAAATAGCACCTTCGATATAAACAATCAATATGCAAGCAAAAATGCATTAGAGGATGTAACGAAAACACATAGAGCTCTATCTAGGGGGCTGAGAGAGACAGACTATAAAATTATATTTGTAGGATCGGATAACGTCACGAAAGGAATGGCAGTAAACACAGACACCCTCAGGGGATATAGTGGAGGGATCAGAAAACACAAACTTAATTATAGTTGGGGCACAAGACACAAATTACAGGCAAAAGCTAAACGAATTTACATCAAAACAAAATGACAGCATTAAAAAGTTGTAAGCTACCACAGAAGTGTAAGGTGTGTTGACTGCAATGAAACCATCAAACCATATCATCTAGATAAATATGGCGGATTGACCTATAGAGGGAAATATGAAATACTCCACTACATCTACAGGAAGTACATTAAAATAACGGAAACTCAGGAAGAATTTACCAATGAAAAAAGGAACAAAACAATAGAAACAAGACAAATGAAAAAAGGGACCAAGAGAACAGAAACAAGAACACCATTGCAAATAGAGACGACCTGGATAAGGAAATGGCAACAGAAACAAATTTTTTATTTCCACCGGGTCTGTTGACCAAGCCACCGACGAACAACCGGGAACAAGCAACGAACATATAAACATATATCATCTCAATGTACAGTCCCTCCCTAACAAACTCAATGCACTAGAATTACTAGTCCACAAACAACGATCGCAAATATTATATTTCACAGAAACCTGGGTCACAGAAGGTGGGATGGACAGCATGAAAATTCCAGGATACCAGCGAAATCCCAGCTCCTCTAGGAAAAATACCTTGCACTGAGGCACCGCAATCTATACAAGCCCGCAAACAACAGTCAGAAGTTCAAATTCAATTGCAGAAATTGAGGTTAATAGTTCTCGTGAGAAGATGGTAGTAATTGTAGCATACAGACTGCCCAATGGAGTTATACCAACCCTAATTAAGCAAACAGCAGGGATTTTAACATTAACTGCAAATATCTTCCAAGATACCATACTATGTGGTGACTTCAACATAGATGCTTTCAAGAAATCACACCCAAAATACTAAATGACATGTTACAATCCTTTAACTTACGGGACTACTAGGATCAGCCCACACGTGTCTTCACATCACAGCGAGGGACAAGCATCTCATCAATCGACTACATGACAAAAAACATAAGTGAATGTCTTATAACATGCAAGATAACCGAACCACATATCTCCGACCACTACCTGCAAGAGCTATACATAAAACAGACCCTGACAAAGCTTGCAAGAGCAGAAAGAAAATATGGCAAAAAATCAGAACCATAAAAGAAAAGAATATATGTGAGTTCAGGACAAATCTATCAGAGGAAAAATGGGAAAACAGCTATTGTGATGACACCAACATCACCTTTAAATATTTTGTTAAGACAATACAACAGCACTTTAACACAACTTGTCTAGAAAAATTCAAGTCCGGCAAGGACTCGCACAGCACGACGTTGAATTGAAAACACCCTATGCCACCCCGCAGCATGTCACCAGTCAATTGCCGAGTATGAAATTACAGAATGACAGAGTGCAAAATAGGCAGTCCTTTAAAGGAGAGATTTGAAAGTGCAAAAACGTTTTTACTAGTTTTCCTTGCCACAGCATCAGTGTGAGAACCCCAGCTCAATTTTGAGTCGAAGGTGATACCCAAGAACTCAGTACAGCCCAGTACAAAATTTTGTTTTGTCGTGATTTAAGATTAGTCCATTACCCACAAACCATCGCTTCACCTTAAACTGCATATCGCATGTTTTGCTGATGTGGTATCATTGGTAAACAAAACAAAATGTCCTATATGATTTTCAAAGGACAGGTTGTTAATATAAATTAAGCAAAGCAGGGGTCCTAAAATAGAACCCTGAGGAACACCTGTTTTTATGCTCTTGCTTGCCGACACCTCACCGCTACTGGTCACCATTTGGCATCTGTAACTTAAATAAGATTTTATCAATTTAATGGTTTTATCACAAAAATTGTAACATAATTTTTGTATCAGCAATTCATGCGAGACGCAGTCAAAAACTTTGCTTAGGTCACGAAACATTGTGCTCACACATTCGGAATTATGGAATACATTAGATATAAAGTAACCAAGTCCATGATACCTGAGGCTATACTCAGACCACATCTAAACCTGAATTGCCTGTCTGTTAATAGATTATATGACTCCAGATAATCAGATATTATTGCAACTATTTTATATTTGACGCCTGTTTGTTAAATGCAATCGATATTTTGTATTTTTTGTATTTTTCGAAATATAGAGTTTTTGACTTGACTTGACTATTTTCCGAGCAATACACTTCTCCAGTATTTTTGATAAGACTGGTCTCAGAGATATTGGCCGATAATTTGTTTTATCGTTAATATCTCCCTTTTTGAAAAGAGGTATGACAAGGGCCATCTTCCAGACATCTAGAAATGTGGACTCCCGGATGCATCTGTTGAAAATTTTTGTAATGGGTACAATTAACAATTCCCGAACCGTCTTATAAATTCTGACAGATAAACCAAAACAGTCTTTGCTAGTTTTATTTTTTATGGCGTCAAATATGTCCCTAACTTCATTAAATGAAAAGTCTTTGATGCTAAATTTAGAAGAGGGAAGGTTACTTATGTTAAAAGGTGTAAACTTTATATCTGCCTGATGAACACTTAATAGCCTAGGAGCTACATTAACAAAAAATTCATTAAATTCATCTGCTGTGATTGTGGTCGAAATACTATGAGAATCATTTTGTGATTTCCTATGGGAATCAATAATATCCCATGTGCATTTAGATTTGTTGTTTGAATTACTGATAAGGGTGTCATAATAGTTTCTCTTGGTGGTCACAATAGCTTTCCTATATGATTTGCTAAACTCCTTTTTGATGTTTAGATTTTCAGGTGTTGGGTAGTTTCGGGCAATACTACTGAGAAAATGTAGATGGTCACGCATCTCTGACAAATTTTTATTAAACCAGTTTTGATTTTTATTCTTTTGGCTCTTAACAACTGATTTTTCAGGAAAGGAACTTTGATATGCATCCTGTATTAATTCGTTAAATAACTTAGCAACCTTACTAGCATTTAAATTGGAATTGGAAACAAAATCCCAAGACGCACTTTGCAATTAAAAAAGTTGATTTTACCGGCCTCAGAGATCGGCCTGAATTTTTTTTGACAGTACAGTTAGGATTCAACTGTGGTACAGGAATATTCTCTGTGCAAGGTGATCGGAGAGGCTGGTGTCACTCGACACTCGTCACTCAACGCCATGTCAAAATGAAAATTTATAAATATGTTATCTAAACAATTATTATTTCTTGTTTCTGTAAAAACCATGTGTCTCAATCCAAAAGTGCTTAGCATATCAGACAAAGCTGAAGTATTCTTATGATTTAGTACTGAAATGAACATTAAAATCTCCCAACAGAATAATATTCCTTTCAATACCCACTAATTCAATCGACTTCTCCAGCCTGTCCAAAAAACCATCAAAATCATCATTAGGTGACCTGTAGATTGATAAAATATAAATATTAACATTAGTTAAAAAAAGCCAGAAATTTCTAAAGTTTTTTCAATTGAAATATTGTCAAATTTTAGCAATTTATTTGAACCTACGTTTGTTTTAACAAATATTGCTGATCATCCTCCTCATAGGAGTAAGATGCTGCCAGTGTATAATTTTGTAGCTGGATCATGCCTAGTTCGTCATTGTTCAACCAATGTTCTGTCAAGCATACCACATGAATATCCTTATCTATGAGAAAGGTTTCAAGAGCATTACTTTTAGTTCTTAATGACTGTATGTTAGTGTGAAATACCTTTAAAATAATTTCCCTGGTTTTATCTTGTTCCATATGTTGCTCTAATCCATTTCTTTTAGAGGTCGGCGCCTTAGGTTTAAAAAACGGTTCAGAGATACTTTGGCCATCGTGACGGCTGCATAATGACTTCTTTAGAATCACTGGGAGCTCCAACTTTGAATGAACTTTTTATTCTGTCTTTTGATGTAACGAGTTTAATACACTGAGTTTCTATTTTCATGTTGTCCTTTATGTATTGTGTGATTTGATTTGCCGTGATTTTTGGATCGTATCCTGTGATTAAGTACCAGGACATCCTATTAGCTACGGGAATACGCGTTTCCTCACTGCTTCCCTTAATTGGGGATGGTCTAGGATCTTTTGGGAAATCGTTTTTCTTTTTTCTAATGACTTCGGTCCATTACTTCTTATTTTCTGTAGAATTTTTCACTGACTCAATCTTGTTTACATTTTTGTCTTTTTTGTTCCTTCCTTCCTCTTCAGTTTAACGGCCTTAAGCTGCCTGGGCTATACAACCGATGTGGTGGCTGCAAGAGATTTTAATAAGTTAGAATGTTGATTTTTTACGAGCTTCAAACTACTCAGTTCAGCCTCTGTGACAGTGGTCACTATAGATTCTGCGCATTTTGACAATTTCCTTCATACTCAATGATTTCATGTATTTGAATCAGGGAGATTTGAACGGAGACTGGACGATCTCCCCATAAAATTTTCCTATGGTTGGTGCTGTTTCTTTCCGGCGTTCCGTCCATGTGCCCCAAAAGGATGATTTAATGGTTGGAAGAAACTCCCTATAATCCATAGCCACGTCAAGAGGTTCGTTAAGACTACAGCCTTTTTTAGCTAGGTAGTCTGCTTTGTCATTACCGTGAATATTAGTATGACTGGGTATCCACCAAAACTCGACGTTTCTACCAATTGATAGTAATTCCATTAATTTATACTTTGTTTCTAGAGTAATGGAGTTATCCTTAGGTGACATATAACTGGTAATTCTCTGTAACGCGCTTTGACTGTCAGAAAAAATGACCACGTCCTGAATGTCTGAGTTTTCAACAATTTCTAGTGTTATCTTGATCGCATAAACCTCCGCCGTGCAAATTGAGCAGTATGATGGTAGCCTTACTGAAACCTGGACATTTTCCCCTCCATAAACTCCAGCTCCGACCAAGCCATTGCTTTCTTTGGACCCATCCATGAATAGATACTTACTATTAGGAAACTTATCCTTAGCTTTAATCAGGAAAGATTGTGAATTATCTACTTTTTTATCTAGGTTCATTTTAAAGAAGTTTGTTTCCTTAAAAATTGGTCGTTTGGCAAAATGTTGTAGAGTTTGACAGAGTTCAATGTGATTGATCAGAGGCCTTAAAAGGTAAAAGGCCTCAATCAAGGGAGGAATAGCTAATTTTGACCAGAAGTCATAATTATAGTTGTAATTAACATAGTTTGTGGAGGCTGCTTCCACTACAGCATTATCCTCGATAGAAAAGGCTTTGATTAAGAACTTGACTGAAAGCCAATTTCTTCTAATTTCAAAAGACATTTCTCCAGCTTCTGATAATATTATATGAGTCGGTGTTGATTTCATGAAACGCAAGCAAACTCTAAGACTTTGATACTGAATTTTATCTAGTTTTGTCAATTGATACTTAGCACATTTATTTATAATTATACTACCAAAATCTAGATGAGACCTGACATAAGCTTTATAAAACATAAGCATGGTCAAAGGATGTGCTCCCCACCACGTGCCTTACAAATATCTTAATATGTTAAGTGATTTCAGTGCCTTTTGACACATGTTATCTATTTGTTTGCCCCAAGTCAGATGATTGTCCAATAAAATCCCAAGTATCTATAATTATCAACCCAAAAAATTGTTTCGTTATTAATTTGGAGAAAAGTTCAAATGATGTTCAAATGACCGCTGGTTCAGACCTTCTAAGGCCTCATTCATAAGAATAACCATTCTTTCTACTTCACTACCAGAACTAGTAAGAACAAGATCATCTGCATATTGCAGAACTTTGATGAAGTCAGGCACATAGTCCTTTAGAGTGTTCACATAAATGTTGAATAAAAGTGGGGATAATCCCTGAGTGACCCCCTTGTTCGTCCTCTCTGGACCAAGAAGAACAGTATTTAGTGGATCCCTAATGTAAATAATTCTGTCTGTAAGAAACTTCAAAGCCAGATCGCAAAGATCCTTTAGGAAATCCAAATCACAAATCTTTTTGTAAAGCTTGGAAACACACACATCATAAGCGCCTGTTAAATCCAAAAAAAAACACTAAACATTTCCTCCCGTTTGATATTGAGTTAGTGAGTTCAGTTACAAGAGTAGTCAGGCTATCCATGCTACCTCTACCCCTACGAAAACGCAAATTGTGTGGGTTTTATTAATGTTTGGTTTTCACATAACCATTCTAGACGAAGCTTAATTAGACTTTCCAGCACCTTTCCTACGCAAGAGGTCATACTAATTGGTCTGTATGAAGATAGCAATCCAGGGTCTTTATGAGGTTTAGGAATTAGTCCAACTATGGTGGTTTTCCAATCACCTGGAAACTCAGTAACTCCTCTCAGTAAGTCATTGAAAAATTTGACTAGAAATGTTATACAGTATAAAGGAAGGTTTTGAATCATAGAATATGTGATAAGATCCTTACCTGGAGATGAGTCCTTTTTTTCCCTGGACTACTGACCAAAATTCACCGATAGAAAATAACCTACTCTGGTCATAATTAAAATTGTTTGGAGCCTCTGGATCAATGGTAGCTGGAGAAGTGACGGATCTGAGCATTTCCTCAGGAATTGAAACGTCGATTGTCCATGGAGAAGAAATTGAATTCAGCGATTTTGCAAACCTTTTGACTGACTACCATGTCTTACTGATATTACTTGAAAGATTTAGACAAAACCTCTGAAAACTTTCTCTTCTTTTGTCTCGTAAGATTTTACTACACCACGCCCTAACCCTTCTGAAATTTATATACGACTCCTGACTAGGACTTCTGAAGAACTCCCTCAAAGCGTTCTTTTTTTAAGCGATTGCTTGGTCACATTCTACATCACACCAAAGGTTGCCAACCCTGGTTGAGAGTACAGTCTATGGAATCGAGAGCTCTGCCGCTGCCATGACCTGACCCCGAAAGTGTTGGTACTCTGTGATTTCGCTTCCAGGGAAGCTCCGATTGAAAACCTCCCAGCTAGCCTTTTTAATGTTAAATCTTTTGAACCTGAAAGCTCATCAAAACCACACATAAAGGGAAAATGGTCGCTCATACCTATATAATCTGTAAGAACCTTCCATCCTGAACAATTGTTAAAATTTGGTGAGACTATGGCAATATCTGGAACACTCTTATTTTGATTGGGGGCAGTGATTCTTGTTGAATCACTATTATTTAAGCAGATTAGACCGAAGTCAGATATCAATTCGTGAATGATGTTACCGTTTCTATTATTAGTGCCTGAACCCCATAAATAGTATTTTCCGTTTAAATCACCTAAAATTAGGAACTTTTTTTGTGAAATTTTGTTTATTAATTCTGATAAATTATTAAAGACAGTAGTTGATTAGGTGGATTGTAAATAATAACTATAATAAATGATTTAGTTTCTAAGGCAAGGCATTGAAATCTATCTGAAAAGTTAATATTTAAATTTCATGGTTTTAAAGCAATATTTGTTTTGAACATTCCGGCTGTGCCCCCTTTACCATCTATTTGGTCTTGTCTAATGATGTTATAATTCTTTATATTAAAATTTTGATTTTGCTTGGGCCACGTCTCATTTAGTGCTATTATGTCAGGTTCAACCTCCTTAATCAACTCGATCAAGGTGTCTGTTTGAAATTATGCTTCTAATGTTCCAATGAACTATCCTCATTATTGTAACTAATGTCTAAAAGATAGATTATTTAACAGAAATTTAACCGAAAAAACGCTTTTCATTAAGGATGCATAAAACTGATAAAATTATGGAAAAATTAAGAAAAATGGAGAGTATTAATGGTTAATTTTCATTAGGGTGTACTGGATTTCTTATTTTTTAAAAAAAAATTTCTAAATCTTGCGTTTTAATGATTTTTTCGGGTGGTCCCTGTGAACCTATAACATCTTGAATTATTGATTGTTCTTCTTCTTTAAGAGATTCAAAGATTGTTTTTGCCGATTCTTCATCGCTTGCGTCCATATCAGATAATTTGGCTTGGCTGGCATAAGTGTGTGTGAGTGATTGTTTTGGGAGTCTCTGGCTTGGAGACGATTTTGCTTGAAAGGAATTAGTGAAATGATTGAGATTAAGATCAGACGTTGCTTGAACTGCCCCTTCCTTAGGGTACATTTTGTTGGCTTCCATAACCGATATGTTATAGTCAGCTATTGCCTTGTTAATTTGTTTTTGTCGCAAATATTCCTTGCATTGTCTGCTTGATGCTTCATGGTTGCCATCACAGTTGAGGCACCTTTTTGTAGGGCTTTCCTTTTTATCACAGTTTTCCTTCTCGTGTCCCTCCCCACAGTATAAGCATCTAAGAGAATTTCTGCATCGACTTTGATGATGACCAAACATTAAGCAATTATAGCACATTAGTACTGGCTTAATGTAAGGAGAGACATTTCTTTTTGTATTGAATAAAATTACCTCCTGAGGTATGAGTTTTCCTGCAAATAGAAGCATGAAAGTGGAACCAGGAACTGTGGTTACCACTCCATTGTCTCTTTTTTTAAAGTTGAACCGTGTCGCGTCAATTATTTTAATTTTCTTAGACCCTCTTAGTCCATATCCAAATGAAATAAAGTCATCTTCCATGATTTTATCACCAATATTCTTGATAATACCTCTACCATATAACATTCCCTCAGGGAGGAAAGTCTTGAAGCCCTTGGAGTTAAGAGAGTTTGTCTTGATGAAATTATTTGCACTCATTGGGGTATCCAAATTTATTCCAATTTTATTTCTTCCCTTGGAAGAAACTTCTTTTATTCCTTGAATAGTTTCTTCGTGAAGTACTTTTGCGAAACTCATTGGATGTAATGAAATTCCTTTCTCATAATGTTCAAGAACCGTAAGAAAAGGAGGGAAGCTGGCTTCATCGTATGATGTAACCTTGTTCATTGTACGTCTTACTTTAAGGATTAGTCTATTATTGTGACCGGACATTGGATTTTCCAATGCAAGCTTACCTTTAATATTGTACAGTTCTTTAAGCAGAGCTTCTAACTCATTCTTAGATACTTCCAAACTATCAACTATTTTATTTCTAATATTGCGAGATTGTTCTGTCAACAGATTCAAGTACCAGTCTATTGATTTATCTTGTGAGTGTGAGGGAGGGGGCCCAGGCCCCCCCCATTACGGAAACCTTCGATAAATTTTAGGTTATGATAAAATGTAGTGCAAAAATGCAAAGGATAGGAGTAGGATGAGAACAAATTATAGGTAGAACTCACCAGGAGAAGTTTCTACAATGAAACAAGAGCAGTCAGTCGT
Source organism: Kuschelorhynchus macadamiae (assembly GCA_030620095.1). Lineage (NCBI taxonomy): Eukaryota > Metazoa > Arthropoda > Insecta > Coleoptera > Curculionidae > Kuschelorhynchus > Kuschelorhynchus macadamiae. Next base: position 862,905 of record JAUTXW010000226.1, read on the forward strand.
TGAAGTGCGGTAATTAGGGGGTTTCTTACAACCACCACGTTATCACTTCCGCGTTCCGACGAAAAAATAAAAAAACACAGTCAACAAACAACTTCAAAAATAGTTGAGGTTATCGTTTTTATTTATTTTATTTTTTTTGTTATTGTTTTCGACTAATGAGGTTATGTTGGTTGACTTCGTGATTTTCGGCGATAACGGATCGTGACAGGAGAGCACCTGATCTTCCGTGTTCTGATTGAGCATTTTTGCGTTCGAAGGGGAATGTTTTCGGCAATAGGGCGCTTTTGTTTTCGTTGCTGTGGAAATATGTTCTGTAACTTGGGGAGTTTTTTCTATTTCTGATTGGTAACACTGAATTGATTGGATGGAACTGGAATTCGACTTTGAACTCTTGCTTATTTTTTTCATATTGATTTTTCAGCTTTTCTTCGAGAGACTTTACCTTTTCCCTCAAGAGGGTATTATTTTCTTCCAAGATTTTATTTTTGCTTCTTGTTTCTTCCAATAGCTCTCTTAACAGAGTCGCTGGATCATTTTCGATATCGATGTTTGTTGACAGACTTGATGCCTTTTGTTTTTGTTTCTCGTCGGATTTTTCCGCATAAAAATCCTCGTTTTCACAACACTTTTTTGTTTTTTTACTTGTACATGAACTATAAAAATAACAGCCGCAGTTTTTGCACTTTACTCTTTTCGTAACCGCCCGCGATTTGCAAAAACCGCAGCACGGACCTACATCGACTTTCTCGTTCGACGCCGTGTTGAATTCCCATCATCATATGATTAGCTCCAAGGATGACAAAATGAAAACACTGTATAAAGAAAAAAGAAAAGCATATCGAAAAAGCCTTCAATCTGCCAAGACAACATCTAAAAAAATTAAAATTGAGACTTCCGCAAACCATTCCAAAGAAGCATGGAATATTATAAATGCCGAGCGCGATAGAAAGAGGAAAACATCTATATCTGAGATTAAAACAAATGACAGAGTGATAACAGAGAAACAGCAAACATTGCAAAAGAAACAATAAAGAATCATTCCGGAAACTCCACGTCGATTACACCAACACTTGGTCTACGAGCAAATAACTCCATATACCTAACCCCAGTAACCAACAGAGAAATCGAAAATGCTATTGGCTCCCTTAAAACAAAAAATCTGCTGGCTTCGATGCGATATCAACATCTGTCTTAAAAAGAATGATTAATGAAATCAAGGAACCACTAGGGATAATTTTTAATGTAGTTATAGGTGAAGGAAAATACCCAAATATTTTAAAACTTGCCACAGTGGTACCCATTTTAAAGAGTGGAGATCACCAAAATATTGGGAACTACCGAACAATATCCTTGCTAAGTAGCATCTCAAAGATATTCGAGAAGATACTGTACTGAACAACAGACTCCAAATATTTCTTAATAAATATAAAATAATAAACTCAAACCAGCACGCTTTTTAGCCGGTAGATCTACAGAAATGGCATCATTCGACCTCATGAATTTTATATATGGAGAACTGGAAAGAGATCGCTATGTGGTTGATTTCGATTTGCTTCGTGCTTTTGATACCCTGAATTTATACAAATACAAATACAAAATTCCTTTATTATCATACAATCATACAAAAAATGAAATGACGCGGCATCGTCAGGGGGTTTAAGTATCGTTTTTAATAATAACATTCTATAGACACAAAAATATACAGTTAAAAAGAGACCTTTACAAAATAAAATTTATATAAATATGATTTAAAATATTAAAATTCGGTCCAAAACCTGAACGTGTATAAACACTTATTTAAAAGGTATTCAGTTACTGCTCGCTTAAAAGCCCTCTCCGAACCAATACCCCTAATTTCACGCGGTAGCAAATTGAATGCTCTAATAGCTCTAAAGTGAGGGTCTTTGGTGAGAAAACTTGTATTATGAAGGGGTATTCTTAGGTCCAGTGCATTTCTCGTCCGTACTGTCATGTCTGCAGCATACAAGTCCTGGTTGGTTTGAAATAACGCTACATGTTTCTTTACAAACATAATTAGGTGTAAAAAGTACAATGATGGTGCTGTTAAAATCCTAAGAGACTGAAACAATGGTTTACAAGAGGTTCTAAGATGCTTGCTCAATATACACCTTATTATACGTTTTTGTGCTATGAAGATCCCATCAGCTTGGATTGACGAAGCCCAGAATACTATCCCATAGGACATTCTAGACTGCACATATGAAAAATAGAAGAGTCGCAGAATATCTGTTGATATCCAGTACAACGCCCAAAAAAGTTGCACTTCGCACTAAAGGGATTGACCTTCCGTTCATTTTGACATAGATACTGGCACACATATTAGCTGACTTTTGAAACTGTAGGAGAGCCGTCTTGCCCTCATTCAAGCGTAACCCACTATGTGTGCACTATTGTGCACTAGGTTGCCATTCTTTCCGCAACATCCGACAGGCCGAGATACAGCCCAGTTAGCGCTGTCAACCATAATGACTGATGTATCATCAGCGAACTGGAACACAGAGTCAGTGCCCAGGTCACCGCTCAATCCATTCACATATAAAAGAAAAAGTAAAGGCCCCAAGATGGATTTGGATTTTGTACCGCAGAAGCTGGACAATGCTGGCATCAGGGGAAAAGCTAATGCCCTAATAATGTCTTTCCTGGAAGATCAAAAAATGCTAGTTAAAATTGAGGACCGAACATCGAGTGAATATAGCAGTGATATTGGAACACCACAGAGGTCAGTGCTTTCTCCGCTCATATTTTTGGTCTCCATAAACCTGTGCTTGCCTGATATAACTATAAAATTCGCCGACGACACCACTGCGGGCATTTCTGCGACAAATGAGAGAATTTCAGTCCAAGATTGACTCAGTGATGAAGAACATAAATCAATGGTGCTTTTCAAATCAGCTTGTACTAAACAGAAACAAGACCATCACTATACCGTTCCATAAGCCAGCACCAAAAACACCAACCGTAGATGAGGGAGAACAAGTAGTTAAGTTTTTGGGATCATAGGTCGACTTGGGACTCTCATGGGAGAAAAAACTTGATCATGTTTCCGGCAAACTAAACAGGGCATACTTTGCTCTCCTTAGGCTAAAGCAAACTGTTCCTATTGAAACTCTAATGCCGTCATACTATGCACTTGCACACTACCATCTGAGCTACAATACATAACTTTGGGGACAATCTGTTATTATAAACCCCATCTTTGTCACACAGAAAAGGATTGTACGATTAATCTTTAACCTAAAACCCAGGGAGTCTTGCAGAGAAATATTCAAAACCAAAAAGATCCTAACTCTCTACTCAATATATATACTAAAGTGTGCAATATATGTTCAGAATAACCAAGAAAAATGAACTCAAAGTACCAATACATAGATCAAGATTTTATGAAAAATCCCCCTATTATGCGTGTATTCAAATCTACAACAAACTCCCAAATGATATTAAGGTAGCAAATACCACGGTCCAATTTAGGAAGAGACCAACTAGCTATCTAGTAGGAAAAGCATACTACACAAAGAGTTTCTGGAGCAATAAAATACCTGAAATTGTCTGTATTCATATTCTTGTAATGTTACATGTAATTCGTAAATTTGTGTAAATGTAAGGTAATATTAATATTGTCTGTATATATACTTCCTCTGAATTGTGATCTTACTGTACTTCGTAAACATGTTGAGTATAATTGTAAGTTTCTGATATTTTTTAATTGATTAGTTTTAAGTGAATTTTATGACGAACCCATTGTCATTGTTTGTGACCTTTTGGACTAATGAAATGTTATTACTATTATTATTATTATAACTTTAGCCCTGAGAGCATCGAGTTGATGAGATCATATCTGCTAAACAGGAGGCAGATTGTAAGGGTTAGTCTCCACTGTTATCAGAGGAAAGTGTGATAAATATTGGAGGTCCCCAGGTTTCAGTACTAGACCATTTTAATTCCGTCTCTTCCCAGCCTGACTCTTATTACTATGACTTCAATCTGTTAACTATAATGTCTTAAATGATTACCTTGGATTGGTCGATTGGGATCTACTGCTTGACTCCTTATCTGTAGAAAGCATGATTAATGTTTTCTATTGATGCACTAGTTCCAAAAAAGAAAATGTTAAGCAGAAAGTTCCCAAGATGGTTTTCAACATACTTGAAAAGCTAGGTGTTTCGGAAGAAGATCGCGTATGGTAATTGGAAGAAAAGCAGTTTGCCTCATCACGAAACTGTTACGTGGACTTCATTCACGAGTCCGAATTATCGCTTCTAACCCATAATAATATCAAAAAATGTTGAAATAGGTAAAACAGTGGATGGAGGCGTAGAAGCGGCCAATTTGTTTGACGAGTACTACCAAACTGTTTATTCTGATCAAACCTGTCAGGTTGCACCGATAACATCCCTCAGCAACTTAAATATCCACAACTGTGACATAACAATTCCGCAATTTCCGCTATATTCATAGAATTAAGCAATCTCAATATCTCTAAAGGTCCTGGAACGGAAAAAATTCCCTAGTTTACTCCGAAATTGTAATTTTATATTATCACGTCCGTTGTTTTTCATCTTTAATGCTTCCTTCCAGGCAGGAATTTTTCCAGATTTCTGGAAAGTAAGTTACATTGTACCTGTTCATAAAAAGGGCAGCAGGGGAAACGTCACCAATTACAGACCTATATGTAACCTGAGTTGTATCCCAAAATTGTTTGAATGTTTGATTGCCAAGCATTTGACAACTCATTTAAATGGCTTTCTAATGAATCAACAGTTTGGCTTCCGTCTTGGTTGATCGACGGAGTTGAATCTGCTTACTTACAGTGACTATCTGTCTGGGGTACTGGAGGGGGGTGGTGTGGTTCAGTACACCGACTTTTCCAAGGTCTTTGACAGAGTGAATCATCTCTTCCACATCAACCCTTCGTCGTTGGATTGCTGACTATTTGTCTAATCGTTCCCAAGTGATTAAAGTTAATAATAATCACTCTATGCAAATTGCATCTGGTGTCCTCCAGGGGTCACATCTGGGTCCTTTACTTTTCAACTTATTTCTTAAACAATATTTCAGATTGCTTTTCGAATAGTACTTTTCAACTACCTACTACAAATAGTCCCAAGGTCCCTGAAAATGCTGGGTTTCATTAAGCTTTGTATCAAAGATTTCAACAATATTGCCTCAGTCAGAATATTATATTGTGCATTGATTAGACCACTTAAACATAAAAGCTCTCAGGTGCAGTGTAAATTTGTTCATTTCCTTTGCTATAAACCTTGAACCTTGAACCACTGTCAATTAGGCATGACAAAAAAGACCTTAAAATGTTGTATAAGATCCTTAATTCCCGCATGGACAGTCATCTACTGTCACAAGTGCGACTTCGCGCCCCTACTAGAGATACCAGATTGATAACGACGTTTTCACTAAGGCGCAATCGAACAAACTATGGATAAAATACTTTTCTATCAGAGCACCGAGATTAGCAAATATCTATCCGCAACTAAATTTCTTTGGTAGTGTATCTCACTTTAAAAGGCAGCTCAAAACTCTTCAAATTAATAACTATTAACCAAAATACATTTTAAGCAATGAATGTAAAAATTTTAGTTTAATTTTAAGCACAACATACTTGTACCCATTGGTAACTATTAATTGGGCTTGGTCTGTAAATAAATAAATAAAAACAAAAATAAAATATTGAAGGTGCACTTGAGGCTTCTGTGGCAGTAGATTGGATGTGTGAATGGGGTAGTGGAGAGTGATAAATTCTTAGGTGTGCATTCAGGTTCAAAGTTACAAAGGGCCATACATTTTCTGAATCTCCAGCGTCATCAAGCCGAGACCGGACGTATATCGCGGACTTCCAAGGTTTAGATGAGGTAAAACCAATAAGTAACAATATTCATATTGATAATAATAAAAACATTATTTTCCATGCAAATATTTCGTAATAAGATACTTGATCTCGAGGTGTTGGCTAGGGAAGTGAAATGTAATTGTCAAAGTCAAAGTCAAAGTAGCTTTATTGTCATAAATTTTGCAATTGTTGACAAAGTCTTGTGAGTAATATAATTAAAATTAATTAAATAAATAAATAAAACAAAAAAATATAACAATTTCAATTGGTATTACATTAAATTGCTTGTAAAAAACGTAACACATACAAAAACAGACACAACAAATGTCAAAGTAATACTACTACAAATACAGAAAAAAGAGCTACATTAAATTGTCAGAATAAAATTCCTTTAAGTACTTTTTCATTAGGAGATTTTTAGTTTTCTTTCTGAAAGCCTTCTCATTACCAAACCTCCTTATACTTAAGGGTAAGTGGTTAAACATTTTTTTGCCACTATAGAAAAATGATTTTTTAATGTATTCGTACTTAGGAATCGGCAAACATAGTATATGAGAATGGCGTATGTTATAGTGATTAGACACAAACAATTCATTATTATACTTTTTATGGACCAGACAGACAGATTCTAAAATAAATAAACAGCATAAAGTCAAAATTGAATGCTTTAGAAATAAAGGACGACAAGAATCGCGTGCTTTTACACCAGACATAAATCTTAATGCTCTCTTCTGTAACAAAAAGACCCTATTAACCCTTATTAATTGTATATGTCTGAATGATCGTTGGCTGAGTGGGGATGAATTTGAGGTGACACATATAGATGGCTTTATATCTGCCGTGGGCTTCTGTCGCATGACGAGGGTCCATGGTGGGGTTGCAATCTATGTCAATGTTAACATATTACAATACTCAATGGAGATACATTGTGAAGTTGCGGGCATACTTTTAAATAGAGAAGGACTGCAGCTGATCACAGTTTACAGGTCTCCTAATGGTGGTATGGAAGTATTCTTTGATGCTATATCCCATGTCCTAGACAGGCTCGGCTACTCGAAACAAGTGATTATCAGAGGTGACTTCAAAGTCCATTTTAATAAACCAAATGATCCTGACACATTAGAGCTGGTGAATGTATTTAGCTCCTATAGTCTTACAATGAGGGATTATTCAATCTGTATAATAATGTCGAAAAGATTGACTGGGGTTTCATTGAAAATAAAGGCATTAGTGTGGATGATAGGTTTGCTTATTTTGTCAACGTTATCCAAGATCAGATGGAGAATAGCTTTCCATCAAGGTCCAAATTAATGAGCGAGGGTCATGGTGACAATCAAATAAACTGGTTTAATGATACCCTAAAACAGATGCGGGATAGACTGAATGGCCTTGTACAATTCAACCAAAGGTTCCCTCTGCTGGTTACCAAACAGATGATTAAAGAGTACAAAAGCAAGTATCGTAGTGAGATCCCAAATGCGAAGCGGGAGGCCCATGATCTTTCTTCAAAAAACACATGTAGAGACAATCAAATAAAGTCTGACACATTAAATGCTGAGATGTTCAACAGATCATTTGTTGAGGTTGCTAGAGAAATAATCACAAATCTGCCAGTCTCTACTACCCACTTCAGCCGTTACCTTGTACAGTGACCAGAGGATGCACCTTTTGACTTTAGAGAACTAACTTTTAATGAAGTAAGGCAGGCAATATGTAACATAAAAAATAGTAACAGCAAAGATTGTTACAACATCAATACAAAAATAGTCAAAACTCTGAAGAACCTAATTTTTTATCCTATTTCTAAATTAATAAATATCCCAATATTTAAAAACAAGGGATCTGTCAATGAGACCACAAACTATCTTCCCATTTCAATTCTGCCAATTTTCTCTAAGATCTTCGAGTCTCTTCTGAATGCCTAGATAAATGATTACTACTTTGAGAGGGGAGAAATGTTCCTGGACGGTCAATTCGGATTTAGAGACCAAAAATCCACCAGTCTTGCGATCAACAAACTTTCCAGACATGTGCTTGATGGGTTCGAGAGTTTTCTTGACACAAACGCTTCATTCTATGACTTGACCAAACCATTTGATTGTGTCTCTTCTGATATACTGGTGACCAAACTCTCCTACTACAACTTTAGCGAGAATAGCCAGAAACTGATTGCATCGTATTTGTCCAACAGAACCCAGTATGTCACATATGGACGCAATGTCTCTTCCGGGTTGACAGTGGAGCGTGGTGTTCCCCAGGGCTCTGTCTTGGGGCCCTTATTGTTCATAATTTACATCAATGATCTAAATAATGCAGAAATAGACTCCCTGGTTAGGACTGAGCTGGGATTATTCGCGGATGATACATGCCGCTACTTCAGCTACCATCCAAGTCAACCAATTCAGGAAACACTTAGCAGAATGCATTCAAATTTGCAGAATTGGCTCCTTGCAAACAAGCTGAGCCTAAACAGCAATAGAACACAAACTATAAATTTCAGCCTATATAGAACAGATGAGGAGAGAACTCGAGTGAAATGGGAGGATCACACAATACAGCTAAGCAAAAAACTATGTAAAATCACTTTTTTAATACGCAACTTAGCAAATAAAGTATCGTCCTCCTTGTGGCATATCATGCATACTTTGGGTCAAACATGTCCTATGCGGTTCTGAACTGGGGTCGTTCATCTCATTCATCCAAAAAATTTGCCGTGCAGAGAGGATGCATTTGGGCAATGACTAAATATTCTCACCTTCCCAGGAGTCTTTATCTTTCAGTGCCTTGTCTATATTAGGTTAAATATAAACAACGTTATGACACACAGGGATATCCATAAATATCCAACCCGAAATAACATGCATACAGTTGCACCCTTCCATAGACTCATTTTGACAAGAGATGGTGTGGGATACCACAGTTTTAAATTCCTTAATGCTCTTCCTGATGCTGTCAAACAACTTGAGATCAGAAAGTTTAAAGTTATCATAAAAAAATATTTAATTCAAAAAGCCTTTTACTCAACTGGAGAATACATGGAAAATGATTTTAGTGATCTTACTCTGTGATATCTCCTTTTCTGAGCCTTGGAAGTTTCATAATTTTAAGGTTTTGTGTTTTTAAAAAGTCTGTGTTTTAATTTTGTTAGTATTTATTTTAAATTTTAGAATGTTTTAAATATCTTAGGCTTAAGTATTTCCCTTTAAGGGATTTTTATTGTATTTTACTTTTGTACCCCTATATTGATGTGTAAAAGCACACCTGTGTAATTTTATTAATAAAGTCTACTCTACTCTACATTTTGATAACCTCAACAAAAAACTTGGACATAATCTTTTTCTATTATGTAATCTTGTGAACAATGTATTCACTGAGGTTGTGAGAACTGCCTATCATGTCCACTTCCATTCACATATATCATATGCCTTGCTCGTCGTGAGAAAACTGTGCAGGAACTAGCTGCATCTTTGCTTTACAGTGTAGAGCAATGATGATGCTGGCTGTTCTAGGTTATAGGGATGATTGCAGAGCAGCATTTACAAATTTGCAAATTTTGATAGTGTCATCCCAATATGTCCTTGAGAATTTCCTTTATGTGATACAAAACGAGAATTATTTCAGAACCCATGAAGATGTACATAATGACAACACCAGGCATAAACATAATTTGGTTACCCCATACTGGAAATTGAGGAGGCAATAAGATTTTACAATGTTCTGTATGAACATATAAAACTTTTGCCTCTTAAACAATTTAAAAATAGGATTAGGGATTTTTTAATAAAAAGCACATTTTATTCTTTTAATAAATTTATTTGTCTTAATATTAATGTGTTGTAATTTTAAAATTTTATTGTAGGTTTAGTTTGTATTTTGCAAGTCCAATTTTTTTTTAATTAATTAATTTTTAAAAATTTTGACTTTAAATAAGTGTGTAATATTAGTGTTTTTAAATTTTGAAAATTAAACTTTAACATATAACCTTTAGTCTTACCTCTATCTATACAAAAACAAAGCAATAACAAATTTGTCTTTAATTAATAGCACGTGGTAAGCTGTGCCAAAATGTCAACATTCTGCAATAAATGAAACAGAAACATATGCTTATGCGAAATGTGATAAATGTAGAAGGGTTTTATGTGTAAACTGTTCAGGTCTATGCACTTTGGAGCAAAAGGCTGTTATTGTGAAAAAACAATTACCATCTGTTAGATATACTTGTAAATATTGTTTGGAGAAAAATAATCTTGCAGAAGATGGAAATAACTAAGTAAGAAGATATAAAAAACACGTTGATCAGTAACTTTTTTATTATAAGACGGCAGCAATGGTGAAGCAGGATAAAATGGAAAAGGCTTTGAAATACATGGATTCGGTATTTGACCAGTGTCAAAGATGAACATTTATTATTGACGTCAAAAATTGATGAGATGTCTAAATAAACAGGTTATTTGGGAGATCATCAAACAGAACTCCAATAAGAGGTTCTTATTAAAATAAAAACACTTAAAAGGCCGGAGTCAAAAGGAAAAAGTACCCAATGATTTCAGCATAACAATCAAAACACTACTGAAACAGGTGTAACAGCAGGAACCATTGTTTAGGAAGGAATTTTCACAGAAAGTAGAAGAAAGGAAACAATATCATAATTTATATACTAATGTACACAGTTTTATAGCAAATAAAGTCCAGATAATGCATGAAATGTGTGGATCCACTTATATTTGTGCTTAGTGAGACCAGAACAACAGATCTGATGGAAGATATTGAGCCTTGCCTGGTTATAGTATAATGCATTTGGATTCTTCAAGTCGATATGCTGGTAGAGGTTTAATTTTTTTTAGAAAAGATCTTAATTTCAAGTATGTATGTAATGGTGATGTGCAGTGGCGGTTTCTCCTAAGGGTCATTTGGTCAGTGACCTACCAAAATCAATTAAACTGAACTTATCTGATTCATAATTCAAACATATTTCTGCTTATTGCAGTTTCCTATTTTTTTCGACAAAGTATCGAATACGTTATACATCATTCACCCGCCGCCCAATCAATCGATCAATCATTTATTTCCTCAATTGAAAAATATTACAAAAGTCATACAATAATTGAAGAAAATGTCTGAAAATAACTTAAATTACTAGTACAACAATATAAAATTAAGTTTATGTAAAAAAGTCTTGATGGGAATAACAGTTAATTTCAAGTACAAGTGTTTTTAATTTGGATCTAAAAATATTCAATGCCCCAGACCCCTTAACATCATTATCCAACACATTAAAAAACTTTCATGCATTAAATATAACATTTTTTTGATAAAATGACGACCTGTGACTATTAGGCAAAAGCAGTTCCCTCATGCATGTGTTATAATGATGAGCAGATCAATTTAACTGAAGAGTAGATCTGTTTTTATAAGCATATGTACATACTTCCAAGATAGATAAGTCAAAAATAGTCAAGATTTTGAGGTCGTGGAAAGTGGGCTCACATGACTCTCTGTTTGAGAGAGCATAAATTATTCGTATTGGGTACTTTTGTAACAGAAATACACATTTAATATGTGTACTAGTGCCCAAATTTAAGATGCCATAGCGCAAATGTGATTCAAAATTGGCATAGTATAAGGTCAGTAAGATACTTTGACTGCAAGGATTTTTCAGAAATCTTTACTACTATAATCTTACTATAATTACTACAAAGGTCGTCAGTTTGGGCATGCCACTGAAGTGTGCTGTCAAAGTTTAGGCCTAACAATCTAACACTGTCTGAGGAGCTTATTTGATTTGGTGCACCATGAGACAATGCAAAACCTTCATCACCTTGCCGTTTACTAGAGGAAGAAAGTATAAATTGTGTCTTATTTTTATTTAGAATTAAGTTGTTTTTTTGAAATCATGTTAGTATATAGTTGTAAATATTTTCAGCAGTATTTTTTAAAGATATTATATCTGGCCTTACTATTAGAATGTTTGTGTCATCAGCATAGCATACTGGAAAGACATCAGTTGCTGCTTTTTGAAGGTATAGTATAAGACATTAGAAAATATTATTAAAAGTAATGGGCCCAAGATGGATCCCTGAGGAACGCCTTGTATTATTGAGCGACAGCTGCTCTTTTTGTTATTAATAGTGGCAGTCCGATTGTTAAGATATGAGGTAAGAAGATTTAATTAATTTATCACGAATCCCATAGCGGTAGAGCTTTGCTAGTAAAAGTCGATGATCCATCAAATCAAAAGCACGTGAAAAATCTATAAATAAACCCATCACAAACCTCTAACTGTCAACAGTATCAACAGTTTTTTTTTAAGTATGAAAGGGCAGTTTCTGTACTCTTTGATGGCGTTAAACCATATTGTGCAGAAGAAAGCAAGTTATATTTGGTAATAAATGAAGTTAATTGATCTTTTAGACACATCTCAAAAACTTTTGATATACTACTTAGTAGACTTATTGCACAATAGTGGTCATAATTATTTGTATCACCCTTTTTAAAAACAAGAATAACCGATGCTATTTTCAGTTTACTGGGAAAAACAGCCTCCTCAAATGATAAGTTGATCAAAAACGTTAATACATCAGAGAGGTACAGTTTACAAGTCTTAAGCATATTATTAGAAATGCCATCAGAACCACTAGCATTAGCGATTTTTAGTCTACCTATAGCACACACGAGACAAAAAAAGTATTGACCCCAAGCGGAATGTTTATCCAAGAGGTCGAAGTCTGCATTATCCAGACATATCATTGTAGTAATTTTTTTATTAAAAGTATTAGCAACAGTAAGATCATTAAGTTTGTTATTATTCTGAAATATCAAAATGTCCTTTCTATTGCTATTGTCATTCTTTCGCAAGTCATTAATTATCTGCCACATAGCCGTAGACTTATTTTGAGAGTTAAAAATATAATCATCATTACTTTTTTGTTGAACTTTTTTTAATTGATCTCTATACATGGAATGTAGTTTCTTACCGAAGGAACTATATTTTTTGTCAAATTTAGAAAGTTCTATATATAATGTAGCATTTTCCTTTAATTTAACCAAATCTTCTGTTAGTGGTGCAATTTTGTCTCTCCTAGCTGTGTTCAGATGACATTTCTTTAATGGAACACCGAGTTCAAAATAATGAAATAAAGTATCAGCAAAAATGTTAAAAGCATTCTTAGAGGAAGTTTCACAATACCCATTGGTCCATTTCTTTTGCCTTAACAAACTAATAAAACATTTGGAGTTTTCTTTAGAGAAAATTCTTTTATATTCTAACCTTGGAGGTTTCCTAGTTGCTTTCCTCGCTATATCTATACTAAGATACTGTGATTAATGATCAGAAAGACGCAGATTTACCACCGGCACACGAGCTTTAAGACTGGTAAATGAGAATCGAAATAATTTTTAAGAAGTCTATCTTTCTACAGGAACACTCTTAAGACACAGGACTCGGAAACATTACACACAGTATAGCTACAGGAAAAATTGACATGTTGAAAAATTGCTACACCGTCATTCTTGAAAAGTTACAAGTATTGCAACCCACCAAAGAGCTATCCAAATTTAAAATTCTATTTGAGAAACATTGAATATTCTGATGACAGATAGTCATGGAGGCAGCAAATTCTTGGGTGACATCGGAAAATTTTTTGGAGAGGTCTCAGTATCAGTTGGAAGAAGAGATTCTTCAATTCGTCTAAAAGTCTCTGCACTTGCTGTTTCCTGTTGCCCTCAGCATTGTACTCCTATGACAGTACCAAAGGCACTGATTTGTGTACACTAATTACGTCTACAAGTTTTATAAATACTAGATTTTTAATAGACAATGAACTATAGTCAATCTTATTTTGTATCAGCCTTGCTATATGCATATTTTTTGCCTTGTAACCCTTAGGATTCAATATGTGTAAGAAGTTTACCTTGGCCTCTGTACAGCTATTTACTCTGCACAGAAATTCTTGAAGGCGACAGTTAAAACTATTTCGAACATTAAAATGAGTCCCATACATTAACGAACATGATAGGAAAATAAAATTGGTGTTTAAATATGATTTAAGGAGATTCCATATTGTCCCAATTTTAGGTATTCTACTGTTTGCAAACTCATTTGATCCAGCAAGGACAATGACATAATCCTGCATTGAATAATTTTTGGTCAGAGAAACAACATTCTCGAGCACACTCGCAAAAGTCCCGCCAGGCTTAATAACCGACTGGACAACAACATTTCTTAATACATTACAGAAATTCTTGCCTTTATTATCAGTCAAAATCAGGATTTTTTTCCGGTGATTATGTGTCAACAGGCTGGATATTAAATCTATTTTTAGGTTGACTAGTCAGGTGCTGCCCTGGATCTAATTTATCTAAGAAAACTTGAGCTTGAGGTCGACTTAGTATTTGTATGTCCTGATTTTTCGTTACTAATTCACCTTGAAGTTTTTGCAGCTCTTTTCTGTACACTTCGTTATCTGCTTCAAGAGTAGATATAGTAGTCAGCATACTTTTTGTAAAGTCATCAAACTCGTTTCTGCCATCTTCGAGTTTTTTTTCTGTATTCCTTGTTCTCATCAATCTGGTTTAGTAAGTCTTTTTCCTTCTGTTTACATTCAATAATTTTTTTGTTCAGATCAGAAATAGTTTCTTTATGCTGAGAAGTTGCCCGTACTAATATTTGTATGGCGACGCGACGTTACTGCTGCTATCTGGAACTGATTGAAAAACAGTCCCCAATAGTTTTAATAATTTATAGAGAAATACACTGCAAAGAAAACAGATAGGTAAATAGACGCTTGTTTGAGTAAGAGCAAGAGTAACATTCGCTTGCAATGATACAATGAAGTCGATGACCAGTCTGGATTGATCATATTCGGGATATGTAATTGTATGGCATGTTGCTTCTGCTTTGTTTTTGTTAGCGAGTATTAGATTATTTCAAAGTTAATTATGTCTGTTGTGCAAAACATTTTGTCTTTGAAAACAGCTGGGATTTTTAATCATGCACGCCGTATTGAATTTAAAGAAAGTGGAAGGCCTGTTCCAAACTTAATTATCAACAAACGACGAAGGACCAGGGAAAGGATATTAACAGGTACTTTAAAGACTCCATGTATTCATTGTGTGACTGGATTTGCGGGTGTGAAATTAAGAATGCTTTATTTTGTTACCTTGTCTCCTATTTTGTAAGGGTGTGTTTTGGACAAAAACCGGGGTCACTAATACTAAAAATTTGAAGTCCATCCAGAACGAAATTTTTGATTCTATGCTCGCCATAACCCATGGTCAAATGAAACAAGAAATTGAACAATCACATTTTTTGCTGTTCAAGCTGATGAGACTACTGACAGTTCTAATAAAACCCAAATGACTTTAATTTTAAGATATATTTTGGATGGCATTGTACAGGAACGATTTTGGAAATTAATTATTCCACCAAGTACAAAGGCACAACATTTAGCAGATGTAATAATTGAGGAGAAAATACATGTAGATTAGCAAAAAATAATTTTATCGGCTTATACTTACTGATCGCTTTGTGCGATACAAGGTTCAGTTGATGAGCATAGCAGTGGATGTAGTTTGCAGCTGGATATTTTTCTTTGATTTTTGTGCAATTAACTTATTTGGCGTTTCATTCATTTTCAATTCTAGTAGAATTAACGAGAATAGAACTATAAACGAAATTATTTTAAAAAATGTATATATACCATGGTTTGATAATGAGGATAAGATGAAAATGGCTGAACGAGATATGGCATGCAAAAAATTCCAGTACTTTAGCAATAGTGAGAAATTATAGTATGACTGTAAGCAAAAAAAAGAAATAATGTAGTAAATATGTTAAAACAGAAAAAAAATTAATACTATATATATGTATATATACATATATATATATATATATATATATATATATATATATATATATATATATATATATATATATATATATATATATATATATATATATATATATATATATTCTCAGATTGTTATTTTGATTGTGATTTAAGATTTACCTGGTCTTTTTAGTTGTAAGGGTAATATAGTAATACTCACTTATATTTTGCCTAAAATGTATTAAGGGGGATATTTTATTAGACAATAAAATGTTCGAATTTGAAATTTTTTTTTGCTATTGTTAGAGACTGTCCCGGAATTAAGACAAATGAATCCGGCTTATAAATAGGATAGGCTGCTGGAGAACAGCAACAGTTTTAAATAGGGCGACAAAAAATCGCTTTGGTAACATAGTATCTACCACTTTTCCTAACATTGTAATAGCTTTTTGAATACAGCACTTGAATAAATTAAGAATAATGACATCATTTCTGTCAGTTCAGTATACTAAACAGGAAAATCAGTACAGTTTCTAGCTTATTACCAAACGATTTTTTTTAACATTCAAAGAATATCAAAAGTATCTTCCATTTACACATGAGGGGATATATTCTCTCATTCTTGTTTTTTTTCTTTTTTTTTTTTGGCTAGGTATTTATCACTGCTTCATATCATAATTTAATTTGGTTTATAAATTTAGACAAGGATACACTAAATAAATCAATGCCCTCAGGCAGCTGCAAATACAAGACATGGGACAAAAATATCTAGAGTTTGTACGGTGATAACCCACATTAAATAGTTGTTTGTCCAGTGCTTTTTGAAGATACACTAAAATTTATAACATTCTGACGTTCTGGGCAATCAATATGATTATTCAACAATTTATAAAGAAAACAAATTTATAAGCCGGATTCATTTGTCTTAATTCCGGGACAGTCTCTAACAATAGAAAAAAAAAATTTCAAATTCGAACATTTTATTGTCTAATAAAATATCCCCCTACAAAGACAATTTAGGCAAAATATAAGTGAGTATTACTATATTACCCTTACAACTAAAAAGACCAGGTAAATCTTAAATCACAATCAAAATAACAATCTGAGATATATATATATATATATATATATATATATATATATATATATATATATATATATATATATATATATATATATATATATATATATATATATATATATATATATATATATATATATATATATATATATATATATATATATATATATATATATATATATATATATATATATATATATATATATATATATATATATATATATATATATATATATATATATATATATATATATATATATATATATATATATATATATATATATATATATATATATATATATATATAATATATATATATATATATATATATATATATATATATATATATATATATATATATATATATATATATATATATATATATATATATATATATATATATATATATATATATATATATATATATATATATATATAAATATATATATATATATATATATATATATATATATATATATATATATATATATATATATATATATATATATATATATATATATATATATATATATATATATATATATATATATATATATATATATATATATATATATATATATATATATATATATATATATATATATATATATATATATATATATATATATATATATATATATATATATATATATATATATATATATATATATATATATATATATATATATATATATATATATATATATATATATATATATATATATATATATATATATATATATATATATATATATATATATATATATATATATATATATATATATATATATATATATATATATATATATATATATATATATATATATATATATATATATATATATATATATATATATATATATATATATATATATATATATATATATATATATATATATATATATATATATATATATATATATATATATATATATATATATATATATATATATATATATATATATATATATATATATATATATATATATATATATATATATATATATATATATATATATATATATAACAAGAATTAAATAAATTAAAAATTTGATATAAGAGCAATAATTTTTTAAGAAAGAATAAGAAACTAATAGAATCAATCAAAGATCCACACTACCATTGATATGTACTACGTTAAACCATGAATAGGCTTGATATAGATACGTATTTCTAGGAGAGTAGGAAGATTTTCAAGATAAAATTTAAGGTGTGTACGTGTATTTCTTGGGGGAATAAGTAATTCAAGACAGTTGGATCGGTGGAATCCACCATATTATTACACAATTTATATATAAAAAGTTGGCTAGACAATATTGCACTCTGTTTTAGTGAAAGGAAGTTATTTAATTAAGTAGTAATGGGTGATCACATCCCCTTGGGGGAAGGTACCATCTTGCTTAAAGTTTAAGTACTTAAGAAACCTGCGTTGAAATAGGGATACCATACCAGAGCTGCATATTGTAATCTCGATTTAATCAATGAACTAAAGAGGGCAATCGAACTCCCAATGTTTTTAAAATCTTTAGTTGATCTGAAGATAAACCCCAAAGTTTTTAAAGAAGATTGGATAATATTTTCAATATGCCTATTAGAAGTATTCTTATCTATTATCACTCCTAAATCACGTATATAGTCGACAGTTGGACGAACATTGTTATCTAATTTAGAGTTAAAGTTAATTTCATGGCGAATATTGGATATACATTTACTGACATTTAATGGAAGTTTGTTAGTTACACACCCGTTTGTTATGGTTTCTATATCTTTTGTACAGTTGAAGGCATTTCTGTGTGCCTTGAATGATTCTAAATAATTTAAAATCATCTACAAACAACAAGAAATTAGAAGAGATATTCAGGGTAATATCATTAATAAATATGGCAAATATAAGGGGGGCAAGGTTACTTCTTTGTGGAGCACCACTAAATTCATTGGATCTAAAGCCATTGAATTCAAAAAATTGGGATCGGCCTCCGAGATAGGATATAAAAAGTTTAATTAGTTTAGTATGAAATTCCATCCTAGCCATTTTCAAAGCAACAAGACCATGGTCCAACTTATCAAAAGCCTTCTAAAAGTCTGTGTATACAACGTCTAGTTGATTTTTTAAATTCATAGCTTGACAGGCTTTTTGTAAAAAACTTGTGAAATTAGTTAGGTACTGTTGATCTTTTTGAAAAGAAGCCATGCTGCATAGGGGAAATTAAGTTCTTAATTTCATGAAACAATATGTCATAAATGCAGATCTCAAAGGCCTTTGAGAAGTTGGACATAATAGAAATTGGCCTGTAGTGAATTGATTTCGCTACCCTTAAAAATTGGACATATCTTAGTTTTTTCTATTCCTCAGGGACTGTATTTGAACATATAGCTTTATTGAATATATAATAAAGAGGTATTGCTAAGCATTGTGAACATCACGGAGCATAAAAGAGGGTATTTTATCATGCCCAGCTGTGTGTGTATTTCTGAGTTTCTTGAGTGCCTTACAGACTTCAGATTGAGTAATGTGGCTTATCACCATATTTTGCGAGTTGCTTGGGTCATGCAGGTGGGTCAGATGAATTTACATAAACACTCTTAAAAAATTCAGTAAATCCGTTCACAACATTTGGACATGATTGACCCTTCGGTCAAACATGTCCAAATGTTGTGAACCGGATTTACGTCATACTTCCTAAAATGCGAGCTTTTTTGCATTTTTGCCGAATGTATTTCCAAAAGTTCTTGATATCAGTTTTAATGTATGATTCAGTGTTTCTTATATATGTTCTATAGACAACATCAATTTTGATTTTAATGACATCCCTAAGTCTAGAAAAGGACTGATAGTCCATTCGTAATCCATATAACTTAAATCTTTTATGAAGTTGTTTCTTTCGCTCCAGATCATTCAGTATCTCTCTAGTGAACCAAGTTGGATAGGAGGCTTTATTTTTTGTTTGTTTTTTTTTTAAACAAAGGCACAGATTAATCAAGAGTTTGGTAAAATGTTTTATAGAAAAGAATAACTTCAATAACAGTCAGTAGTCATCAGATGGAAGTTAGCTTTTTTAAAATTGTAGCTTTTATTCAAGTTAGATTGAGAGTGGTTAAATGAGGTATTATCATTGGGTGATAATTCCAAGGATACACTAAATGGTGGGTGAGTGTGGTCTACCCTGACAAGAGGCAAATATTCTCGGTTGACCTGACATGATTCATTAGAAATTACAAGGTCCAGAGTGTTACTATGGGGATTGGTTAATGACTTAAATTGAGTGTAGTCACCTTGTGCCAAGAAATCATTCAATATGTCAAGTTTAGCATTAGAGTTAATATTAAAATCACTAGTGAAGATTACCTTTTTATCTTGAATAAGTTCAAAAAATGAAAGACAGTCAAGCAAGCTCTGGTAAAGGTATAATGGTGAATTGGGTTGAATGTAGATAGGGAAAACAAAAAAAGTACAATTATTAGTATTAAGTTTGCGTCCTAAATCGTCAACCCCAGGAACAAGTTCCTCTAGTTCATGCAAATCCAGTTTAGTAGCAGTTATATCATGCCTTATTCCAAGCAAGACACTACCTCCTCTAGTGACATTTATTATGTTAAGATTGCGGTGTTTTCTATATACAATATAGTTGTCATTAAACAGTTCATGATGATTGTGGATCCATGTTTCGGCTATTGCCACCAAATCACAGAGAGACACTGACTTAAAAAATTCGTTTGTTTTACCATTTAAGCCCCTGGTGTTTTGGTATGTGATAGTAAGTAGGTGAACCATTTTTGTATATTATTTTTATAATTTGCTCATTAGCTCTAATGCGTTAATCTATTTTTTGCTTTAGCATGCGATATTCATGAATTTGCTGTGAGGTTTTGTTGTGGCTCACTGTTGATAGGCGCTTAAAGCCGGGGTTGCTCCTAATTTTCTTTGAGTTATGTATAATTTCTGATGCTGTGTGACTTGAAGGGCAGATCACTACTCACTAATGTAAACTAGTTGTCTTTTCACAATGCGAAAACCCCTATGCAAGTGCAGGAATTTTGAAGGGTAAAGAAGCAATTGGCTAATCACTGATGGTGAAGTAAACTTTAAAATTATATTAACTAAAATGTCGTCCAGGTTTGTTTTTGTTTGGTGCTGAAAGTTCTAATTTTATGTGCTAAATAGCTAAACATTTTAAGACTCAGTAGCGCGAATCGCGATTGTATTCGTATTGGGTCTCTTGTGAATGTTTGCAGTGGTTTTTGAGGAGTTTGTGTCTACTTTGAATTAACTTATGTTTTGTATTCAGAACGTGGAAGTCAGAGTTGTGAGAAAACAGAATTGTACTAAAAATAGTACAATTCTGAATGTACATCAGTGACGTCATACAGACATAAAAAATCGTTTTTGTTGATTTTATCCAGTCCTTCTTCATTGTTCCAGTTATTAACTCGGTAAACTCTATTATATATAATCATGCTCTGCTTAAAGTGTGAGATTGAAGAAAGCGATCCCAAACTTCTGACCAACTGTGATAGCTGTAATAGGTCAATTCACAAATCGACCTGCTCAGGCCTCAATGCCTCAGAAATTAGGGTTGTTGAGCTTAAAGGTTCGAGGACTCTGAAGTTCTATTATGAGGACTGCCTATCAGGTTTACGTCATATTCCAAAACTTCTAAAGGCGGTTGACGATTTGAAATCTGAGGTCGCTATATTGAAGAGTAGCATCACCAATTCTGATTCCATACCTAATAACTCCGAGTCGTCAGCGAGCAGTACGCCTGAAAACATCATTAGAGTTGGAAGAGCGTCATCAGCGTTCCTATAACGTAATGGTATTCAATATGCCAAGTTCAGGAAATGACATCACTGATGTGGGATCCCTAATCACTACTTTGGTGGGTTCAGAAATAACTCCTAAATCAGTCACAAGGATTGGAAAGCCAAATAAGAATGGTCATAAACCCATAAAGGTAACATTTCCAAGTAGGGACAATGTACAAACAGCCATGCGCTTTAGTAGTGGGCTAAAGGGTAAAAAGATCTATATCAACTACGATCTAACTAAGAAGCAAGTGGAAGCTGAAACTAAAACTCTTAATGAGTACCGAGAAAGATTGGGCCGTGGAGAGACGGAAATACGATTAACACGATACCAGGGTACTTTGTACTAAACTAACAAAGGATAAGACACATTCAGTTAGTCAAAATATCACATATAAAGCATATTATCAGAACGTGCGAGGACTGAGAACGAGGCTGAACCATTTTTAGAAAATGTCCAGGCATCTGAATTTGAGATATTAGTATTTACGGAAACTTGGTTAAACAAAAGTTTTTTCGCTTTCCTTCATCTGTTCCAGGTTAATCAGGTTCTAACAACCAACAACAACATATTGGACCTGATTCTTAGTCAGGTCTCCAATGTTTCTGTTTTACCAGCTGACGAGGCCATAATCCCTCCTGATATGTATCATCCTCCACTGCAAGTGAACATCATCTTGAAAGCACAAACTTCTGGTGATGTACTGAAACTTGAGGGTTTTTATAGAGACTTTAACAGTTGATTATTTACAATTAACACATTCCTTTGACCAGATTAACTGGGATTCTTTACTAGTGAACAAATCTCTTGAATGTATGTTAAATATTTTTTATGAGATCTTATACTTAGCTATTGATCTATTTGTACCTCTAAAAAAGTATTCTAAAGGTAAGTTTCCGGCATGGTACTCACCTGATTTGAAGGATTGTGTCATACAGAAAAAAGTTGCCCACAAGCGTTTTAAATCATTGAATGATCGCAATGATTATCGTGAATTCTCAAGATTGAGATCTTTGTGTAGGTCCTTGACTCGACAATTATACTTAAACTTTGTACATTCTACTGAAGAATCACTATCCACCAATCTAAAGCAATTCTGGAGATTTGTAAATGCAAAACGGAAAAGCAACGGTTTCCCTAACGAACTCTCCTTTGAGGACCGAAAGAGTTTTTCAGGCCGAGTGATTGTTGATATGTTTGCGGACTATTTCTCGGCTGTTTACTCTCAGGACGCCGTTGACACCCCTCCATATGACTCCCCTTCCAATAACATTTATGTTTCCCAGTACAGTATTAGAATCTCCGACATATATTCAAGACTTAACTCCATGGATAGTAAAAAAGGACCTGGCCCAGATGGCATACCTCCAGTCATGTTAAAACATTGTTGCTTTAATTTATCTAGACCACTTTATCACATATTTAATAATTCTTTGCTCTCAGGCACCTTCCCCGATTTCTGGGAGCTTAGTTTCATAACGCCAATTTTTAAGTCGGGGGATAGAGCGCTGGTAAATAACTACAGGCCTATTTCCATACTGAGTGTCATCCCCAAAGTTTTCGAAAGCCTGGTTTGTAATTTTCTTTCCCCTGTTATCAATCCATCTATAATCGATGAGCAATTTGGATTCCGACCCAGGAGATGGACAGAGACTAATCTTCTGTCTCATGGCGACTACCTGGCGAGGGCCTTGGAGAGGGGTGACCAGATCGACGTCATCTACACGGATTTCTCCAAGGCCTTTGACAAGGTCCCTCACAGCGTGTTGGTCTACAAGCTTCGTATGGTGGGACTTGGTGGTGCTCTGCTGGACTGGCTGGAGAGTTATCTTTCGGAACGACTCCAAATAGTGAAAATTGGTAATTTCCAGTCTTATGAAATCAAATGCTCTTCAGGCGTCCCGCAGGGTTCCCACCTTAGCTCCCTTCTTTTCAATGTATTCTTAAATGA
Source organism: Kuschelorhynchus macadamiae (assembly GCA_030620095.1). Taxonomy (NCBI): domain Eukaryota; kingdom Metazoa; phylum Arthropoda; class Insecta; order Coleoptera; family Curculionidae; genus Kuschelorhynchus; species Kuschelorhynchus macadamiae. Next base: position 886,431 of record JAUTXW010000226.1, read on the forward strand.
CATCCACGAAGGTTTTGCGCATAGTCGCTTCCTATTATTTGCGGATGATCTAAAAATGTGCGCGCGAGTGTCCTGTGTGGAGGACTGTGACAAGCTCCAACATGATATCAACAACCTCGTGGACTGGTGCCAGAGAAATGGGATGACACTTAATCCTTACAAGTGTAAGGCCATATCCTTCCATCGAACCAGAAACCCCATTACTTTTAATTATGCTGTAGGGAATGTTATTCTGCAAAACATAAATAGTTTTCAGGATTTGGGTGTGACTTTCGACAGTTCCCTAAATTTTATACAGCATATTGACAATAAAGTTGCCAAGGCTCTTCAAATGCTTGGTTTCATCAAGGGATGTACAGCCGACTTTAATAACATTAATGCTGTTAAATGGCTCTACTGCGCATTAGTTCGACCTCATCTGGAATATGCTTCCAGTGTTTGTCGCCCCATTATAACCTCCATTGTCAGCGCCTTGAATGTGTGCAACTCAAGTTCCTTAAGTACGCCTCTTTTAAAATGCACATCCCTATTAATAATGATGATGAGATCCTTGCCATGCTTAATCTGTCTTCAATCACATCGCGCCATAAACGACAAGATCTTGTTGTGTTCTATAATATACTCAACAGCAATTTTGATGTACCTTACCTTCTGTCTAATATTGGTCTCCACATTTCCCCTAGAGTAACCCGCTCTCAGACTAGTTTTCATGTTCTCGTTCACCGTACAAATTACGGTTTTAATAATTTTATATCTAGGGCATCTAGATTGGCCATTAGCATGAAAGCAAATCTATTTTAATTTAACTCCAACTCTTATTCCCCACATTTATGTATGTACTTGTACTCGTGTTTACTATACGTGTATATTAAACAGTCATTGTATTCTATTATTATTTAGGTTAAATGATACATTGTATGTTATCTTATTACTTTACTTTTTTATTTTTTATTTTAAATCATTGTAATTGGGCGTCAGCCCGTTCAAAAATAAATAAATAATTAAATAAATAAATTAAATTGTTTACAGTGATGGTCTACCTAGAATTATCACAATAAAGTAGTAGGTTCATCTAGAAGTAAAATTTTTCAACACAGAATGTGGCTCTAACACTAAAACTCACGAATTTTATAAGGCTGTGCCTTCTGGTAATAGTCACATTGCAGTTGAATATTTAATCAGAGCTATTTGGTATATCGGAAGGATAAGAACCTGGATGTGTTAAATGTATCAAGAGGGGAGGAGTTCTATTGGGTTTTCCTCAGGACCTTATCTATCATAGACTTAACCAAACTTGAACAGATGGTCCCACACATTGATGTTGTTGGATGCCGAGTGACTTAATTCTAACTCATTGTATGTACTTGTAATATATATGCAACCTAACTTACCACCAGATCATTACCAGATGCTTTTTGACTACATTTCTAATTTTAACTTAATTCGTGATCAAAGGGTAATTTTACTGGGTGATTCTGATATTCCTCTTTGTGAACATGGCCATAATAATAATCCCTAATCTTCCCTTACTTCCTAGCCCTCTCTGATCTGTTTTAATATAATGATATTTACAATGCATTCAACATGCTTGACCAAGTTGTTGCCAATTGACCAAATATAAATATTCATATTCATTTTGGTAAACCAGTGATATTATAAAGGACTAAAAAGAAAAATCGCGCCTACACATTAAATGGCGAAGAATAAATTTACCAACAGATTACATTTAAAATAAAAATTGATGTTTCGTACAAAATTTTATATCTACAAAACTCAAGCATCGGTTAGAGGGGACCCTAAAGAATTCTGGAAATACATCCACTAACGGCGTAATAAGTCGATCTGTGATTTATAATGAAAATAATCTGGAATTTCCTCTCGTGCTACTGACTTCTCTGTTAAAGGGAATGGTCATGAAAATATATTATTCAATTATTTAAAAGATGACGTTATCATTAAATCACTGAAAAAATTGAAAAATTAAGAAACCTCTGACCCTCACAAGTTCCCATCATTTATCTTATGCGACTGTGTGCTTTGTGAAACCACTAAAGTCAAAGAACTTTAGGAACGTATGTGTGTGCTTGATTAACTATATATCCAATACATTCCTTTTTTATATGAACTGTGAGAGTTTATTGAAACACTGTTAAAACGAAATAAAATAAGTCTATTGAACTAGAACTACAAAATTCACATCCGACTTCTTGCAAGTCCAAAAACAGAGTCCTCCTCTAATATTAATACAAATCTTAAGAAACATAAAGTTCCACTCCCTGTGCCAAAATTCCTCGCTTTGATTGGTCCTATTCGTTGGCAAAAGGGGTTTTTTTTTCTATCTTCGTAAACTTTCCCATGGTCAAAATAAAATCATTCATTATAGATAGTAAAATGGGAATTTGGAGAAAGCTTTACTAAGAAGGGTCGTTTCGGTATTTTCCTATCATAAACCCTAAATGCAATAAACAGTTTACTATCGGTGATCTACCATCGAACGTACAATAACATATTTTAAAATCGTACAAAGTAGTACAATAAAAATTAACGGATAGCATACAACAACTTAAAACTAAATTAGACTCTAAATGCCGATGGAAATTCCCACAATTATGTACAGAAAACTAAGTACCTACAAATTGTTACATTTCTCAATAGCAATAGATAATTAGCCTAGATTAAAAAAGTAAATGTAAAATAAAATAAATATGTACAGTATGTTAAGCAGTAACAACGAAAAGAAAAACAAATATATACAGTGTGATATGCGCAAATTTTAACTTTGGCAGACAAATGTGGGAGACATTCAGTCGCCACAACACCCCCCTGCCAGTGATTGAGATTCACGATAATCCAGCCTGAAAGCGGTTGGGAAACCGGACATGTCTGCCCGATCTGGTCTGTCGCTCTGGTGACCTGCTGATGGGTTCTGATGCGGGAGCATGGTTCCCATCAGGTGGCTGGTGTGCTTCCTCTTCTCGTTGCGAGGCACATCTGGTTCTGGTAATTTCTGCGGGTTGCGGAGTGACTTGATCATTTCTAGGGATTCCTGCTGGGTGAATGACGTATTCCGTCTCCATATCTTGTGACAGTGGCATGTCCTCTGGGTCCTTGTTCAAGATATACGCTGGCTTGAGTCGATCGATACTGACGGTGACGTGGCGTCCCCTTATGTCAACGACGAACGCCTTAATCTCCCGGCTAACGACGCGGTACGGGGCATCGTAAGGATGTTGCAGAGGCTTCTTCTGAGCGTCATGGCGAACAAAAACATGAGTGGCTGTTTGAAGATCTTTAAAAATAAACGTTTTTCTTTTTGCATCGTGGTTAGATCCATTGGTGGGGCGTAGCTCAAGAAAATGTGTACTTAGTTCAGTGGCGAAGTTGCTGGAGCCATCATCTTGGATATTCAGTGAGCGGGATGCTAAGAACTCTCCAGACAGGCGAATGGGTTGGCCGTATATCATCTCTGCAGCTGTAGCGTCGAGGTCCTCTTTCCAAGCCATTCGGATACCGAACAAAACTGTGGGTAGGCTCTCGGTCCAGCGGGACTTATGACATCGAAGGGAAGCCTTAAGTTGGCGATGAAACCTTTCGATCATGCCATTAGCTGCGGGGTGGTATGCCGTTGTACGAATATGATTGGTGCCCATTTGACAATTAATTTGTTTGAACAGGCAAGACTCAAATTGCCGGCCCTGATCGGTGGTGACTCGTAGTGGAACGCCAAACCTGCACACCCAGTTGTCATAAAAGGCTCGTGCAATGGTGGTTGCTTCCTGATCTTTCAGTGGTATTACTTCAGGCCACCTGGAAAATCTGTCTATCATGGTCAGACAATATCTGTATCCCTCAGATAACGGCATTATCACTATGTCAAGGTGAACATGCTCAAAACGGCTAGAGGGCGGTGCAAAAGTTCCGACTGGACTAATGACATGACGCGAGACCTTCGAACGCTGGCATTCAGGATAGGATTGGGCCCACTTCCTGCAGTCACTCTTCATAGATGGCCAAACATAGCGCTGAGTTGCTAGTTTCACTGTGGCTCTGACGCCGGGGTGGCTTAGTTGGTGTATGCTGTCAAAAACTGGTTTCCTGAATGGCTTCGTAATAAATGGTCTAGCTATTGAAGTTAACATATCGCACCAGATTGTGTTGTTAGTGAAAGGAATTTGGATTTGTCTCATTTTCGAAACCGAATCGTCTTGACAAAATCTGGTCTGTTCCTCGTCACTCTTCTGGGATGTTGCTAGAGCGTCGTAGTCGATTGAACTTCATCAATCCTAGATAAGGCATCTGCAATCACATTATCGCTCCCTGCTATATGCCGAAAGTCTGTCGTGAATTGACCGATCAAATCCAGGTACCGGAACTGTCGAGGTCATACTTGGCTTTTCTTATGACGAAATGCATATATCAGTGGTTTATGGTCCGTGAAAATACTAAAGTTTCTTGCCTCCACCATGTGTCTGAAATATTTGACGGATAGGTATGCGGTCAGTAGCTCACGGTCATAAGCGCCATATTTGCACTCTGTAGGACTGAGCTTCTTGGAGAAAAAGCTAAGTGGTTGCCACTGATCATTTACCCACTGCCGCAAGGCAGCGCCAATGGCAGAGTCTGAAGCGTCACAGAATATAGCAAGGGGTGCGCTGACATTTGGGTGCGACAACAAGGTAGCCTGGGCTGGTGCTTTCTTGCTGGCTTCGAACGAGGCTAGACCTTCTGTGGTCCAGTGTAACGGGGATCTTCCTTTGATTTTTTTCTTGAGGAGTGTGTTCAGTGATGCTTGAATCTCGGCTGGTTTGGGTATGAATCTCCGGTAGAAATTCACCATACCCAGGAAGCGACGAAGTTGCTTGGCCGTTTCAGGTTTTGGGTAGGCCATCCTAGGAATTTGACTTGGGACTGGCCGAAAACACATTTACTTGGGTTAATGACGATGCCGTATTGCTGAAGCCGCTGAAACAGTGTTTCCATGTGGCGGATGTGTTCTTCGGGCGTCGTTGAGGCAACAAGGATGTCATCTAGGTACACATAACAATAGTCCAACCCTCGAGTAACTTCATCCATGAAACGCTGAAAAGTTTGTGCTGCGTTTCGAAGTTCAAAGGTCATAAATGGAAATTCGAACAATCCGAATGGTGTGGTGATGGCTGTTTTTGCGATGTCCTCCACAGCTACTGGGATTTGGTTGAACGAACGTGCAACGGCGAGGACCAAGGACTTTTAGATGGACCGGCAAGTCCGAGTTTCACCATGGTGTCGAATTCCTTCCTTGCTGTTTTTAGTTTGTCCGGAGCTAGGCGACGAGGTTTCTGGGCGCCAGGCGGACCAGGCGTGGTAATAATATGATGCTGAGTTTTGTGTTTAATGTGTTTGGGAGCACCGTTTGGTTTGGTGATTCCCGGGAACCTTTCCAGAAGCACATCGAAAGGGGAAGCACCATTAATTACTTTGATGGTCGGAGCGGTCCATTCCAAAACCTCACCACGTGATGCCAGTTGTGTTGTGGAGTCCAAGAGTTTGCCTTGCTGCAGATCCGGGAGCAGTCCATAGTGTGCGAGGAAGTCTGCTCCTAGGATAGGTTGAGATACGTCAGTTATGATGAATCTCCATGGAAAATCTCGGCGGAGTCCTAGGTTGAGGGTACGCGCTACTATTCCGTATGTGGTTATAGACGAACCATTGGCAGCTGAAAGTGCGTAGGTTGATTTGGTATGAGCACCATCCACTCGGAGTCTCGGGATTACGCTTAGATCGCCACCGGTGTCGATGAGAAATCGAAGTCCGGTATCACGATCGTAGATAAATAGACGTGGTGATTTATTAAGGCAGGTGTCATTTGCAGCCATCAGTGACTGCCCGGTTGGTTTCCCTGGTTCCATGAACAGGGCATAGTGCATTTCTGGGCTTCCTGCTTGTAGCGCCAGTGGTACCAGCATAATCCGGCTGGGCGCGCTTCCCTAGGTGTAGATGGCGAGCGATGCCGCGACTGGGATCGGGATCGAAAATGCGTGCGGGAATTTCGCATTCCTCTTGAAGCATGCACGTCCTGCTTGACACTAGCTAGCTCTCCCTTGACCTCTGAAAGTTGCTGTGTTAGTTGTTGCATGAGGGAATGGAGAATCTGGTATTCTTGCAAATGCTTAGGGGTGATTGCCGCTACGGAAGGGCTCACAGGCAGATCAGTAAATATATTGTTAGCCAAGTCCGCAGTTTCACTTAATGTTTGACGTGATTGCGTAGCTAGTATAGGTTGTAGATTGGCTGGTAAGCGTCTTACCCAAATACTCCTCACTAATGTCTCCGGGACTACTGATCCTGCTAGTGCCTGCAGTCTTCGAAGGAATTAGGAAGGTTTTTCGTCACCCATAGCTTCGTTTTCTAGCAGTTGCCTGGTCTTCTGTTCTTGGCTCGCACTTAACCGCTTTATGAGTTGTTCTTTTAGCTCGGAATAGGAATTAGAATCTAATGGTTTCGTCACAATGTCGCGCACTTCGCTGATATATCGCGGCGGAAGTTTCGCGAGAATGTCCAAATATTTTTGCTCGGTGTTTGTGATTTTTGATCTATTAAAGCAAGCATCTACGATTACAAACCAAAGTTCTGGATCCGACGGGTCAAAGTCTGGAAGTCGCGGCGCGGAATTTATCGCGACAGCGTTCGCGATAGGGATGGCACTGTTGGTTTCTGCCGCAGAGTTAGGCATGGTATACCGCGAAATATTTGTTACAAATAAACTCACGATAGCTTAGGGACTGTTGTATTGACTAAAACACAACCTACCACAAAAGGAATGATAAAAAGTTCACTGTAATACTAGGTACTTACGTTGATTGTTCAATTTATCACTAAAACACTGAAGCACTAATTACACTACTTGCTCTCATAAAACAAATCACGTCGGGGTCACCACTTTAGGAACGTATGTGTGTGCTTAGCTTAGCTAGCTATATATCCAATACATTCGTTTTTTATATGAACTGTGAGAGTTTATTGAAAGACTTAAAACGAAATAAAATAAGTCTATTGAACTAGAACAACAAAATTCACATCCGACTTCTTGCAAGTCCTCCTCTAATATTAATACAAATCTCAAGAAACATAAAGTTCCACCCCCTGTGCCAAAATTCCTCGCTTTGATTAGTCCTATTCGTTGGCAAAAGGGTTTTTTTTCTATCTTCGTAAACTTTCCCATGGTCAAAATAAAAACATTCATTACAGATAGTAAAATGGGAATTTGGAGAAAGCTTTACTAAGAAGGGTCGTTTCGGTATTTTCCTATCTTAAACCCTAAATGCAATAAACAGTTTACTATCGGTGATGGTACCTACTATCGAACTTGCAACAACATATTTTAAAATCGTACAAAGAAGTGTTGTAAAAATAAAAATTAACGGATAGCATACAACAACCTTAAAACTAAATTAGACTCTAAATATAAAAGAATTTTTTTTTGTTTTAAGATTTATAAAATCCTTATTTTTAACTCTTATAAACAAATGAACCCAAATTATGTTATTTGGCAAAAGTTTGGCTAGATATGTTCCAGAATTTTGTGTGAATGCTTTAATAAATGTTTTAAATCTTTTGGTGATGGAAGAGAGTTGAGGAAGGGATGCCGACAAGTTTCGGCCGGATGCCTGATTGTTAAAAATTTAAAAAAAGTGAAGTTTGATAATTATTATTGAAAAGGGAAAAACATACAATTTTGTATCCCGGAAGACTGGCGACTCTTCATTTTGATTTTGATAGATAGATATAGATGATAAATAGATAAATCTCTAATGTTTCAATTTACCCACGTCCTTATATTATAGGTAAATGTACTTAGAATATAGGAAATAATTTAAATCACTAATAAAAGACAGAGGTTCTCCAATATAAACTCTCAATCTCATACGATCTCGATAGAAATGAAATTTCGAATTTTGGTGAGAGTTAGAGGATTACCTAAACAATTTAGTCTTGAGTATGCCTAATGAATCCAAGAGGTTTGCGTTCTTATAGGAGGACCCAGTAAATGTTAGAATTATATTTTGCAATCGTAAATGTCTCAGTAAAATTAAAAGATTTTTAAGACACTATCATGAAATTTTGTTAACTGACATAATTTTGACATGCCCTATATGGAATAAAAAAACAACTTTTTGTGAATATTTTAATTTTAACATATCAACTGGTAACAAATTGACGAGAAAACGAATGGTAGTTGGACATAAGTGTAGAAAAGATCCAAATTAGATCAACCTGGAACTATGGCCATAGTGAAGTACAAACAAAAAATCGTTTAGAAATTTTGGTGAAGGTATACTCCAACAAATTCAATTTGTAAACGTTTTTGGTAAATAGAGAACATATTAGACATAAAAAAATATTTTCATTGTGGTGTAAACATACATTTTTGGTCAACCTGTATAATCTAAAATAACCTTTTTGGTACTTGGCCATTTAAAGTTATGTATAAAAATAAGATAGAGAAAAAGAAATACTATTACTTGCAAACAATTTAAAATTTTGAAGAAAATTACAATTTTGAAAAAAATAGTCATATTTCCAAAATATCGAAATTATTAAAAATCCTTAAAATTTGTTTTTTTTTATATTCACTCTTGGTATAAACATTTGAATCGAAATTTTGTAGAAGGTCATATTTATCATTCTGTATATGTTTTTATCCTCTTATGCTATTGTTACTTAGATACTTAACAGATCGTAAGGCCACAATTGCTGAAAAATCATGTTTTTTAACCAAAATATTGCTTAGTTTGATCTACGTATATCTGAAAATATTTGTAGGCTCACTTCATCATTAGTGGCCTAAAAATATATTTTTTGTTATCGTATACCACAGTTTGTTCCAATATATCAATAATCCTCCATTTATGATAGTCGCCAATGTGTTACCGACAGATAAGTAATTATAAGTAACTGTTACGGATTGTTTTAAAAGAAGATTTTCTTTATTATTGGTTAATTCACATTAGAACTTAAAAGCCGTTGTCATATTATAAAGAACCATTTTAAAATAAAATAGAAATAAAATAAAGATGTTATTATTTTCTTAAATGGTTCGCTTCTTCCATATAGGACGTTAAGAAATAAAATTTCATGAATCAATGAAAACTTATTCGAATATAGCGTTTTTATATATAAAAATGTTATATGTTGTAAACTGTAAGTAAAAATATTTTCTACCTTTAATAACCATCATTTTCAATTGCAAAATTCTTTAGGATAAAACAGGACGTTCACGAGACTTGACAAGTTATTTAATTTTAATATTTTCCACGTTTTCTTACATCTACAAATTTAATGAGGGGTGTGGGAAATATAAACATGATAAGAACTATTTTTTTTAGCTGGGACGTTTTAAGCCTTGCGGTAACTGTTCTTATTTCATTATAGAAGTCTTTTACAAGGGGACATAGTAGATATAGTTTGTAAAATGAGGGTTCAATCTTACGTCACGATTTTTAACATTATTGATTAATCCTTGTGCTAACTGATTAATCCTTATGGTAACTGTTCTTATTTTATTATAGAAGTCTTTTACAAGGAGACATAGTAGATATAGTTTGTAAGATGAGAGTTCAATTTTACGTCACGATTTTTAACATCATTGATTTTCACGTATTTTCTTTATTAGTCCATAAATTGTTGACACTTTTTGTCATTTTGATTTATGGAACGTGCTGACTCGCTGGGTTCCACAACTATGCGGTCTGACCACTTTCTCACGATTTTATTTCCCTCATAAAAAAGGAAGTATTGTAATCATGAAAAAATCACCCCCAATCAGGTTTCAAACTCAAAACCATTCAGAAATTTGATAATATGGGTATCATGCAGGATATAACATTTATACGTGTCCTGAGGATGCAACAATAAAGTTGTGAAACGTCGAAAATAAAAAAAAAACATTTGTTTTTTTTTTACTGGAGCCTAACCTCAAATAATACACCACTACAACATAAAAAACAGGAGGATCGTTAACAAAAACCGTTTAGAAACTTAATATCTGCGAAACAACGGAGTGAAAGTACTGATAATACGGGGTTCATGCAGGATATAAAATCTATATATGTGTCCTGAGGATGCAACAATTAAGTTGCAAAACGTCGACAACAGAATACTTTTACTGGATTTTAACCCCAAATAATACACCACTCTAACCAAAATTTTTTTAACATTGTTACGCCATATCGGATTTTTACCAAAATATTATCAGGTCATCCCCATAAGACCCTAAACTTTTGGTCGAAATTTGAAGTCAATCGGGTAAGTAGGTATTTAACCTATGTCGCGAACAGACAGAGCGACAGACGGACCGACGGAATTGACAAAATATGTTTTTTGGCATCTAAGGACGCTAAAACGTGAAGATATGTAAATTCGGAAAGGGTGATTTTCTTTACAATTACAAAAATTTTATTTGGCCGCAATTTTGTTCCGCCATCTTGAATTAATAACACAGTTTTACTAGTTGAGCCCTATAGCAAGCACATTTAGTTATGGCACACAATTTGAAATCAATCCATTAAGTAGTTTTTTCAGGCTGAATTTTTAAATATTTTATTATACCGCCCTTTTTGTTCGGCCTTCTTGGATTCGTACCAAAATTTTACCAGTTCATTCCAACATAATACTTGATGTTTACGCAAAATTTGGAATAAATTAGATAAGCAGTTTTTTCATAATAATTTTTTTAACATTTTCTAGGCCGCCATTTTGTATTCTTACCAATATATTACCAGGTCATACCCATATGACCCTTAATTTTTGGGTCGGGTAAGTAGTCTAAGCTATGCCGCGAAGTGACATTTTTGTGCAAAATTTGTGATAAATTGCATAAGCAATTTATGTAAAAATTCACAGTCGGACCGACGGAATTGATAAAACATTTTTTTTTGGCATCTAGAGACGTTAAAACGTGAAGACGTGTAAAACCTGATAGGGTGATTTTTTACCATTGCATACTTTTTATTTGGCCTCCATTTTGTTCGGCTACCTTGAATTAGTACTAGTTGATCCCTATACTACAATTAGTTATGTTACACAATTGGAAATGAAACCATTAAGCAGTTTTTCAGGCTAAATTTTTAAATATTTTCTTAAGCCGCCATTTTGTTCCGCCATCTTGGATTCGTACTAAAACATGACCAGTTGATTCCAATATAATACTTGATGATAGATAAATTGGATGAGTAGTTTTTGAATATTTTTTTAAGACTTCACTAGGCCGCCGTTTTGTTTCGCCATATTGTATTGAATTTTTACTAAAATATTGCCAGGTTATCCCCATATGACCCTTAATTTTTGACCAAAATTTGAAGTAAATCGGGTAAGTAGTATTAAAGATTCAAAAGTTAGACGGGGGGCGACGGACTTTATGTTCTCATTTTTTGTCATGGGAAAAAGCCATAAAGTTCCGCTGAAAAAGTTTAAACGTATTAATTTTAAAAAATATAATAAAATAAAATTAGTTATAAAGAATAGAAAAAATGAAGGTGGACGATTTCTTCCAAATTATTCATTTCCGGTATTGCTTCTAAAATAGGTGCTGCCTCTTTGAATAACGAAACTTAATTTTTTGAATCAAAAAAGAAACGTATTTTGGTTCACTAGTTAGTTAAAGTATAAATTGTATAACCAATATCTTTGATCTTGTACAAACACTAGTTTAAGAGTTGCTAATTTTTGCCAAATAAGGTATTTGTAAATTGAGAGCTACCGTGCTTTTTTGTTGTTGAATTGTAGTGTTTGTTTTGTGTATTAATGTAATTTTCAATACAGGTATTTTCGCGATAGCAGCAACGTAAAATCAACCAGCGCTGTGAAAATGTGAAAGGCAATAAGTACTGACGGTAAATAAAGAAACGTATCCAAAACAAATGATTAACAACAGAATATTCTTATCTGTAATTCCCATAAAGCAGAATAAAAATAAAATCTGATTAACATGACTATAATAGTAGAAACTCGCTAGTCGCAAGCGGTACATTAGGTTTAATAGTTTTAGTGGAAAGCTGGGTGTGGTGTTGAGTAAAACTTCGGAATTGGTGAGGTCAATTTTAATTATTTTTGAAGAAAATTGGACATATCGAGAAATGGATATATTAATTGCTCATTTTTTACATATTATTACTAATCAGTAATGTTATAATATATTGCATCTAATTAGTAAACAGATTTAATTGGTCTTGTAAAATTTTGGAGTCATAATATACAATGCTGTTTTTTAGAATATATATTGGTACGAACGGATGTATTCCCGGGTAAACACAAACACATATTTTTCCATCCATATACGTATATATATATATATATATATATATATATATATATATATATATATATATATATATATTACTATTATTGTATATAGTTTATACTGCAGAGGTTTTCTGCTATGACAGTACAAGTGTTTGTGTATAATTAAATGTATTATCTTGATTACTGTGTGTTTTCCTTGAGTAGGTTTTTATTATTTTTGGTTAGGCGCAGTAACACTGTGGCAGGCGTAGGTACTGTAAATCGTCGTTTACACAACAGAGCCGGATTTTTATGTTTCAATACACATTACAATGCCTTTAAGCGATACCGAGGGCGATATATTTATCGGTATTGTATCGGCAAATCTAGCGAATAAACCTAATAAACATTTTTTAACAACATTTACGAATCTAAACAATTTTAAAAACTTTTAAAACCATTTTCATCTACTAATTTAAGAAAAAACAATTTAAATAAATAAAATATTTACAATATGATAAAAATGAGTGAAGCTCAAAATGTAATTTTTAAATTTGCTTTTTTGTTGTTCTATTAATTGTTATTGTATAGGTAATGTAATCAATAATAATTTTGATTTCTCATAATGTATAATATTGTAGGGTATTAGTACCAAAAACTATTCTAAAAAATGTTTCTGCCGTCCTACTTTTGATAATAATAATTTTTATATTTATTTACATCTGAAATGTTCTTAATAAAACTACTTATAATAGTACGTTATTTTATCTATAACTTTATTAATATCAAAATAAATTAACATTTGTTTTAGGGACAAAAATAAGCAAGGAGGGCAAAAAAAATCAGTGAACTATAATATAAAATTGTATTAACAAATTATGCTACTAAGTTTTTAACTTTTAAAAACAACTTCTTTAAATTGTTATATAAAAATACTAATTATCAACCTTTAAAGTTAAATAACGCTCAGTATACAGGTTGCTTCAAAATTTATATCATAATTCCTCTCTTAGAAATACGAAAAATGGCTATAACCATTTGTCCGCAAACACTCTGTAGTATTTTTTTGTATTGAGAACTAATCCTTTGATACTAATTTACTATATTTGGTACTGCTGTCATTTAGTGTTATTCTAGGGGAAAAAACTTTCTCACCTTACTTTAGAAAGAGGGAATTGGAATTAATTTGCCACAGAAATTTTAACTTTTAGATATGTAATATTTTTAAATATTTATGAAAAAAGACTTACATTTAGTTGTTAAACTATAGTTAAGTTGTAACTTGTTAGCTATGTCTTTTATTTGTAATAATAGGTTGGTTGATTGCCTAAGATGAGCGGTGTTCTCATGTAGGGTGTACAAGAGTTGTGCAGCTGTAATGAGCTATTTGGGTATTCATTTTAATAGATAGAAAAGTTAAAATAGTGAAAAAGTTATTTTGGCGCATAAATATTTCAAAGCTGGAATACCAGTAATATTGTTTATTTTTTGTACAGCATCGCATGTCATACTTTTACCAACATGGGCGTATTTAGGGAGGGTGCAAGGGATCCGGACTCCCCATGGGCTGTTGATATATTAAGGAAAGATATAATGAACACGGACATATGTTGATATCCTTTTAGAATTTTCATTATTCCGGGAGTCTAGACCCCCCCCCCCCCCGTGGTACGAAAGCGTTTATGACCTCGCCCCCGACCCCGAAAACAAAATTCTAAATACGCCAGTGTTAACCAAAAACTACTTTTTAAGTATGTTTCTTCAAATACTAAATATGATTACGTAGGAATACATGAAAAATTAATGATTCATATCACTAACCTTATACTATTAATTAAGTAAATTACATTTTAAATTTTCAAAATGATGGCTGAACAATATTGAAAATTGAAATTAGTCATTAAAAAATGTGGCAATTCGTAGATGAGTCAGAAACTAAGAATGTGAATAGTAAACATTATTAAATTAATTAAATAATTGATTATTGTATTTTTCTAGTTACAAACTTTACCATTTGGAAAATTTGTTGTTTTTTCTTTTGTCCAAAAATTAGTAATTATTTGGTGATTTAATCTATCTCTTTTAATTTTTGAATATCTTAATTAATACTGAAATAAACAAGGGAGAGTGATTTTTGCTCCTAATTTATATAGGAAATAATAATAAATAAGGTGTCACCGGGAATTATCTTTCTATTTCTAACTTGTACTAAACACTATTTTTAACCAATGAAAGACAACTATAAGATTTTTAATAAGTACATTTTTTGAAACACATGTTGATAAAGGCACATATCACACAGTTTTAGACATTTTTATTAAAGGCTAGACTAAGGGATTACAGTGCAACATAGTATTTTTTGGAGGATGATCCCTTAATGGTCCAATCTAGTTATCTCAGCAGGAATATTTTACTCTCTTGCTAACAACTTTTTAAATCCAAGGTAACACATATTACAACAACGTTTTTCTTTATATTTGAACTCTATCCATTTTAGGTCACGAAAATTTCTCAGAATCTGCTGAGGAGAAAAGGCCTCTTACAGAAGAAGAGAAAAAAGAACAGTTAGCTAAAATTGAAGCAAAACTGAAACAACGTCGGCTAGAAAGGGAGGCAAGAGAAAAAGAGGAGGCATTAGAACGAGAAAAAGCTAGAATAAAATCTGGCAAAGATTTACTGGAAGCCAAAAAGGTAAATATTTCTGTGAAATGATAATTAACAATATAAAAATATACAGTGTTGGTGTAATTTTAGTTAACAAATGGAAAACTTTTGTATTATCGACTTTAGCAAAAAAAGTATCCTTTATAAAAAGTTTTGTTTATTTTAAAAATACTGAAATTAAAACTTTTGGGACAACTAAATTAAAGGGCCTGCAAAAATAAGCCAAAAAGCCATTTAAAATGTTTCAGTAATAGTCGTAATTTTTGAGAAAATTAACCGCGAATATGTAAAAACACTGCTTTATTTGAAATTTTTGACCATTTTTACGATTAAATTACCTAAAAACTACACCTGGTACAAAAAAAAAATTAAATGACTTCTTAACTTATAGGTATTTTAATGCTGTGTAATTCGGCTCAGCCTCAGACATTTTGATTTCACACTTTCGTCCTTTTGCCTACTTACGTTTACGTAGTATGTAGAGTAACTTTTCTAAAATCTATAATAAGAAAGTTCTCCATTTGTTAACCACAGACCCTGTACTGTTGGTACATTCTCGAAAAAGCAAACAAATCAATTGTCATTATCTTTTTGCTAACCTACGTCGCGTTGTTGGGTTCTAGTTTGTTTATTTTTTTCTCTCAAACATCTGGAAGTGTGTATAATTACAATATCGAAATTAATGACAATATTGTTCATATGAAATGTCAATAATGACCTAAAATATGTTAATAAGTTGCTGTCATTGATGATATTTTAGAATGAAATAGATATTAATATATTTTATTGCATGTTACGTCAACATCACTAGTACACGTTTAAATTTCAGGAATAATTGAGTGGATGAAAAAAACTGAAACGAACGGAAAAATAAGGAGACATTGAACTTTTCTTATAAACTAAGAAAAGTAGTCTATTAACCATTGCCAATATAAGTAAAAGTCCTACCGGTATTTTCGCCGCTCCAGGTCCATCGGTACTATAAGCAGCTTTTTCGCAAAATAATGTTTTTTTAATTGATTCGTTTTAATTTGTGTTTTAAAATTTCTCTAAAAATACTTAACACGTTTTTACTTCCCTCGTTTGCAATCTGAAAGAAAATATTCCCAGATTGTACCAGATCTTTGCGTTTTAGGATCCTTAAGACACTGAAAAATATATTGATTAAAAATCAGTGTTTTAAACACCATTACTTGTTATAAACTATTTAAAATCAAATCTTTAAATAACAGAACATTAATCTATCAAAAAAAAAAGAACGTAGTTATACAGAGAATACATTAAGTAACAGTTTGAAACACGTAGTATTTTAAGCATCACTTTGAAAATAAAATTATGTTAAAAAACTATTTTAAAAGAAAAAAACACGTTTTATTTTAAAATAAATAAAAATTTTTTTTCAACACTGACAGATGCTGAGAATTTGTCTCCTTACTGAGCCTTTATTTTTTTGTTCTAGGCTAATTCAAATTTATTGTAAAAATATATTTTTATGTTTAAAACATACGAATTAATTTCAATTTTTTCCCCCAGCAATGCTATAGACCCTATAGCTCTCAACGAAAGTCGGGAGTCAACGGTTAATTCAATGTCGGGCGTGGTATTAGCCAGGGGAGTAGTTGTTATTCCATTTTGTAATGATATAGATAAGTAATCTATATATTTAAAACACAAAAGCAGCTCCCACTTGACCAATGTATAAACTTTATTATTAATTATCGTTCTCCACAGACATGTTATCACTACTTGGTGTTTATTTTTATTATAATTTTCACATGTAAAACCAAAGATTAAATAAATTATTTAAGACGATGTCAGAGTTGCTGGCGAAAAGCCCGTATAAGTTGTTGTCTGTCCCATATGTGAGGTGAAAATGTTCTATATTTGTTTAAAAAGTCCTTACAAAAGTTCTTTTTTTAATAAGTTTGGTATTTTATTGTTAATTTCTAAAATACTAATCTTCTATTACACTCGCATATCTATTTGCCCTAGAATATCCCTAAGGTAAATCCGGAAATAATGCTTAAAACGAATAAGTTATTAGAAATATTTATAATCAACAGCAAAAGTTATGGTACGAGCGGGGACCGAACCCGCACCTCTGGATCGCTAGTCCATCGCTCTAACCAATTGCGCTATCGTACCACTGATAAGAAATCCGTTAGAACTTGTACATATTCAAACCCACTAGGATCATAACCATTCTTGATCCTGCCAAATATTCTAACCTTATGGCGCAGCGTTCCTGACTGGACGACAAATCTGACATCGCTATTAGGTACCATCCATATTAGTAAATTTATAATTTTACGTTATGCTCGTATAAACCAAATTTTAAATGGTTCGATCCCTGCTCGTACCATAACTTTTGCTGTTGATTATAAACATTTCTAAAAATATATTTCACAGTTTAAAAATAAACTGATGAAATACTTATATACTAATAAGCTAGCAACGCTGCTCTGTGATGCATTTGTTAGACCTACTACCTCGAAGACTCTCGACGATACCCGACGGGTTTCATTCATATCATCCTCTGGATCTGGATTGAATCGTTTCTATTGATTTTGCCTTTAAGGGGTGGGTCGGGAACATTGACGCGATTTAGAACTGTTTTGTTTAGATTTCCATTTTATTAGTTTTGGAATTTTATTTTATCGTGCTCAGTTAGTTATTATGGGATTAATATTATATGTTGATTTCAAAGATAAATCTTTCAGTGTTGATATATGCCCCAATATCATGCTACTAAAAAATATCCACACCGTCAAGTCACGGGATATGCAATATCAAAAAATCTTTTTTTCGTTTTGAGAAAAAAAAAAAGGTTCAGTTTGAAAAAGTAAATATTTATTGTATTTTCAAATTTGCTGAATAATGTTCTTAATCTAAATTGTAAGATTCATATTGTCACACTCATAGTCATGCTCATAATATGATCTTTATCCCTTGCTTACGGTTTGGTAAATAAATTTTATTTAGCTGTGGTACCCACTGCCGCCACATATACCGACCGCTTTACAAGTTGATTATTACGAAGATGGTCAACTGATATTTCAATATATGGGAAACAAAGAGTCATCTTCAACTGACTATAAAAAAATTAAAACCAACTTTAAAAAATAAAAAGTGAAGAATAACATTTTATTTCATCTTGAAAATTTTACTCTGAAGTCGACTTCTTAACTTATTCTTAATTACTTAATTCACGAGTAATCACAAAAATATATTTATATATTGATACATATTTTGTATATTTTAATACCTAATACCACGAGTTTAATGTCTTATTGTCTTTATTAGTTTGGCGCCGACTCCAAAGACTAAAATTTTCTAATACTATCGTTCATTTCATATATATGTTTCATTTCAGTGCATTTTTTTGAAGTTAGCTTTATTTTTTATATTTTTTTTAATTTCATCTTTTATAGTTCTATTTATACGAATTTTATTGTAAAATTCAGATGTAACAAATAGCCACTGGGTCCAATATAGTTTTTACCTGTTAATATGGCTATATCGCGACCGTAAACGATTCAAAATGGCGTCATTCGGTCATTTTTAACATTTTTCAATATGCTTTCTATGGAACCGGCAATATCCTGAATATTCTCTGAAAATTTCAACCAAATTGGTCAAAACCATGGTGTACCAGATGTACAGTAGGCGACAGATTTGAAATAAATTACTTTTAACGACATGTATTAAATCTAATGAAGCAGAAGTATAGAATTTTTAGATCAGATTCACCCTTGTAAAAATAAAAAAAATACATAATCTCAGAAAATCAAATATTATGATTAATGGGTTTATTGCAGGTCTTATACTGAGCTTATAGGCTCATTCAAAAATAATACGAAAAATTATATTATCGTTTTGATAAATACACCTCACGCCAATCATTAATCTACCTTTTACAGCTTTCCAGTGACGAATATTTTCATTTTATATCACACTAAAAGCAGAGCTTCATACTCCCGTTCAACTTTTACACGATATGTGCACTGGAAAGTATTGTTATCAACTGAACAAAACATATGCAAATTGGCATTGTCTGCAACTTATAATCTAATAATTTCAGTTCTTATTCTATTATTCTATAATTAATCTTATTCTATTAAAAAATAAATCTATAAATCAATGAAAAAATTTAAAATATAAGTCTGAAAAAATCATGAAGAATAAAAATGACAAAAAATAAATCTAGCCTCACTTGCAGTTTGGAATGGAATGCTGGTGTTTGAGAGGACAGGGGAAGGGAAATCACAGTAGCTTAGGTGCTTGACTCTTTGGTTCACTGGAATGCCTTAATTATTAGCAGATTGTTTCAGAGTAACTCTAGAGTGCTTAAAATGCAGCACTGGAAAACGGCTTTAATATCAACAGAAAACATTTCTATTTTACAGCTATATTACAGTTATTTGCCCCTTCAGTTAATTTTTGCTATTTAGCCCGACTGCCATGCATTTCTTCCATTACAAACACAAGACATTCGTTCCTTATCACTGAATTTTGAAGACGTTCAAAGGCTCGATTTCTAAATTCGGAACACGGTTTCACATAATGCTGAACAGTTCTATGTGAGCCCGGAAACACTGTCTTGTGTACCGCGGATTTAGCAGTTTCAAATGGATGTTGCTTTAAGGTCTGCACTAAGTTAACATCATCTTCATGGTTGTTATTTTGTAAGACAAACATTTGTCTACAGATCTTTCTAAGGTTTGTAATTTTTTACGTTTCCGTGAACAGTGTCCCTAGCTATACAAACATTATTTTACACTCATTGGAGAGCCCGATGTTTTTCCGTTCAAGTAATTATTGCAGTTATAAAGTTAAATGTGGCATTATTTTGCACGTGACAAGCACAGACCACCGACTTCTCTGCATTTATAAAAATTTTTTTATTCTTTTTTTTCCAACTCATTATCTAAGGTATATTAAACATTATTTCCGATATTTGGTTTAATGGCGGCTAATTTCACTTTAAGTTCGTCGATTGCCTTTAAGATGATCAGCACCTGAAGCAAGCCTGATTGATAGGTAATCTTTACAAAGGAATTTTAGAAATCGGCGACGTTTAAACTCTATTACTTTTATCTCAGAGGCGCCCAAGCCGGAACACACATGTGCTTTTCTATAGCTTATAAGTAGTTTTGTATCTTTTTCGTTAATTCTACACTTGAGGCGCCGGAAGGTACTTATAGGTTTTATAATTTCAACAAAACAATACATTTGTTAGAAAAACTGTTAATAACACTTTCTCAAGTAGGCTTCAGTTCACTTTTTCCAGTAAGACACTATTTACATATTTTAAAGAAAAAAACTTTCGAAAATTTGCTAGAAATATCTTGTAAGTAAAACAAAACAAACAACATAACTATAGTCCGTGTAACGTACCTTAACCTAGCCTACCTACATAAATACAGTTATCAGACATATTTTACCTTAACTATTATAATTTATGGGTCGGTAGTAAATAAAAAATATTGCACAAACTGCAATACGCCTAAAAGTCAGCACTTTCTAGACCGCA
The DNA here is from genome assembly GCA_030620095.1 of Kuschelorhynchus macadamiae. Taxonomy (NCBI): domain Eukaryota; kingdom Metazoa; phylum Arthropoda; class Insecta; order Coleoptera; family Curculionidae; genus Kuschelorhynchus; species Kuschelorhynchus macadamiae. The sequence goes on from JAUTXW010000226.1 coordinate 906,886, forward strand.
TACTATAGCGGCTTTATTAATTTAGTTAAGTAACATTTAAATTGATAATGCTGCAAGTATCCCTTATACCTAATCGACATAAACTATCAGGTAGTGGTTTATACTAATACCTATATGGCTGTTGCACACAAGATATTTTTTCCTTCTATTTTAACATTTAACTTTACGCTTTAGTTAACATTAACATTAGCCTGTTAATATCAATTGACGTTAATGGAGGGACCATTAACAAAATTACAAATAATAATAGCTGGAGACTATAATATTCGCTTTGACACAACAAATACTAACACCATACAACTCTTAGACAATGTTTTTGCTGGTGCTGATTTAGGAGTGCTGCACTGTGGAGTGGTTTATTGTAATTTCCTATCACAAAGGTCAACTGGTGCGATTCCTTGTGGATGTGACTGAAAATGTACATAGTAAAAGAGTCTGCAGACCGATAAAACAGAACGGCTTATTTCTGTTTCGTGACAAGTGGACTGCTGAGCCTTGGAACTTGGTGGATGCCAAAAATCTTGAATTTCTGTTGATTTTAGACGATTCTTATCGCTATTCATTTACAGAAAAACTATTCAAAGTAAGGTCTGATCAGGAAAATAACAATACTTCGTTTAATGAGGAGTTACGATGCGTGAGCACCTAGGTTTCTTAAGGAATATCAGTGGACGGTATAGTAATATGGGTACTAAGAAATATGAAAAATACAAAACAATATACTAAAATAAAATTAATGGAGCTAAGAGAAATGCCATTGACAGCATTATAAAAAATTCTAGTAATCCAACTAATAGCATAAAGAAAATATTAAATGGTCAAAAAACTAATAAAAGCCCTACTAATAATACAATCAAATGATTATAACATCTGTTTTTCTGAGGTCGCGGGAAGAACTGTTCAACACTTTCCGGATGTTTGCTTTAATACCATTAATAAATTCACATCTAGATCAGTACCAAACCCTTCCTCACATCTTCTAAAAAATAAAAGTTATAGGGACATATTTGATCTTAAAGTTAAGTTGATCAAGACAGTTAAAAATATTGTCCTAATCCCCTTGGAAAAATTAATTATTAACATATATTTTTAATATACTATTTTCCCAGATAACCTAAAAAGAGCCATAGTAACACCGATTTTCAAGAAGACTGAACCTAACCTGCCAGAAAACTGTAGACCAATATCCCACTGCCAATTATCTCCAAAATTTTTGAGAAATGTATATGGCCTTAATAATAAAGACATTATTTAAAACAAATCAACTATTTTCTAAACAACAGTTTGGCTTTCGTAAAATATAATGGGTTTTCTTGACTTCATCTCTTTCATCGTGGATGCTTTTCATGAGAAGGAGTACAGCAAGGTCCTTTTCAGTGACCTTATTAAGGTCATTGACTATGTCAGTCACAGTATCCTCCTACAAAAATTATGTGCCTTCAATTTTATACTATTAGCAATAAACTAGTAGAATTGTACCTTGAGAACAGGTGTCAGATAGTGACATCAGCATAGAGGAGGATCAACTGGTGTTCCACAAGGCTCAGTTTAGGCCCAGTTCTATTTCTGATTTACATCGTTGCTTGTGCTGAGAAGCCTTTTAACATGTGTGTCTTTGCCGGTTCTATGAACAGCATATTTTACGGTAATTCACTCGCATTTATGTAAACCTAGCCTGGGGTCGGGGCGGGAAGATTCAGCATACTTACTAGATATATGTGAAACCACAACTTGGCCAAGACTAGTTTGAGTGAACTGGTAAATTATCTCAGGAGAGATAGAGCCAAGGAAAAGATCCATATCTAGATCCTAAGATATTTTTATATCAAAGAATATTTTAATGAAATGTCCAAACGCTTTGAAATAAAAACTTAATGTCTTTAAAACGTATTGTACCGCCACTTATTAAGCAAGATTATACCCTAAACATTATTATATATTACTTATTTGTTCAAAATACAGTATGTTGTTAGCACAACTTTAAGAACAATGTAAACGTATCCAATTATAATATTTATTAGGTTTATTGTAACATTTCTTTACTTTTAAATGAATGTTGCTGTTTTCAGAAACATGAAGAACTAGAAATGAAAAAAATTATTGAACAGAGGAAACGAGAAAAGGAGGATGAACGGTTAGCGAGACAAAGAGTTAGAGAGCAGATTGAAGCAGATAAATTGGCAAGAAAAGCAAAGTTTGCAGGCGTTCAGTCTCAACATGAACAAGCCATTCCACCAACTCCATGTACTGCACCTTCGGTGGAAAAAAAATCTTCACAGATTTATACTGAAGTCAAGTTGCAAATAAGACTTATTGATGGTAATAGATAATTTCATTTGCAGGTTTATTTCTCTCTATTGTTTTATAACTGAACTAAATTTTTCGCTGAGTGAGCTCGTATCTTCCAATTTTTTGAATAACAGCAGCATTTACATTGAAGTAGTAAATGGATTAGTTGCACCAGTAAGTTGCAACACCACTAACCTATTGTATCTATTAATTAATTCTAGCCGTTATGTTTTGAACACGAAGAGTTTAGACCCGTTTCCTCTTTTTCCAATAATTTTTAATTTGGGTGTTGTTTCTTAATACCTTTTAGTAAGGGAGTGATACGAGAGTGATACAGTTAAATTTGATGTAAATTTGTCTAATGGTGGAACATTAATTAATACATAAATAAAAAAACAATTAGAATGTCAAACTAATGGTTTATCATATTTAGAGCTTATATATCTAAAATTATTGATAAGCAGGCGAGGAGTTCTATCAATGGGTCGATATTGCCCATAAATGGTACTATGATGTTCAATGTAGAACAATTCGTAATTTCGATTAGGAAAATTTAGCGTAATGGGAGATAAGTCATCACAATTCCTTAAACCACTAATTATTGTGTTAACAAGACAAAGATCTACTATGTTAAAGTCATATCAATTTTGTGATAGTTTTCACAATCAGAATAGTTTCTTCTTCATACTTAAGGAAGTGATTTTACACTTTCAAAATTATCGAAATGGCACCTGTAGAAAGGAGGCCATGATGAGCTAGCACATTCAAAGAACAGATCTTTCCAAAGCAGGATATAATAACTTTAACACATAAACCAGCATATTCATGTAATTCCTTAATAAATAACCCTTTTAATAAACTTTTTAAAGCCCTTAATATTAGTTCTGTTCGTTCAACAAAAATTAACTTTTCATCAAACAATATTTCTTTTATGAGATATGTATAGCTCAGTGGTTAAAGAGCCGTAATCATATCATGAAATATTCCATTGTCTAGACGTTTGCAGATTATTTAAAACTATATAGGGACATAGATTTTACTGTGGTTTGCAAGACTTGTTTATTTATTTATATAATACATCAACAATTTTGACAAAAACTCAATCATAAATACATAAACTAAAGTTAGGATCTAATATATTAAAAAAAAAACTTATAGACACAAAAAAAAACTTATAGACACAAAAAAAAACAATGGTTGGGCTGTTTTTGTAACAGCCAAACAAATAATCTTGCCTGCTTTTTGAATTTAATCCAACTTATGTTAAAAACGTCGATTTTTTCACAAAATTTGTTAAGAGTAACAAAGCCTTATAAGTGGTGAATTATTATAAAGATTAGTTTTGGCAGTAATAACATAAAATATATTAGTAGAACTATTAATTCTACCTATTCCAAAAGGAAGTCGTTCTAAAAACTCTTTAATGTCAACAAAATTCATAATTAATTTATATTTAAACACAATACCGACTTCAATTCACAACTGTTTCAAGCTTGGAAAATTAGACATATTACACAGCACTTTTTGGTCAGTTCTTCTCTGTGGATAAACTGAAAACTTTTTATAGTACAAAAATCGTCTTTGTATATATTCCTAACTAGAAATCCTATTTTCATATTGAGAATTCCATACGATACAAGCATATTGAAGCTTAGAAACTACTAGTGACTTATACATACCTATGATTGTGTTAATATTATTAAAATACTTGCAGTTTCTAATAATGAATCCTAGATTACTTACAGCCCTAGTAGATATGTTAGCAATATGATGATTGAAATTTAGTTTTAAGTCAAAATAATTTGCGAATCAGTTCTCTTTAAAGGTATGCAAATGACATTACTGTACATTTTTTAATATTGATATTTAGCTTATGTTCTCCGCACCAACGCACATTGGCATCCAAATCGATTTGTAAATTAATAGCATCGGATTTATTATTTATAGCACAAAAAAATGTATAGTCTTCAGCAAAAATAAGGCCCTTGGAGAATTTGAGGTTTCCTCCTATATTGTTGATAACTAATAAAAACAAACGAAGTCGCAAAGTTCGAGCCCTTCGTCACCTCTGATGTAGGTGAGTAAAACTGGGATCTATAACTCTTAAGTTCAACAAATAATGTTCTGTTATCTATATATGATGACATCAAGGAAATAATACTGTCATCCACAGAAAAACTGTAAAGAGCATTCACTATTTCTCCAAAGTCCATCCTGTCAAAAGCCTTTTCCGAGTCATTAAAAATTACATTTATTTGATAACCATCCTTAATTGATTCTTAAATATATTGAGTGAAATTTATTAAATTCGTAACCCTTAAACGTTGGGGCAAAAAACTATATTGCTGGTCCGAAATCATATGTCTGATGTTTGTGGTGGAAATTCTATTATTTTGACTATTTCAAATATTTTTGAGTACGCTGATACAATATTAACAGACCTATAATTATCGGTTTTATTGCTATCGCCGTTTTTAAAAATCGAAATGACTTTACTTTCTTTCCATTTATTAGGGTAAATATCTTGTTTTAGGCAGAGGTTGAAAATATTTGATTATATAGGCAGGAAACTTATTAGGTGCTACTGATTTATTTACTTTTAATAACTTAATTTCAATCTCTGTAACTTGAACAAAACCAAAAACACAATGCCCCATTAGCTTTTGTATTAACTTGATGACCGCCATTATTTACAGAATTTATAGTTCTAAAATACCTTCTACCTGGACCATATTTTGGTCGCTTTCTATTTCTTGTTGATTTAACAGCATATTATCTGGAATATCAGAATTTCGTTTAATACTATCAATAAAAACTAGAATGTTTTTGAGCTTTTTCTCATTTTATTCTGTATTCTTTGTTGATAAGAACTATATGCCGTTGTACATTATATTTAGAAGCTATGAAAACTTACAAAAACCCTTTTTTTGGCTCTGTAAAAACTTTTAAAAACATTTAACGATGTTCGAGAAAAGATTGTTTGTCAATGACCATTCCCAAAGTCGGTATAAGTTTGTTTATTAACAAAAAAAAATTAAAAACAATGGTGCCAAATGAGACCCTTGAGGCACTCCTCAACAAACATTAAATCTTTCAGATAGAAAATATTTGATTTTAACCTGCTATGATCGTTCCTTTATAAAATAATTTAGCCTAAATAATCAGCCAGGTTTGAAAACCATATAGCCCTAAGTTTAGCCAGAAGTAGCTCAAAACTAACTCTGTCAAAGGCCTTGATAAAGTTCATATATATGAAATCCACCTATACATCCAACTCCATGGCCTCCATAATGTTAGCTTATAAAGTACAAGATTATCAACTGTAGATTTACATTGACAGAAACCAAATTGATCTATATGCATGGTCATATATCATAGCATCAAATAACTTGGCAATTGCTGACTGGTTGCACACACCACGGTAATTTTGTATATGGCTAATATCTCCACTACTAAATATGGGTTTTCTTTAGCTATGGTTCCAGTTAGGGAAATAATCCTATGCTCAATGACAAACAATTCTTTAAAAATGTTTTTGGGATACCATCTGTTCAGAGGATTCTTAATTAATATTTTCAAATAACTGAGAAAAAAATTACTAATACCTACATCTTTACAATTACTTATATTATACTATGGGATAAGGACATCACTGTCCATATAAACACTAGAAAAGTGTTCCACAAAAAAAAAACTAATTTGGAAATTTTGAATGTTTAATGCCTATAATGGTACATACATACGTAAGTATATATTCATTTAAACAAAGTTACAAAACCTTCAAAGCCTCATCAATACTTTTATTATAAAAAAGTATAACTTTACATCAACCTCTTATCAAGTCACTCTTCATGGCTCACCATATTAAATGTTTCAATTGTATCAATATGCTGTATGATGAATACTATTGGGAAATAAGAAATCAGATGTGGAAATACACTTAATTTCAGTACATTGAGAGAAAAAATAATCAAAAAGGGTATCCCTACAGTTAGGAATACCTGTTACTTGAAACACATTTAAGAATGAAAAGTTTTTGGACAAAAACCGATATTATCATTTGACCATACCACATTTGGCAACTTATAGTAACCAAAGATCATCACCTTAGATCCAGATTCTTCAAATTTACCTCTTGAACTGACAGAATGAATTTCATATTTATTGAAGGGTATCCAGTCCACTAAAGATTAATTGCGTGTGAAAGTATTTAATTAATACATATAATTTTTTAAAGTGAGTTCTTTGAATTTATCTTATTGCTATATCTGTCTCACCCTTTTCTCTGCAATTAATTAAGTTCTTCCTTCAGCCTCTTTGTGTTTTGTAGCAGTGCTAAATGTACATTCAAACTAAAACTTTAATTTTTCAATTTTATCCTAGATTTGAGGCAAATATCACTTTTACTGGCCTAGGGTCTCAGTCTAATCGCTCTAAATTCTCCCTCGGTACTCTTCAAGCTTTTCAAGAACTCCCTCAATTTGCGTTGTCATGTTCAATGAGGTTTATTTGTTTCATTATGGTTTAACTCGGTGATATTGGGAGTCAAAGTATTTTTTAATCGGTTTAAGCGATCGTGCACCTCAGGCAGGTTTTTTGGTTACAAACTGTTATTTCTTTTAGTATATTCGGTGGATTGTGAAATGGAAGTTTAAATTCCTAGAGTACTGTAGGCTTTCAATGCGCTCTCTCTGAGTTGTTTTAATTTCTTCTGAGGTTGTATCAAGTATTACCCTATTATCCATTCAAATACTTAACATTCTAGATAATAATAATGTAAGGACGTAGCCGATGCAAGCATCTGACTAGTGGCCCTTATGAAACGTGTACTACAGAATGCTAAACATTCCTATGGTACAAATTCGCAAACAACGTCAAATAATTAAAGTTACAAGTCAAATAACGCTGAAAAACTATATGTCGGATAAATAAAAAAATTATACAGATATATAAAGATTCCAAAATACAAAAGTAACATAATACATGAATATTTACAGAAGTACACATAACTACATGAAAAGAATAGACACCAAATGTATACAAACAGATGTAACATCCTTGTTTGAAACATTATTTTTCTTTAAAAGTGCAGAAGTCATTGTTTTTATTTACGTTTCGGTTGTGGCTAATATTAAATTAACCATGTTGTTTTTGTTTGTTGACGACGCCCTGTCGCATTGCGATCCACTGATAATATCCAGTAAAACTCTTTTATCCTCTCTTTTGGTAAAAACATTACATTTTGCACATGGATTTTACGACATGATCACAATACTACAGACACCACGTTCCGCCATCTTTATATTAAGGGGAACTTTTAAACCGAACAATTTGAAACAAAATGCTGATACTTTTCTGTTATATTTATAAAACAGCTATAGTAAAGCTGCTAAAACGTCTGCATCCCTACATTCAGAACACCTCTAGAAATAATGTCACTTATTAACATGTTTTTTCTTGTAGGCAAAACATTAGTTCAGAATTTTGGAGTCAAAGAGCCACTGTCAGCTGTTAGATTATATGTAGAAATGCACCGTACAGATGGTGATGGACCATTTAAGTTAATGACCTCTTTCCCTAGAAAAATTTTTAGTAACGAAGATTATGACAAACCTCTCGAAAGCCTAGGTAGGTTGTTGTGTTGATATTTTGTTGCAAAAATATTTATTTACTTAAATATAGATAAAACTACCTGTTTTTATTATATAACAGTTTAAAGATGGATGATATTACTTTTTTATTGAATTTTTTTCACGAATTTTTCAACCTGGTAGCAAGTGTTATTCCACAGAACATTCACATATTAATTAAATCAGAACATTTACATATTATTTAAATCAAAGGATATTTTAGATTCGCTGGCATATTTACGTTGACAACCAACGTCTCTAGACTAGGTATGGGCGATATTAGATTTTACCTATCGATATATATCGACATATCGAGAGGTATCAATACACATAGAGTTGCCGATAAATCGAAAGCTTTATATATTTATTGTTCAGTTGTTGGTATTTTTCATTTCTCTATTGCTATAGGTATCGGCAAACAGCAGGTTATAATTCGAATTTTTAACATTTGGGTATAGGTATAGTCAGGCAGAAGACTTTTTAAGTGGTTCGCTCGAAGCATAGTTTCTTTCCTCGTATAACTTTCAACATAACATATTAATATAATATAAGCATGCGGGGTTATATGGGGTAGTATAAGTTTTTTCCACGATTTTTACTCCCTAGAATATACGCTAGAATATATATATATATATATATATATATATATATATATATATATATATATATATATATATATATATATGTAGTTTTTCGATATTTTCAAACAGTTAATAGTTGAATGATTATTATGAATTTTTCTAAAAATATATGTTGACAGTGTTGAGACACAGACATAGTTTGATAAAATAAATGCGAAAAGTGGGAAGTACACCCAGTACATTTTGAACTAAATTTGGAATATTTATTAAATTAACTAGATATTTGGATGTAGCTAATCTCATAATACAGTTTTTTAAACGTTATTAAGCATGTAGAATATTTAAAATTACTCTCTATTATTTCATGGTTTTGTGCTAAATGTATGATAATTAATTAAAACCAATTCTTTATTATTTCTTGTTATTTTACAGTCAATCTAGAATGTTAAAGGGTTTGCAGCAACATATTTAAATATTGGACATTACATTTATGTTAGGAATTGTTGATACTTGCATCAGAAACAAATTGTAATTAAAACATATCTCCACCTCTTTTGTAGATAAGTGGATATGGTATTTTATTTTGTGCTTCATGTAACAAAGCCCATTTAATGCAGCCATTTTTCAAGTTACCGGCTTGAATTTAAACTTTTTTAGGGGGATTGGAGTATTTATAGAATTTGAATTAAAATATTCTTTAGGTAAATCAAGTTTACAGACTTCTGTTGATACAATTTTTTTCTGCTAAATGTTGTGTAAGGGTTATACTATAAGCATTTCTTGGCAACTTGGAGCAAACATATTTAAGCTTTCCTCAGGGTTCCTTATATATAAACCTGTTTTTATACAATAAATTTTACCATTTAATGATTTTAAGCCTATTGCGGGTAATATTTTCCATTTTTATGGGATAAATAGCTTCTAACCTACTGTTTTTTTTAACCCCTTTAGGACCATCCTACGATAAGATAAAATGTTTTTATGTGCAATAGACGTGGTTAATCATTTTTTTATATAACCAAACGCTTTGAAAGAAAAAATAATAGCGTGTGTGTTTCACTCCCAGGGCCATTACTCTGTATAATGCATTTTTATACAAGAAATCATGAAATCAATGAAAAAAGTTTTTGTTTTTACAGGCGAGTTTCAGTGTCTTTGGATGATCCTTATAAAGAAGAAATATGGGGAAAAAAAAATTTTGACGAACATCGCCGTTTTTTAAGAAAGGGTAACTGTTATTGAAGTAAAAAATTTTTTTCTGTTTTTCAAAGCGGTTTTACCAGCTTAGGGCAATCCGATATGGCGGAAAAGAAGACTAGAAAAATAGAATATTCAGCTTCTTATAGGACAAAAAAAATGTTTTTATAAGAAATAAAACATATAAAAAAAAATAAACTGACATCAAAACAAAAACTTAAAAGTCCATCTGTACATATGCATAAAAAATCAGCAATACAAACTGTCAAAAATTAAAATGATTAGTAAATTTTAAGTACATGCCCCTAAAAACCCAGAAAACCATAAAAAACTCGATATTTTTAGATAACCTTTTTCTTTTTAAAGTTATAAATAAGTTTAAAGTTCTTAATAAAGTTATTTAATATTTCCAGGAACCATTAAGCTTTTTAGTAATGGAGATAGCATATCAAGAAATTAGGTTCCCCTCCCTAGGTCTCGGGTGATTTACCCTTAAGATACCCCCTCATTACTTTTTGGGTTAATTATATTTCATATATCAAATTTGAAGGCAATATGCTAAAGCAGAAATTCCTTCGCAGTAAAATATTCAAAATGGCGCCTTTTCACAATTTTTTAAAATATGCTTACTATGATACCACCTCTGCGCCACACTTAATAATTACTAAACTAAAAAAATTAATCAAAATAGGTGAAACCATCAAGGAATAAGCGGAGCACATATATAAATCGGTGGAAAATTAACAGAATTTGTCTTGTTTCACTGTTTAATTTTTTTAAAGGTCAAACATTGATTTATAGGTAATAACATTCATTCAGTAAAATAAATATTTATACAACCTAATATAGATTAATGCGGAGAATGAGCGGGAAAACCATAAACGACCCCCCAGAAAACTTTAAAATGGAACTTTACCAGCATTTTGAAAATTTAAATTAGCATTTAAGATTGTGACTGATAAATCGATAACTATCGCTATATGGATAACTGAGATAAAAGGTATTCAATTAATTTCATAGTTAAATCTTATTCGCAAAACGTGATAATGGGTCACGAATACACTTGATAGTTTGTTACCCTACCATACCTTCTGTAAACTACAAGCAGGGTTGGGTCAGTAGAAAACCGAAGAAACTTGTTTTATACCTTGTAAAAAACTGGATGTTTTCCACCATATTTTTGTATTATTTTCGAAATTATGTATTTTATTTTAAATAGGTAACTAATGTTTAAATATGTAGAAACGTGGTTTTTATCTTATCCAAACTTGTGGAAAAAACCCTTCATCATTATGAATTATGACTAACTGATACTTGTTTGTAAACAATTCAATCATTGATTTCTAATATATCCTAGGTCACAAAACTCAAATTCAGAAATAATTAGATAAAAGTAATAATCAAGGTCCCCAAACCCTTCAGAGAAAAATTCTCAATTGAACTATGACTAGCATTTGCCAGGTAAGGACAGGTGTCACATATTAAACGGAGTTAACTCTGTTTTAAATGAAAAATTACTGCGATTTTTTGATTTTTCTTCAAATAAAAACTTGAAGTGTAAAAACACTTTTATATTAAACAAAATTAAATTAAGATAATATCTCTATCAAACATAATAAATGTTTTTTTTTTCATAGGTAGGCCATTCAAAAAATATTCTCAAAAACATTGAGCCTTTTTGAACACTTTTTGGTAGAAATTGTAACTTCTAGATCTACTGGCATATTAGTGGTCACTACTCTTTTACTAATGGACTCATTAGTGGAGAACTATTGATGGCAACTCTTGCAATTGACTTACGCTCCAAAACACCTTTACAGCTTTTCTTACAAAAATTGTGAAATTCTGAAAATTGAAAGAAAGAAAAGTGTTCTTTTGCATTTCCGGGCACTGATAATCTTAAATACAATTTCATTAAATATGAAGATAAAGATTCTTCATTCCTCAAACCATAAGGCTTTAACGAGTGTCTTTGGGATAAGAATTACTATTTTGGTAACGTTAGTATCAATAATTCTTTCTGTCAGTGATCTCATATCTAACTGAACTGTTTAAGTGCAGCTGTACAGGGTGTCTGCGACGCGGATTTTTGTGGCTTATGTTTTCGCTAAAATAATAGATATTAAGTGTAAAGTTTTTAATTTTGTCTTATATCAACTCTGCTTTATTGAATGGCATTCGTTTGTATTCAGTGGTCCTTAGCATGCCTATACTTAACACAATAGACTTATAGGATATATTTTCTCTCTCAGAATCGGAACACTTCAGGGTTCCCACCGACACTTTATGAAGAAATTCTCTGATATAATTTAATTAAAAGAATGAACTTATTTTATTAAACATATAAAAAGCGGATATATTGTAATATAGAACTATCTTCTATTATCAGTTCTTACTGTGTTTTCCTACGTCCATCTATTTTAAAGTATTTTAGCAATATCGATGACAAAACAGTTATAACAAGCCAAAAACCTTTTCATAGACATTCCTCCTCCAAGTCATTATAGAACATTGAGTTAATTACTGCCGGGTTCGTATTTTTTTCATGTTGGTGGCTGAAAAACTAATGTGAGTTTCAGCAATTTAACCTAGAGGAACCTAAAGGAAAAAAATTACCCATAAAATGTTGCATTTTTCTAACAGAAAAGTCATGGTAAAATATTTTTTTAACTTACCTCTGGAAAATCAAAAAATGTAAGTTGTTAACGTTCCAGCAATGTAATTTTTGCTATATAAGAAAACTTGTTCAATAAAGCTGTCACTGTTGCATACAGTCTTGTGCGTTGATCGTTTACAATTGTTTGTTAACTGAAACGCAACAACTTATAGCTGAAATTGTATATTAGATATTCCACAACTGGCTTTTACTTCCGTTTTTCTTTCAAACTACTTTAATTGGTTACAAGCTGATACAATATTGAAAAAGAACTTAAGAACTATAACTTTTATCTTTAGTCAATAAACCAAAAAGATTCTTCCATATCAAATATTGATTTCCATTAGCAAAATTATGAATAGTTCTATCCCATTTTAAGGCCTTAAGACAGAGACCAAGATACACTGATTAAGGGGGTTATATCAGTAGAACTTAATAGCCAATTACTGTAGCAGGCGTCACAGGTTTTTCTGATATGAGGAACGCACAAATTGTTACGTGATTTTTACACCCTTAAATGGTTTAAGCTCGAAAAAGATAAAATTTCTCCCGATCATTTATTTTCTTCAAAATTTTTTGTTTTCTTATGTGATTTTTTCATTCACTGGTATTTGCTTGACGCTAGGGACCTGAATACTGCTGTTATTACTATCTGGTTATATTTTAAACGGTACCTAGATACTTTATTATATTAGTATTTATCAAAAAACTTTAATACAAAATTTTTGAAGTTTTATCGAAATCTTTAGAAAAGAAAAACAAACAAAAGACGATTTGAAAGTTAACCAAAGAGCATCAACGTCGTTATTTTAGAAGGAACTCCTTGTATCATATAGGTCCATCAAAATTCTTGCTGATTATAAATATATCAGGTTTGATACCTTTATCTTAAAGATACCGGAGAAATTTAAGAAAAAACCCTGCCATAAGGGGTAATGTATTCTTCATCCTTTATCAATTTTATCGGTTGTTTTTAAAGATAAAGGTATAATCAGCAAGAAGAGACCCCTGTAGTTATACAATATTATACCGGGTGTCTCATTAAAAATAAGGAAGTTTATGTTCATTTTTTCCGGTCGTCTTTTATTGTTTTTTATGTAAACTCTCGTTTCTGATAAAACCGATAAACTTCCATATTTAAAGTTTTTTGATAACTTATATAATAAAGTCTCTAGGTGCCGTTTAAAATATAACCAGACAACCTGTACATATTGCGCTTCAATAAAGTAACTTTTTTGTATAATTATGTTCTACATGTCACGTTTAGAATATGTCAGCGATGGGTTCTGTAATAATCTTATAAAATTGTTTTTAGTAGTATCTTATAAAATTGCTTTGTTGATTGATTTATGGATTTCTTTATAATACAAAGGTCTAAACATTTTAGATGGACATATTCATTATTTTAGTGCAAGTGGAAGTTTTTGGTTAGTTATTTTTAAGACTTTAGGGTTTGTGTAAAATTTATTCTTTTGATCTCAGGAATGTTTGTAGTATTTTGTACAGGACTTTACTAATTTTATTATTGACCTCCAAATTATTTACTGTTGTAGGTTTAGCACCAACTGCAACACTAATAGTCTCAAAATCATAAGAAGTTTAGATCCAAAGAGTTATTATCAAAATTGTGTTACTGGAGAAAAAGGCTTAGTTTGCTTTTAATAAAACATCGATTATGACACGTCATTGATTATTGACAAAAACGGTTTTATACTAATTATCTTTTTAAAAAGGGCAGATAGATTAATATTAATTACATTTGATAAATACGTTTTTACGGTATGTAGTCAAAGATATAGTTTGAAACAAAACTATTTCTATATCTGCTCCTAAATATTATGTAATCATATAAACAGGTGTAATAGCTTGCTATAATTATATACACATGTAATATTTGAGTGTATTATTTGTTAATAAAAATGTGAAATTTTTGTAAGATATGTTTTGTTATTTTAAAATTAATTTGTTGGATATGGTCGTTAAATATATTAGACGTTCGGTTAACTAAGAGAAAGGCAAATTGGAGTACTAGTACTTCTTTTTTTATGCCTTCACAAGAGAAGCAATTTTTCACAACTTGTCTATTTGTAATGAAGTTGCATTCTTCTATATTTTTAGTATTGCCCATAAAGACGCCTTTTTAACTGAGTTTCTGGAAAATGTTTTTCCTTAAACGAGTAAAAATTACACAAAATTTTTTAAACCGGTTGTCTACTTCTTGATAAATTTGGTCCAAGAACTCGTCGATGATACGTTTTAATATCTCCAACATTATCCGTGCGCACGCGTTTTCTTTGTGGCTCCAAACTGATACTATTCATATTTTCCCAACATTTATTAAAATCATCTCTTTTTTTGTTTATTATATTTTTTAAACTCACAATTTTTTTTACACAGAATGCGGTATCGTTTGTTAACTTTGTAATAAATTAAACACATCAGAAAATGGAAATATTTCTGAAGAAACAAGAAGCAAAGAGTTAGTTAAAATCGTTTTTAAACTATATACAAATCCTCTAGAGCTATTTAAAGTTGCAAAAAACATTCTTTTATCTTCATCCCTGGTTGAAACAAACTTAATTTAATTTGTGCATACAATAGTGTATAAAAAATCTCACACGGATGTTTCTAGCACGTTTTCTTGAAGACCGCCTAAATGTCCAGCCATCACAGTAGCACCGTCATAACTTTGAGTAACCAATTTTATACAGTGCGTTAGCCGGTCTATCTTCTTACGTTACTAAAACCTTTCCTGTAGGTTTCCATCTCCATTTCCGAACCGCACCATAGCAGAAAACTGACTAAAATTAGTAACATCAGTCGTTTCGACCAAAATAATAGCTACAAAACGCGTTTGCTTAATTTCTTCTTTAATCTTGTCTAAGTCTAAGGTGGGCCGAGGCTTAAGAGCAATCAAGGGCGGTTTTACGGTGAGGGGGTAATGAGGTAATGACCCCCTCCCCCCCAGGCCGGTCAAACATCATGTGTAATTTACATATTTTTACGTGAAAATTACGATTAAAAACTTAGCTAGGAAACGCTATAGCACAAGAGCGACCTGTTGAATTCCGTCTCTTGCATATCCATAGAGTATTGACGTAAATATAATCAATGTAGTTATATATAATATAAAAAAAACTGCTGCGGGAAAAAAACGACGTTATTCTATAACTATTTATTAGAGACTGTTTTTTTTTTCACTTATGCCACAAGTATGATAAAAAATATGGGTATTTATGTTGTTCTCATACCAATTACGATAAAATATATTAACAAACTTTTTTTTTTTAAATTAAACGAGGGTCATACTTGGATAATAAAGAAATAAGGTCTAGATAATTCCCTCTATTTGCGGAATACATTGATTCACCATGACCTCGAAACCCAAGTTCATGAAGGACAAGAAAACACGCACCAATATGCCTTTTAAGCACATCTCTATTTTTATTAACTAATTGATTATGATGTTGATGACTAACTTGGAACTGTTTATCTAAAGCGTGTTCGATTCGTGTCTTTCCAAAAACTTTTTCATTGATAACATCTTGCAATGTTGCAGTGATTCTTAGAGCTAATGTGACATTTTACTTTATGTAAATTATTTAAATCGCCAAATCCGTTGTAATGCCGCACACCATGTTCGTTAACAAAAAGCAAACAAGGCCAACAAAAAAGTTCATTTCTCATCTAACATCCTGTCGGCCACATATACTGCTCATAATATTTATCAGCAATTGTCGCCAAGTTATAATTTTTGTTGTAAGATGTTTAATTTCAGCCTTTGGCCCATCCGTATTCATTATATTTGTCTTTTCACAAAAACACAAAAAAACCTTTATTTAATACAAACACAATTACACAACTGTGCAATCCCAACAGCCGCTAGATTATTTACTGGCAAATCCTCCGCGCCTGCCGCAAACGTACTTGTATCCATCCTCGAAATTGCACTAAATAACGTTTTATATTTAATTTTAATATTGCTTATTCAGTGACAAATCGCTCCCAACTTAACGTATCCACTCTTTAGTTTGACCTCGAAAGTTTTGTATCTGAAGTAATAAGCAAGAGAAATTTGGTTCCGCCGGTGTCGCGTCGGTATGTGGTGTGTAAGGAAGGGAAGGAGGATCAATTAAAAATACACACAGGTATGATTTATTGGACTTTTATGTTTATTTTTGTATATAGTGTCCCGAAAATGAGTTCCAATATTTGGAGGAGCTGTTCCTATATGGGACCTAAAGCGCTGCGTTTTCAAGATATAGGGCGTTAAAATTAAAAATGTTTTAGTCTTGATTTGTCCTACATTTCCAAAGATATTTGATTCAAATCTGGCACTTGATAAACCATAAATAATATTTATAAAGCGGACGTAATACATTTTAGAAAATTAGGGTATAACTTTTTTCGGGTCACGACGCTTTTTCGACATCTTAAAAAAATTGCTGTAGCGACATTGGCGTGGTACTTCTATTTGGCTTCCTGCTTTATTTACAATTTTTATATCGCTTGGGCTTTTTAGATAACTTATTTAATTTGAAAAAATTAGTTTAAAAAAGATGACAGCTTTAGCGCTGATCCTAAGTCCCTCCAAACTGAACCTGAAATATTTTTCAGATATCTGATTCAAATTTTACACGTTGAGAGTTATTACAGAGCTACACAGGGCAGGGTAACAAAAAAGTCCAAGATACACAAAATTTGTAAAATAAATGTATGATGCTGTATGATTTTAGATTTTGATTAAAGTTTGAAGGATTGTTGTTTAGAGTTCCAAAGAAGTGGTCGCATGCAGCCGAGATGGCATTTTATACCTGAAATATAGTAGTTTATGTAAAAAACTATATATATATATATATATATATATATATATATATATATATATATATATATATACAGTATACTCCGGGAATAACGTACACGGGATATAACGTACTTCCGGTTATTGCGTACACTTTTGATTGCCCCGGCCAAAATACTCTAGATTTTTAATCGGATATAGGGTACGTAACCCTATGTAATTTGAACTCCGGATATAAAGTACGATTTTCAGTAGCCCAATTTCGGTTATAAAGTACGAGTGTACGTTAAAACCAGACTACCGGTCGGGTGTTCCCCGACATTGTCGGGAATTCCCCAGTAATCGTTTGCGGGATTTTTGTCGAACCGGCGCAGCGCTTTACTGCGATGACAGTCGGCATTTTTAATTCGACTGTTTTACGAAAAGGTACGCTAGTAAGATTTTTTATATGTGATAAATATGGCGGATCGACGCAAGTCAATAACTGTGAAAGAAAAGGTAGAGATTATTAAAAGTATTGAAAGTGGCATCAGCAAAACGGAAATTGCTAGACGAAAAAATTTAGCAAAAACAACAGTGTCTACAATTTGGAGTAATCGCGAAAAAATCAAGAAAGCAAGTGAAAGTAAGTCACACAGTGTTAAAAAAATTAGAAATCCTATACGCCATGATGTCGATCAAGCTCTTCTACGATGGTTTGAGGTTCGAAGATCCGAAAATATTGCAATAAGTGGTCCAATTTTAAAAGCAAAAGCCGAGGATTTTTCTAAAGAATTACAAGGTGACGATTTTAGTTGCTCTACAGGTTGGCTCGAACGTTTCAAAGTTCGTCACAGCATAAAGGTCGGAAAGATTTCGGGTGAAGCAGCAGATGTTAACAAGCAAAGTGTGTTAAACTGGTTAGAAGATAAGTGGCCCAAAATTTCAGAACGTTATAGCAGTGAGGATATTTTCAATGGGG